>JAWWMP010000081.1:134084181-134116983 GCA_035047865.1 Dendrocincla tyrannina | reverse complement strand
ATTCACAACTTCTCTGGGAAATCTGTTCCAGTGTCTCACCACTCTCACAATAAAGAATTTCTTCCTAATATCTAATCAAAACCTCTTTTAGCTTGAAACTGTCACCCTCTGTCCTGTCACTACATACCTTTATAAGAGGTCCCTCTCCATCCCTCTTGTAAGCCCTCCTCACGTACTGAAGCCTCTTCTCCAGGTTGAACAACTCAATTTGTTCAGCCTGTCTTCATAGAACAGGTGCTCCATCCTTCTGATCATCTTTGCATCCCTCTTCTAGACTCTCTCCAACAGGTCCGTGTCTCTCCTGTACTGGGGGCACCAGATCTGGATGCAGTACTCCAATTGAGGTCTCAGAATGGCAGAGTAGAGGAGAAGAATCACCTCCCTCGGCCTGACAGCTACACCTATTTTGATGTATCCTGGGATGCAGTTGCACTTCTGGGCTGCAAACACACATTTCTGGTTCATATTCAGGCTTTCGTCCAAGAGAACTTCCAAGTCCTTCTCCATAGGGATCCTTTCAATTGGTTCTCACAGTTTGCATTCATCTCCAGGATTGTGCCAACCTCTTGAACTTGGATATATTAAACTCCATAAGTCTGTCATGGATCCTATTCTTAACTTTATCCAGGTACCCCTGGATGGCATCCTTTTCTGCTCATGTCAACTGCACTGCTCAGCTTTGTGTCATCTGCAAACCTGCTGCAGCTGCATTGACCTTACTGTTCATGTCATTGACAAAGATATTGAAGAATACTGGTCTCAAAACGGACCCCTGAAGTACATCATTAATCACTGGCTTCCACCTGGACATAGAGCTGTTGACCACAAACCTGTGGGTGCATCCATCCATCCAGTTCCTTATTCAGCAAGCAGTCTACCCTTCAAACCCATATCTCTCCAATTTAGAAAAGTGTCAAAGGCCTTACAGAGGTCTAGGTAGATGACACTGGTCAGTCTTACCTTGTTGACCATTGACATCATTCCATCACAGAGTGCCACCAGATTGATCAGGCACTATTTGTTCTTAATAAAGCTGTGCTGGCTGCCTTGAATCACCTCTTTGTCTTGCATGTACTTTAACTTTGCTGGGATTTGTTTCAATGAACAACCTGAATCATGTAGCAAGTCATTAAGCTGCTGGGCAAGTAACACAGAAAAAAAGATGCACATAGTTTTAAGTTATTGGAGTGTTTAGCTGACAGATTAATTAGGTTAATATCCTAATCACTATACTTCACAATATTATTTAAAAGTGGTTGGAGGGAAAATAAGTAGACATTCTCAAAACAAGTTTACCATAGTTAAAATAATTTTGGCATTAAATTTAAAATACAGAAATAGTAAAATGGTTTGGCTGTTGACTAAAAACAGTCACTAAATTGTTTTCTGAAGAAAATGGCAGATCTTAGAAACATAAAGTAGAGAAGTGTAAAGTGGTCTTTTTTGACTGAAACTTGAGCATTGTGACTCACAAGGTATAGCACTACTTAATGTAAATATAGATTAAATCTAGACAGCTCTGCTTCCCTGAAGACCTACAAAAATGTTGAATATTTTCATAAGAAAGAAGGAAAATTGTAAAAGAGGTGTCTGAAGCAGAATTGTGATGGTTCTGAAACAGTGGTGGCTCAGCTAAGAAACACATTACAGTAGCACAATTCTCCTTATTAAATAGAGTAACAAGCAGAAAAGATAATAGCTACAGTTACATTGCAAAATTTTACTATCCTAAAAAACATTATGACTGCTGTTTCTGACCTTAGTAACTCTTTTGGAGTGTTGGTGGAATTGTTATCCTGGAAAGACAGAAAAATACATGTATCTATCAGAAATCAAAATCCATTCTGTTCTCACTGTGTAAATCCCTCCAGTGTAGAGCTGGGAGAAAATTGCAATATCTATGTTCGCATTTTAAATGTGGGTAAGTAGAAGGGAATTAAATGACTAGAACTGTCAATCTGGCACTTTTCACAGATAATACTCATGGAAAAAAACAAAAAACTTTCAGGAAAGGTACTCTTTTCTTATATTTTTAAACTAATTTGCATCTTAAATTTGCATTAATTATTGTGCTTGATACTGAAAGTATGATGAAGCTCCTCTTTGAAGTCCGTATATAGTTAATGCTAATATATGTTATGTAATCTATTATTTTATAATCTGGTAAGTAGTTATTTCTTATCACAATAATTGATTGCTACAGTCTTAAAGCCCCAAATGCAGTAGTCACACCAAAAGAAAACCACTGTTCCTTAAGTGACTGAAGAAGAAACTGCTTTGTTGCAAGGACATTAAAAATTAGTTTTTCTATTTTGAACACAATTAAACATCAGACCCATCGTATGATTTCTGCATTTCCAGACTTTATTTTGCATCCCATGTCAGATTAGTTTGGTAAACTGCAGGGTAAGAGCCTCTTCACTATTGCTGTCAGATTGAGTGACTTGGCTGTAGGATTTATGCTTTTAGTCAATGTAGTTGATGAGAATGCAAAAGTGTTAGTATTGACTTTCCTCCAGATGCAATCGCAATTGTCTGTATTTATCTTCCAAATTTAAAGTTTTCGTCACAAGACTGATACAAAATGATCAGAGTATATCAGTATGTAGCAATTATTAACAAAACTGACGTTTTAAAGGCTGTGTTTTAAAATGCCAAAATCTATGAGCCTTATTCACTTGGCATAGCACTTCACTCTTAAAGTAGACTCACGATACCATGAAAAGCTGCTGAGTTTGCAGCACTGTTGAAAAATCAAGTCACTTGCAAGCTCTTGGTTTAAGAATTTCTCTTTGTACATGTAGTTTATATCTCATGAATCAGAAGTGAGCATCCTTCAGCTGAGATTCTGCAAACACATGTATGTTCTAAAAACCACACAAAAGTGAAATATTACAGGAATAAACACAATTATTTTGCCTTTCTGAGCATTTTGCTTCTCAAAATGTTTTAATTCTTTTACTTAGTGATATGTTTGATCATTTGTTTTGGAATGGCAGTGCAACTTCCTGAATCTGAATTTAGGCCTATTTTTACAAGTTGTGGCCTCTATCTTTTCCCTTTTCCCTTAAAGAGTTATGATGAACACTCACTTCTGTGAAAAGACCTCTAATTTTTATTTTTTTTTCAGAGAAAAGGCATCCAGTATTTGTCAGAAGAATTACCACAATTCAAAATGTGATAGCTCACTGGACTGAAAGTGAATTGACAAAGTGAAAAACAAACTTCAAAACAACCTTGCAGAAAGAAAATTTGATTTCTCAGTTCACATTTTTGTATTCCGAGTAAAGGAAGCATGACAAGGTAAAACAGTTCAGCTGGAGCAAACAAAAAAGCTTATATTAACTTGACTCACTTTTCAAAAAGTGAGGTATTCATTAAAAAAAAGAAAACAAAGAAAAGTTGAATATTGGTTTTAAAATGGTGTGGAATTATTTTAACAGATCTGGTGTTCCTTTAAGTCATGTTACCTGCAAAATGTTTTGCAAAAATTTCATGTTTTTCACATTTTTCACTGAAACAAGGACACTAAAAGTAAGTTCCAGGATGTTCAAGAATCTGAAACAATGAATGTGGGCTATATTGTGCAAGTTGGTCATCAGACATTCCCTTCCACATTTAACTTACAGATTAACAGGTGCAGACTCAAGTTCCTTGTATTTCAAGAGTAACAGCACTTAATCCTCCCTCCTTTTTTTGTCATCTGATATTAAGAGGAATCCATACTAGCAGTTCCCAGTCAGAGGTAAAACCACCCCCAGCTGCTGCTCTTGCCATCACTGGTATGGTTTCATTCCAGTGTGGAATCAATTTGGTGCTCTTGCTCCTACTCTGGCAGGGCCTACCTGCTAAGTCTGCACCCTGCAATGGAACTAAGCAATGCTAAATTTATAATTTGTGTAAATGGGGCTGCTGAGAAATTTGTTATATCCTTTTTTTTCTTCTATTTTTTTCTGCCTACATTAAGGCAGCTGAGTTCTATTCATCAACTCTGCTAGCCTTGTGTTTGGCATTTTGATTTTTTACAGTTGCTCTTTAGGTAGCAAAATCTTCTCATCCTTTTTTTTTTCTATTTAGGGCCTGTCAGTTGTCTGCTTCCACTGCAAATGATTGGAGTTTTGCCATTGACTAAAACAGAAGTTGGTTTGTGCCCAAAAGGAGATTAATTCTTGCAGAAAATATTTTTAAGTCCAGCTCATCAGAATCTCTCAGTCAACTTCATGTTTTTGTATTAAGCCTAAATCAACTTTTAATTAATAATAAATATCTGATGTTTATCTGCTTGATTTTATTTCAAGTTGTAATACTTTTGTTTATTTACATACAAAATTTTTCTGCAAAAATGCAAACTCTTCTGGTGAAGTAAACTCTTCAGTCAATAAAATTTCATCTTTTTCTATTTTTTCCACTAATGGAAATGATTCCATACTCATACTAAGAGATGGTGATATCTCAGCAAGTAAGTACATCTCACAGTACCTTGACCTATGCAAAATTGAAAAGTCTGAATAAAATTTGACTAAATGTTTGTAGGAACTGACCTTTTCAGGTGCTATATGTATATTTTTATGATAACAGCTATAATTATTCCTGAGATACAACCAATTGAAAATTGTCATTTTTCATTGTGTATGAGAATAAGCCTTTCTGCATTGCAAGTCATATCATTGTATGCTAAGAATAATGTCAAAGTCTTACCTGAACCTATGTTTGCTTTCAACTAGGGTTAAGAATGCCCATTAACTGTGTCCTCATAAATTATTCCTACTTATTATTGCAGAAATATAGCATGACGCAGTAAAAAGAGGAGCCATACAGCATGAATACACAGATTGAGTAGTTAAAATACGGAGAGAACATGTTCAGGATTCTAAATACATATTTAGAATACATTCTTCACTGACTTGCTCTGATTTCAGCATGACTGCTCTGAGTATAAGACAAAGCAGAATTTAGCTGTTGAGTTTAACCATCAGTTGCTTGACAGCAGTAGTCAAAAAGCCTAATTAGAGTTTCACAGAGAAGGTGAGAGGGGTGCAACATGATGAAAGAGCAACACTCTTTGAATTTCACATTAAGCTTAGTTTTTTTGCATTCCGTAACTGTAATACACTAGCTTGAAATAGTAATACACTAGCTTGATGGTTCTGAAATCTTCTTCATCCACTATATGTGTGTAGTCTTTTACTGTAACTCTCAAACAGAGATTATTATTTTAGGCACTTTTAAGTTTTTTGCTTTCAGTTTTGATTCTCCTGGCTAGTTTGAATATATTAAAGTACAGAAGACTACTAAGCCAATGTATGGACAATGCACATACACATATATATTTCGTGTGGGTGTCTATTGATATCATTTGCAAACAAAATCACAGTTAAAGCCAAACTTTTGCTCCATACTAAAGAAAAAATCAAATAAAACCTTAACTAACAAAACTCTCACTAAAGTTCCGTGTTTCTTTTCTTTTAGCTAGCATGTGATTCATTCCATACTTGACCTTTCTTACTTCTCCTATTTTACATTTTTTAATGTCCTTTTCAGAAATTTCTCATCCAACTACTGTATTTACTAGGATAATTAAATACTACAAGAATGGCAACTGGTAGCAGTACAACACTGTTGTGGACTTTCTAGAAAAGGATGAGTGCAGTAACAATCAATCATCAGCACTCAATGATGAACTGAAAGCCTCCAAGAAGAACACACAAAGGTATAACATAGCCCTGTCTTATATAGCTTTACATATATATATAGCTGCTCAGACTGTTACCTTTGCAAAGGCAGTGACTGACTGTGTGGATTTTTTTCTTCAAAACTACTGTGGACCTCATACAAATCAATCGTGTTATAACTTTGATGATGCTGACCAAGCACAGAAGGCCTTGTGGGTCAGCATTAGATTTATAAATACATACCAGCTCTTTGAAGCTTGGACAAAGCTTATCTTTAAAAAAACTTGCTGTTTCTTTCTTAAAAACTTTAAGATTCTATGTTACAATACTTAAATTATTCTTTCTTTGTTGCAGGAAGAAACCTATCCGAAAGCCTTGCTCAAACAAAGAATATATGGACTATATTTGCCAGTATCTGATTAGATTGCTGCTGTAATCTAAAGAGAACCATGGATGAGTTTTGCTGTGCAATGTCGGGGAACACTTCCTCAGAGATCTCCCAAGCAACCACAATGAACAGTTTCAAGAATGGATAGAACTGGCTACCAAATAATCAACAACAGAAAAATGGACAACTACCTCAAGATCTCAGAAGTTTATGTTTTAAAGGATGTTCTGTAGCATGGATAGTGGTTTAATGTATTAGTTAGATAGATACTTCCCTGTAACTGTATGTTTTATTTTGATTGGTGGTGGCCACCTAGCAACTCATCCCTATTGGTTGTGTATCCCCTGTTTTTCCATTGGCTGGCTGGTGATGTAACCCAGAGTCATCACAGAAAGCTGGCCACTCCCCCTTTCCCCATAATTGTATTCCTCCCTCCTCCCTGTCCCTCCCCTACTTTCCCATATTTGCTGTGTCCCGCCCCAAACTCCTCCCCACTTCCCGAGCTCCTCCCTGACCCTATAAGAGTCCCATACTCTCTGAATAAACTTGTTCCAGCTTGTTCCCTTTGGCTGAGGACCGTCTCTTTTCTCCTCCCCCTCGGGACGCGGCAGTGCAACTATTTACATTCTTCACAGTCAATTGGGACAGAAGCTAAAGGAAAGTAGTCACAGAAGTAATAAGAACAATTTGGTATTAAATAATGGGAAATTAAGAGAGACCAGATGGATGTTATCTAACTTATAAGTAAATTGGCAGCTTATGCCCACAATAAAATGAAAACAAATAATCAAACAAAAACCCAAAACAAAATAAATTAAAAGAAAAAAAATCCCACAAACACTAAGACAGTAGCCCTGTGTGGGATAACACATCCATCTCACATTTGACACCTTACTGAAGTCTAAGTCCTAGATGAAACCATAACACATAAGAGCCAAGTCACCATCCAGGACTGCAACACATCACATAGTTGAAGCAAGTGTCCTGTTCTGCTTGTATGGCACTTGACACTAGTGAACAGGAGAGGCACTTGACTGACATGAATATGAAGTTTATGAGCAGAGTATCATATGAGACTCACAGACGTTAACAGAGGCAAGCACAAAGTTCTGCATCTACACGGGAATAACCTGATGCACCTGCACATGATGGAGACAGCCAGTTGGGAAGCTCAGAAAAGGCCCTGGCGGTCTTGAAAGGCAACGGTTTAAACATGAGTAAGCAAGGTATTCTTGTGATAAAGAAGGCAAACTGCATCCTGTCGTTTCTCAGCAACAACGTAGACAGCAAGTGTGGGGAGTGATTCTTCCTCTCACTGCTGGTGAGACTCCATTGGAGTTCTGTGTCTGGTTCTGGCCCCCCCAGTGTAAAGACACGGGCATACTGGAACAAGAACAACAAAAAAATCATGATCATGTTTAAAGGACTGGAACACCTTTCATAGCAAAAGAAACAGAAGTATCACAGGAAAATATCTGATTATGGAAAGCCAAAACCAAAAGCCAGACTCCTCTCAGTGGTGATCACTGAGAGAAAAGTGGCAATGGGGACAAATACAGAAATTTCCATTTAAACATAACAAAACCTTTTCTTTTGCTGTGAGATATTTGAGCCCTAGAACATGTTGCCCAGGCAAGCTTTGGAGTGTTTACTCTTGGAGATACTCAAAACCATACTTAACACAACCCAGAGCAATCTCATAGTTGAGCCTGATCTGGACAGTGGGCTTGGAATTGGTGATCTCCAGAGATTTCTTCCAGCTTCAATGATTTTGTGATTCTATAATCAGAAATAAAAATAGATTTTTATGTCAAACCGAAACTGCTATCCACTCACTTTGTCCATCCTGCTTAGTAAATAACTTTTAGGTTACACATCATAGTGTGGTGTGGCTTGAGTCTTGCAGCTGCCCTCACAAAATCCTGAATGACTGTATTCCGTAAATATTTCCAGAAAAGGTGTTTTAGCAGAAGTGTTTCTTTTTCTGTATATTAGGTTGTTTTTCTTAAACTGTTTCCTTAAGAATTCTCTTAGTTTTGAAGTCACGCCTGGAGGAATGTGAAATTTAATAATTCTTCTTGCAAAATTGCATGGCAGATTGTATTGCTTATGAGATTCAATTACTCGTAAATAAAATAAACTTCTTATTCCTGTGCAATTTATACCTCTGTCTAATACAGGACTTTACAAATTTATTTTGTTTTCAGACATAGTAGCAGAGTGCCTCCAAACCACAAACACAAAGGTTGAAATTAGGTGTACTGGCAGCTCTTGTGTATTCTGCTTTGTGAACAAAATACACGGGAAGAATTTCCCTCTAACATCTACTATCTGCAATAGTTTTTCAAAATTATTGACAATAACATAAGAAATGCATAAGAATGGACAAGGTTTTTATGCAGGTTGAGTCAATTTATAAAAACTCAGGTCTTTGTTTTAAAAAAAAAAACAAAAAATCAAAAATGTCAATCATATAATGTTTTGTTTCAGCATAGGCATTGAAACAAAAGCTACAAACACGTACAGCAAATATTCTCTCTTGCAAATATTGGTAAGTCTTTTTATCTGTACCTTACTAAATCCTATATACAAACCCTCAAGTGAGAAATTGCATAACTAGCTTACCTTATTATTGACAGATTATCCATAAAACTCAGATGACATTTCCCAAAAGAAGGGACAAAAAGAAAAAAAAAATAAAAAAGCTCAAAATAGGAGATCCAGAAACAAAGTGAAACAAAGCAAAAAGGGAAGACTAAAACCAATGTATTAAACTCCTTTCAAACAAAAGCCTACATATTATATTAATTTCTGTGGTTACCTTATTCTTCATATCACAATTATCATGCAAACTTTACTTCTAAGCCCACTGAGAAGCCAAATATTGGTATTGTTAATAATGGGAAAAGGTTTGTCTACTTTATTTACTGTCTGAGTTCATCGTAGCAAGTATTGCCCTCCTTATGCTCCCTTTAAAAATCTGTCTACTTTAGTTGATCTTAGCAAACCTCAGATGTGGGTATTTGACTCTAGATCTTTCTAGTAATTATAGAGATCCAATGCTATATTACTGGCAGAGTTGTGCTGCTATTCTGCAGCTTTTACACGTCTGACTGATAAAAATGGGGTTCTTGAGATGTTACTGTAGGACGTTCTTATTAAGGAGATCTCTTATTTGACCATTACCTAACCCTTGGTCTCCTTTTAATGAGATTGAGTACTTTCAAAATAGAGACACTAAAGGTTATCTCTGTTACCTGTTTCATATCTTAGAAAAAAAAAATAAACAACCTTTGTTTCTAAGGACCAATCAAGAATTTGAAGCTAAGAAACATCTAATATTTTGGGGTTTAATTATGTTTTTGATTTCTATTTTCCATTAAGTGCAACTCACAATTTTTTCCATTCTAAGTTGTTCTTGTTTCATAATGCAAAGCAATCTTATACTTCAGTAATGAGCAGAGACAATATTGTTAACATGCTCAACAAAAAAAACACTTTCTCAGTAATTAAAAATCAGATATTCCTAAGACACTGAACCTGTTTGAAAAATAATAATGATTATTTTCATTGAGTTTCTCCCTATCAGATTGTTCTTTTCATTACTTTTATCATATGTTGTGTTAATTTTGCTTAGATTAAAAAGAAAAAAAAAATAGAATAATCACTATGCTTATTAATTCTAGACTTTATTTCCTTGGTTTATACACACAGTCTGGTGAGATATACCAATATGTCAACATACAACAAGAAGCAATCATAAAAATAAGTTTTTGTAGTGAAAAATTCCCATGTATGAAGAAAATTTTATTTCCACAATTTAAAAAATAGCATTCTTGTTTTAATTTTGCTAGACTATCACTTGGAATATGAGTGATAACAATACCAAAATAATCTTCTAAAAAAAAGTTGTGCCAGCTTGTTGAAAAAAAGAAATTGATGAATTTTTTCTTTACTTCTTTTATGGAGATAATTTGTATACCTGAAAAGTCAGTGAAGCAGAAGTGTCTCTTCAGAAGTGGCTTGATGTAACTTTTCTGTCTTCTGGACAGCAGTAATATGAATGAGCACTCAATGTATATAACCCATCATAATCTGTGAACTGAAGTATAAACAGCACCTGAAAAAATCAAAATATGTTGGAAAAATATATTTAAGAAATACAATTCTATTGATTCTGATAAAGTACAAGACTAAAGTAGCTCTATTTTGAACAATTTACTTACAGGGTTTTTTTAAATGCTATATATAGCAAATCAAAATTGAAAAGTTTCTCTTAAGAGAATATATGCAGAATCATATCGATTTTAATCAGAAGACTCATATTTTCCTCCAGCACCCCTGCATATGCCCTCTGAAATCTCAGAATTATCTTCCTATTGACCAACTTCTGACTGCTCTCAAAAGCAGTCAAAAAGCCTGGAACTTTGCCTTGGGGTGACTCCAAATCAAAGCAGTACAAAGCCAGAAACCTATAGCTCCAGTGGGAGATTAAATGCCTTTTTATTTGAACTTGGCAAACTTTGCCATTGGTACACACTACAGCTTGTTATACCTCTGTGTTGTTTCTGCATATATGATAAGAGATGGAGTATTAAGATTATTTGTTGTTTTATAGCAACTCTGATAATCAATTTCCTTTCTACTTTCCTATTCAGACCTTCAAACCACCTCATAGCTTTCTATTGGATTGAAACAAAACAAAAAAAATGTTTTCAGAAACAGAAAGATCTCACATGTTTGCCCTCTAGAAATGGAGAATGTGGTGCACAGTCTCCTCAGGGAAAGAGTCTCATTTAGTTAATGTCACTTTTAGCAAATCAGAAACAATTTAGAAAACAAACACGAACTGTTTAAAACATTAACACTCCTAACTTGAGACAAAACAGTTTTCAGAGCTTTAGGCTTGGATTTAAAGCAAATTTTCCCTTTCTTTGTTTTTGCCGAAATCAGTGTCAATTTATGTGTTCTTAATTGCAGAAAACCGCAATTTCATAAAGTTTGAGATGTGACAAGTATCAGGAAGATACTGCATATTGAACCATCATTTCAACAAAACCACAGTTGTAAAGTAAATCTTCAGTAAATCTTATTAAATCAGTTGGATATAAGACAACTTGAAAGAAGTGATTAGGGGCAGAGGAGAAAAGCTAATCCATTGAGGAGGAATAATTTAAAAGTGTAAAAGATACAGAAACATGATAATAATCCAGAATTCCTTAGGGTTTATCTGACTGTATTTCTGAAGTTTGCTTGTCACTAATTTTCCTGGAAAAACACTTGTCTAAGAATATATTTTTTTCATCCAGAGAGCAATGTCAATACTAGCAGTGCACAAGTGTCACTCAAGCAGTGAACCAGATAAAAGAGGTTGTGTGAAACCATATTCCTTCCCTAAACACAAAGGATTCTTCCTTTCATCTAACTACTCTTAGAATATTTTCATTCTCACCTTATTTGATGATACTTTTTTAATTTTCTTTTTGACTCCAGCTGCGTAAACCCCCGCAGTACAGATTTACGTCTTAGACTTCAAATTTTTGCAGGAAATTTATTTTATATTTTTCCTCTTTCCCATCTAAAAAGAGTTCTCTTTTCTGTATGGGTGGTAGTTTGGGGAAAGTAGGAAAATTAAGAGAATATATTGTCTGAAAACATGTTTATTATACTTATATTGTATGCAAGTGATGAAAGGTTTCTGCAGATTATTAAAGATTGGCACACGTGTTGTGGATGCCTAAAGCACCATTGTCAAGTGACAGTGGGAGGTTGACAGTGGGACCAGAAGAAAAGCAGCTCAAATATTATCAGTGATGTCACTATGATTTTGAAAAAGAGGTGAGGAAGAAAAAAGTGGGTGCCCTGAATTCATAAGAATTGTCAGACAACCAGAGATTTTGAGAAGATGATACATAAACAGAGCCCTGAGACAAATGGTGTTCTAGTTCAAAGCTTAGCCTACAGTGTTTTCCTGCCTTAAAAGCTTAGCCTTTATATTGCCAAATATGTTAAAACCAACATGAATTTCTTTCATATGGATAGAAAAACATATCAGTGTCACAGCTGTCAGTGGCAATTTCAAAAAGTTTACCTTCTAGTTCCCTACTCCTGACTTTTTCATAGATTAGGAATTTACCTGCTGGTGATTTAAGCTTGACTGCGCTCACTCTGTCACTGACTATTATCGTCTACTGTCCAAGGAATATTTTGACAGAATTCAGAATACCAGACTCAGTTGGTATATGCATGTATTTGTCCCTTCCTAAATTTAGTTCACAATTCCTTCTTAAAAATATATTCTTCTCATTTGCTGTGAGTTATTTTTTCATCTAGGCCATGCTTATGATTATATTGTTCCACAGTAAAATTTGAAATTATGTATTTCAAGAGAAGGTAAACATGTTTACTGTTGTCAAAGTGAGAAAAAAGAGAAGCAGAATGACACTGAGCAATCATCTTTTTAAATACTCTGCCTAAGAAGAATCTGCTGTCCTATTTCTTATTGTAAGACACAGACATTGGATCATGCTGACATCAGATTTTCAAAAAGCTTAATGTTGAACTGACAATCATTCTCTAAAAAGTTGGAAGTGTCCATATTTTTAAAATTTAGAATTAACTTTGTTTTCAAAGTATTTTATAATAAACCCCTTTTCATTAAATATCAAAACAAAGAATGCATCCAAGACCAGTAATAAATAATATACTTCTATAAAGTCACTTTGTTAAAAGCAGAGATAAATGGTGATGCACAATAATGAAAACAGCGCTTTGATTTTGGGACAAATATTTGGATGAGACTTGTTTTGAATAGAAAAGTGTGTTGAAAAACAAAAAGAGGAGGTTCTGTTTTAAATTTTCTTGACGCGTGTCTCTGAAGGGAGAAGAGTTAAGTGGTCCCATTCAGACAGTCTATAGTTAATTTTGGTTCATAATTGTATACTAATCCTTTAAAAATTGTTATGAGGTCTGAATGCTAGAAGACATAGTGAATATTTCCATTTCTTGGGAATGCAGAAAAAATGCTTTTAATAGAAATACTCTAACTGTCTGGACTCCTGTTTGACAGTTGAAGCTGTCACTGCTACAGCAATGTAATTGCAGTAATTTACAATATTGCACCAGCATGTGAATTTGGAGGACTTCTCATCTATTTTACTGTAACTGCCCACCAGCTGCTCAGTCACTCACCCTCCTTAGTGAGGCAGATGGTGCAAATAAAAAGAAAAAGATTGTGAAAGCTCGTTGAGATAAAGAAAGTGAAGTTGCTTACAGAAGTGACTTGAGCTAAACTAGTTTATTTATTGCCTGTTCAGGGAACATTCAGAATTGACATTAGAAAACATTTCTTTACAGAGAGGATAGTCAAACACTGGAACAGGCTTCCTAGAGAGGTGGTCAGTGCATCAAACTTGTCAGTATTTAAGAAGCATTCAGACCATGACATTAATAACATGTTTTAACTTGTGGACAGCCCTGAAGCAGTCAGGGATGATGTGGTCAGATGACAGTTATATGTCCCTTCCAACTGAAAATATTTTATTCCACTCTACTCTATTCTATTAAAGCAGATCAATGTACTGAGAAACAAGAAAAAAATGAAAAAAAAAATCATTCTTTTCTTCACTCTCCCCCCCAGCTTCAACTTCTCTCTGATATCACTTACTCTCCCTACCCTCTTTTAAGTGGCACAGGTGGGATGGAGAGGTTATGGTCAATACTCAGTGGTTACTCTCTCTCCCTTCTTCCTTCTCACACTTTTATCCTGCTCTGGCATGGGCTCTTCCATGAGCTGCAGGGGGAATTATCAGCTTTGGCACCTGGAGCATCTCCTTCCCGGACTTTGGTTTCCCCTTTGCAATTTCTTACTCTTTTTCTTCTCTTCTCTGACGTTTTTTGACATTCCTTGAAAATATTAACACAGAGGTGCTGACACCTTAGCTGGTGGGATCAGCTGTGTCCTGTGTTGGGTCTTTGTCTACCCCAGGGTAACCCCCGACCTCTTCTCAAAGCAGCTATCCCTGCTCAGAAAGCAGCCCCGTTGCTACCAAAACCTTGCCATGGACAGCCAATACTCATCTAAATTTGGTCCCACAAAATGAGATCTATATTAAATTACAATACTTAATTGCATCTCCAATCCCATAATTCAGTTCAGATTCAGAAAATAAATCTTTATTTTCAGGAAATACAGAAGATTAAAAATATAGTACCTGAAGATCGAATGAATTTAATGCAGAGTAGATTCATAGCTATACATTTTATAATCTCCCTTCAACAGCAACAAGTACACCTGCCAGTTCCCCATGACTTCTATAATTTCTGCCTTTTCCATATAGACAAAACATGTGATGTACCATGTTGATTCTATTTTACTTTGGCAATGTCTAGAGATATTCTTGAGAATAATCATCTATTGTAGATAATTTCATAATTCTTGCTGACCATGTGGAAATAAGGTTAGCTATTCCTGCCAGGAACTGGAGAAGGAGGGCAGTGTGGCATAGCTAGAAGAGACCATTAAATGTCAGGCTGACAGTAGGAGAGAAAGGGAGAGGATAACAGTGGTCTGGTATTATGATTTTCTTACTACTCAGGAATTATTATATCTAATTAGTTAGAGTATAATCATATTGAATACTCACATCTGGTATGAGAACATAGTTAATTTGTTTTTAATTTAGTTCTTAAATTCTTTTGCTACTATTAGAATGTGGACAGTGTTTGGAGGACCTTGATTATAATCAACACTGCATTCCTAAAGCCTCCATTATGTTATTTTGATAAATATGTAATGCAGCATTATCTGAAACAAAACATACAGAGTGCAGCTCATTAAGAGCATCTGCTAGAACAAACTGTGAAACAAAATACCTGAAAGAAATTATTCCATGTTCATTGAATCATAATGAGGTACAGGTTTTCAGAATTAGGAGCAAGCAGAAGAATACATATTTTCTTCTTTGGTATTTTTCAAGACCCAAATGGATTCAGTGGGATTTAAATTGAAACATATGTGTCAGTAAATTTTGCTATAATACAGTGGGATGACGATTTAGAAAAAGAAGTGAATATATATATTCATCAGGTGGATTCTGAGCTGTGAACAATATTTTCAAAATAAGGGCTAAAAATGTTTTCATGACTTAATTTTAAAACATTATCAGAAAATAGCATTATAGAATGTAATCACCATCCAATCAGTATTACTACCTTAGTGAGAATCTAAGTTTATTTTGAGAATTATTACCTGTTTTGGATTCAGAAAATAATTATTATAAAGATTAACTAATAGATACAAATGATACTCTCTGTATTTGATATAAGAAAATCTGAGAGCACTAGTTATGAAGTGTAGCCAAAAAAAAAAAGAAAATTCATAACTGTCCTTTTTTCTACTTTCTTTTTGGCATAATTCAGCTCAAAAAGCCAGAAAAAGTATGCAAACTTCCTATTACCATATTTTTTATTCTGAATAGTAAAGTTTCTATTAAATTATACACTAATTTCCATTGGCTGAATAACATATAAACAGAACTTCAATACTAATGGATGACTAAATATTTCCTAAAAGATGCTAAAGTACAACACATATTTAAATGTGTTATGGGATCTGTGGCATGTTCCCAGAATGTTATTTAAGTTTTCAGAGTGGAGATTGATTCAGAATCTGGTACATTTAAAGAACCTCACTTACCATACTTCTTTAATGTTTATTTTCTAAAATAAATTTCCACTCAGGCAAATGACTTATACAAGGACCTAGGTTATTATGTTTGTTCTGCATTGTTTCCATTATTTCTAACTCTAATATAGAACATAGCTCTAATCATAACTCTAATATAAAACATAGCATCACTTGATGCTATGTTTTAAGTAATTTTGTTTCATGAGTTCTCAGAAAAGCTTCTATCAAAATTTAGGATCAGCAAATAACAGGTAAAAGTCTGGTTTCAAATAACTCAATGAGTTTTCATGATTATGGACCACAGTCTTGATGGTCTTACCTCAAGAGACTGAAGTAAGACTAACGTTTTACTCAAGAAACTCAAGATGCCTCCTCATGCTACCAACCTCCATTTCTGTTGGATGGAATGCCAGGAAAATGGTGAAAATATACATTCCATTGCAACTTGTAGTTGCATCAAGCTATAGATTGCACTCAGAGCTGGGGAGGTCATGTAGACATTTTTTGTGTCCTTTAGAATAAATATGGCCCAAGTAAATTCCTATTGCCTTCAGTGTTGCATAGAATTAAACATACATTTATTCTTTTAAAACAAAGTATTAGAAATAAATTCATCATAAGTAGCAATGAAAAAACTATGAATTCTTAAGTAGCATAGTGTTCTGCATTAATATTTTCTGGTTTTTATCTTTTTTTTTTTTTTTTTAAGTGGAAAAAGAGATTGGAAACTGAAGAAGGAAAGAAACTTCCTCTGCCAAGCACAGAAAAAAGTTCTCAGTGAAGACCTGATTTCCAGGACGTTGATTCTTTGATATATTCAGATCTGAGAAGGATCAAAAAAAGCTACTTTTGATGTAGGTAGGATTAAATCTTGACAATTTTCTCATTTGTCACCTGTTTGCATTTTTGTAGTTTTAAAAAACAAAACCAAAAAACAAACCTAGAATTATTGTAAAGTGGTTTGTGAGCCATATTTTCCAGACTGTAATTCATAGACACATTTATCTATGTATTGACAAGACCATCCCAGGTGAGTTCTTGGAGGCCAGTAAATTTGTGTCAGCGAGACAAAATACAGTGTTGATGCACATCACATCTTTCAGTCTCTCAGCCTACATCCACTATTTCCTGTGTTCGTAATATTGCCAGATTAATGGGTACAATTTTCTTTTCTTTCTAAATAAAGGTAGCTAATATTGTTGCTAAGAAAACATATGTTTCTAATATCAATAGCACTTTATTTCACTTCATGGGAGTTCATGTTAAATGAGCAGGCAGTAAGATGGTATAAAAACTCGCTAAATGATTTAAAGAGCAGCACAGAGGTTACTGATGAATGACTAAAAGACTGGTTAGAGACAAGTCACTAGTGGTGTGCACCCCAAGAGTCAACAATGGGGTCAGTACTTTTTAGCACCTTTAGTAAAGAGGGACAGAGTATACCCACAGACTATTTGCTGTTGATACATAACTGGGAGGAGTGATTGACACACCAGAGGGTCACGCTGCAATACAGAGGGACTCTGACTGGCTGGAAAATGGGCTGACAGGAACTTCATGACATTTGAAAGGTGAAGTGCAAAATCCTACATCTGTGAGAACAAACCAACACAACAATATACACCAGGGCCCACACTGCTGGAAAGGTGTTTCTCAGTAAAAGTCCTGGGAGTCCTGATGGACACCAGGCTGAATATGAGTTGAAGGGAGGGGGCAAAGATGACAGAGCCAGGCTCTCTTTTCAGTGGTGCCTAGTGGCAGGACCAGAGTCAATGGGCACAAACTGAAACACAGAAAACTTATTCTGAATGTCAGGAAACATTTTTTTATGGCAAGGGTGAAGGGGCACTGGAACAGGTTGTCCAGAGACATTGTGCTGTCTCAGTCCCTGGAGATATTCAAAAGCCATCTGGACCTGGTTCTGGGCAATTGTCTCCAGGTGGCCTTGCTTGAGCAGGGAGGCATGTTGGATCAGATGACCTGCATTGGTCTATTCCAACCTTAACCTTTATACGATTCTGTGTTTCTAAATTTATATTTTGTAGGCAAGACAAGACTATATAAAATTTTATATTGATCTATTGTTATAACAACTATATGAAAAAAAAAATAGCTTGATGCTACTCATCCTCATGGATGATTTTTTCCTTTAATTTCAAATCACTTGAACAAATTCTTTTAAAAAAAAATATTTAAAATGGGACAATGATGAACTCTGAGGTACATTACTATTTGTTGACCATGTCTAGTGCTTCTGAGAAGGTAAAACTTGTTTTTCCATTTCTTGGAGTAATTGCTTCAACTTTCTTTGCTCTTTCATCTTTCTCAAACAGATGCTCTCATCATTCACTGGAAAATCACCAATGTTTTTGCTGGTATTTTATACCCTCAGTGACATTTATTCATAGCCTAAGAGTATGGTACATTTTCTTCTGTTTTCTTCTTGATTACATATAGTAATATGAACTGAAAGCAGAATTTCACCCTGCGAATTGATGCATTATCTGAGCTTCACAACAGAACTTCAATGATTAAACCTTGATAGAATGCTCTTGGCTATAAATGTCCTTAACTGAAACTTTAAATTAACAGGCATATAGTGCAAATTAGGTGCTAGCTAGCATAGATGCAGTATTCATTCATTCAGTATACTCAGAAGACAATTTAAACTCAATAAAAAATTAAAATTTTACTAATAGATGCAGCTAGATGTATCTGATTATGAATGAGTTACTGCTCTGTCCCTTGAGAGAGTGCAGAGCTACAAATGAAAATAAATAAAAAGGTAAAACAAGGCTCATAAGGGATGAAATCCATCCTAGCTTCTAAGTGACCCTAATTTAGTGAGATTTAACCTTTCTTGTGCAAGTGAACTTGTTATTGACTGATATCAGTAGCATGCATAATGGCTAAAATGGAAAAATTCATATTAGTACATGTATATGTATCAGGCTTCTTGTTATTTCTTTTCCAATTTAGCTTTATTGAAATATAGACAGATCAGTTACAGCTTTTTCCTACGTTTTCTCTCCTAAGCTTGCACATTCTCTATCACTTTCACTGTCATTAATTCTTAGGTTATTGAAAGAGCAATATCCAAGGAAAATGTAAATGTTAGAACTACCAGCGAAGGAGAAAAGGGTTCATTTTTTTTTCTTTTTTTCTTTTTCTTTTTTCTTCTCTTCTTTCTCATATTTTTTTTCTTATTGTCTTTCCTTTTCATTTCTCTCTCTTTATATATATATATATATATATATATATATATATTCATTGCATTTTTCACTTTCCTGATTTAAAGTTTCCTCAAGGGCATTCACAAAAGAAAATCTTAAACTTTCTTCAGGGACAAGAAAACTCATTGGACTGCATAAAAAAATTAAAGCTAACACTAACCTCATTATGTTCCAGCTGGTGGACAAGACCTCTGTTTAAAAAGAGCCCCAAAGTTTCAAAATTATACCTCCACTGACATGCATATGTGTAACCCCAAAACTTCCCACTTTTCATATTGTTTCATCTGGCAAGAGGATGAAAAATAAACATGAAAAAATTCAGTTCTTACTATTTATTTCAGAAAAAAATAATATTTATCTGCATTAAACATCTCAGATTATAAACATCAGCAAATTGAATATATTTTCTTTGTAGTTTAATGACTTTGAATACATGAAGACATAGGAAATGTTTGTTGGTTTGGGTTTTTTTGCAAAAAGACCTAGACTTTAAGCCCTAGACTGTAATATCTGAGTTACACATTATATATTATAAATAAAAAAAAAATATTTATTTATTGTCTCGAAAGTCAGGATTTTTTTCATCTCTTAGCACCATTTGAGAGTGGTTCTTTCTCTTATGTTTCTCCATCTCACAATGGCATGTCTTAAGTAACAGGTTTTCTGGTTCCTTTCTTCATCTATTTCTACAATTTTGTTTTCTTTTCCAAACAAATGTGGAGGTAAGAAGCTGATGAATCATAAATCTGATCATTTCCCCATAACCTTTCATATTTTTCTTACTATTTAAAGTAAATTAAAACATTTTCAGGAGTTTGTTCTGTGGGTGAGGTATTATGGAATGTGATTTGCTTATTAAATCCATTCTATCCTTTCAAATAACTGATGGATATTTTCATGATAGTGAACAAAGTTTATTCTTCATAAGTAAGAGTTTGCCCATTAAAACTATTGGTCCAAAATTTCACTAGTTATGAATTACACTGAATAAAATCTCCTATTCTGCACTATCTTTAAGTTCACTGACTATTCACTGACTTCATTAAAAATTACAAATTAATTTTGATTGAAACCTGGTGTAAGCCTTCTTAGCAAATCAATTGATATGAAATTCCATACTTTTGCAATTTCAGTACTTTCACTAAAAAGCTGGAGGAAGGTCTCTGAAACTTTCAGTGACATGTGTCTTGCCATAAAGTGGAGAAAATCTTTGTGTTTTATTGCAGTGCTTGAAACTTTACAGCCTGACAAAAAAGCTGGATAATTTATTCCTATGGAGATTCAGCTTAGACGCAGTGTGGTAGTGCAGTATAGCTACTTTGCGTGTGCTTTTGCAATAAAATCTTCAAATTACTCCTGTGGTATTTTGTCCTTTGCTGTTCTTTATTACAACTTTTTCTTCAGTTTCAGTTTATAACCACAACCAAAACAATAAAATCAGTATATTGTGTTAGATAACATTTATGGTGTTGTGGTAATACATTGAATGCATAGAGCATGACAGATATTGCATTCAATGTCTGAAATATGCACAACGTCATATTATATGTATGATTACACAGGACACATCAAAAGTTCAAAGGATAACTACCAGATCTAGGTTTTCTCCCTTCATAGGTCCTTTTATTCTGAAATTTTTGTTTCTTTTAATTTTTTATTTCCATTTCCTTGCAGCATGACTAAGGCAGATAACTTTTATTCTTTGGTATTATCACTCTGACAGAAAAGTCAATATAGGTGAGACTGATAGGACTCTTCCATAATCAAAGTCCTGAGTACAGGTCTTTAAATGACTCAGCCACTTCAAATTACATCAGGCTGAAGCTTGATAAATAAGTTGTCAGCTTAAATGCACTTCAGAAAAAAACCCAAAACACCACCAAAAAACCCGCAATAAAAAGGAAACCACAACAAAACCAAAGCATCTAAAATTACCAAACTATTTAAAAATATGGAAGAATGAACATCAAATTAGAAAATTTCAGGTTACTCATACATTTGACAGGCTATAGAAAAATACCAGATAGGTATTTCTGAAATCTAATATTTTCAAGTACACAAAACTATAATTATTAAATACATATATATAAATCTCTAAAATGCTGAGAAGCTTTTGGTCAAGTTTCCTTGCATGACGACTGTGGTTTCTTTCTGCTGGCTTTCTGTCCATTTCATTGTTTTAGCAGCTCAACTTACAAACTGAAAGACAATGACAGATTAAAAATTCACTGTTCTATTTAGCAGAGTTCAGAAAGGGCTAGTGAAGTCCTTAGGGGCTTCATAAATTAAAAAGCTCCTTCATGAACTAAATGAGTGGTGGCCTGAAGTCTGTAATACTCACCATGTATAAAATGAACATGAATTAAAACAACTTAGAATTATTTGAATGTTACTGGTATTATGATTACGTTTTTAGGCCTTTGGCACTGATAATATATATATTTATATATATATATTTATAGTATCACCTTGAAGCAGCTGCTAATATTTTCTAGAGGGCTACTGCATTATGCTATAACTTGCACAGCTGGGAAATATTTTACAGAGGAAAGACCAAAGACTTCTTTAAATCCTGAATATGGCCTTGTAAATAGAAACTATAATCAGAATGATGGAAAGGTAGCAATTGTTAATAATAAGGATGTAATAGTTTCTTAATATGTTAGATTACATTTAAATTTCAAATGAAAAAATTGACTGAGTACAAAATATTGTGAAATATTTATGTATTTATTTATTCATTCATGTTTTTGCAAAATAGTAGGAGTGCTTTCCTGCACATTACATGAAATGGTAAATTTTGCCCATTCTCTTTAGAGAATATTCAGCTTTCTTGAGCTCCCCTAAGATATCTTCTGCTTATCTTCCTGAGCAATTTTAGATTTTCTGAAAGTTTTCAACTTTGTTGTTAGCTCTACTCAGCCTAATAAATGTTTCAAACTCTTTCTCTCAAATAGCCCATACATTCCTATAACATAAGTTTAAAAAATTCTTTCCTATGAACGGACTCCAAAGAAAACCATTTTATAAATGGAACTCATAATTATGCATTGTGCTGGACGTGTGAACTTGTTCTGGAGCAGTAAAAGCTTCAAGAACTTTCTTCTTTCCGAGAAGAATGGAACCAAATTCATGACTAAGTTCAAGTAAATTAGTTACAAATGTGGCTAAAGTAGCTCTGTGAAAACATCCCTATGTATACCAAAGGCATTAATTATATACCTGTATTTTTCATGTTGTTTATATGTATATTAACTTAAGAATGTGCTCCTTAGATACTGAGAGACATTGCAATAAAAACCAAGATCACAAGCTCTAAAGACACGTTGATTGACCTATTCAGATTTCTGGCCCATAGAAATTACAGATTACAACAATTTATTGTCCTAGTTATAGGGAAAGTAAGCAGGGTTTGGCATTAAGTAAGTGTGACCAATTATCTATTCTATCCCATTTCATCATTTCTTGACAGACTGTCTCCTTATGTGTGGGAGACAGAACAGATTTTTACTTGCCTGAGTTGCAGAAGGGAATGGTCAGGCCCCTTTTCAAAGCCACAGGACAGAAATGGAAGTGGGACCGTTGTTTTGCCCAGTGAGGGGGAGAAGGAGCTGCCCTTGCCAGAGCAGTTTTCCAGCCCTGGAGCTGTCGTCCCGCTGTCACGAGCTTCTACAACCCCAGAGTTACCACTTTGCTGCTGCTTTTGCCACCAGGAGCCACTGCAAGCTCAAAGTCACCATTTGCCACCTCTGCTGTCACTGCCAGAGTAACTTCATTTTGGATGAAATAGTTTTCCGGGTTTTGCTCTTCCCCTGTTCTCCGTTGTTTTCTTTTCTGGACCTCATGGTCCTCAGAGGAGAAGGGGGAGCCTCTCATCAGTCTTGTCTTTGTCTGGGGAAACCACATGGTAGCTTCCATTTTGGTTTTGTCCTAAGAGTGGAGGGACTAGAAAACAATTTCTGTCCTTCTTCACTTTGTTTTCCTTTGTGTCTTTGTAGTTAATGCTAATTCCTTTAGTAAATTGTTATTTTTATACCTATATCTCTCTGTATTGTCCCTTCATTATTGCATGGGAGTGGGGAGAGGGTAAAACAAAAAGGGAGTGACTTGTTTGGAGTCTCAGTCCTCCAGTGACTGTTCAAAGCTGTCACACTGATTTTCCAGTATGGACTGATTTGCTGGATCAGAGCCGTATCCTTAATACATAAATGAAGGATGATGGAAAGTATGTGACAAGAAAATAATTGAGTCACGTAGATTCATAATCTTATGCTTTATTGTTAAATTTAATTTCCTTTATACAGATTTTATACTGATTTTCAAACAGGTTTTGTTGTCATCTCAGAGAAAGAATTGATAAAGCTCAAATGGAGCTGGTTATAGTTCTCTGAGTCACTTGATGGCAGACATACTGCTCTCTCCAAGGAAGAGAATACATGCCTATATTTGAAGAACTATACTGAAAAACTTGAGAAATCAAACTTCAATATGCACAACTTGAAGGAAGAGTAATAGCAGACATTGGGTAAAAGCAGTCCTTTGAGATGTTCAGAATAGCTTAGATAAAAGCCATGAGAGAAGTGCTGCTATTAGCAAACAGTGGTAATATATAGTATATTCTGCAACAAATTTTTACAGAAAAGTGAACTACCTTCCTATCTGGATTTTATTTTCCATGATGAAAAAAATGTATTAAACCTGTATTTTTCTTTGAAGTTAATATGTTTTTCATACTATAAAAAGTACCAAAAAACACAGCAACAACAAAACAACTAACAACACATAAAAAAATGTAAAACCATAAAAAGCATGAAGTGGTCCTGTTGTTCAATATGAATTTTTAAATTATAAAATCTCTATGTTAGGAACTAAGAAAAGAATTTTAGTTGTTTTTTTTTTCTTAACCTTTACTCAAAATAAATAAAAGAAACCCTAAAAACAAAAACAGTTTGTTGGTTTTTTTTCCTGACCTTTCCATTAAAGATTCATAACGAGGGATAACATTTCTGAGAACCTTAATCTTCAATATATCATTACTTAAGAATTGAATAATCTTCCTTTGGCTGCAAAGAGTTGATAACTAAGCTTGTTTGAATTTTTCTGCAGAGCTAAACATACATGGGATAAGGATACTCCCATAATGGTCCCTGTCTGCAGTAGTACAGATGTATCTTATTTATGTATGTATTTCTGGCGTTGTATCTATTTAGAACTACATTAAGGAGAGGGAAAAGCATCCTATTGATCTATGAGGCATGGCAAAAACTGAGGTACAATAGAATCACAGATTATGGTGGGGTTGGAAGAGACCTCTATAAGTTCTCTGGTTCTGATACCTGTTCAAAGCAGAGCTTACTTTAAAATTAGATGAGGGTGGTCATGGTTTTGGATGGATGGAACCTTTTCTAAGGTTGGAGAATTTTCAGTTTTCTTGAAGAGTTCGTTCTAGTGCTTAACTGCTTTCATTGCAATTTCCTTCACCCTCCCACCCCCGCTTGTAGTCAATGAGATTTTCACTCATTTTGTTATTGTTCTAATTGTTTTACGTTTCAAAAAGTAGTCCTTCTTAAGTTTTGTGAGCCCTTTTTGAGATAGTAAAACACCATAATTTGGTTTTTCCATTGTCCTTCCCTTATACAGGCTGAATAAATCTAATTCTTCTCCTTATAGGTATTGTCCTCTATTCCTCAGTCATCTCAGTGGTTCCACTTTAGTCTCCAGTTTTTCAATATTTCCCTTGCATTGTGGGTCCTAAATTGGATAAACTAATGCAGATGTAGCATAAATGTCAGCATAAATGCTGACTAGAAGGGAATAATCAACTCCATGACCAACTGGATAAACTCTTCATAATGGACCCCAGCATCCTTGTTGTCACAAGTGTGTGCTATTGACTCAGGTTCTGTTTCCTCCTGGCTCTTCACCCTTGGTCATTTTTGCAGTTTTCTCTAAAACTACGAGTTCCCGGTACTATTTGCCATTCTGAAACTAAACTGCTGGCCTACATAGTTGTCTCCACTGAGCTTCATAAGGTTTCTATTATCCCAATCCTCTAGCTAGTAAATCTCCCTAAATGCCTTCCAGTACAGTTATGATACAAATGAGCTATGCTGACTTTTAAGAAAAATAATTATTGTTAGCAATGAAATCCTAAAATACAACAAAAGAGTGGTTTGTTCTTAAATATCATCAGCTAAGGTATTCCATTGTAGTCGCTTTGAACACATTGGGGGGGGAGAAAATATTTGCGTGTTTATGCACTGATGTAAACTTTAGAGGGTCTGGGTTGAATTCCAGCCCTTACTGGTCTTTTAGTCTCAGACGAGTAATTCCTCCTTTTACCTCAGCTCAAGGTAAAAAATATTGGACCCAGTGTTTTGTTCACTAGGGGTTTATAAAGTTAAAATCATCGATGCATGGGAGGAAGTCAAGCAATAAATATTGTGGATGAAATGCAAAACTCATAGCATAGAGAATAGTTATGCAAATAAATCTCCTATGCACCAATATATCCATTAGTCAAGTTCACAGTGGTTTTCTAAAATATATACTTGCTCTTTAGAGCATATTAATTGTCAGTCTCAGTTATGAGGAAAACACATTCCTTTTATTATTTAATTCAAAATTTAAGTCCAAGGTTTGTCCAAGATTTTTTGCAAAAGTTTATTTGCATGGTATTGCATAAATGATAAAATTAATTTGATCTTCAGCATGCCTAAATCAAAAGTGGTTAAAACTAATCCTTTCTCCATAAACAAAGAACAACCCTAGGAAATTAGAAATAGAGTTAGCGATATCCAAAGGTGATATTCAGGAAGGCTAATGACAAAGGCCAGTGGATTAGTGATCCTTAACAATACTATATCAATAATTGACAATATATGGAAGAAAAAAATTAGGATAATTTAAAATCATCAAGGATGATTCCTTATAGGAATCTTGGTATAGAGATAATTTCCATAGATGTGAATGTCTGTTACCATCTACATGTGAATGTGTACTTCTATGTACTGCATTAAAATTATTTATTCATCCATTTATCTGGTATAATTATATTTTCCAATATTCAATGGGTTTTTTTTCATATCCTTCTCTTTGTATTACTTTGTAAGAACTATGATTTTCTATTCTTTAACTTTCATTTCCCTTGAAGACTTTTCACTCAGGATATATATTGTGTATGTGTGTGTGTGCATGCACTGATGTAGGCAAAGATTTGTCATATATGGTTTCTGACATCTCTGTTCAATTGTTTATAATAATCTCTTTTCAGAGATTTAGGGCTGGTCCTTAGGGAAATATGACTTGATGCTTTAGTGCAAAATGCCCATCAAGTGATGCTGCCAAGATTCATCTTTTCCCCCCAACATTTTACTTATGAATCTGTATGTAGAAAGTCTGAGAGCAATGCCTGCCATCAAATAAATACAATTTTGTCCTTTTGATATTCTAATTAGGTTCTCTATTCATTTTACTGTGATAGCAGATACTGTACCTGATTTCCGACAGTACCCTGATTACACATGGTTCATCAGCAATGTCTTTCTAAGTAACTACTGCAGTCATTCATATATGCTTCATTAACTTAAGTGTGGTGAGTATTTGAAATTTTAGGATGAAAAGAAACCAGGACATCCATTTAAGTATAGTCTATTTTGTCTTAGCTGTTCTCTGTGCATGGTTTAATGACTAAATCAAAGGAAATGGAAGCAGAAATAGCAGTCTTCTGGGTCACTTCCTATTTTTTCTTCTCTGATCTTCTTGAGAAAATTATTTCTTGTCATACGTTCATATATTTTTAAGGTCAGGTGATGAGAAAGGTGCAGTCTCAGAAATAGGAACATAAGTTTTAAAACCAATCCCTAAATAAGAGATAAAATTAATGTAACAATTATGAACAATAATCAAAAACCTTAACAAGAAACAAAAGCAAACCCTGTATAAAAATCAAAACAAAAGGTAAAATAAGCAGAAGCTACTGAAGTACAATAAGATAAAAAGTGAGATAAAATCTCTAGGAAAATGCTAAATTAATTTTAAAATACTGAAGACATCAGAAAAAAAATTAAATATAATCATACATGATGTCCATCCCAGATATCATATGATAATCAATAGAAAAGTTGATACCAAGTCCATAACTATGTACCAGTAAAAAGTGGGAAGTAAAGAAATGGTCATCATTTACTTTTGTTCCACGTGAAAACGAGGCAGACCAAAACATTAACTCATAAATAAATAGTAACAATTTAATACTATTTGAAAGAAACATGCAGAATTCAGTGATGTATTTTCAGGTGAAAGCATGTGACTATTATCACTTTCAAACTCGAGTAAAAAAGTAGATTCCTACTGATTTCTCTGTCTTTTGCATAAGTAGACACCAAATGCAGTTGTTTAGTTTCTAAAAAGACCCAAATGGACTATAAACTACATCTCCATTAATAAAACATAGTTTTATGTCACAAAGCTGGAAGATGTAGTGTGGCTAATCTGAAGTACGTATTTATATCATATTAGTAAATTGGATTTCATTTTTGCAGACTAGAAGCTGGGGAGAACTGAAAGAATGAAACATAAACCAAGGTTTTAGTGTCTTACATATGAATTATACCTTGAGTTATATCTTGCTTGGCTACTTTTCTGTCACAAAAGTGAAGACACTGAGGTGATGGACTATAAAGGAGAGCCATTTTGATGCTTTTACTCCCAACGAATAAGCTCTCCTGAGAACTCTGAAGAGTACAACGGAACACAAGGGTATCGCTAGGGCCACTGGGAGAAAGTTTGTCTGTGAGTATCACTGAGTGCTCGGAATGCTGTGGCACATTCAGATCCTAGCCAGCATAATTAAAAAGTGCTCTAGACACTGCCAGGTTAGTTGTTGTCTAGACAAGGCTGCGTGACTCTAATGGGGAAGAAACAGTCATGACAGATGTGAGCATATGCATTGCTGAAGTTGATGGTCTCAGGATGAGTCTCTAACAGCGGAGTCTAAGTCAAAAAAAAAAAAAAAAAGAAAATGAAATCACATCACTCAAATAATTACACAAGTGAGATTCAGCCTAAGTATCAGTAGGTCATCTCAGTCAAGACTGAAGGGCTTCAGACATGTCAGTGACAGTTAAATGCAACTTTGCAAAGTAGTGACTTTATATGGTGCACCAAATCTCATCAAAATTATGTACCTTTTGGTTGGAAGAGTAGTAGCTACGAGGAAAAACTCTAAATTATCTGGGCTTTATTACCATGAGTTCTTCCACTCAGTCTTTGAAATGATATGTTTATAGACATTAGAAACGAAACTGAGTAAATAAGTACCATAGATCTAGATTTTAATGATGTTTATTGTACTTAAGGTCACAGAAGATGTATATGTAAGATTAGGTATAAGTTATATTCATGTGACTATCAGTTATACATGGAATAGATCAGGTATCAGGTATTTACATAAACATTTAAAGCAGAATATTTCCTTTTCTCTCCTCTTGGAGGGATAGCAACAATTTTTGCTATTAATATATTTTCTGTTAATAAAATCTTTCATTTAATTGCTGATTTACTAATGTAAATCTGCGACAACTCGTGCAATAGCAAGCAAAAGAAATTTTAAATGAAGTAGTTTATCAATGATTTATTTGATAGAAGCATCCTGCAAGCAGAAGATGAGCTCTGAATGATGCTACTGTAGATTAAATAAATGACAATGCAAAAGTATTTGAGATAAGGGTAGGAAGAAGGCACTAGAGAATGGGAGTGGCAATGGACCTCAGGTTTTTCTCAGTTTTTCTTGCCTGCACTTTGTCTCTTAAAGTGCAAAGTTTGAAGCCTTTTTAGTTGTTTTTTAAGCTTTAACATTCCGAGTCACAATGAAACCTCTGAACCAGCTTTTCCCCCCTCCATTTTATCCTGTTCCCCCATTTGAAAATAAGCCTTCATTGGGAACACTGAGGTCAGGGATTTTTGATCTTCAGTATTACGTGAATACTGCATTGCTACTGTAATCTTTGGATCACATTTCCAAAGAAGAAGGAAAAAACTCAGCTTTTTTTTTTTTCTCACATCCATGAATGAATACAAAATAAAGAGCATACAGATGTGACAGCTCTGTAGGGGTGCAGGATGCCTTGTCTGAAAGTACCATCTACCAGACAAAATAAAACAGGGTTGCACAATTTCCACAGCCAATTCCAAGGAGAAAGCTAAAATACTGAAAACAGCAAATAAGGCCATTCATGACACTTGTAAGTAATTAAATGACTGGCGACTAAACTAATCTAAATCAAAATCCTCCAAGGCATTGAAAGTAGATCCCAAAGTAAACTTGATTGAGGAAAAATGTTTGTCAAACAAATGATACTTTGAAATAATAATCTTTTCCTGTTAATGTCTGGAGGGCTGTTTCTGAGGCAATTATAAAGGAAATCAATACAAAACCAAAAATTCTAATGAATCATAACTGATGGAACCAGAAAGGACTTCTCTTATTGCACCTTCTTTTCTTCAGCACTTTCTGGAGAACTCATTGGTATTTAATGTAAGCTAGTTTTGAGCAATCCTGATTGTCCTAAATTCCTTTGTAATCTGATAGTCTTCTTGACTATTTCCCCATTAATAACCCTCTCTCTCTCTCTTTTTTTAATTTTTTTATTTTGTTTGGGTTATTTATTTTTTATTATTTTTTATTTCTATTTTCTTTCCTGTACAGTTTGGGCTTCTCCTTTTTTAGGTTTTGGCCATTGCTTTTTCTCCTGTCATATTCTAAGGCTGTAAATAACTCCTTTCTTTGATTTCTATTGTTATGCTTTAGTATCTTACATTTCAAGTATTGATCATATCTTAATATTGATTGAAACTTGCTGAAATGCATCATGTTCAGTCTTTCAGTCTCTTTACATTCAAACCATCTATATTAATTCTTCAAATATCTAATTTTATTTCCCACTATAATTGTCATATATTTCAAATCATGAAATGGACAGCTCCATATATGAACACAAACTTTAAGCAATAGAGCTATGCAATAATCATTATTACTTTACTGAAAGACAGCATTTGTGTTTACTTGATGTCAGCATCACAGTGAGCACTTGCTGTGTTGTTGTTGTTGTACTATTCCTGGATATTTCAGACATGCCAGCTGTATATTCTGAGGTTTTTGACTGGGCTGTTTATTTATTTCCCTTTTACCAGGTAGTGATCTAGAAAAGAAAGATTATACAGAAAGTGTCTGACTGGTTTACATCAGCACTTACAGTGATTACTGCTCTAAAAAGCAATAACTCCCACATCCTGGCTCTGGGACTCAAGGAATACCTGAAGAAATCCTGCTACAAGTCAGCTAAACTTTGAAAAGGCAGGCTGATATTCAACCCCAGCTTCTGTGAGAAGCAGCTCTCATCTTTTACAGAGTGCTCACTAAAGCTGTCATTTTCACAGAAGCAATATACTGTATGCAAAAAGTTACTCCCACCTGCAGCTGAGATTCAGTTCAGAAGCAGAAGTAGTGATATTTTCCTAAGTTTTTCAAAAAACCTAATTTTATTTGTTTTTCTCAGAACAAATCAGGGATTTTGCAAAGAAAAGCTTCTCTTTGAGGGAATAAAAATTAGTTGTTCTTCAGAGAAAAGATCTGTTATTATTTAGTAAATAAAAGTTTCTGAATTAGATCATCAGCGTAGTTATAAATTTTATAGCACGGGAAAGAGAGGAAATATCAAAGGAGAATAATCCTTCTTTTCATATTTATTCACCTCTTTCATATCTTCAGCTCTGTTCTGTGTTACTTTTCATGGCACTTCATTCAGCTGATTCATTCCAACATTTTTATATAATCTTTCTTATATATTCTTTTGCAATAAAATACCAATAGATGTCTAGATAAAAGAAGTGAAGTTCAGAAAAGCTTTTGAGATTAAGTAAGGAAAGTATCCAGCAATCAACACATAAAAGAAAAAAACCTAATTTAAAATACAGAATATCAATGCTTTGATGGAAGAGAGGTAAAGTATTACTCGCAAAAATGCAAATGCATTTCAAATTCTAGCTGAGACTAGTGTTTTATATAATTGGATATGCTTGAAAATGGTCTCAGATTTCCTAGAATCATAGAAAAGCTTCTCTTGAAAGGGATCTTAGAGATCATCTAGTTCGAAATGCCCACATGTTCCACTAGACTATATTCCTCAGAACTTTGCATCCTCTACTGTATTTGATTATTCAGCGCAGCCTTTGCTTCAATTCAGATAATTATGAACTGGAATAAAAAAAGGAGGGTGTGTATGTATATATATGTGTGTGTGTGTGTGTGTGTGTGATTTAAGATTAGAGGAAGCCCAAAGCAGATTCTTGATATGTGCTGTGTGGTGTGAAATGACTAGCCATCTCGGAAGGAGATTATCTACACTGTATTGCTCAAATTACTACAGAGAGGAAGAGACTACTCCCTGGAATAGATGCTTTTAGCAAAATAGATGAAGCCAAATAGCCAACCTACTATCATATGTAATAATTATCTTGAACATGAGACTACGCTTAGCCCCTAGAAATGATTATTTTCATCAAATAGATTCTCCTGAGACTATCTTATTTTACTCTCTATATTCAAACACCTAAAAGATGGGAGTTATATTTCCATAGCACTTCTCTGTCTGTCTCTTTGAAAGCAGCATTTTGATAGTTATCTTCTCAGTTTTCAGGGTTATGAGATTTTAATTTGCAACATGAAACTGAAGTATCTAGTGTCTAAGCAGTTGATGAAACATATCTTTTGCAAATATTAAGATGCATTTATACCTTTCTTTAGAACCCTGTCATCAAGGTTTGCAGAATATTGTTTCTATATAAGAAGCTATATATGGAGCTTGGTACCAAGGACATGTATGAATGGGGACTTTTATATCAGAAGATCTTATCAGTTCTGGCAGAATATTCCAGAACTGAAAGTTAATTATCTAAATTACAACTTTCTTGATGCTTTATAAGATTGTTCTTAAATACACTTTTTTTCTTGGGGGAGGGTGGGGAGTGGAGAGGTTAGAGGCAGGAGTACAGCAGTGTTTCTGCTGGTGAGTAAGGGAGAAAGGAAGAGAGAAAGAGTTGAAGGGAGAGACATAGGAAGGAAACAAGAAAACTTCTGGTAAAAACATTTAATAAACCTTTATTGGTTACCAAAACTTGTTTCCTTCAGTAAAAAAACCCAAAAAAAAACAAACAAACAAAAAAAAACACACAAAAAAACAAACAAAAAAAGCAACAAAAATCAAACCAAACCAACAACAAAAAAAAAAAAGCAAAAAAAAAAATGCAAACAAAACAAAAGAAACCAAAAAAACACACCCACACAGAAAAAACAACCCTGAAATATTCAAATGAGTTTAATGTCACTGGACTTATCTGTAGAAACAAGAAACGATCTGTTGGAAGTCAGTGAAAGCATTAAGGGATTGGACAGAAAGAAACAAAATAACATGAAAATTTAAGTTTTTGAAAATGACTTCTTTATTTGTGTCCTATAGGTAGGACTTGTTAGTATACCAGGTCTTCAGGACACACTATTTACAATATTTGATAGCTGTGAGTGTATTCATTCCAGCTAGAGGAATGTGATTTGCTGAAGGCACTGCTAATATTAAGGGGTAGGGGAGGAGGCAGATAACTAATGTCTCAGATTCATGTCCTGATTAAGTATTTCAAAGATTTGGTGATTGTAGCTATTCCAAACCAAAACAATGGTTTGGAATATAGAAATTTTGGATTTTTCCTATTCATATTGAGGTATTTTTGAAAGAGTTTGGAGACTTTCTTAAATGTAAAAATAGT
>JAWWMP010000081.1:134047286-134081922 GCA_035047865.1 Dendrocincla tyrannina | reverse complement strand
CAGGTGTATATAAAGACAGGAGGAAGGTTTCCTCCCTCTCTTCTCTTCTCTCTTCTCTCCCGTTTGCGTGGTGGAGGGCATCGGCTCTCTGTGCCGGCCTAACCCTTGTCTCTGTGGGCTGGGGCCTCTCGGGGGAGCTGCTGTCCCGGCCGGGCGGGGGGGGAGGGGCCTGCTTTCTCTTGGGGGAGGTTTGGTGAGAGTTGATTGTGTTGGTTGCTTGTTGAGCTTTTCCCTGGGTTTGCAGGTGTGTGTATTTTGTTTTGTTTGGTTTTGCCCATTTTGTCCCGTTTCCCTTTCCCCTTTCCCCCTTTTTCCCTTTTGGGGTGGTTCTGGGATTTGTTCTGTGGATTCATGGTGTTTGATTGTGTATAGTTGTGATGTATGTGAATATGTATATATATATATGTACACTTTTGCTGAATTGTCTTTTTGGGTACTTTTTTTTTCCCTTCTCTCTTGGGGGGGGGATCCGTGTGGCCGGCCCTTGGGCTTGGCGGGGAGCCGACCCAAACCTCCACACAAACCAAAACAATGGTTCGGAATACAGAAATTTTGGATTTTTCCTATTCATATTGAGGTATTTTTGAAAGAGTTTGGAGACTTTCTTAAATGTAAAAATAGTTTCAAGGAAATAAAGTTGTTTTTTATAGCTGCTTCTGAAGCTCAGAAGTATGATACATCTGCATGGAACAGGAAAATAGGAGGATTATTTGATTATCATATCTACTTCCATATTTCCCAAGTGGTGACAAAGATCAGATAGATCTAGACAAAGGCACTGCTTTCTCTTGATCACTCTGTCTGTGACAGCAGGGATTTCAGCTTTTCTCACTCTACTTTCTAATCTCTTGTTTCAATAAAGTATTTCTACATTTTATGGAATGTTCAACTGAATTTTGCCCAGAATTTTTTAAGTATTTTCTTTAATTATTCTCAAAGCCAACTATTAGAGGCTACAGTATTGAATCTGCTTGGCTTCTTCTCAAAATGTAAGACTGTGAGTCCGAATACCTCTGTTTATTGTCTGTGCCCTAGAGGGATTTAAATTCATTCTGAATAAATTGGGAAAGTTGATCATCAGTGTTTATTTCTAAGAAATAGGGTATTTTTTTTCCCTTAAATCAAATAATCGTCATTTTTTTTGAATTACAGAATGAAAGCTCTGAGCCAAAACCAACCCAAATAATACTTTAAAATTCATGGAGGATTTTGAAATCTCCATGGTTTCTAGTGCCTATCTCCCTTTTCTCCTGCTTTTTTTCTTAAATATAGTCTACATGCTTCTTTTGAAGCTCACTCCAGGGAAGTTCAGTGTTAAAACTTAATGTCCATTGGCTGAGCCTTCACACTGCCTCAGCAACAAGAACTCTCTAAAATATATTGCCTTTTCAGTTCTAAGGTTTCTGGTTAGACAGGTTCTGTTTTCCTCTGTTTTTGCCCAAAGCAAAACTTCAATCCATTCAGTTCCCATAGTTTGGAAATTTGGAGGAAAAAATTGATCATATGTAGTAAATACAAAAATAAAAATATTTTCCTATTTTCTACATTTCCTACAGGTATTCACAAGACATAAACAAATAATATATATACATATAAATATATATATTTATATATATATAAATATATATATAAATATCTCCCATAATGTCTTTTTCCTTAATGTCTTTATACTTAAAAGCAAAAATATACATTTAAAAAAATGGTTAAACAAAAATTTTAGAACTGCCTGGGACTTTATTTATCATCTGGTTTCAACCTGATGATACTGTGGGCAGGTTACTCAGATATAACATAAATCTCACACAAACAACTCATAATGCCTTCTACTCAAACTGACAAAGAGGACAAGATCTTTTTTAACATGGAGCAGATACACAACTCCCTTATGAATGGTCCTTATGGCTACAGCTGTGCTGCTAAATGAAGTATGATGAGGCATTTTCCCAGACATGAAGGCCAATGAGTTCAGAGAAATGAGCATATACCTTTATAAACTCTCTCAGCCTCCAAAACAAGCCAGGGATGATACTTAGGCTGTACTAACTTCTAAACTCTGTCTGAGAAGCCTTTGGGGGGAGTGCCACTTTACACAGTCCCAAAGTCCTAAATGTCAAGGACTATTCTGATCATTCACTAATAGAGGAAGAATAAATTCTGTGCTCAGTAGTTAAACATGGTTCTGTTTAATTCATTAATCCAGTCAACAGCTCAGGGGAATAGTGCTGCTCCCTGGGTTACCCTAAAGGGCATCACAACTCAAGTTATGAGTGAGCAGCTGAATTCAGCACAGGCATCACTTACTGAGGTAAGAACATATCAGTAATGTTGAAGCTTGACTCTTTTGCCTGGATCAGCAACCTTGGTAATAAACAGATCCAGGAATTCATCATATAGGCTGTCTTTAGTCTGATTTACAGAGGGATGCCAGTAGTTGACACTAGTTAAAAGAGAGTGAGAGTCTTCCCAAAGCAAAACTTTGGTGTCTGAAACTATCCATTCTAGACATTGTTCTCTTCATATTGGCAAATGTTCTTATGTAGTTCATGAATGAATTTGGAGTTTCACCTGAGCTCTCAATGAGGCCAAAATATTTCATAACTTAGAAAAATATAAAGGCTTTTCTACTATTCTTGGTTTTTTGTTTGTTTGTTTTTTTTTTTTGGCACTTCTATAACATAAGCTTTCAAAAGAAAAGTCAATATCTTGTGTCCAGGTATACAGAAAGTGTTTAGATGTGACACCTTCAGTATTTTATATGTATATCTCTTGTAAAAAAGAGCCAAATGTTACTAGCTTTCATATATAATAGGCCAAGGGGGTCATTACTGCCATATAAGGAACAAAACGAAACATTGCATGATTTTTAAGGCTATGCTGACATTAGTTACCTCTATTCAGAAATATCTCCAGGTGCTGAGGTTGATGGTCACTGAATGGCCTGAAGTGATGCTCACAGATCATGGCCTGCACCAGAGGCTGGCTGCAGCCTGTCTAATAGGAATACTCCTTGAGTGGTCTGACTCCTGAGCTGCTCCCAGGAAGCTACTCTCACAAATGTAAAGCAGCTGAATATTTCTCATATTACAACTCAAGGAAGAGAATAAAGCATATATATCACTGTACATCTCTACTTCTCTTATTATACATGAATAAATGGGAATAATTTAAAAAGTAGGTCTGCCTTTGATCCCAGCACAAGCACATGGAGTACGTAATCCTGAAATGGATTTAATGAGTGACCTACTTGAGCCTTATAGATTATACTATATTGAACATTCATGTATCTATTAAAAAAAAAAAAGAAATGCAAGCTTTCTACAAAAGTTATAATGTGCAAGAAGAATTCCTTAATTTCTTGTTATGTAGAACATTATTAAGTAAACATAACTTGTTGAACAAGAAAAAAACCTAAATGGTTTCTAAAATTACCTGCTGCTACTGCTATTAATTGTGTAGCAGCAGTACGTCAGTCTAAAACCAACTAATCTGTGCAAGACTGTGAACAGTAGCATTATGGTTATCTCAGATCTCTCTCATTAACTGAGTTATTATATTTCATGCATATATTATAATCCAATTTAACATCTGTAAACTGAGAGAGAATCTCTGCTTTGTTTGTGACTAGTTTTTGGTGTAAAATTAATAGCTAATATGTTTATTAATAAAATAATAATATGTTGGAGGCACAGTCTTCTGCACCTACATTATCTAACACAAACACAAATGTGCAAAAGGAAAGAACTTTTAGAAAGGCTTAAACCAATGCATTTGCTGATACCTGGAAACATTTAATTTGCATCAGTGTATATCTAGTTTTTAACAGATTTTTATGTCAAAATGTTAGTTCTGTCAAATTGAACCAAAGGATTCTAAAATGTATTTTAAAACATGCCATTTGATTATTCTGAAATAGGAAAGAAAAAAAAACACAGAACAAAACAAAACCAACAACAAAACCAAACCAACCCAAAGAAAACCTTTAAATGTCAAATAGTCCAGGTTCATAATCTCACAATTTTTAAATAACAAGCATTATGTTTATATAGATTTTCAAAAAGAAAAATCTGATTCATTCTACTGAGGCAATGTGTTCAGTTACACTTCTTATATTAATGGGCTCATCTTCACAGCTGATACAGAGAAACAAGCTCTTTCTAGAAGTCATTGTACGTTTTCTGCTTTTCCAATGGGCTGAACAGCAATTCATAAATGAAGTTACCAGTTAGATCTAAACTTTAATAGAAACACTCTAAAGTTCTTACCTTCCTTCATTCTGTCAGAAGAATCCTTCTTTGGGAGGAGATGACAGTGTCACCAAAAAAGGCCAGCTCCTCCCTACCTCATGTCTGTAGCAGTACCTTTTGCAGGGTGATTCAATGACAGTTTATTCTTTGTTTCTTCCCTCCTCTCCTGTTTCTCACATCTCAGTCCAGTTCTATTCTTTTGCCTGTGATTGTTACTGAGAAAAACTAACTGAAGACAGACTTACAGCAGCAGATTCATTTCTCAGAAACACCAGAATAGTTTTGATCAACATTATCCTAAAAAAAAAGAAAAGTGGTAACATGATCATCTGTACAGTTGCCAGTCTGGGGGCATTTGCAGTCTCCTTAAAGTACCTTGAAAAGTTTAGCTTGCAAGGTTTTTCCAGCTCTCTATCTTATTTTCCTTACTTGCCATAAAATCCCAAGATTTTCCTATGTATAGCATCTCCAAAATTTTGTAATTAAATGAATTAAACTGTGGATATACTGATCTGACTTCTTTTTAACATTGGGAAAGACTACCAGTTGCACTGCAAAAAACTCCTTTGGATTATGCATAAATACCATTTCGTTTTCTACAAAGACTCCATTACCTAAGAACTTAGGAATTTTCAGAAGATAACATTCCTTATAATCTTGCCAAATATTAAAGTTTTACCCCTAAATTTGAATTATGTTTTTAAGCCAATGATTTTGTGTGTAGGATATTGTATGTAAAAATAATTAATTAAAGGGTAGCAGATTTTTTTTTAAAATATTTCATCCAAGAACATATGATAGCAAAAACAAATAGGTCACAGGTGAAGAAAAGAGGAAGAGAAAGTACGGTTTCATAATCTGAGAGTGGAAGAGAGTAGGGGTGAGGTGGGAACCTCCACCACTCCTTTTGCTTTACAAGCAGCAGAACTTTCAAGCCAAATAATACAAGAGTGAAGGAACTGGTATAACCCTTTCAGGCTTTATAACATACATGGGACTCATGCAGTTTACTATTGTTGCAAATCCCTTGAACTCTGTAGTGTTATTTCCAGTATAGAAGAAATATAAGACCCTTCTATTTATAATAATCTTTGTCTTCATAATGATGAAAAATAACTGTTCTAATATTTAACACCTCCCCTATCAGCTGAAAATTTTCTGAGAGGCAAACACTTAGTTTGAAAGCCAGAACAGTCAATAAATCAAACTGTTACTGGCAGTCTTGGTGAAGAGCTGAAAAAATATGGGAAATGCTTCACCTTAGTAGTCCCACAAAGTCAAATCACGTTTGGAATATTTACAGAAAATATACCTGAGTACACATTTCCAAAGTCACATATTATACAAAGCATTGTTCTTCAGGCCAGAAGGTTTCCCAAAAATTGTATGCCTTATAACTCAAAATAAGTTATTCTGAACTTTGTACAAAGATTTCTCTTATGTGCATAGTCTTTTTTCAAGTCAATAGATATGCCCAAAGAAATTGCCCCCCCAAAAACCAAATTACTTGTAAATTTTTGGGATAAAATTACAAACTGACCTATCAGTTGTCCTGATAATTGCAAATAGACTTAAAATTTCTGAATTTTAAGCACTCTTTTCCCTAATGAGTGTAAGGTTAATTGGCAGTGAAAACAATTTCATACTTATGGTAATAAATGAGTTTTCAAAATCAGTTGTGACTACTAAGAATTGGAAAGGCAGGTAGGTCAAATTAGACTTCTTATAAGGCAAAGTTCAATCCTTTTCACCTTGTCCTAAATAAGATACAATAGAAGCGGAAAAGCTTTACATCCAAACAGTGTGTTAATATTCTTTTGCAGTGCATTCTGTCACATTTTATGGCGTCAAATGAATAGATATTCTCAGAAATTAACATATGTATTCACTCTTTTTCTTTCTGTGTGTTCGTCTCTGCACATCTTCTGTACAAAGATTTAGGGGCTCTCACTTTCCATTTCAAACCTATTTAGGTAAAACATGAAAGAATTAAATCCTGATCATACAGTGTGAACAGACTAGCCAAATACTTTATGTCAAAAAGGACACTGTCTTCTGAGGCTTAGGAAAAAAGCAAACAAACAAACTGAAAAGCCTGTAGACAGGCCTTTCAGTGTGCCTTCTGAAAACTCATCTGTCTCCAAACTTTTAATACTGGCAACACGGAGGGACTGGACCAGTTTGAAAAAGTATGACAATTTAAGTATTTTTAGGCCAGAACACATTTTCTTCAGTATCTGTCAATTTCTATAATACTCATACATGTTTCTCCAGATACATTCTCCCAATATTTTTTACCCAAGTAATAAAGTGAATGTTAAAAGTACTATTTAGAAGACAGGTTTCTTTTTTCTTTAGAAATATCTAATAGCTATAGACCAAGAAGAAACAGGTCTGAAACTAGGGCTAAGAGATGTAGTTTCCTTAGAAAAAAAAAAATTCTCAGACATCTTCCAAATTCTGGTATCTCACAAAAAAACCAACGAACCAAAAAAAAAAAAAAAATCAGACCAAACCAAACAAAAAAAAAATCCCAGACAAAAGTGTCTATTGCATTTACATTTTTTGCCTACCCTGTATTCTTAAGCCTTCCTTTGTAATAGCATGTATTCATACAGAAAAGGGAAATAGTCTCAGAAATTATTTCAGGTCCTAGCAATTTTCCTCCCTTATCTTTTGGAAGTAGTTTATGAAAGTAAAAGAAGTAGGATTTTGAAAATTAAAGGGTAAATTTGCTTAATATAAAGATTGATGAAGAAATTCAAGGAAGTATTCCTTTTCTGTTTTGGTTTCCTGCATGTTTCCTGCAGGTTACCGTTGATAGTGATGGAAGTCAAGAATTCACTCCAAATAACCAAATTAGAGGAATGGCTGGGGTCACTTGTGCAACAGATATATTGCATTCTTCCTGACCTGAGACAGCCTCAGGTTCTTTCTCACAGGCCATCTATATTTGGACGCAAGGCCATGCTGAAATTCAGGCATCATATGAGTTTTGAGGAAAGACAGGATCAACGTATACAAGTTTTCTTCCAGTATCCTCCAGCTGCATTTTGATGCACAGGACAAGAAATTTTCTAGACAGCCCACTGTGTATAATGTTGGTACTGGTACCACAAGTGCCCCCCAGGTTAATGTAGTGGGCCAGGGCTGAGGTCATGGAGTTCTATTGATAATGGGACCAAAATTCTACTTCTTATGTTAGGTGTAAAACTAACCTTTCTGCAAGTAATCAGCTTGTTTAATGGTAGATGATTCAATTTCTAAATACAGTGTATATATAACTTCTGCTAAGTGATCAGATAAAACTTTGCTGACTTAGTTTGGGCTGGAGAATCCCTACTAATGTCAGAGATATGGTTCATAAAGATGTGGAATGCCTCTTGCTTTTGAATCACAGAATGCTTAAGGTTTTTTCTGATGTAGTCAAAAAGTAATTGGGAATATTCAAACAGTTGATTAGGGTATGAGATTTATTCTCTTTCTGTTTTATTGCTAATCTAAATCTTTCCTCTTCAGGCAACCAGCTGGATGTTTCTTTCTGTTTTGTTTTTTGATTTTGTTTTTTTTTTTCCTCTGAATTATTCTTTCAAATACCATTAATATTCATAAAAATATTTAGTTGGAAACCATTTGTTTTTCTGTATGTGTATTTATGAGTTCAGCAATTAGTAAACCTATGTCACTTTTTCACTTTACTCACTGCATGGGATCTAATTTGTCACAGTTCATGCTGAGGAATGAAAACTAAATTGGAATATTTTCTTGGAATGCTAATTCTCCCCATTACACCAAAAATCTTCCTTTTATTTCCACACTGATTTCTCAGTCTGTTTACAGGATTTGGAGCTTTCTGACTGAAGCAAATTTTTAGGTGGAAATTCTTATGTTTTTCTGTCTCCCCACACTCCCCTTCCTTGTTGGCACTATATTTTGCAGAAATAAATTTTCAGTAAACAGTTGGGATTCCATTAGTATGTTAATGCACACTTAAAAATAAATCTTTTTTCACTTATTCATTTGAACATGTCAATTTGGAAACTGTAGAGTTTTCAGATTTAATGAAGATTCCTTGAAATCAAACAGAATTCAATTATGTGTAGTCACCACTAAATTGGTAGTTCTTGGTGGTGCAAGGGACAAAGCAGGTGTCTATGTTTAAATAAAACAATTTAGATTAAATCTGCACTGTTGCCTTCTCTGTGACTATTGTAGGAAATCATTTAAGCGCTACTGTCATTTTGTCAATGACACTACAAAATGCAGTTCAGTGCAATTTATCCTGTTCAGTACCAAGTAAAAATAACCTCAGAGCCAGTAGACATTGGCTTAATTCTTTACTCCATGGTATATTTTTTACATTACTTTAGGAGGGTTCTTTATGAACAAATAACAAAAATGTTATTTCTTTCAATTAGAAACTAAGCATCTTCAAAAATGTTTCACTATTGAAAAGATTTGTTTTATCACCAGCTAACAGAATTTTTAGCATGGAACTTTTCCTAAGTCCAAGACATATTTTTTGGTCAGAGGCAAAACTGGAGACAAAACCAGACCAATTTTTAATCATAAGAATTTCTCTTATATTTGAGTAAAATACATATGTCTCTTCCTCCTATATTGGTTTCTTGCATTCTATGTGAATGCTTAAAAGTATCAAAATCTGAAAATGTTTTCTGAAACTATATTCTTAATTTCCAAATAACACTAGGAATCAGTACATTTATATTCCTTCATTTTGTCTCTCCTGTTTATTGGACTGAGCTTACAATGGGGCTTTGTTTTCCCTTGGTACTTTAATTTGATAATCTCATACAAACAATTACCTCTCTCACGATTCTCTATTTCCCTTTAATATGCCCCAACTTTGAAAATTTCAGAGGAAAAGACATTTTAAGCTAAATGGTATTTGATAAAATAATGTGGTTTTATGAAACAAAGAAATATTCTGACAAATTTATCAGATGCTTTCTCCGAGTCAAAGGCAGTATATTTTTATCTTGTTATTTCTAGTAAAAAGAATTCTCCTGCATCATTTTCTAAGAACTTGACAAGCTTCTAAAGCCAATAAATCGGCTAGAAAAAAAATAAAAAAAAGCAGAGCTTATTTATGTTAAGTTTTGCTGCAGTTTTTGCATGAGTTTTGCTTTAGTGTAGCTAGCTGTTTCTCATTACTGGGTTTGTTTTGTTTTGTTTTTTGTTGGTGTCGAGGTTTGTTTCTTTGTTTGTTTGTTTATTTGTTTGTTTGTTTTTCCTGAGCACTCCTGTGCCTAGACAACAATTTCTTTTATCCCAGACCAGGTAAATAGGAAATTAAATAAAAACTCATTAGCCATAAAAATTTATAGGGCCTGCTTCAAGTTTTTACCAATACTATTGGAATGAGTGAAATTTATGTTCATGAGTGACTCCTTTTAGACCTAATTGCTTCACTCTTCCTTTCTGGCTTTTGATTTCAATAAAACTTCTGAAGCAAACTACTGTTCAATATGAGAAAAAAAAAATTACTCTCATAGAGGATTTTTAATATTCCATCATCACTTTTATTATTCTTTTTCTTCACATTTAGCCAATAAAATACATATTGAAGTATACCTAAACTCATGGTGGTAACATAAAATAAATACACTGCGTGCTGCACATAACTGAAATTTGAGTTATGGGTAGCATCTTTAATATTAACATGAAGAATTTTCCAAGAGAAGAGAGGCCTAATTCTCTATGGTGTTTTAGTCTTGGATAGAGTGAATTTTCTTCACAGTACCTGGTATTGGACTGAGTTTTGGATTTGTGCTGGAAAGATCATTTTTAATATAGAAAGGTTTTTATTACTGCTGAGCAGTTCTTACACAGCATCAAGGCTGTTTCTGCTCCTCTTCAGTGGGGGGGGGCTGGGGGTGCACAGGTATAACAGCTGACACCAACTGACCAAGGTGACATTTCATATCACAAGGTGTCATGCTCAGCATATAAACTTGAGGGAAGACAAAGCAAAAGGTGCATTTAGAATGATGATGTTTGTCCCCCAAGTATCTGTTGTGTGGGATGAAGCCCTGCTTTCCTGGGCATGGCTGAACACCTGCCTGCCAATGCAGTGAATGAATTCCTTGTTTTACTTTGCTTATGTGTATGGTGTAAAGCCCTGGTCCCAAAGCCTCAAGCTTTACTGGGAGTTTTACTTTTGTTTAAGGCTCCAAGAGATTTCACTCACATGAACCCCTGCAAAGTCTTTGTATTCTTTGATACCTTCAATCACTTAAAGATGACACACTACAAGTACTTCTCAAGAGAACTTTTTTTTTATTTAGTAAGAAAATAAGTGTTCTGGCAAAAGGGTTTATAGTGATAACATACAAGCAAGGAAAAACATTACACTAGAGCACCAGCAAACACCAATACCACACATTAGCGAAATACTACACAATGGTTTTAAGTTACGTACAAGAGAAAAAAAAGAGTAAGGGAAAAAAAGAGAGATTAAGACAAGAAAGAAGACAATATAAAAAGAGAGAAAAATAGTTACTGCCAACAGTCACATGACGGCAGGTCGAGAGACAGAAGACAAAAGAACATGGAGGCCCCGTGCCTCTGTTTATGTAGTTTGGCTACTGTGGCCACACCCTTGGCAGGACATCGTTTCCTGAGCACTCAGTGCCCTCCCAGCTGAAGTGGCTTCATTTGATGGCCATTGCCAGTCAGAGGGCGTAGTGTGGGCAGGATCCCAGGCAAGCATTATTATTATTGTCTGAGTTGGCAAAATTTGAAATCACGGAATCACACAACAATTGACATGGAAAGGGACCTTTGGAAGTGATAGGGTCCAACCCGTTGCTAAAGCAGGACCATCAAGAGCCTGTTATGCAGGACCATGCCCAGACTGCTTTTGGGTACCTCCAGGGAGGAGACTTCACAAGGTCTCTGAGCAATTTGTGACCGTGTTCGCTCTCACAGTGAAAGTGTTTCCTGACACTAAGGGACATGTTAAGGGAGAACCTCCTGTGTTTCAGTTTGTGCCCATTGCCTTGTTTTCTGTCACTAAAATCACTGATAAGAGACAGGGTATGTCTTCTTTGCACACTCCCTTCAGATGTTTATAAACATTGCTAAGTACTTACCCAAGCCTTCAATCAAACTGAACAGTCCCAGCTCTCCCAGACCTCCTTCTGAGACATGTTCCAGTCCCCTAATCATCCTTCTACTCTCTCCAGTCTGTTCATGTCTCCCTTATATTGAGAAGCCATTATGAACTGTGACATTCCTTTGTGTGTGTAAAAGATAGCTGTCTGGGGTTTTTTCCCCCAAATTCCCATAAAATTAATTAAAGTTCCCCTTTAATCAATATCCAAACATTTTTATATAGGCGGAGATTATTCAGCTTGACTTAGAATTTGCAATGCCAAAAGATAAGCCTTCTTTTCAGATGTCTTTCAAAATCAGATGCAACGCTTGCTACTCACAGGAATTTCAGTAACTTCTGAAACTTTTTGTGGTAGAAAAGAAAGGAAAGACCTGCCTGTTCTTTTACACTCTCATTAACCACTGTCTTTCCATAACAAATGGATTAAAAGAAAAAAAAAAAGAATAACTGAAGGAATTGTATTTTCCCCTTAAAATGAAAAAAAAAATGAATTATAAAGAAACACCAATTTATAAAAGTAAGATTTCTTTCTGAGTCTTTGAACTCAAGTGTTTGAATTTTCAGACAACTCCCCAAGTCTCTATGTTCTTTGTTTATTTCACTTTCTCTTTGAAACAAGTGAAGAGAAAGGGAAATCTATAACTAAGAAAGAAGAAAGAAACTTCAAAAGATTTCCACCTCACAACATCTGACTAAGGGAAAACCTAAGAAAGAATCTGAAGCATATTTTGTGGTGTTGGGCTTTTGGGGGGGTTTGGAATTTTGTACGTGTTTTTTATTGTTGTTGTTGAGACAAAGACACCTTTTTGTGTTTAAGACAGGAACACATATGAAGGGAAAAAAAAAAAAAGAAAAATATGTTAAAGTAGAAAACAGACACAAGTTATACAATATATAATGCTGATTAATGAAGCTACATATACATACATGACCATATGAGACAGAGACTCTTATTTACAACATTTTGAAAGGTTTACAGTTGTGAAATTTGAAAAAAATAAATAGGAGAAATACTTTCATTTTCTGGTCCTTCTCTAAGAAACATATATTATTTCTGTTTAGTAATTTCACTTACTAAAGTCCAACATCTGTGAAACTTAATTTATAATTTCTGTTAACAATAGTAAGAAAATCATAAAATTGTTCCAAACATCTTCCAATTAGTTTTACAGTCTGGACAAAGAGTAACAAACAAAAAGTCTTCCATAAGCTTGTCTTTTCTGTGGTGTACTGATTGTGATCATCAAATCCAATCCTCTCCCTTAATTTAAAAAAAACATTTTGTTCCACAAGTTGTACCAGGTATTGATTCAGCTACTATGTGCCCTGACAAAGTTCTGACACTCAAATAGGTCAGAACATATATGTCCAGTACATTAAGTAAACAGTTCATGATTATTCTAGACTAAATGCTGGCGTGAGAGAGAGAAAGGAGGAGCAGATTTTTCTTTAATTTCCAGCACTTCTAAGTAGAAAATGAAAACAATTTTACACTTTAAATAGCAGATCAGATACTTTTCGGAGTTTTATTCTAAGCCACATTCTGGCTAACAGTAATATTTTTCATAGAAATATTTATGAAATACGTTTTTGCAAACTTCTGAAGCATTACAAGTCTTTAAGCAAACTTTGGCAATGAACAGTCACACTTTTGAACTAAATTGTGCAGAGAATGAGGGAGAGAAAATCCTTGCCTATGCTAGAGGGAAAAGACTCAAGTGGTTTTAAGGCCCTCTGTGATATTTCTCTCAAAACCCACAAACAAAATGAAGATTCATACTTAACTTTTTTCCCCTAAACATTTTCCTGATATTTCAATGATGTTCAATGTATTTGTCACTGTGTAACTGGAAACACAAATACCTCCACACAGAGGAAAATAACTCCTTTTACCCAAGAATCTTATTTATATATAATATATATATGGATATAGAGAGAAAACAATTTATTTCAAAAGTATCAGGTTAATCTTTGTACTGAAAACAATGAGATCCAAAGCTTTCATTATTTGTAAAAGCTTTGTTACAAAACAAACAAAAATGAAGAGCATTTTTGTTCTGTCTTTCTGGTCTACTCTATAACTAAGTAAGGGAATCCATTAAGAGAGAACTCTTTTAACTTTCTCCTTAAAAAAGACTTTCCACTGAGTCCTATATTTGGCAGAACAAAATGGGAAATAGGATTATTTCATTTCCAAGGAAAAGGACAAAATAAGGCAGCGGGACAGTCAAGAATTTGTCTAGTTATCTCTTCAGGGAATCCAGGACCTCAAAGTATACTTGCCAAGCTCTGAGCAGGTGGAACCAAGGAGCTGGTTATCAATCAATTTGTTTCTTTCACAGTACAGGTGAAGGACAGGTTTTGAACCATCATATTTGGACAGTTCATGCAGAAATACATTCCTTTGTATGTGGAAAGCTGGAGGAGGTAATTAATTTTCCAGCCAAAGACAATCCTGCCAATTCTTACATGATAAGCTACATTTAGTTACATTAATTGTTGAGAGATAATATGAAGACCAAGAGAAGCTTAAATATTTCCTAAGATAAATATGGGAATGGAATTATAGCTATGTCTTATAGCTATAAAACATACCACTCTCTAGTTTATGAAAGGATATTTTTAGTTTGTTTGTTTTTTAGTGGATTGGGTTTTTTTGTGTGTGTAAGTTTGCTGAAGATACAAGGGTCTTTGTTGAAAATATGATTACATCAGGCTTCTAAAATATATTTTTTGTCTGTTTCATAGGACCATTTCAAGCAAAACTTTTTTTTTTTTCAAATCTTTGCATATTAAATGAAAAAGTCTGCTTGCTAGAATATTCTGCTCTCTAATCAACTATTGATAATGTTTACACTGATATAAAATTTGAGAAACAAACATTTTGAAGGCTGAATTACTACATTTTGCCTCTTACTAGCTGTCTGACAATCAAAAAAATACCAGGAAGCATATTAAGTGTATGCAAAAAAAAATCTACACATGTAAAAAGGGTACAAAACACCATAACTGATTCTTCTGACTTGTCATGACACAAACTTTTTATAATGAAAATGTAATAATGGATATTTTGTAAAATATTCATTAGTAAATAATATGATTCAATAATCAATTAAATGTAAGAAGCATTAAACAATAAGTTTAGGAAGTTTCACAATATTATATTGTTAAAATGCAGACATGTAGGGAAATCACCTTATTGTGGCTACCTTACACACCCAATATATTCCATGCCATATGACATCATACTTACCAATAAAAGCTGGGGGAGAGAAAGAAGAAGGGAGAGGCTTTCAGAATTATGGTGTTTGTCTCATTATGATGTTTGTGAGCAAGTGGCTATGTGGGGATAAGCTGCTGACCAAGGTCAGCCCACAACACAACTTCACAATACTTTATATATGGACAGCAGGTGGCCATGTCGTGCCCGGCCGGCTGGGCTCCCTCAGGGTGGTGGCAGTTAGTTCTCACGTTGGTTTCCGTGAGACAAATGGGAAGGCAAAAGCAGCAACAATCCTGTCTCTGCAGACGCAGGAAACCGGCGCGTTCTCCCTCCTTTTTCCTCATGGTAAATTTGTGGTGTTTATAGTCACTCACGGATGAAAAAATGGTCAAGTTAGAGAAGGGAAGAGGAACACCATCCAGAATCCAGTGATGCCGAGATCCAGGAGCGTGTCTGCTGTCCTCCTTGCTCCACCGAGAGCTGAGCTCCTGCCTTGCACAGAAAAAAACAGAAAAACCAGTTCCTTCCCCCAGCTGCGGCCAGTCTTTCCCCTCCCAGACTGGGGGAAAATCAAAACAAAAGGCTGTGCTTAAGGCAGATGGTATCAAGATATGTGCATTCTTTGTATCCTCTGTTAACCATCCCCACCACACAAGGGCATTGGCTCCAAGCTTTTTGGAAAGAATTCCCCCTTAGGGTTTGAAACTCTAACAAATATTAATAAATATTCTGGTGATTAAAGCCTGAAGTAATGGAGTACTTGTTATGGCACATCTGAACATGCTGACAAGTTTCATTTTGTCATTTTGAATTCACTTCAGACACTTTGACTTAATTTTCATAGCAACTGCAGGAATTATAGCAAGATTGTGAAAACAAAGCATTATGATTTTGCCTGTCTTATTCTTCATGAATCTCTAAAAGTTAAGATGAAGTTCTCTCACTTTCATTTTAACTAAAAAAAGATATATGAAGCCCCTCTTCAGTTTCAGTGGGGTTCTCTTAACAATTTACCCTTTCATCTGTTGATTCCTTTGTTGTGACTGAGCATATACATGCATACAGCACTTAGGAAATTAGAGACAGCTGTAGTAGGAGTGTTCAGAACACTGACAAATCAAACCTCTTCAAAACTGAACTTTACAAAAACCTTTTATGAGCATAGCACTTTGTTTGAATGGTCATTTCTTACAAAATATTGATTTTCAACATCAAGTGTAGAGAGCAGTCAGTCTCTAACACTTAGATTTTAAGTTAACTGTGAGTATAATATAGAGCTGATGTTAAATATTTAGCACTGGTGACTCACTGTTGGTAGTTATTAGTCACTGAGGACAAAATGATCAAGCCTAAGAGCTGGAGAAGTTGAAGTAGGAGGTTTCCTTTCCTCCTGATACTCTTTACCATGTATTTCAGTTTTGATAGTCAGTTTGGGAGGATGTCCTGCCTATTTGAAATATATTGAGCTTTGTTTTTTTCTTTTTGGACAGCTTTTGTTACTTGGATGTCTCCTACATACAGGTGTATCTTTACTCCTTTGGCAACTATATTGCTCATTTTCTCTGGCTGTGACTTCACATAGTTGCATAATGCTTATTGCTAGTAATCTCATAACACCAGTACTCCAGCATTGTTATTTGTTTGATAAAGTACTTGTTTAATACTTCTGAAAACTTATATTTTTGTTCAAGGCAATCTAATCCAGCCAATTGCATCCTGCGTAATACCTTTATAAATATCACGGGTCTCTGTCTTGGCTCTACCTCACTCTGATCTCTAATGTTGGTACATGTTTCCGCAATACTGATCTTTATGTTTGAAATGTACAATTCTCTTGTTCACTGAAAGAAAAAGACTAAATTGTATAATTAAGAATGTGTACAGTTTCCCAGCTAGCATTTGAGACTGAATGATAGCCTTATTCCAAGGTTATCTTGTTAGGTAAATCTTATTGTGGTCACCTTTCAGTTGCTAAGATAAATCAGCCAGGAAATTTTTCAGTCTTACTTCATAGATGCAAATCAGTATGGCCAGCTGACAGATGTCTTTATGTGAAATTTTGTCTTCATGTTTTGTTTCTCTGCTCTAAATAGAAGAGAACCTCAGTAGTGAAGATGCTGTCATTGTTGCTTCCCTTCTATAGATCTATTATCTTGTTTTCCTGGGAATTGGAACATTTGAGGCAAATTCCCTAATGACAATTCTTGGAGTTTCACAACAAGCAGAAATCTTTTAAATAGAATACTATTCAATCAGATCTCAGATCAGATTAGGAGCAGCTGAAGTCCTTCTGATAAAAGAAAATTACTCCAAGAAAGAAAAAATCACAACACAAAGGTTGTTCCTAAACCTTCATTTCAATGCTAATCTCTTTAGTGAAATACTTTTACATTTGCAAAGATTATGCAAGAAGGTGTCACCTTTCCTGGAATAATTCTGTATTTTTCCAATATTGAGTCTCTGCATCTCAAGCTGAATATAGTCCATTTAGAGTATTAAAAATCACATATATGCCCAGAAATCTCTGATAAAATTGCAGGACAGTAAGGAAGGTCCACAAAAGGAGACAGTTATCTAGCAAAAAACACTCACTACACTTGAAATATAATAACAATAAAATTTAATTTAACAGCCTCTGAGGTTGCCTGTTGGTAGAAATTTCATCCTCTAGTACCCAAATACTGTAAAAAATATTGGCCCCATTACAGCCTGCTTCAACAAAAGTGCACAGAAGTATTTCTTGTTGATGCAGAAGTTATTTGTAAATAAGCACAGTAGCACCATGACCTGCCCATGGTCCTCATAAACTAGAATAAGTACAAAAAGCATTCTCTGATCAGCAGTTTATGATTTTGTCATAGCTTCTTCCCCTCAAAGTATTTCTTCTTCAAACTGAATAGGTCTGGTTCACTTAGTGACTCCAATTATGGAAGCCATTTCATCCTTCTCACCATCTTTATAACCATTAGCTCATATTGAAAGACTGTCATTATGATTGCTTAAGTATTTAAAATGTTTTATGTCAGATTCTATTCAAGTTTTAGGAATGATGGAGCCCTTGGAAAATCCATTATGTCAGAGGTTAAGAGATTTACACGTCAATACAGTTCAGTGAGTATCAGAGAAAGATGCTGGGACAAGATAAAAGCTTGTGTCTAGGGACAAATTTCAGAAAGGATATATGAGGAAGCCCAGGACTATTAGAGAGAAACAGTAGCACAAGGTGTGCTGGTTTTGGTTGGACTAGAGTTAATTTTCTTCACAGTAACTTGTATGGGACTGTATTTTGGATTTATGCTGAAAAGAGTGTTGACAATATAGTTAGGTAGTATAGATAATATTGCTCAGCAGTGTTTGCATATCATCAAGGTCCTTTCTGCTTTTCATACCACCCTGCCAACAAGGAGGCTGGGAGTACACAAGAAGTTAGGAAGAGACACAGATGGGTCAGCTGACTCCAACCAACCCAAGGGATATTCCATACCATATGGTGTTATGATCAGAACATAAAGCTGGGGAAAGAAGAAGGAAGGACGGGACACTTGGGCAACGACATTTGTCTTTCCAGGTCACTGTTATGCATAATGCAGCCCTGCTTGCCTGGGGATGGCTGAACACCTGCCTGTCCACGGGAAGTAGCGAATGAATTCCTTGTTTTGCTTTTCTTGTGTGCATGGGTTTTGCTTCCCCTATTGAACTGTCTTTGCCTCAACCCATGATTTTTTCTTACTTTTGCTATTATGATTCTCTTCCCCATCCCACTGGTGTGGTGAGCAGTTGACTGGGGCTTCATAGCTGGGTGGGTTTAAACCACAAGGATACAGCAGAACTCCAAAGTACGAATGGAAGCATCAGAGACGGAGTGCAAATATTCAGGAGCAGATATAGATATGGGCAGTTTAAGTAAAATGACTGGAAAACTGACCCTACGTCAGATGAAAAAATGTGTTGCGCAGCAGCACCTTGAATCAGATCTAGGGTTTAAAGGCTATCAGGTGTCCTGAGCTCTTGAAAGAACGCAATAACTTCTCACATGTTAAAATCAGCTGTGCATGGTAATAACATGGCTATATTGCTGGGGGCACAGCTAAACTTTGTATTCATGACAACAATAATAACCATCCTTGCACAAGGAGGAAAACACTCCCAGATCCTTCTTCTAAACATAGTGAAGAAATACACATTTATGAAGACAAAATAAGGTGATTCCAATACTAAGTCTGTGAATAGAGCCAATTTCTATTGAATTATTTTCCTAAGCAAAAAATAGTAAAGAAAAAAATTAGTTTCATTTTTAATTGTTGCACCTGTCTCTAAAAAGATCTAAACCAATATTTATGCTAAGTGTTGACTGAATACAAAATGCTAAATATCTATTTATAAAACCATAATACATGCTAGAAACTGTTACAGAAATTAAAAATGTATAACAATTCTTATGACAGATGGATAGCTGTGTGAACAAAAAAAAAGTTTATTCTGAGTTAGAAATACAGGATTACATCAAAACAAATTAATTCCTGGCAGAATGAAGATGACTGAGAAAAAAAGCCCTAGAGCTGGGAGAATATCCAAGTGTTTCTAACTGGACTCGCATAAAAAGATTTTTTATTCAAAAACTCCATAAAGAAAAAAACATTGTTTATTGCTTTCATGTGATCTAGAGGAAACTTTTTGTAGGCTGCATATTTCCATTTCCTGGCAAGTTCTATTAACTTAGTCTTCACGGGTCTACTGATATGTAACTTACCAGTATCTTGATTTGACCCTGAAAACATACTGGTCCCATTTGATTCAAGATCAAATTCTTAATCCTAAATTTTTAACTATAGCAAGTAATAGTGACGTAACAGATAGAATAATATGACAGTTTACTCTTACAATCTGTGTATGCTGAAGGGTTGGCCTCTGATCGGTATCTAGTCAGAGTAGTTTAAATTGCTCTATATGCAATTAGAGGGCCAGCCCGATAGTATGTGTATAAAAGTGACAAAGACAGGAGGCCTTGGGGTGGTTATTCAGATCATGAGTTCAAACAAAATGATCTGGATTCAGTGCTACAGATGAATTTCTTCCCCAAAGCAGTTGACCCCTGAGTAGGTGTGGAGCACTGCATCCAAGGGTTCAGGTCTCCTCAGTTTCCATATCCAAGGGTTGAACACAATATGCTATTTCTCTCTGGTCTGCACAAATGGGTTTCTTCTCAGCTCACAAAAGATTGGTGTAAATATAGTTTTGAGAGATGGGAAGGAATTGCTCTTGGCTCATTTGGTTTCTATTTAAACATAGTGAAACTCATTACACAACTTGCATGCTTAACTCCTATGCGTGGAGGCAGATTGTGGAAGTACTTCCCTCTCCCTGTTACTTCCTTCTTCCCAGTGTTACTCTGTACATAAGAATCTACTTCACAAAACTAAAGTCACCAGTGGGACAGAAGAGAGAAAGGTAAAAGCAAATGCAAGAAACTTGTAGGCTGATATAAAAGTTTAATAAATGAATAGGAAAAAAGAGGTTATGTAAAAGCATGTCTCACAAGCAAACTGATGCCTAGCTAGTCACTGGGCAACAGCTACCTTAAAAAACATCTATTTTTATTTTTGGTTGTGACATTTTATGGTTTGAAGTATCTTTTTGGCCTGCTCAAACCAACCACTCTGGCTGTGTTTTCTTGCTTTATGATTAAACAGCAGCTAACATTATGAGAAACATTATCCTCTAACTGAAGGTCACAAGAATGTGACAGAACAAGAGGCAATTGAAACAGGTTGAAAGAGAAGTTCTATTTGGAGGTAAGGACCAAATTTGTATTGTTTGGATGGTCAAATTCAGAAACAGGCTGCCCAAAGAAGTTGTGGACTGTCCATTTTTGGACTTAATGAAACCCTTACTGGACAAAGACCTGAGTTCATCCTGCATTGAGCAGGAAAGTTAGATTTCCAGAGATGCCTCCCAGCCTCAAATATTCTGTTATTTCATGAAAATTCATACAAAAATTTTAAAATTGCTGCCCTTTTGAATTTCATGAACTTTCATTATTTCTTATGAAATTTAGATTGTTCACAGTAGACTTGCAGTGGCAATTCATTTAACCTGCCAAGCAGGTGTATTCCAAATTCAGAAACATTAAAAATTACACTGCAAAGTAATAAGGGCTTATTCTGCCTGACCTCCCTCAAGATCTCTAACATAGAACTAGATCATAAATATGCACAACATGGCAGATGTCTAGCCTTATGAATACATATAAATATTCAACAACTTATTAAATTCTTGGCTACCCACTGAGGATGTTTACATTTGAATAACACCAAGTTGGGCAGAAGTGTTTATCTGCTCGAGAGTAGGAAGGCTCTAAAGAAGAATCTGGAGTCTGGATCGTTGGGCCAAGGCCAATTGCATGAAGTTCAAGAAGGCAAGGTGCCGGATCCTGCACTTGCAACAACCCCATGTATTAGTATAGTCTGGGGAATGAGTGGCTGGAAAGACCTGGAAGTGCTGGTCAGCAGCAGCTGAACATTAGCCAGCAGTGTGCCCAGGTGGCCGAGAAGGCTAATGGCATCCTGGCCTGTATCAAAATGCCAGGACAAGGGAAAAATTTTCCCTCTGTACTTGGCACTGGTGAGGGAGCACCTTGAATCCTGTGTTTAGTTTTGAGTCCCTCATTACAAGAAGGACATTGAGGTACTGGAGCATGTCCAGGCAAGAACAGTGAAGGTGGTGAAGGTTCTGGAGCACAAGTCTTATGAGAAGTGTTTGAGGGAACTGGGTTTGTTTAGCATGGAAGAAAGGAGGCTAAGGAGAGACCCCTGAGGATGCCCCATCCCTGGAAGTGTTCAAGGTCAGGCTGTGTGCAATTCTGAGCAACCTGATCTAGTGAAAAGTGTCCCTATCCACAGCAGGGAAGCTGGAACTAGGTGATCTTTAAGGTCCCTTCCAACCCAGGCCATTCTATGATTCTATGAGTCTCTACAGTTTCCTGAAAGGAGGTTGTAGCCAGGTGGGTGGTGACCCCTTATCCTGAGAAACAAGTAGTAGGATCAAACAAAATGGCCTCAAGTTGTGGTGGGGGCGGGGGGGGGGGAGGGGGGGGGAGGGCTCTGATTACATATTTAGAAAAATTTCTTCACAGAAAGGGCCATCAAGCATTGGAACAGGCTGCCAAGGGAAGTGGCTGAGTCACCATTCCTGGAAGTATTTAAAAGATATGTAGATGTGGCACCTAGAAACATGGTTCAGTGAGGGATTTGGCAGTGATAGGTTAATGGTTGGACTTTGATGATCTTAGAGATCTTTTCCCACATAAATAATTCTATAATTCTAAAGAAATCAAGGCATTCTACTGACATGCTTAAAATATAATTAATATTTTGAAAAGTAATTATCATATGGGAAAAGCTCTATGGTTATTAAATTTTGATATCTCTGGGACAGTTCAGTGTAATCATAGAAATGAGAGGTGCTGAAATGAAAACAGAAAAGATGTTGAGAAAGCTACATAAACTTTGAAAGAAGTATTCAGGTAGTTTTAAGGATTCTTGAAAATTTTCTGGTATTTCTTTCTAGTTTAAAAGAGACGTTGAAAAATTTTTAGAAGATGGTAGGCTAAGCCAAGAGTCAGCATCCCTAAAATCTATTCCTGCAGCAATTAGAATACTGAATACAGTACCAAATACAAGCAAAACAGGGTCATAACCCGTATCCATGAAGTAGATAGCTTTCTGACTGCTTTAGATGTATCCAAATATTGTGGAAAACCTCTGATTTCTGTCCTGAACTTAAAGTTATCTGGTTGGATTTAGTTTGCCTGACAAGCTTTTTGTACCAAGGGTGCCATAGGGATGGTTTCTTGGAGAAGCTGCTGGAAACTTCCCTTATGTGCAATGGAGCAAATGCCAGATGTCTGCAAGATGGATTGACTTCTGGCCAAGCCAAGCCAATCAATGATAACTTAGTGTTGGGTAAAAAAAGTTATTACACAGAAGCAATTGCAGCCAAGAAAAGAGTGAGAATATCTAAGAGAAACAGCTGTGCAGACACCAAGATCAGTGAGAAAAGAAGGGGGAGGAGGCATTCCAGGTGCTATAGCAGATTAATCTGCAGCCCATGGTGAAGACCATGGAATTCAGGCTGTTCCCATGCAGCCCGTGGAGGTCCATGGTGGAGCAGAGATCCACCTGCAGCCCGTGGAGGATCCCACACCAGAGTAGGTGGATGCCCAAAGGAGGCTGTGTACCCACGAGCAGCCTGCACTGGAGCAGGCTCCTGATCAGATCTGTGAACTCATGGGGAGAGGAGCCCATGCCGGAATGGGTTTGCTGACAGGACTTGTGACCCTGTGGGGGACGGACATTGGAGCAGCCTGTTCCTGAAAGACTGTGACCCATGGAAAGTGATCCACATGGGAGCAGTTTGTGAAGAACTGCAGCCTGGGGATGGAAGTTGCATAAATTTATGAAGAACTGCCTGCCATAGAAAGGACTCCATGCTGGAGCAGGGGAGCAGTGTGAGAAGTCCCCCCTGTGATGAGGAAGGAGCAGCAGAGACAATGTGTAATGAAGTGACCATAACCACCATTCCCCATCTCCCTGCACCACTGGTAGGGAGGAGGTAGAGAATTATGAATAAAATTAAGCCCTGGATTAAGAAAAGGGGTGAGGGTAAGGTGGTTTTAAGATTTTCTTTTGCTTGTCATCTTACTCTGATTTGATTGGTAATAAATTCAATTAATATTTCCAAGTCAAATCTGTTTTGCCCATGATGGTAATTGCTGAGTGATCTCTCCCTGCCCTTGTCTCAACCCACGAGCTTTTTGATTTTTCAAATTGTTTTCCTGCCCTGTCCAGTTGAGGAGGGAGAGTGAAAACTGCATCTGTACACTCAGAAGCCATGACACACCTTCCAAAACCACCCCATTTTTCAGGTTTTAGGGTTTATATGGAAAATGTTCTAATCAGCCCATGCGGAGTCTGATGTGCAGGGAATTTAAAATTCAATTGTTATTTTCAACATGAGACAGGACATCAGTACAAATACATCAGTAACAAATTCTCTTTTTCAGTCCTCTGTAAATATTAGGGGACTTTTTGTTGTAGCAGTTCCATTTAATATAGCTAGTGTTATCTATAAGTGCTCAATTCTTCAAAGGACTGACTTCATAGACAATGTGTATGTTTTTAGCTATAAGGTCATAGTCTAACCCTGTCCAGACATCATAGTGAGTTGAACTTAGTTAAACTTAGCCTTCAACTTGAAGCAATCCTCCAGTAATAAACTTAGTGGGTTTTATCAGAATGAGAAGACCTACTAGGTCACAATTACTTTAGGAGATGTTCAATGCTATCTAATTTCTTGTTCTTCCAAAGGGTTTGGAAATATGCTTATTCTTCAGAAAACAGGTATTCTCAGAGAGAAAAAAAACTTACCTAGTTATCCATCCTGCAGCAATGAAATCTCTGAGCACAAAGGACTGTATCTTTGATGTTGCATGACTGGAGGATTTTGGAGAATATGTCAGAGCATATCATATTTTTAAGTGATATATGTCAGGTGCAGAATATATTTAAGGGTTCAGTGGCACCAACAGAACCAAACCTAATGCTGCAGGACAGAGAAGGGAAACAGATTTTTACCTATAGGCAACATTTTGAAAAGACAGTTTTAGATTAGACTGAAAAATGACCCATTTAGCAGAAGACATTTACATAAGGAAATTTGTGGTGTGCTTAAACTAAAGAATACTTTAGACACACGTGAGATGAGTTTGATTTGGGACCTGAAACTTACTCCCACCATTGAAAAATTAGGCAAGATATTTTCTTTTTCTTTTTTTTTTTTTTTTTTTTCTGAAATGCTTATGTGCTGACACACACTGCTGTGCTATCAGTACAGTAAGTAGAGTTAATGTTCACCTGGCATATATTCATCTCACAGGCCTCTCTCTCACCTTGTAAAAGGAGCTGTTATTACATGGCTAGGTACTTTTACAAAGCCTAGGCGTTCTGATTCTCTCAGGAAGAGGTTAATATAATTTTGACACTAGTCAAAACAACTTCTTGATCATATTCAGATTGGCATATATGATTATAGATCATTTCTGCAAAACATTTAAATGTCTTCCTGATTTTAATATAGAAATCAAAATCCTAAGACTGATAATGACTCTGTATATTCAGCAGTTTCAGATGATTTTCAAGCTGCTTAAAATGCACATGTATTTTTTGTAGGCAAATTTTGAATGTAGAGCAAAAATTGAAAATAGAAAAAGTGGTACATGCACGAGAATGTTCTGAAATAATTTTCTTTAATCTAATATTTTTTCTTTCATATAGTGGATACGTGTGCATACATATAAGATATTTTATTCTATGTTAATAGTGAAAACTTGTGAATAAACAGAATGCGAATTTCTAGAGGACATTATGAAGTCCTGAGAATAATAACAGAAATTACCCCAAAATGTAAATTACAGAAACCTCTCTTTGCTTTTACTGATCATCTGCAGCACAAGGCCAAAAAAAATTATTTTATTCAGATCATTAGAGTTACATGGTAAATCTGGTACCCAATGGACCATACATATAATAATAAGTATTTGACCTCCAAGGATGAAAGAAAACCTTGCCATTTTAGATAGAGATTTACTAACTGGAAATATCAGTTATATCAGATTTGTTATAAAAGTTTTCAGAGCAAAGTGCAATTGTTTTTCCTGACTTTGGTTTAAATTGTCTTAGTTTTTTCACTCATTCTCAGCAGCATGAGAAAAGAAAGCAGGAAAGAGTCTTTCTGAAGTCATACTCTGATATTAAGTTTAAAAATTATCTGCTTATTATTTGTCAGTCTGTTACTATATTGATTCATTTTTATCCATATTGCTATGTACAGAGCCCAATTTCAAGAAACATGCAGGATTTTTATGTAAATAAAATTAAGTTTTTGAAAACAGTGCAACTTATGGTATTTATATATTGGAACAAAATCTTGTCCAGTATCACGGGTTAGTGATATCACGTAAGCCCCAATTTTCATTTATACTAAATTAACATTTGAGGGCAAATAGTTTATTATGCATTGCAAAAATCCTTAAGGCATTTTCATCAACAGTTCTATTTACAGAATTCATTAAACAAAATTAGACTGCCATGAAACTTACCAAATGTTAGCCCAAATGTAGCGAACCACGAAAGAAGCCTTTGAGATATAGGAGGCATTTAAAATCACAGAATTATAAAACAAAACAACACAAACAAAACCCATATGCTGGAAGGGACTAATTCAATTTCATCTTATTCAAAACAAGTACCATTTTAAAGGTAGATCACATTTTCAGGTTAAAACTGCATAGGTTAAAATTCAGTCCCATTTCAAGTATCTGCAACAACAGAGACCTCACAATCTCTCTGGCTGACCTGTTTTAATGTTTAAACACACCCTTTGTGAGTGCATTTTCTTAAATTATAATCAATATTTCTTTTGCTGTAACTTGGCCCCCTTATATTACATTCCTTTGCTACAAACCTCTAAAAGTTCTGGTTCTTTCATATTTCTATCCTCCCACTGTTTCTGAAGTCTACAGTAAGATCCTTCCTCAGTTTTCCTTCTCAAAACTGATGAAACATTTTTTTTTTCATTTTCTTTCTGTATATCAAATATTTCAAGCCTCTAATCATCTTTGCAGCCTCCTACTACTTTGTTATTTTTTTTAAAATGTGTGTTTTCTACAGGAAATTGAAACTGAATGCACTACTCTGAACTTACTCACAGAATTGCCAAAGAGAGGTTACCTGCTATCTCTACTTTTTTTTTTTTTTTTTATACACTGTATTATGCAATGGCCTTCTGAGCTGAAAGCTTGTCTTGCTGGTTCATATTCACTCTGCTGTCCACAGGAACCCCAGCTTCTTTTCTGTGGAGACAGTTTCCAGCCATTCAGTCCCTAGCTGCATGGGATTCTTCATTTTCTTTTGCTGAATTTCATATAGCTGCCTTCAGCCCATTTGTGAAATCTGTCCAGGTACTTCCTTATCAGTCCTGTCCTCTCCTCACATGCTTTGTTCTCAACAATAATACTTTCTAAAAGTGCTTCCTTACACATTATTCAGACCATCAACAAAGATGTTGAACAGTACTGGCCCCAGACTTCATCTCTGAGAAGTCTTAGAGATACTTAGATACTTTTAGCTGGTATCCAGGTGGATCTTGCATAGCTGATCACAGCCCATTCAGGCCAGCACTCCTGCCACTTACCTATATTTTTTCTATATTTTCTATTCCAATCTGGGTACAAGAATATGTGTCAAACACCTTATTAATCAGGTTGAACAGGTTCCACCATTGTTCACAGAATTAATTGTTACAGAAAGCAGTCATGTCCTTCAGGTATACCTTTGCTATACCTATGCTGGAACTTCTCAACCACCTTGATTTTGTCCAGTAGTCATGTTAGAGATGAGTGGAATGCACCTCACTCAAAAGAGAGAAGCAGTGGTATGTTTTATTGAGGGAAAACTATATGGTTCAGTAAATCTAAGAAAGCTTAACAGCAGTTTACCAAGGTTCAATAAGTTTGGTAGCAAGGTTCACCTTATTTATTACTACACTGATGAATGATACAAAGGAAAGTTGAGTAAAAATTGACTTAAAAAGCTTTGCACAGAGACAGAGACCTTTCCATTGAGTCACAGGGTTGAGAGTGGACTCCCTTGCCTTCTAAACTTCTTACAGAGCCTAGGTGCGGCAAGGTCCAATCTTATTCTCAGGCTTGGATGATGGTTTATGCCTAATGGAATTATCTATACAAAGTTTGTATTAATATTAAGTAGCTACATGGATTAGTAATGTTTCATTAATTCAGCACACTACCAGTCACTTACCAAGGATCTGTCACCAGTAAGGGGTCTTGTGCTAGGAATGATCTCATAGTCTCAACTAAGAGATCTCAAACCTTGAGAGACATCTCTGATCAAGGACAAAGACAGATGGTGTGCGGTCCAGATGCAGTTCAGGGAGAGCTAAAATTGGCCTCATCCTGACAGCAAGATTTATAGAGTGAATCAGCTAGCTGCTAGACAATAGTATAAACAAGATACATGTCTTTAATTTAGCTTTGGTATCTTATTCTGTAATTTGGTTATCTTGCATTTTTGGGATTTGAAATCACCTTGCAAAATTTTTTTCTGAAGCATCTTCACTTCCTTCTATGTGAGCCAGGATTCTCTCCAGCTCACAGATTCACCCCAAGTAATGAGTTCTCTTGCTCATTAGTCAACTCAAACCAAAGTATGGCTATGGGTCAAGCGTATCCACCACAAGCCTCCAGGGAACCTATTTCAGAGTCCTCCCCGATAGATTAAAAACCCTGATTGGCAAAGGCAATAGGTCTCCACTCACTAGATGAATCCTATCTCTCCCCAGTAGTCCTAGTTCCTCAGAGAGTGTGCTACAGTCAGAAAAGCCAAGATCTTGCCTGAAATATCATGCAGCCAACCAGGCACTGATTCACAGGATCCATCTGCTCATAGCTCTTCCCTTTGACAGAACATAGGAGTTCCCCAAGCTGACATGTTGCATGATTTACAGCCTAAAAACTCCCTCTACAGTATCACTGATATTAAAGAAGGTGAACATTAAGGCATAAGAGTCTGAATTCAGATGAACCTCAGCAATTTCTCTTCAACATCCCTGATGTTGACAAGCAGTAAACCTCACAATACAGAAAATCTGTTTGGAAGACAAATGTTGATCCCTGTGGAAGGGTGTCTGCCACTACTATCATTTGCTCCTTCTCCTTGATTCCAGTACATAGATCAAGATGAGCTGGTCCAAATGTCTTCCCCGAGAAAACTTTTTCTTCCCTATATGATTTCATAGCTCTATACCTGTCTTAAAAATGTATATATAGAAGAGAAGAAATATCTTCTTTTTTGCCAGAAGTCACAACCTTCTATGACATCCCATTTTAGGAGATTCAATCCTTCACTTGTTTAGTGCAGACTTTAGATGTCCATCCTTCTGTACAGTGTGACACTCTCTTCTCACTGGGAGAAGCACCAGGCATGGCCCACAACCTGCGACCACAGAGTCAGCTCTGATGCACTGGACAGTTGCTCCAGCCAGGCCAGGGATTGTTTGCTGTGACACAGAACCACTGCAGTCATGTCCTCTCTGTCAGTCCCCTGAAGCCTCAGACACCACCACTCTGTTCCCTTTCACACAAGCCATTAAGAACTAAGTCCCTCTTTGGCAGCCCTGTTTGCTGAACTCACTATATCTGACTAATTCAAGAACTATTTTAAAATTTTATGTTGGATTCTTCACTTTTGGCCTTCACATGTGCTTGTGGTGGGTTGGCTTTGGCTGGCTGTCAGCTGCTCACCAAGCTGCACTATCAGTCCCCCTCTATCAACAGCACAGAGGGGGTAACAAAAGGCTTGTGGATAGAAATAAGGACAAGAAGATTACTTATCAAGTACTGCCATGGGCAAAACAGGCTCAACTTGGGGAAACTAACTTTATTTAATGCCATTTACTTGTAAGAAAGTAGGAAAGTGAGGGGGAAAAAAAGAAAAAACCACAAAAAAAACCCCAATACAACAAAACCAAAATACTTTCCTCTCAACTGTCCCTCCCAGTTTCAACTTCCCTCTTAGCATTTCTATCTCCTCTCAACCTGAGCAGTGCCCAGGGATGGGAAAGGGGGCTTGTGATCAGTCACACATTGCTGCTCCTTCCTTTTTCATGCTCTTGCCCCACTACATGGGGCCACATGTCCTGGCAAAAACCTGTTACTGTGTGGGCTACTTTTCTTGAGCAATAGTTCCTGCCAGGCACCTGCTCCCGGGTGGGCTCTCCACAGGGTCACAGCTTCCCTCAGGAAACATATGACTGCTGTTCTTTGGGGTCCTTCATGCTCTTCAGGGTGGATATCTGCTTCACCACAGTTTGCCATGTGCTGCAGGGCAATCTCTGCTCTGGCATCTGGAGCACCTCCTCCCTCTCCTTCTTCACTGACATTTGTGTCTGCAGGGCTATGCCATACAGTCTCACTCCTCTCTCACAGATGCTGCACAGTACTTTTTCTTTTACGCTTTCTTAAATATGTTATCACAGAGGCACTACCAACACCATTGATTTCTTCAGCTTTGATCAGCAATGGGTCTGTTGGAGCCAACTGAAAGAAGCTTTGTCCAATAGAGGAGCAGCTTGTGTCATCTTATAGAAATGAACCTGTAGTCCCTCTGCTACCACCCCCCGGCCAGGTAAATAATGTGCTAAATACTCATGTATCTTTCAGATACCACATATGGACTAGTGCCATCTCATTCACCTCAACACAAGGAGTTCAAACCAGAAAAATAGACGCTAACTAAAAGAAGAATTTTACCTGAAATTAAATATGAATGCTGTACAGGACAGCAAACATGTCAGCTACTGATGGGTTTCATCAGCTTTGCGTACTGCCTTAGAGCACCAAGGAGAAACACCAGCACTATGAGATGTTCTTTAAAGTTACAAAAGTTGCAAACACAGAAAGAAAACTTCACAAAGTAATACTGAAACCTCCAGCTGTAGGGAAGATAAGAAACAAGATGCATAAACTAGAAAAAAGTTGAACGGTTCTATTTCAGTATCTTTACAGTAGTTTGGCATACATCCGAAGTTTACTACTTCACACCTGTAGAAAAATATATCAAAATGAATCTTTTTTTTTATTATTATTTCTTATTTTCAATGTGAACAGGAAAAACCTGCTCTGCCTAAGACAGTTATCAAGCAGTTGCTCCCTGAAATGATTTGGATATTTGGCATATGGGAGAAGATAAAAGGCTTGGAAGGATAATGTTTGCTATATATTGATAAAAGTTACATAAACGTAGGAAGGGGAAAGTTCAGAGTTATGGCAACTGTCATCTCAAGTAATCATTATGCATCGTGGAGACCTGCTTTCATGGAGATTGCTTAACATCTGCCTGCTGATAAGAAGTGAAGGAATTGGATTTTGCTTTCCTTGTACATAGAGCTTTTGTGTAATATACTAAATTTTCTTTACCTCCAACCACAAGTTTTCACTTTTGCCCTTCCAATTCTCTCCTCCAGCTCACTGAGGTGGGAGTAAATAAGCAGATGTGTGATTCTTAGCTGCCTGCCAAAGTTAATCCACAACAACTTCTTAGTTGGCTGCATTATGCTTTGAAAATTTGGAATGCTCATGTCTTGCACAAAAAAGAACAGAGATTTACTTTCCTCCAGTTTCTCTGTGGGATAAAATAAAAAAAGCTATCTACATTGCACACAAAGACAATCAATTTGATATTCAGTATTAGGAATTTTCTGCATCCAAAGATGAGAACATCCCATGTAAATCTAATTATCACAGTGATTCGTATTATGAATGAGGAACTTAAAGTATTAGGCAGCAAGACGCATTTTCCTCTGAATTTCTACATGGAACATATTGTTGCATATTACTAACTCTTGCAAAATCCTGCAGAATAGTTTCCTTCTCATCTCTCCCTGTTCATTTTTATTCTGTTTCAATATGTCACAGAAGGCATATTCCCAATTTTATGGCATTAGCTTTTGAGGTAGGGTAATGTATGTGGAAATTACAGAGTAAAACTGGGTCCAGGCCTTGAGACTTAAACAGAAAAAGGAATTAATACTGTCTTAGACTTCCAAAGTGTTTAGAAATACCATTTTGATTTGTTCTATCCCTTGTGCAATGTTTTTCTCTACTACAACCTATTATTATGTCCTCTGATACCCTAACTCTGGTAAAAGCCACATTACAATCTAACATTCTATGGAAGTATGGAATTAATAATTGGCATCAAATGTACATAAATTATAGTTTTTAAATCAACATGTAAACTATACTGTTTTAATAACAATGAAAACAATCAATCCAAGGACCATAAAAAAACCTTCATGTAGAAATGGGAGATACCCTACCCATTTAATTTATTGGTACTATACACAACACTGTCATTTTGAAAAAGAGAAGACAGTAGAAGTATAGAAATTTGATATTACAAAGAGCTAGAGTTGTTATTTAGCAATGAAGCTGTAAGTTCTTAATTCAGCAATTAAATTCCTTTTTTACAGCAACAATTCTTTATTTTGAAATACACATCAGAAGACAGTGCATGATTACTGAAATTTTGAGACCTTCTCTAAAGATTTCCAGATTCTTCAGCTCCACTTTCCTGTGGTGCATATGGAGCTCCTCTAGTATCCAACAAAGACCCATTCTCTGAATGGCTTTCAGTAGAAGGATTGTGAGGTAAAGCATCGTCTTTATTTCACAAAAATGCCTACTGCACAGCACTAGCATATTATTTACACCAGAGATTGCTAACCTAAATTTCCTTCTGTACTTTTCTTTTTATTTAATGAAGACATCTGTATTAAAAAAGCCTTTTAATGTAACCCAGTTAAAGTATGATTTCTGTTATTGGATCACATTCTTCATGTGACAGAGGAATGAGCTAAATGTTTTCTTAAACATGAAGAATATTGTCCATTTGCCATTTAATTATTTCTCGTTTCTGTATTCTTGTTTTCATTTTAAAATCTTCCTTCACTCTGAAATTGACACTCAGTTATAGGACTTCTAGATAATATATCTAATCCATAATAATGGATTAGATATCACACTAGTATCAAAAGCATTTGGAGAAAGAGATTCAAATTAGACATTTCACTAAAGTCAGAAAAAAACAGCAGAGAATTTTAGGTCATCTTGTTATCAAAGACTGTTGAACATTAGGTTCTTATTCAGGTTTAAGTGTGAACTCTGGGAACTTGTGAGTTTAGGAAATCACACCTACCTTTATGGAATAAGTCACTCTGCTAAGATGAGAGATGAAGTTGACTCAGAATTGTTTCACTTACCTTTGGGATGAAGCTTCACGTATTTTGAGCCATCTTGATGATTCCCACTGATCATCACTCCTGAATATATGCTGGTTTCCTCTTTCATATCAATTTCAACTCTGAATCAGGTAAGTCAAAGAGACAGAAATGCAGTCATTAACTTATGACGAAGGTGGCAATCTAAAATGGCTTTACTCTGTGAATGGATTTGAATTGATCCTGAAACAAAGAAGGGAAAAAGACAATATACACCTAACAAATACCTATTGGACTAACATATTGGACATGTGATTTTACTCTGGCAGAGGTGATGTTTGCATCTCAATTTTTAAACAATTTAAATTACTGCCCCAATAAAATTTTAAGGAACTCCTAGATATTTTAGAGAACTTATAAATCAGTTTAGATCATTTCTATTGCAATTGAGAAGATAAAGATGGTACTAATAATAGCTGTAAGGGTGGCTAGACCTAGTAATGTTTATTTAGATCTTCCACAAAGACAGAGAATGTGTGTGATCTTATCTGTGATCCTATTTTTTAAGTATTAAAAATCCTTATTTATGCTTCATAGATCCAGAATTCTCTCCATTCACAATTTTACACAACCAAAACAGAGTATACAATTAAATTGTGCCTCACAAAAGCCCACGCCCAGCCAAACCTGGAATTACTAGTATTTGCAGTATCTGAACATGTTTACACTTCTAGAAAATCCCTTGGAAAGTTCAGTTACAGCAGTAAAATACCCAAGTATTGACACACTGGTGGCAAAAGTTCCCAAAGGCCAGAAGGAACAAGCTAAGATGACAAAGTAGTGACAGCTAAGCAAAAAGGAGCTCAGATCTAAAACAGAGATACCTGTTGAAGATCTGCTAGGGAAACTGAAATGAATACATTGGTAAATTCTGAAGAGATTTGCTTCAAGTCTGGCTACGTTTGTTCTGATCTTTTTTTATGCTCCTTTTCTTCCTGAAGATAGTTATATGAATTCTTTTACTTGGATTAACTCTCATTAAATGTTGTTTTAAGAGTGCTTAACAGAACACTCACAGTAGAAGGGCACAACACAAGGTGTACTGAATTTTTACTTGGCACTTAATGATACTGGTTTTAGCATATAGACCTAAATAAAATGAGCTTAAAGGCTAAAAAGGCCTACATATGCCAGTGTACCTGCAGTTAATTTGTGTCAGTGAGTTATTCAGTTGCAAAAGCACATGAAAATGTAGTTATATTTTGTGTAGAATTAAATATTTCTCCATATGGAGTTGGCTGTTTAAAGGAACTAAAGATATCCATGCCTTTTGAAAATTATTAATTATTTCTCAAATAATTAATAAAAATTAAAAAACAAGAAAACTCAAACTTAAACACTGATGTCCTGTATAAAACATGCAGTTTTTTCTTTTTTTTTTCTTTTTTTTTTTTTTTCCCCCGAAGCAAGTTAAATTTTGGGCAAACCAAACAATGCTGACAGTTTAACACTAAAGAAATTTACTGATTTGGTTTGGGGAAAAACCTTTCCGATTTTGAATAATTTGATTATGACTTCACAGTGGGACATGCTGCAAAAGTACTCATCTTGTGACTCTCTCAGGGATGTTAATGGCTTCTGATTTTGGAAAGAAAACTTTCTAGAAAAGATAACGATGTCATTTTATGTTCTAAGCAAAACATATTATGCAGCTTTTACCGTCAACAATGAAGTCATACAATTAGAATGTAGATACATACTTGTGATCAGTCAAAATTGGCCAAATACCAAGAGCCAAAGGGCCAGGGACAGAGGCCCCCAAGGCCCCTCCTGGCTACAGGGGAAAAAGGGAGAAAGGGGGTTCGGTAGAACTAAAACAGTTTATATATATTTACGTATATATACACGTATATAAAGAGGAGAAAAGAGAAAGAAAACAAGTTTTCACTTCCCTCTCACCAAAACAACTGCCATTCCCGATCCCAGGACACCTCCTCCCGACCTGGCTGGCTGATCAGCAGACCCACACCTATGGCCCACTCCCACAGCAGAGTGACCGCAGGGAGCTCCTCTGCTCTCCAGCCCTGCCGGAAGAAGGATAGCTCCCTGACTTCCGACTCCCCCTCTTTATATCTTTGCTTACGTAAAGAAATGAGATGGAATACTTCCTTAGTTATG
>JAWWMP010000081.1:134020636-134047186 GCA_035047865.1 Dendrocincla tyrannina | reverse complement strand
CAGTTTTACTTTATCCTCTCTGTGTCAGGCATTACTAGAAGCTGCTAGGTGCTTTGAAGATGAAGTCAGTGAATCCTTCCTATAGTCCAAAACCCACAACCAGCATAACATACACAACATCTTGGTTTAACGCTTAGCAATTTAAGAAAACCTTAAAAAACCCAAACTCACAAGTTTTTTTAATTTGATTAGCAAATTATATGTTGTTTCTATTACCCATTACAGGGGGGGAACCGCTGGATGCGCCTCTAAACGGGACATGGGATACAGATGGCTTTTGGGGGTGCTGGGAGGGAGAGCCTGGAGCTTACTTTTGGGGCTTGGAATGGATCCTTTGGGACTGGGTGCGGGGATGGCTGGGGAAGCCAGACTGGGGAGAGGCTTTGGGGTGCTTTGCCGGGGTTTTGGGGGATTCGGGAGGCTTTTGGGGTGCTTTGCCGGGGTTTTGCACCATCTCAGATAGAGAGGGGACACGTTAAACTGCACAGTGTGGTTGGGGGAGGGGAAGCATGGCCGCCGACCACATGAAGAGAGAGGAGACACTCCGCGTCTCTGTTTCCATGTGTCCCTGCTTCAGGGAAACTTTTTCTGTAAGGCTTTGGGTTGCCCCCGCTGGCTTCGGGGCGCCGCCCGACATCGGGAAAGGGGACCGGGTAACAGAGGGGGGGTGGGGAAACGGGGGTTCTTAGGCTGCCGGGGCGGGGGCAGCGTGAACCGGTAAGCTGGTCCCGTCCTGGCGGCAGGGGATACACACCTGGGGAGTGGGGGGGAACGGGGAGAGCCAAGCACCGGGTGTGTAAGGGGGTTGGGGCAGGAGATGCTGCTCCGTTGAATACCGGAGTCAGCAGGGCTCTGCTCAGTTTTGCTTAACCCAGCGCCCTACCGGGCTGGGGGGAAGGAGAAAGAGGTTCCCCCCCACACCCCCCGCACTTCGGGGATCGGGAAGGGTCCATGCCGGACAGTTAACATGGGTGTATGGGGGGAGCACGGGGTCCTGTCTTGGGGAGATAAGGGAAGGGGGAAAACGGGAAAAACCAGTTTCAGAAGCCCAGGGAGGGTCGAAGGCCGTTTCTTACATATGGATGAGGGGAGATAACTTTGTCTACACACTGACAGGAGAAGGGTGGAGTTGCTAGAGGGAAGAGATAAACTGGGGGTTTGAACTGTTTTAAAACTCCGATTTCTACATTCAGTCAAATAAAGATATTAAAAATACTTAATTTGTTTGATTTTGGCAAATTATAAATCCATCTATTACATCAGGACACCTCCTCCCAACCCGTCTGGCTGATCCGTAGACCCACACCTACGGCCCACTCCCACAGCAGAGTGACCGCAGGGAGCTCCTCTGCCCTCCAACACTGCCAGAAGGATTGCCCCCGACTTCCGACTCCCCCTCTTTATATCTTTGCTTACGTAAAGAAATGAGATGGAATACTTCCTTAGTTATGACCCAGTTACCAGGAAAAACCCAAACCAAAACCACTGCAATATTTTATTCACCTGATTCACAGCAAAATATCTTAGTTTTGAAGATGTTATGATTTTGCTGCAGACACTATATTTGAAAGAAGCTAGTTCCTGAAAAATAAAAAGTGTTTTGAAACACAAAATGTGAACTTGAAGGATCAAAAAACTTTAATTTTGGCCAAAAAAGGTACAGACAAAAGTTTTTTAAAATACTTGTACAGATCACAGAACAAAACCAGAGTAGGATTGGAGTACAAATCATTGTTCCTAGCTCTCAGAAGCCATAATGTCTATGCATTATGTTTTTTGATCAAAACGAAAAAGCAAGAAAGCTTGAAAGGTGGGTCAACTCTGTTGAAGACAGAAAAGGACTCTAAGAAATTTACTAAAAATGTCCATGTAGGAGAAATGCTTATGCTGGACCATAAAAGAATATGAATGCAGTGAGGAAGAGGGAGAAAAATATATAATTGGAAGTGTTAAAAATTAATGAGCACTACAAAAAGTGTAGTTGAGATGGGGAAAGAAAACCTGCAAGCTTAGAGGAGGATGACAATAAAGCCCCCTCACAAAGAGCAAATAACCTGCAAATCTTCTTTTGAAGATGATGATCAGCAAATGCAATCATTCACATAAATGTATTACATAATCAGATTAAATTACAATACTGTATTATGATGTAGTATTTAATAACATGGTTACAAGATGTGACAAATTTAAAAAGAAATGCCTGCAATGATAATCCAAATGAAAGTAGGTTTTGCAAAAAAAGGATTTAAAAAAGTGCAACCAGGGATGTCAAAGAAAAAATTAGTTTAATATAATGATCATAAATTGAAATATTCTGCCTAAACTGATTGGTTATTCTACGGAGAATTCTTAAACCTACCTTTAATACTAAAATTTGTCAGGATTTGTAATCAAAATGAACAAATTAAGAAAGTTACTTTGATCAGTTCAAATCACTAATCAAGTATGAGCTGTAAATTAAGTCAGAAATAAAAAAAAAAGAAAATAAACATACATAAAGAGTTAAAGAAACATTTGGATGATACTCTCAGGCACGTGGTGTGACTTTTGGGAATGATCCTAGGCAGGGCTAGGAGCTGGAATCGATGATCTTTGTTGGTCCCTTTCAACTAAGCATATTTTGTGATATTTTATATTTGTTTATAATGTAAATATCTGCATATAATGCAATTCAAAATAAATCGAACATATTTTGACTTGGTCCTCAGAAATAAAAGGCAGGTACAGATTCAAAATTAAGCTGATGACATGGATTTATCTTAATCAGGAAAAAATAATTTTTCTCAGTTGGTTCCACATAAAGCATTAATGCCGATCTGCCAATTTGCACCAAAATCTATAAGTGGTCAAAAAAACCCCAAACCCACAACAAAAAGAAACACCTAAAAACCAAAACCAAAACCAAAAAAACCCACCAAACCAGAATAAAGAGATAAGGATATAGGACTCTGTAAAGAGTTAATATATATGTGACTAAAGATCTTCTGAAAATTTTAAAAAAACAAACAAAACAAAACAAAAAACCTTGCATATTAATTTATAAAGCAAGTATTTAGATGTAGTACGTACAGTTTTCAGTCATACAGTGAAGTTTAATTTAAAGATCTCAGAAATTACTATCACAAGTTCATTCATTGATGAGGAATTTTTAATAAAAGGAACTGTTAGGAAAAATGGCAAGTTATTGCTTTAAGGATGTGCTGATGAGGAATAAGAGGAACTTAAGCACAGCCTTATTTAATATGCTCATTTATGTTCTTGAAGATTTACAGGACACTGCATGAATATGATTCATAGGTGATGGTGTAATAAAAGGTAAAACACTTACAAGAAAGATAAATTAACAGTTCCACAGAGATTAGACGTATGACCACAGATTGCTTATGTAATAGTATCAAGTAAGAAGTACAAACTAATGCATTCTAGATCTCACAAAATTAAAGAAAATACCCTTTATTAAAGAATAAAATTAAAGAAAGTATTGAAGAAATTATTTAAGAATGTAGAAGGAATATTCTGGCCATGATTTTTTTTTTTTTTTTTAAAAGACATTAAGGAAAAAGTGTTGACAATGAGATCTGTGGAGTGTGAAGTACATTCCCAGGTGACATGATAGAAATTCCATCACTTGAAACATTTCAGAGTAGCCTAGAAAGGATAGGAATGAATGCACAAAAAAAGTAAAATTATTAATTGTGAGGTAAAATGACTTAAAATTAGTTTCTTTAAGCTCTGATTGAAGTGATTGTGAATTACTGATATGAAAACCAATTAACTTAATCATTTGTACTTACTTCCTTTTCAGTCTCATCTTTATCTGTTATACTAATATCAGGGTAATGCTTTCTTTTCTACTGTCAATTAACAACATGACGTTTACTACTTTTAAAAGAGAGGGCTCAAAGATTTCTGTCATTTATGTACAGACATGCAAGATGTCAAAATCTCAAGATAGCATCATTAAAATGTGAATTTACTCTCTTATCAGAAAGCCACTCTTGTGTAACATCTTGAAAGCTAGAAGCTTTGTTAAGCATACAGAATCACAGCTTGTCAGAACCACCAGCTACCAACTGGGACATGAAACTAAAAAAAAAAGAAAAGAAAACACACAATATGTATATTTTACTTCTACTCAGAAGTGCTTTTCTGATGATAGTTTTGATTTTGAGTTATATTTGCTTAGCACTTTCAATTGAAAAGAAGTTTTTTTTATGAAATCAATTGAATTTTCACAGTTATGAAAAAGTTTCTTTTTAGGTTGAATAACTGATGTGTTGTTTGCTTAAAGACTGCAAATATATCAGAAAATTTTTTATCCGTATCAGAAAATCAAACAACTTGCCAAACTTAAATCATCATAGACTCAAAGCTGAGAAGTTTGAGAACCAATTTTTAGAAAGGACTGAAACATAGCATTACAATCTTAGCATAAGAAGGTCAGGGAAAACCCAAAGGACAAAACTCTAGAACCACCCTCATTTCTATAATGCAACATGAAAATAGGACAAAAAATCTCAGCAAAAGGCTGCCAGATGTAGGTCTTTATTGTTATTGAACAATAGGGAAATAACTACCTTTCCTGATGTACAAACCCTGTATGTGAAGTAATATTTATTTATTCTTGTAAAGTGGCAGCATAAGACTATTTTAAATAGCAATTATTATTCAAAATATTTTACATGTGGCAAGTACTATATGATTTAGAGTTTTAGTGAGCTAAGTGATTAATTGGACTGTCAAGTAAGCACTTTATGCTCCATAAACTCAGGCCATTGGCTGGCTGTAGTAATGCTAGTCCTCTGTTCATTACATAGAAAATACGGAATAAAACTGAACAGGTTTTTTCAGCAATTAGAGTATGTTTTGGTTTTGTTCTGGAAATCATTTGGGAAAATGCATTTTATATCAAAATGATTAAATATTGGAGACTAATAAGAGTTCAATAAAATTTCCTTTTTTTTTAATTTCATAATGAAATCAAAACTCTCACAAAAATTCCCTTTACTTGACTGAGACATTTTAATATTGAAAGCCAGTGAATACAAACATGTTGCTCAGCATGTCATATATATACATATATATATTAAAGTAACATCCAAAGGAATGTGAACAAGAAAACATATGGTTTAAAATTCGGATATTGATTTATAGTCACTAATCCTGCTGTCTGGGTGTAGGAGACCAGATGAATGGTTGACTGGCTCAAAACAGCCTGGTAGGAAATTGGTGGGGGAACAGGTGGGGTAGAGCCCTGTTGTGGTTCCCCATTGAGCCTCCTTGCACTCTGCTGCACAGCACACATACACTTCAAAAGCACCACTGGTCAACGCTGTACTGGAGGCAATCCACTGCCTGGGACCTCCTGTAAGCCCAAAGTCTTGAGCTACGAGCTCACCAAAGGAGTCTTACTTTTAAAATGTACAATATCTGCCCTCCAGACGTAGTAGAAGAGCCTTTGGTTATTTTAACACCTTAAGAGAGATCACAAAGGAGAAATGCTACATGTGTTTTCTCAGGAGGTACTTTTCTGGTAAACTTTAGGAAATAAGAGATCTTGGCAAAATTTTAAAGGGCAGCATACAACCAAAAGAAAGCATTCCATAAAACATTTACTTAGCCCAAGCTAACACATGCGACTCAGCAAAATCCAACCCCTTTACGCAAGTTACTCAAAATATTCAGAAAGAAAATTAGGAGAAGAGAAAGGAGTAAAGAAAGAGAGAAAAAAAAGAGAAGATCATAGCTACTATTGGAGTACTGTAAGAGTCCAGCTTCTACATGGCCAAGTGGTAAATCGTGAGCAAAGATACAGATCACATATTGCTGTTTCTATGTACTTTGGACCCCCTATGGCCACTCCTCCCAGATGGGACTTCCAGCCCACTGGCCCCTCTGAGGCTCTGGGACAGGGTGAGGGTTGGTGCTCCCACTGTGCCAGTTAATCTGGGGCTGGGTTAGGGGTTCCAGGGGACATGGCCTAGGCTTGCTCTCAGGCTGCCTTTGTCTGGCAGCTGCTCTGGTGTCACCTGGTGAGGCTTCAGGGACTGGCATGGGGAACAAGACATTACCTCACCTCCATGAAATTTAATCTGTCGTTCCTTCTTCTCCTCAAACACCTGAGCCTCATGGGACCCATAACTCCTACCTCAGAGATGCCATAGCAGGGTCAGTCTCTATCTCCCTGCACCCCTGCCCTTCCTGCCCATGGGACCTAGTGGTTATCATCCCCTCAGAAAGAGCTTAGCTATAAGATCCACCCAGCAGAAAACTATATCTTCTGCACTCATGAGAATGGATGTGACAACCAAAGCAGAGGTTCCACAAAACATACAGCCATTCAGGTCTCTGTGGCCCAGAGCCTTTCACTCGTAATGAAGGCCTGTAGTGAAAACAGCTGGGTGAGTTGTGACCAAGTGGATGGTCTGCTCAGCCTGGTGACAGAGTTGCAGGTGGGAGGAGGGTTAAGGGTTAAGGAGTATCAGGGAGTCTGAGAAAGAAAGAGACTGGTGAAACCCTGTTCTGCTTCCCCTAAGATAGGAACAGGAACAGATACCAGAAAAAAAGCCAAGATGAAGAGGATCCTGTATCATTTCCCCATAAGGTGAAAGACTGTAGCTGAAAGGAAAGGAATGAATGGAAGTCAGTCCACTCTTAGGGCAACACGCAAACCCCCTTCTCATATATGTCACCTTTCCAGGTGTCTGCACATCTTTCCAACCCACTACTAATTTTCAAACAACAAAAATATAGCCACACCTGCATCCTTATTTCCTTTATCCTTTTCCCGTATTCCCAGTATTGTTATTGGCATATATGAAGCAAAGAAACCTAAACTGTGGGCAGAACACTGACATTCCAATACTGCACTATATTATTACAATACAATAATGCAATTGGAATAATGAAAATAATTTAATTATACTATTGAAAATAAACAAGTTGTAGAGACAGAGATGGATGAGACAACATACTGAACCCGGAGAGAATGTTCATCCTCCTTTAAACAAGTTTGAATAATTTTGTATTTCATATATAGGAAAAAAATAATTGAAGGAAACACTGTAAAATGGAGACACTGATTGCTGAGAAAGGAGTGAAGTCTTTGCACATATATCTGATCGTAGGTGGAAAATCAAGTCCCAGAATATCTTTATATAATAATATCTGTAAGGGTAATTGGAGGGAGATTGTCTGCTCCTTTTAAGAGTGAAGTACTTTTTGCAATGCATCAAGGGATAATAAAAAAAGTAGGGAGTAGCAAACATGAACATATAGGGACACAAACCTGGGAAATAAACAGTAAATGATGAGAGTGAAACCTGATCTGTCACACTAATTGGTGAGGGTGTGAGAGATTATCTGATATGGGATCTGGTCAATTAGGAAATTAATAAAAAAGGGAAGAAACCAGAACCATAATGTATATATATTGACAAAGCAAATGTAGAGGCAATGACAAGAAACAAAAGTTGCCACTTACACTAGTTGACAAGCTATCAATAAAATACAGATGTTAACACCAGGAATTCCATACTAGACTTTGCAGTTGATACTCTGAACTTCGAGGGGTGCAGGAATCAATAAAACTATCCAGCCCCTGAGGGAATGTGCTGGGAAAAGGTGAAACAGGGAGGAACAAAATGAGGTTAGACAGCAAAGGATGTAAAAGGGGAAGGTCACATGTAAAACAGGGATTGTCAGTATGCCTGTCTGGCTGAGCCCTGCACCTGATCACTGCAGTCTTGTCCTATCTTCTTATATCTTCTTATTAAATCTATTATGATCACCTCTTTGCCTAATATCATTCTCTATTCCATGTGTATGTGTGCTGCAAGAACAGTTGCCAGTAGTGGATATGCAAGTAGCAAACAGGAGAGCTCATAGTATTCTTCCCATAGTTTTAAAATCCATATAAAATATTTGTTCTTATTTGGATTAACCACCCCCTGGTGGAGGAGAATAATAAAAGTCAAACTCTAAGTAAAAGCATCATCAAATGATGCATTTAAATTTATCCATGAAAATATCAATATTTGAACCCTTGAAAAGCATGCATAGAAGAGAGTCTCTTAAAGAAAAGTCTTTTTGTCTTGACAAGTGGCTGAACGCAGGTGAAAATGAGACAAGATGCAAATTACAAATAACCTTGCAAATAAAATGTGACAGTTCATTTATCTGTCACTTCTGATCATTTTATAAGTTTATTGTGAATATTCAGTGTTTCAGTTGCAATTTATAACAATCAAAGGCAATGGATAGAACCAAAGGAAAAAGTATTTTACTTGCTATATATTTGAGACTAAAACAGAATAAATAAAATACTGGGACTTTTCTCAAAGCACGTGTTCCAGGCCAGTGCTCTTGTCACTTAGAAAAACACATTTTATAAATACATTAATAAACAGCTTAAGAGTGATCAATACTTATAGAGAGAGGGTTATGTCAATATTACAGAGCATAGATATCATTCAGCAGGTATTCATAGCATTCAACCATGTAGTAATCATATTTTTAGAATATACTGGCACATGCAAATAAATACATATATTATCTATGTCAAAATCTAATCAAAGATGATTAGATAATCATTAAACAGTTCTCAGTTAATCATTTGGTTTATATCTCTTGCCTCCAGTAAACATCAGTGATTTCTATGTATAGTGATTTTTTTTTTTCTTTAATACACCATGGGGGGGGAGGGGAAATAAGTGGTATACTTGTACATCACCAAATATCAGACAGCTTATTTGGATTAACAGTGTGTTTTGTTAAGAGTCATATTTAAAGACTCACTTAAGGTATGATGCTGGTGTAGTGTTGCTCTTCTTTTGAGGACTGAAATTCCTGTTTCAAAAGGGATATTTTTGCACATAGATGCACCATTTCTGAAATGCATATTTTTCCATCTGATTTAAATATTGACTAATTAAATTGAACATAATTTATTCTGTAATATAATCTACTGATTACTATCATTGGAAGAGTAAGTAGAATTCCTTGTTCTTTCTACCAAGTTGAAATAAATAAAGCGATAAATAACACCATTCTATCTGGTGACAGAAGTATTCATCTACTCATAAAAGCATTTAACAAAGTAAGCAACAATTTTAATAAATAGTGTAGTGAAGGAAGGAAAATCATTAGCAAATTCCTAATCTTTATTCTGAATGTAATTATTGCAATGTTTAAGTGATGTATTAAAAACAAGAAAATTAAAAGTGCATTTTTTTGATAATGTTAACTTCCATTTAATAACTGACTGTTGCTGTCATTGCATAAAAATGTGCTCAATTGTTACACTGTAAAAAACGAGGAATTATCATAAGTGAAGATGAAACAATGCCTTTTGTAAAGATAAGCTTTCCCTTATTATTATGGAAACTTTTCCTCTCCAGTTTGAAAATAAAGGGCACATCCCAGTCCATAAGCACACTTTTCATTCACTCTTCTGCTTTTGCCTTTGACAGAAGTGGAATGATGGAACAAGGTCTACAATAAGAGACACAGAGATCCTTTTTACAAGATATTTTTTATTAAGAGGAGATAAACAGGCTACAATAAGACATGAATTCAGTGTTTCTATTAAAATCTGCATGTGTTTTAAAAGGTAGCAGATTCTTTTTAATATATTTTAAATTTATATATAAAGAAATACATCCAGTACAAATCCTACTTTTTTTTTTTTTTTAACTGTATTTATATGAAATAGATTTTTTGTTAGAATGCTTTATTAAATCTAGTGCACAGGAAAGGAATCAAAATACTTCTGCTGAAACAGTAGTTCAATTATCTTGCATCCAAGACTGGTCAGCACTATATACCTAGAGTCATTTGCACCAAAATTTCATGCCAATATTCACTGTACCTCATATATAGATAGTTTTATGCTTTTATGTCTTTTCACTGTAAACATGAAGGGAATTTTCTTCACGAACCAATGGACATTTCCTTCAATTGCTCCAGATTACATCACCAAAAAAAAATAAAATCTATGTTTGCCTTCTTACATGAAAAACATAGCAAATGTAGGTTCTTATTCTAATCTTAGTTCAGAACTGTTTGGTTTACTCCAGGGTAAGTAAAATGAGTATGAAGTGAAGGAAACAGTATGTTGTGTGTACAACAGTGCAACTAAATATTCAAGTAGTTTCCAGGCATATAAAGGGAACCATCTAAAATGACATAAAGGCATATGTAGTACAATTTACTTATAGATGCAATTTTATAAAATACTGATGTGAACTTCATCTAGCATTACACTATTATTGTTACCCTTAGTTTAAAAGCTCTGAGGGATATGGAGGAGAACTCAGTAAAAATTCATCCTTCCTACACAGGTGAGAAAATAGATCAGCATGAAAATTTCCAGTGTGTAAAACTCTTTGGTATACTCTGCTTCTGCATTTAACCTTGTTTCCCTTCTCTATGAACTAGTGACTCAGTGGTCAGACAGGTCAGCATCATGGTTTGAGGCTGCAAAAATGCCAGCAATACTATTTGCAGTATTACTGATTCTGAGGGTTGGTAGTTCCACTTCCCGATGCTGGCTGGTTGGAGCTAGACATTGCCTATGGCTTGAGGATAGAACAATACGAAAGTGTGTGGCACAGTGAATTGAAAACTAGAAACTCTTTCTGTGCAGTGTCTCAATTCAACTACTAATCTTATTTGTCAGTGTCTTTTTACACCAGAACTTAAGAATTAATTATGATCTATAGATGTTAACACATCTATGCCCTCAAATAACTAAGAAACACAGTACTCAGTAAGGTAATTTTAGCTTGAAATATAATGTCTCCAATGAACTGAACATCAGTTCTGTTTTGTGAGAGTGATTTAACATATTGCCTTGAAATGTTTCTATTAAGCTGATTAGTATATCAAAGATTCCCCAAGTGAACCACGTTATTTAAGGTTTGCAGTGACAAGCAGAAAGCCTTCAGTCCATATTTGATCACAAAAATACCACAAAAATTAAGCTAACATGTAGTTACCAAATACAGGGCTAATTTTTTATCTCTGAAATCTTGAAATCACATACACAGTAACATCATTTGACTTCAATAAAACATTGCCTCGGCAAAGTGCTGGAGCAGGACATTCACTAAGATATGTGTTGCCTAACAACACAGGATCTGCATAAGTCTGTAGCATTTAATAGTTTTTACTTACTCATGCAGTTTTTATGCAAACTAAAAGTTTTAGAATGTAGTCTGAATAGTTTTTCTCTGACAGTGATTTTGCAATCTGTACACCTCCTAAAATGGAGTTACAATCCAAATACAATCAAACTCTTCATGAGCACAGTTTTCAGGGGAATTACAAAAGGAAATTTAAGACACACAGACAAAATTTTGTGTAAATATTAGTGAGATTTAAGGACTAAGATGAGTTTGAAAAAATTCTGGAAGACCTATAATTTTGAACAGATGTGAAAAACTCTGTACACGTTTCTTAAAAACACTTCTTACACTCCCCACCCTCAAAACCACACATATGGAGATGTCAGCAGTTGCAATATTAGAAATTAAAGTAAATAATAAAGTATTGAACAAATTATATCTGTATACAAGATTATGGAAATTGTGGTTTCCAAAAAAATATATAATTTACAATTTCTTGATTTTCCTTTGAATATTCTTTTCAATCTCAGTTGTAACTGTAAATTATGCCATAATTGCAAATCATGTCATAGTTATCTTTATAAAGAATTAGCATTATCTACCTGAGGACGTGTTCTTGTGAGGAAAAATATAATGCAGCAATATTATTTTAATAAAAATAATTTTGAGAAGAATAATACACCATGAATCTTCTCAGTCTTTCCTGTAAATTTCTAACCTGTGCTCACTATCATTCACATTTACTTTATTGCACAATTCTTTTCTCATAAGACCACTTAGTCATTCACATTCATTTAGAACAAATTGTATAACTTTTAGATAAAAGTCACATATCATGTAACAATGTCCAGACATTTCTTGTAATTTTTGCTGTTCTTGGATGTGACAATTTGATTCAGAATGCAACTCTGTGCATCAGTACACCAACACTAATCAATTGTGAACATATGTATTATGATTGTAAGGCAATTCTTTCTTAGACCACAGAAAAGTGGCATATTAAGATTGGACTCATACAATAACTGACACCTTAGTTACCATATTTTGTGTTTTCTGTGTATAAAATTTTTTGCCTATGCTTACTAACGTCTATTATTTATTAATATTATGGAAATTAATGTGGGGGGGTTTAGTTACATTTTAATTCTGCAAGTGACAAACTGATGATTGTGATAATTAGTATTAAAAATATAAGGAACGCTAAGTTCAAGAAGCTAAGACTATCTCTACACTATTTTATAAAATATTTACTGATGTCTTCATTCTGTTGTGTTATATACTTGCAGAAAAAAATCATGAGCCACCACAGTTAATGATGAACTAGTTTATCACTGAATACTGCAAGTAAATATTGGTTACATTACACATATGATAAGGAAAAATATATTTGAAAAAAATGTGACGTCTTCGTGAAATTCTGGAATTCTGTTTTTGTGAAACAGCTCATCAGGATGCAAATTCATGCCACTTTTGTTTCACAGATTATTTGTAATGAGAACTGGGAATCTTGAGTCACTAAATAGCTTGTCATTTTTTAAACTGCAAAGCAACTGAACTAATTTTTATTATTTTTTTTTTTAATCAACGAAGTGCTTCCATAGCTTCAGCCACTAACTCTGAGATTACAAATCTCCTATGGCTCCCTGCCATGAATCTTTTTACCTACACTGTGATCTCACAGGTGCCTTGCTGTTTCCCCAAATGAAAGGTGCTAGACATAATTTCATGCACTTCTTCCACTCTCTTGACACTGTTACAGTATTCGGTACTGTAATTCACAGCCCTAAAGTCATTCCCAGCTTGACTTCTCTCTACCCAAAACCCTGTTATATTTTGTGTTTGACAAATTCTTCCCAAAGCCCTGATTGATAATCTGGTCCTCACCTCATGGATTTTATGCTTGTGAATATATTTGTCTTCTCAAGAAAAAAATAAGCAAACAAACAAAAAAAAACCCTTTTCAAAAAGAGTGATTTAAGCTTGTTCACCATTATAAATATATTTACACATGGGATTTTTAGTTTAATTGCATTGGAACAGGAACAGGGGACAAAAGGAAAACTGGTCTGTTCTATAGTTACAATTAATTAATTGTTCTTGAAACCATTAGAAGTGAATGATTAAGGAATTGAGGTAAAGATCACAGTAGACAGAGACAAGAAAGGAATTGCCATTGAAGTGACAAAATGTTTTATTTCTTTGTAATTTAGGAATCAAATCAACAGGGTGCAATATGTGAAATAGATCAATTCTATAGGAAAGTTGTGTATAAACATGGAATTGTGCAAAATTATGTTCTGAATTATCATCACAAATTAAAAACTAAACAAATCAGAAATCAAAATTACAAGGACTTATTTAATTTGTGGAAATTTACTGTGAAAAAGAGCTATCTAGAACATATAATAAACAATTATATGGAGAATTAAAAAAACTTTCAAAATTATCATTTCATTAAACAAAAGTATTTTTTTAAAATAACAGAGGCTAAGAAGAAAAAAACAAACAAAAAATTAACAAAAATGCAAAGAAACTAGTCCATTTAGAATACAATTTTAGAACTGAAATGGAAACAAAAGATAAGATTTTCTGAACATCAAAATGTGAAAGTCCTGTAGATCTATATAATGTGAGAGAATTTGGTGTCATAAAACATGACATTAGTAAAAATACATTAAATAACAGGCTGATGATGTAATCAAGGTTTTTAAGGCTGAAAGTGTGATTAAAAACATCTCTACTGTGGCGAGCTGAGGGTTTTGCTCCTCCCTCTCCCTTCCCTTCCCTGGCCACACAGTCGGAGGCCACACGGTCTCCAGAGGTCTCAGCAAAGAGACACACACACCCCCACACACACCAGGACCGGAAAGCAGAGAGGAGGTTTATTCACCTGGCCAGAGTTTTTATAGGCTTCACAGCCAATAGGATTCAAGGAGAAGGGTTAACAAGGACCAATCAGGGGAGTTTTCACACAGCCTGGCCAAGGCTTGCATACTAATTAGGAAGGTAAGGGGTCCTGGGACGGAGAGGGGTAACTTCAGGGGAAAAGGCAAACTTCATGTTACAATACCGTAAAAGAGGCATTCTGGCTGCTTTCTCCATCCTCCCTAGAGACCCATCTCTTGCATGATTTATTCCACTCCTGATATTGTGAGTCTATTTCCACACTCTACAAACTTGACTCTGCAAAGATAGTGGACACAAGGAATATGTTGCCACATAAGAATTTCATGTGATGTTACATTAGGTGGGAAACTGCTGAAAAAATGCAGTTAAAATAGAATAAAATTATTAGATACTGGTAAATCCTTTCTGAAGGTAAGTATTGGGCTGAAAAAAGAAGTAAATTCTCAAAATGGCTGTCTTCGGTCTTTCTAAGATACTATATCCCTTTAAGATACTTTTGTTTTCTGTAGAAATGAAAAAGACGTCATAAGGAGAAATTTGTCAAAATTTACAATATAAGATACACTGCTTGAAGACCATATTGCTATGTCCTTTTTTTTATAATCTGAACAATAGCATGAAACTGATTAGTTAAAGGTGCTAAAGCAAAAAATTAAATGCTTCAGCATCACAGAGGTGACCAACGTTATAGGAATGTTTCTATGTTAAAAATTCCATTCTTCATAACAGTAAGTTGCAAGCTGCAAACAAATTTTACAGAGTAAAAAGCTGTAGTTTTCAATGAACATGTAAATCACAAGTTGTCTATCCCAACTGGCCATATTTAAAGAAATATTATATTTCTGTAAGGCTGTGATAAATTTGTTTGTATAAGTTAATTACTGAATAATTTTCTATCATTTAAAAAAAAAAAAAAAAAACATGAAAAAAGGTGAATATATATTTGTGACCATGAGACTGAAAATGAGAGGAACTGCTGTTGAAATGTGAATATTTAGTAGGGGAAAAGACTGGCACTGTGCAGTTTGTTAGAAGAAAAATGTTGTTACACAGGATACATCTATTTCAGAATCCTAGTTCAGATTAGAAGGACTGAAAATGAATTTTCCATGAAACTAAACTACAAGGGCAAACAAAGTGTTCCAAAAAGTGGTGACCTTCAGTTTTAATCTAAGGTAAGGCTGCTCCAGAGGAATTTCTATGCCTAAGTAAATGTCTATGTCTGTATATATGTACGTGTTTATACATAGTATATATATACATACACAGACATATATATATTATATATATATAATTTAGATGTCAGTCCTCAGGCCCTATTTCATTCCATGTGGCCATTCCCATCAGGCTACTACATGGTATTCTTTGTTAAGGCAGGTACAGACAGAAGTATTCAAATAGTTCTCTGGAGACCTGTTACTAAACAGACTTCACCAACCTGAATTTCCTTTTAGCAAAATTTAATGTCCAGAAAAAAAAGGCTGTTGAATAATTTTCCCCTTATTTTTACATCAAAGTTTTTTTATTACCATAGCATTTTCAGCCAAGGCAATGTTGAATTTCTGGACACTTGAAAATACAATACCAATATTTTATGTATAATATGAATAGTCAGTGCAACTTTATATGAATATTGTAGTAAATTAATGAAAAAACTAAGTGTAGTCAGGAGGTTACAGGGAGTTCCTTTGATGCCTCATTTAAAGTCTCATTTCAACCCTAAATTCCCTGAAAGATTTGTTTTGGTTTTTTGTTTGTTTGGTTGGGATTTTTTGTTTTTAATTCAGAATTCTTTCAGGATGATTAAAATGTTGCAGTGTCTTCTGCATTTAAAAAGTCTGATACTGTGTCTTCATGTTCCTGCTACATTTGTGTTCTGTCCCTGTGTCTTCATGTTCCTGCTACATTTGTGTTCTGTCCCATCGGACCGTCCTAGTACAAGGGGATTGTTAATAATATTACTGCCCAAATACAAATCTCCAAAATGTGGATATACTTTCCAATTATTTCTCAAAATTTTAAAATCTGTCTTTCACCTGTGCTCTAAACAGGGCCTGCCAGTCATCTGGCTTCTCCACAGATGACTGTTATGTCCTCTTACAAATGCAAGAACATAAAGTGTGAGTAGTTCAAAACTTCTGTCTTCAAGACAATAAATCAGTCCTATTGAAAAAGTGTGTGGTAACTCTAAGAAAACAAAGTAACACAAAACCCTATCACAATCCTAAAGGCACCTCAAAGCTTTCTTAAAATGCAAAGAATCTTTTTCAAATTCAATGAAAAATGAGATAGATGAAATATTTTCATGCATCTAACTAATAAGCTATTTTTTACAGCAAAAATGAATATATAACTGAGATCATCAAGGGAGAAAATGGCAGTATCCCAGGATAGAAGATTAGTGGAAAATTTCAGATCAGTCTCTGTAATACATATAGACAAACTGTTCAGGGGAGGCATAAAACTGGAAAAGTTATTTTCCTTGGTGTGACACTGAGGCTAAAATCTTTTGAGGACAATCAAAGGTAGGAAGACAAGATGAAAGTCAGTAGTTCTGGTTGCGCAAAACCAATCTACTAGTCTGAATTACAGATTAGAAATTACATTTTACTAAAGCAGAACAATATCAATTATTCAATTTAGTAAAAGAAAAAAATTCAAAATCAAGAAAGTGTGACAGCTTTTTTTTCAAGAGTAAATGAAAGAATTGCATTTACCTCTGAAGAAATTGTACTAATTTCTAATAGGCTAATATATTTTAATTTTTAGGGCTTAAAAATCCTCTAGAATTGGCAACTATGTTATAACATAGAGAGATTTGGAAATAATTAAGCAGTTGATACTTACCAATAATTTCACCCCAGTATTCTGTAGCTGGCTCATTATATATCTGGAAACAGGCCAGAGCAGAATGGCCAATCCTATGAGGTTCTCCTGCCATTTGAAACACTTTTACCAAGGAACCCTAACTGAAGTACATCAGTCCTTTAGAAGTTTTGCAGTCTTGTGCAGTTTATTGCCAGTCTTCAGACATAAGCTCTGTTTATACCTGCTATTTTCTATTAAACAGTTCCACAGATTCTATATGGTTCTTAGAACAGAAAAACCTGAGACTGAATTCAAATTGAAGTCTTGTTTAAAGATTGAAACAATTACACTCCGCATTAGGAAAAACAAATTCCAGGAATATATATAGTTAAAACCTCAGGGGAATGACAAGTTGTTTATTCTGTTTTACCCTCTCAGAAATCTGGTTTAATATTGATTGATGCCACATTATCGGACATCAATATTGAAATATAAGCAGCACTGGTACCAATTAATGTAAATATAGTTGCTTGTGTTATAGAAAACAAATAACACACTCTATGTTAAACTGTACATTTTAGGGATGACAATTTTAGCTTATGACAAAATTCTTAAAACAATCATAAAATAACAAAAGTTGCAAAGAAGCAGTCCAGTCAATGGTGCAGTTAAATAATATCGACAGAAACACCAGTGCAACAGAGCTGTCAAAAACTGCTATCGTAAGCAGATGGATTAGGGATTGAGCAGGTATGGAATATATTCCAAATAAAAACACCAATTTATCAGATTCTGACAACACTGAGTCTGCAGAAAATGTTACAAGGGTAGGGATCCAAGGCTCAAAACAAGACTAAATGATAAGAATAAAATAATGAGAAGTAGAGGAAAGCACTGAGTGGGAGGAGAAAAACAGAGAAAAATTGTTTGCATTAGTTTAAGATCCACTTAAATATTTGTCAGTATAAAAAAGCATAAGGAAATAACCATTAACACGGACAAATATGAGTAAAGGAAAATGTTTCTCCTCCAAGATATTACAATAAAGCCAATTATAGTTCCATTTGAGCTTGGGTTTTGTTTGTTTGTTTGAATCAGTTCCGTGTGCATAAATAGAGCATATTTAGTTGGGAATTGGATACTTTAAAAACAACTTGATGTGTTTTAAAACACAGCTTCAAATTAGTTTCAATGTGTTTGAAATACATCCATTTAACTGGGTCACTCTTATCTTTATTTTTTTTAATAAGAATTAATTTTAAGCATACTATTAAGGTGAAATATTATATGTAGACATTTCATCAAATTTGGTAGGTTGGAGTTTTTTTCATCAATTTTTTTGATCAGGGTTGCAATAAACCATTTCTTCCCTACAGTTTGATAAGTATATGCTAATATGTAGATAAAGATTACAGATACTGCAGCACTTGAAGAAGTCTGCTCTAAAATGGGAAATTTTCTTGAATCAGGCAGAGGAATTCCAGTATTCCTCTCTAGTGGATCAGGATACTTCTCACACATTTTGACAACAAAATATTTAGAAATTTTCTGTATCTGAAAACATGCACTTTTTCTTTTTTTTTTTTAATGATGTATTTATGTGCAGAAGAAGACTGCATTAAATAATGTGCTGTCTTTTTCTTATATTTTACTGACAAACTAGTCTAATGCCTGGTGTCAACAGGGGTATGGATGGAGGTCTTTTCTGTTTCTAAATTTGCTGTGCTTCCATTATCTGAGAAGACCCTCCAGAACTGAAAGGCCTTGTGCCATGAAATAATCAGAATATTTTGAAGTAGGCAGAACACTCCAAAGATTATTCTTGTTCTTTTATTATTCTTGTTCTTTTAGGCCTCAGCTAGAGTGACACTGAAGAAAGAACAGCTCTTTTTAGCGTGTCCTCCCCAATGGGTGCCTTTTCCACTCCAAACCTAGAACAGAATAGGCACTATCTAAAATGGAAGGAAAGCTGAAGAAAAGAAAAAAAAAATCATAGAACACCAATGTAGGCAGTAAATAGATTAAACAGAACTTCTCTGAGTGTAACTGAAGACCGAGAAATTAGTGCATCAGATTGAACAAACTGAATGAGTCATCCAAGGACTGGTGAAAGACCTGATTAAGCCAGGCTACAGTCAAGGACTCTGTACAAGAAGACTATATAGTCTTGTATTTGATGGATGAAAAGGAGGGGAAAGGAAAAACAACGTTATGGAAAAAAGGGTTGGCAATGAGCATCTGATGAGCATATATCATCGACTGTATTGCAGGTGTTTCTGAAAGGCAGACACCCACTCAGAGCCTGTGTTTGTGAGACGCATAATACTAAATTATGCAGCACTTATTCCAAATCCATCAAGGGTAGTCCAAGTCAATGTTTACATAATTTTATGTCAATTGTTAGGAGTCTGGACCTAAAAACAGCAAAATCAGAATCTAAAATTACAGTAAAATTGGTAAACAAATAATCAGAGTCCATCCAATAAAACCTACAAAGCAAGTTGGAAAAAGCAGATCTAAAATAACTGCCATCCTGGCAAAAGACAGCAGTTTAAATGGAAAATGAAAACAAAATGCATCTCATAATAAAGAAAAAGGGTCAAAATAGGTAAAAATTTTAAATGGCTTATTCTGTTATGGAACTGGAAAGGAAGGTGATGCTACATTGTCCATCTTATAGCAGGTGAATCCTCAAATTCTTGTATAAAACCAACACAAGTAAGTGGCAAAAGAGATTTGAATGATTAAGACTGAGAGGAGCTGATATGTAATTAAAAGTGTCAGACAAAAGCACTGAGTGAAAAAAGGAAGGGAAGAAAATAACTGTTTAAACAAATCATGAGATTCTTGCAGTAAAAAAGTGGGAATCAACATACACTGAAATTCACACTTGGAATAGTGATCGTAGTTGGTGGTCTGGTGCCAAAGAAATTAAAAATATAGACTATAACTTCATAAAACTGTCAATATACTGAGCGATTTTACATTTTAAAAGAATAGATTAAACCCCTTGAGGAAACATGAAAAATAAACTCATTACTGTTAACTCCTGCTGATTTGAAATTTTTGCAGTAGTGTACATTACAAGTTTTCTGGTAAAGGTTATGTCTGATACTACCCTGTGTTCTCCGTTCTTTACTCACTCCTTTCACAAGGCTGTTCTACTCTGAAGTGCTAAGAGGCAGCTGACCAGGCCCTGAAATCAACTTCTGTATTTGGAGCTCTGCGATAGGCAGTCTCTCCTTTCTGAAGGATGCAAGATGGATTCTGACAATCTGATAATCAATTCCCCAGCTCTTTTTACTGCTCTGAAACCTTCCTCTGAAAGTTCTGAAGCAAAGAAGCTTTTCTGCTCTGGTCCCTGAAATATTAGGCTGATACTTCATATAAGTACACATCTCTAGGGTTTTATTTCCAAATTGAACTTTTTCATTTAAATTGAGTTTGATTGTTTTCCATATAACTGTCTCCTATTTGTCATAAGGAAGGGCTATATAGAAAGATGATCTAGAATCAGGACACTTGTTCATCTACCAGTGCGTAGGAACCAGGCAGCCTATCCTGCATGAAAATATCAAATTTTTCTCTAAAAATTTTGGGTTAGGTAGTCTGTTGGGCTTTATCTTTTTCTTTTTTTTTTTTTTTTTTTAATTTGCCTATTTTTTTCTCCCCAGCAATGCTGCTTAAACTTTTTGGCTGCCAGTGTTTTTTTTTGTTTGGTTGGTTGGTTTTGGGTTTTTTTTCCCCACAGAAATAAATATTCACCTTTCTGCTTTGTTAGGTAAATCATCTTTGTGACACGCATAACTTTTAATACTTCAGAAGTGGAGATGACAAAACATAAGAAATAACTGAAATAAAATTCTGGTGGGCAAAATCATGTAAAAATGTGTATTTTGTCTGTAAGTTGTGCTTGTGATATTCTCTTAATTTTATTTCTTGGAATGAAAGAGAAATTAAACTTTTGCTATTGAAGTACACTTTCATTTAAAAAAAACGAAAAATGTGACATGTGAATGTCTTCCCTTCTTCCTCGCTACTTGGAGAATGGGCAATTTATTTGAACAACTAAGAAACCATACCAAGATAAATCAAAAGCAGGTGTATTTCATATCAGTAAACATATAAAGGAATCAAAGCTTGTGGAAAAGGATTTTTTTAGAAGTTTAGCACAAGCGCAGAAGTTATCAATTTGTGAAGAGACAGATGATAAATTGACTAAGTTTTTTACAGTTCAATAGATATTTTACTGTGCATCTGTTCTTTTCCTCCAATCTGCTTTGCTTTCTGAAGTTGCTACAATAAAAGAGGAGCCCTTGTTATTAGTTATTGAGTTGAATGTCAGCAGCTCTTAGAATTTAACCTCAAGGTTAGTGAGGAACTAATACATCACTTATTTTGGCTGGCTTCTTTGTAGCATCCTCTGTTAATAGGACCCATGAGAAAACTGAATAGGCATAATCATACCAACAAAACATGTGGCATACTGCATAACTATGCTACAAACTGATCACCCTTATGAACATATTCAGAGGGGCTTCATGGCCCTGGCCTCATTTTTCAGAGATACTCACAGGAATGAGTTGAGGGGGAAGGTAACTCTGCCTAAGACAGCATGTCTCCTGCTGTTCTCGTGCACAGATGTTTGAGGAGGCAGAGATTTAATTGTTTTGGAGTTTTGTGGAAAGGTCCTGCAGTTCTAATGGAATGTATTAGAAAGCAAAGCTCAGAGGAGTCCAGTACAAGTAGAATCACATGGCAACTAACTCCCTGACTTTTTTAAAAACCCTGCTTAGTTGTTGCGCAAAAGGTCTCCTGTGACCTTCAGTAAGGTTTGATTTTGGAATTCAGAAGGATAAATTATATAAAAAGTATAAAGTTATCAAATAGACTATAGAAAACCTCAGGGCATAGAGGCATATTGTTACATTAATGGGCTTCTCTCCAGCTTCTGGAGATGAAGATGCCAGGTCATCTTCAAACTGGCACCAGTGAAATTCTAAAAGCAAGTTACAGTTTATGCTCATGAGAGATAAAATGATGAGTTTTATGGGGAAAAAAATTAATAATAATTAAACTAAAAGAACTTCAGCATATAGCAATGTTACTAAATCTTTCTCAGGGAAAAAAATGGAATTATTTTGTTTCATGTCAATGAGCCTGAATTCTTAAATGAAGCATACCATTAGAGTTACGTTTCACTGTCTTTCTTTTCTTCTCTTAATAGACAATGGTGAGCCATCTCTGGACAGCTGGTCAAGTTAAAGGATTCAGAGAAATGCTTCCCAGGTTGCAACTTGGCTACAACAGAAGAACATGACACGAAAATTAAATGAATATAAGAAAATGTACAACACTACTTCTGTAAAATCTGACATACTTTTCAGAACTTCTTTTTCTTCAAAATAAAATGTGACCTTGAAACATAAACTTACAGAATCTGAGTTTAAAAATTATTTTATAAACTTTTTAAATTAAGAAATGTGAATATTTATACTTTTGGCCGTACTTGCAAATTGAAAATCAGTAGGGCTTTATTGTTGTTGTAATATTATCCATGGTCTTCTATTCTCATGAATTTAGGTTGATTGTTGGTTCATCAAAGGAGATCAATCCCATTAGTACTAAATGAAAGACAGTGAAAGTAGAGCTACTGCTAAATTAGCTTAAAAATTCTTTGTTCTCTGTTCTTACTTGAACAGTCATGTGTCTCTCCTCTCAATTGGTTTTGTGAGGATCTCACAATAGAAAGGTTCAAGATATCACTTAGAATTAAGAGTTAAGCTACAGCTTTGAGAAAAGAATGGACAAGTTTAAACATATTAAAATAAACCAAGTTATTCCTGAATCTGTACTACACATGCTGCATCAAAGAATCTGGTTGCAAAAAAGAATGGGCAGTGGTTAATACCAAAACCACAAATCACAGTTGGAAGTTCAACCACTGGAAAAGTATTTCACTGTCTGGATTGTATCTCAGACCTCAGAATGAAATGGGTTCAAATGGATATAATATATATTTAACACATGGTTATGCATTTATGTTGCATATTTTAACATAGGAGGTGTATTCAGGCAATGGACTCATGAATTTATCATGGAAACTGTTGTGGGTTTAAAGTCTCTTATTGAATTTTCCCTATGCCACCATGTAAGGGCACTCATCGAAAATGGCACCACAGTCTGGCCATGCAGCCAGAGCATGGAACCAGCCACAGGAGGGAGTGAGGTGAGATGGGTTTCTCGTGGGTAGTGATGTAGGAGTTTGGAGGGGCTAAGATCAATTGGTGGGATGAGAACAGACCCTCTTTTTTCTGGCTTTCCCTCCCTATGTCTGGTGAGTCTCACTGCCCACATGGTACCTGGGAAATCTCCACCTTGGCCTCTGGAGCCTGCCCACATCACAACCCCACAGCCACCAACCACCCACCTGCTGGAGTGGAGCTTGGCATGTCCTGGACAGCACCCACCAGAGGTACCAGCTCCATGCGAGTCCAACTCACCACTGCTGCTTCTCTTTGTTCTGGAATGTCAGCCCTCTACCGTGCTGCACAAAGCCTGCCTTGTGGCTGTTTGCCGAAGTCCCTGTGCTCCAGCTGCAGCATCTCTGGAACCACGGCACCCCTGGAGCCCCCCAGCCACTGCTCCAACTGCAACCCTCTGCTGCCGACTTCCTGAACCAAGGTACCTGTCCTGCACACCCAGTGCTGGCACAGCAAGTCATAGTTCTTCCAACTGTCGCCACCATCTCCGAATTCACTGCAACAGCCCATGGCTCTGACCTGCTGGTTTCTCACCACCTGCCAACACTGTTGTTGATTCCATGAACAGAGTAATTTCCAAGTGACTACTTTTTTTCCGCTCTTATTATGTAGGTATTGTCTTTGTTATGTTTTGTTCCCTGTTTTTAGTAAACTGCTATTTTGTGTCTACACCTTGCTTAAAAGTCTTATACTAATTTCAAACTTGCATAATTTTTGGGAGAGGGGATCTCTATCCCATCAGAGGTTCCTGCTTCCCACCTGTATGTAGTCTTTAACCTAAGACAACAACTTATGCAGAACTGAACCATGTAATTTCTCAATTATCACCTATCATATTGATTTGGTATCACTCTTAAAAGTCTTTACATGATGCTTCTTGTATGTGTGGGCACAGTTTTAGACAAAGAATGTGTTCCATTTATTTTTCAAAAAATTATTCTCTTTTATCAATGAAAATATTGAAAAGACTATTTTTATATTATGCAAAAAAAGTTGATCTGAGGTCACTTTTACTTCTATTTAAAAAGTTTAAAAGAATTCAGAATCTAGGGAAATCAGTTTTATATAAAACAAGTGGGTTTGCTTAATTGATTTTTCCTTTATTTTTTCTTTCACCCTAAGTTTAGAGAAAAAAAAATCCCTTTAAATATTGCTGGAAACACTTTGTTGCTCTTTTGAGACCCTTCAGTGAACTGAAAAATCCATTATTTACTCAGCACTTCTCTTCAGTTTTGCTTTTTTAGCACCGGTATTTGGCTGCCTGGGCTGCAGTGACCATGAAATGGTGGAGTTCAAAATCCTTAGGGCAGCAGGGATGGTGCACAGCAAACTCAGTACCTTGTATTTCAGGAGAACAGACTTTGACCTCTTCAGGGATCTGCTCGATGGAGTACTGTGGGATAAACACCTGGAGGGAAGAAGGACATAAGAAAGCTGGTTGATATTCAAGGATCACCTGCTCCCAGCTCAGGAGCAATTCATCCCAACAAAAAGGAAATCAGGCAAAAATGCCAGGAGGCCTGCATGGATAAAGAAGAAGTTCCTGGACAAACTTAAAAAATAAGCTTTCAGAGGGTGGAAGCAAGGACAGGCAGCCTGGGTGGAATACAGAAAAGTTGTCTGAGCAGCTGGGGTTCAGACCAGGAAAGCTAAAGGCCTGACAGAATTAAACCTGTCCAGGACCATCAAGGGCAACAAGAAACATTTCTGAGGTACATCAGTGATAAACAGAAGACTAGAGAAAATGTGAGCCCTTTACAGAAAGAAACAGGAGACCTGGTTACCTGGACATGGAGAAGGATAAAATACTCAATGACTTTTATACCTCAGTCTTTGCTAGCTCCAGTCACACTACCCTGAGTCATAGAAGGCAAAGGCAGGGACTGTGATAACAAACTGAAGTGAAATGTGAACAGAAAAATGTGAATAGAAACATGATAATGAAAATCAACTTTGAGAACTTCTAAGATAGTGAAGATGCACAATTCCATGGGACTTGACAAGGTGCATCTGTGGGTGCTGAGGGATAAACACTACCCATCGCATTTGAGAAATCATGGCAATACAGTGAAGTTCTCACTGAATCGAAAAAGAAAATGTGCACCCCATTTTTGCAAAGGGATAAAAAGAAGATCCCCAAGCAACTAGGGACTGGCCAGTCTTGCCTGTGTCCAGCAAGACCATGGAGCGGATTCTACTGAAAACCTATGCTAAAGCATAGGGAAAATAAGGAGGTGATTTGTAACAGCCAACATGGCTTCACTAAAGGCAAATCATGCCTGACAAATCTGGTGATCTTTTATGATGGTATTATGCCAGTGGTGGATAAGTGAAGAGCAGTAGATGTCATTTAAATGGATTTGTGCAAAGCATTTGACACTGTCCCACGTGACATCCTTCTCTGCAACCTGGTGAAACATGGATTTGGTGGATGAACCAGATAGGTAGAGAATTGTCTAGATCATCAGACTCAAAAGGTGTGTGGTATTTGTATCAGTTGTTAAACATAGACTGCAGGAAGGCAGGAAGTTATGATTCTTTTCAACTTGTTCTTATGATAGCTCAAAATCAGCTATTACTGCTTTAGGTTCAAGTACTTAAAATGGAGTAATGACTGATGTACCGAAGAATTAAGAAAGCTGACAATCTCCCCAATTACTTGTACTAGTTAAGGTTCTCTCACATATTTTTATGCTGTTAGTCTCCAACCAGAAGTTACTTATTCTCTCAGAAGTCACATCATTGGAGATTTTGAGAACTGACACATAGTACTGACAAGAAACCAAAAGCTGTATTCCATAATATCATTTAAAACAAATTGTGTGCCTCTCTGTTTTGTTTCATGTATCATTAGATCATCTTTCAGGACTGTACCAAGAAGAAAGGAGAGAAAATTATATAAGACTTCAGGCATAGATTTTCAGGGAAAAAAATATTGAAAAAGAGGGGGAAAAATGAGACAGAATTAGATGAAACAGGGTTACATAATTCTAGAAAACACCTCAAGTACTGCACCCAGATTTAGGGTCCTCAACACAAGAAGGATACCAGCCTGTTGGAAAGAAGTCCAGAGGAGGCCCATCAAGTAGAGGGACAGAACTCCTCTCCTATGAGGAAAGGCTGAGAGAATTTGGATTGTTCAACCTGAAAAACCGAAGGCTTCAGGGTCACCTAATTGCAGCCTTACAGTATTTGAAGGGAACTTACAAGAAAGGTGGGGCAAGACTATTTACAATGGCATGCAGTGACAGGGGGCATGAGTTTAAATGGAAGGAGAGTAAGTTTAGATTAGATATTAGGAAGAAATTCTGTGAGGGTGGTAAGTCACTGGATTGGGTTGCCCAGGGAAGTTGGAGCTGTTGCATCTCTGATGGTGTTCAAAGCCCAGTTGGATGTGGCTCTGAGCAACCTGGTCTAGTAGAAGGTGTCCCTGCTCACAGCAGTGT
>JAWWMP010000081.1:134008663-134020615 GCA_035047865.1 Dendrocincla tyrannina | reverse complement strand
GATTGGGTTGCCCAGGGAAGTTGGAGCTGTCGCATCTCTGATGGTGTTCAAAGCCCAGTTGGATGCGGCTCTGAGCAACCTGGTCTAGTAGAAGGTGTCCCTGCTCACAGCAGTGTGTGTTGAAACTAAATGATCTTCAAGATCATTTCCTTTCCAACCCAAACCATTCTATGATTCTGTCATTCTATGATTCTATGTAGAAGTTAATACTGCACGTGCAAGTACACAAGCAGAGAAAAAAGGTAGGAATGACAAAACAGGAATCCTGAAGGAATGTTAATGACAAAGGAGGAGAATGCCTGCAACTATACATACAGTATATTCATTTATCTGAGGCTTGGGGTAACACAGTTTCCTTTTTTAATAATTTTTGTTGGTTAATTATGTCAAAGTGACTTCCTAAATACTGCGACAGTCAAGCTATAACTCAGTTGCTTAACATTCATTACACTGACACTGTCTTGTTTTAATTTAAAATTCTGGATACAGAAAAGCATGCCTCTTTCTAAAATAGGTCTACTTCTTTGTGTCTGCTAAACTTTTATCACTGTTGTTTTTTTCTGCTGCTAAACTTCTATCATCCTTTTTTTGTTTTTCTTTTTTTTTTGACTACCAGACATCTTTGACTTGATAGCACACTGGAAAAGAAAAAGAGAAGGTAGAATATTATTTAGTTTATGCTGCCATATACAAGGATGTGATTATTTACAATGCAAAAAACCCACGAGTGATATGACAATTGTATTTTTAGTGTCTTTTGCTAGTACTTTCCCAACACAGCATGTCTTTTCTATATACAAACTGACACTTCTGAAGTCAAGTCATGATCTGAATCTCTGATGAATATCCAGATTTTCAATAGATTTGGCAAGAAATAGACAGATACAAAAAAAACCTTCAAATTCTCAAAAATATGCTCATGTTTCTTGTCTGGGAAAGAGAAGATGTTTATGTCATTTTAATGAATATACTTCAAAAAGTACACTTTCACAAAAGAAATCTGGCACTGTGTAGGAATTATCACATATGCAAATGTATGCTCATCTGCCATGTGATATACATGTGCATACCAGCAAATATAATATGGAAGATTAGAAACCCTAATCTGTAAGATATTGAAGGGTATTGTTCTTCTATGTACCTGAAATCCACATATCATACTTTGGTCTTCTACTGAAATGCCTAATTAATTCGGCCTATTTTAACAACTCTCAGTGAATTTAGTTGAAATTCTAACATGAAAAAAATAATAAAACTATTGCACATGTGCAAGAATAATCATAGAATGGCTTAGATTAGAAAACATATTTAAGATTGTTGAATACAACCCAGTACTGCCAAACCTTGTCCCTAATTGTCACATCTACGTGTCTTTTAAATATCTCCAGGGATGGTGACTCAACCGCTTTCCTGGTCAGCCTGTTCCAATGTTTGACAATCCTTTCAGGGAAGGAATTTTCCCCAATATCCAACCTAAATCTCCCTAGTGCAACTTGAGATTATTTCCTCTTGTCCTGTCAGTTATTATTTGGAAGAAGAGACTGAGCCCTGCCTCTCTACAACTTCCTTTCAGGTAGTTGTAGAGAGCAATAAGGTTCCCTCTGAGCCTCCTGTTCTCCAGACTAAACAATCCCAGCTCTCTCAGCTGTTCCTAATAAGAATTGTGCTTCAGACTCTTCATGAGCTTTGTTGTCCTCTGGACACGCTCCAGTGCCTCAATGTCTTTCTTGTACTGAGGGACCCAAAAATGAACACAAGATTAAACGTCCAGCCTCACCAGGGCCGAGTACAGGAAAAAAATCTGCTTCGGTCCTGCTGGCCACACTATTTCTGGTACAGGCCAGGATGCTATCAGCTTTCTTGACCACCTGGGCACACTGCTGACTCATGTCTGTCTGTCATGGTTTAACTGCAGGCAGTAACCAAGCACTACACAGACACTTGCTCACCCCCACTACCATGATGGCAGAGAGAATTGAAAGAGTAAAAGTTAGAAAACTCATGGGTTGAGTAAAAGTCAGTTTAATAAGTAAAGAAAAAGCTGTACACATAAAAAGTGAAGCAAAACAAGCCATTCATTCACTTTCCATTGGCTTCAGGTGTTCAGTCAACTCTAGGACAGCAGGCCTATGTCATGCATAATTCCAAACATCCCCACCTTCTTCCGCCCTCTCTATACTGAATATGATGTCATCCATTATGGAATACCCCTTTGGTCTGTTGGGGCTAGTTGTTCCCTCCTCCTTGTTGGCAGTACAAAAATCAGAAAAGGCCTTGACACTGTTCAAGTACTACTCAGCAGTAACAAACACATCTCTATATTATCAACACTGTTTTCAGCCCAAATCTAAAACTTAGCCCCATACTAGCCCCTGTGAAGAAAATTAATTCTGTCTCAGCCAAAACCATCACACTGTCTGCCAGCATCGTCAGGTCTTTTTCTGATGCACAGCTTACCAGCTACTCTTCCCCAAGCCTGTAGTGCTGCATGGAGTCATTGTAATCAAAGTGCAGGACCTAGCACTTCATCTTGTTGAACCTGTAGGGGTTGAGGGGACCCTGCAGAAGAAACGGTTGAGAAGGTGAATTGGTTTGGAAACTTCTCTTTGCTCAAGAAACCCTTAGTGGATAAAAGAATCATGCCTTGAGAGAATGGGTGAGAACAACCACCTTTAGCCTTTCGCTCAAAGCTGTCTTCCTGCTAGACAAAACAAGCAATCCTTATCCAAGGAAGTGCAAAAAGAGGCATTCTTTTCTCACAAGGCGGGAAAGGGAACAACTCAGAAGGCAGCACTGCACATGTCTAAAACTTCTTTGATATATATGGCCAAGATGTCCTCTGTGTGTGTTTTGCCACCCAGCTGTGAGTTCTTGCAGTCGTGTAGTTTTTATTGCTTGTGCAAGTCCATGACTTAGCTCTCTGATTACTTGCATGCACATTTGATCACCACTTCTCCCCAGTTTGGTGTCATCTGCAAACTGACTGAGAATGAACTCAATCCCCTCATCCAGACCACTGATAAAGACATTAAACAGGACTGGCCCCAGTACTGAGCCCTGGGGAACACACTTATTGACTGACCAACAACTGACTGTAACTTTCTTCACCACCCCTCTCAGGGCTCATTCAGTCAGACTTTTACCCAGTGAAGAGTGCACCTATTGAAGCCACAAGCAGCCACTTTGTCGAGGAGAATACTGTGCAAAATGGTGTCAAAGGCTTTACTAAAGTACAGGTAGGCAACAGCTACAGCATTTCCCTCATCTACTAAGTGGGTCAATTTGATATAGAAGAGATCAGGTTAGTCAAGCAAGACAAAAAGGATGGATAGATAATTTTTCTCTCTGTCAGTACAGTTCATTGAAGTTTTGAAGGGAGAATATACTAGCAATCTATACAGGTCCACAAACCATGAGTAAAATACTCTATTTGCTAGTGAATTTTATGGGTTCTCTTTCAATGATAATTTTCTCCACACTACACTAGAGTAAGCTACCATAAATATGGTAGAAGATCCAATAACCACTCCATTTTTCTTGATATATGTTAATCAGAAGCAGACTGAAATGGTTGTTGGACTTACCAATAAATCAAAAAGACATGATTTACCACTGAAGCATTTTTTATTTCAAAGTCTTTTAAAAAAATGTAACCAAGGCAATTCTACTGTTACTCATTTATAACCCAATGAAACTCAGGAAACTATAAATGTGACCAATTATTTATAGATCAGTGATAATTTCTAATTAGTGATAACTCCATTAGTGATAGTGATTGCTTTGTGCTGAACACCTGGATTCTTGCAGATTCTATCCAAAACACTATAGTGGCTGAATATAACAGCTGTTAATCAGAAGAAAGCCAAAAGGATATAAAATGGAAAACTATATTTTAAAACATTTGAATTATTCAAAGCCTTGAAAAAGAGAGTGAGCTACCAGCCAAAAATGAGTTTATAGTGTGATGCAGTGACTTAAAAAAAAAGTCAGTCCTTGAAAGTGCAAACTCAACTAGGACAGCACAACTGAGACAACTGGTACCCATTTGCGCCTCCAGTTTCTAAACCAGTGGTGAAACAACTGGGAAGTATGCTGAGAGTAATACACTACATCTACAATCTGTCTCATGATAAAAGTCTAAGGATGCTGAATTGGAGCCTAATGTTTTACTACTCTGCAGTGACAGCACTAAATAAATTACATTCTTGTTAAATCAGCACTCCAGCACAATTTTGTCATTAAACTGAACTGCTTTTGGCAAGAAGTTTCGGCTTCCACCTGGGATATTTCACATGCACATCACAAATTACACATCTTTTCTTTTATCATACTGCTCACTGTGGCTTTTTTACCATTAATCAGTATGATCAACAAAAATGGGAATGCTAAATTTGTTATAAAAAAAATTTATATCATTATAATCAATTTTGCATGCAAATCCTCAGCCTTGCTTTCTGCAGGAAGCTAAGGAAATAGCTGGAATGTGGTCAAGAAGTTTATTAAAACTATTTTTTTTTTCAACACTTGTGAATTTTAGTCATGAAAGGAGGTCAGACACAACTAGATTACAAAGTTCTTCTACTTGGAGGGTTTTTAAACACTGGAATACCTCACCCATGACATGCTGTAGAATTCACACAGCTAAACATTTAAATCATAGATCAAATATTGTACAAAAAGTAAGGGCAAAATGCTGCAATTAATTTGCTGCACATCTGTGACTGATGTGTTCTGCAATACACATGCATAATTTTCCTTTTAGGCCATAAAATTTGTGAATTTATCAAAATGTGATTAGGGTTACTGCTGTAATGATTGTAAGCCATTTGACCAGAGAACTCTACACATCCAGAGAAATCGAGTGGAGTTGTGATTAACACATGAGAAACAGCGTAAGAATTTTATCCTAGAACAAAAGGTCTGGTTTAAAAGAGGGAGGCTGAGAGTACAGTACAAAGAGCATGAATTTTAACATAATCTGTAGAAAGTGAATCTCAGTGGTGATTAATCAAGGGCACCCAAGAGGGTATTTCACACTTTATAATCTTGTTCTGTTGCACTTATGAAAGACGGTGAAAACATGTATCAGGTCATGCTGATTACAGGGGTCTTAGCTTTGAACTTAAGGAAAAGAGGATCATTATAGATATATATATTAAAAAAAATAAATCAAAAAATGTTGCATTTAACTCCTGTTCATTTTGATTCACTTGGTGTGCACCTACATAGCAGACTACCATGAAATTACCCCAGTGTAGTTTTTAAATGAGGAAACACAGGTTCCATAGAAACCTAGCTTTGATTTGATCTTGGATTAATTTGCCCTCACCATCAGAACACAGTGTGCATTTCCATTAAACACATTTCTGCCTGGCAGGTCTCTTTGGAGGCATAGAAAGGCTATTTAAAGACTGAATTGATACACTGAACATTTGAACTTTTACTACTGAGAATACATATAGTGGAATAATGAATCCACCATACTAAAGCTAATTTTCTAAACATTTCTTTGTCAGTAAGGATCCAGGATCAATGTTTATGTATTTTTGCTTGAAAAACTTAATTTTCAGGAATTCAGACTCTTTAAATCCCATTAAAGTTAATGAAAAAGAGTTTTAAAAACAACTGATTAGAAAATTTCCAAGGACCTTTGTATCCCCTTGGAAACCTACACAATTACATAAAAAATCTACTTCAAAAGAACAGCATCAGGAGACTGAGAATATCTTGTGAAATTCCCTAGAAAGCACCAGGGTTTGCAGCCTTTATGGCAAACATTTTCAGTATAAGTGATTATTAGATGTGTACAAACAGATACATATTGCTTTTTTATATTCTAATCTCAAAATTAAATTGAGAGCGTCTAAGGAAGTTATAGAACCTTGTGTAAATAACTCAGAGTGGCATTCTGATCAGTTTATCATAAATTCTACAGTCTTCTCTGCTGGATAGCTCATTTGGTCTCTTCAGTTCCTTTCAGTCCTATTGTGAAGCATAGAATTAAGTTAAAAATAAAGTTGTTAGTCCTAAACTCAGAAAGATGACTCCGAGATTTACTACCATGAAATCATATTAAACATAAAATTAACTCATCTTTAAATTTAGTAAAAAATACATTACTATATCTGACATGTATATATATATATACACCAAATATTGCTATCATTCTAAAATTATTAGAATATTGTTTCATATACAGCAGAGCTTGGTTAAATGGTCATTCAAAATGCATACATTTTAATTTTCTTTAAAAATTGATTGAAAGTAATAGAAAAAGGCAGTGCATTTCCTCTGCCATTTTAATTTTATTCTGTAAATCTATGCTTTTTCAAAAAAGCCATTTACTCTTTACTTGACTGTTTTTCCTTATTACTGTTTTATATCTACAGTTCCTCTGGGAGAAAAAACAAACCTTGATTACAAGGAAAAAGCTTCAGGTCAAGACACAGTATCACCAGCATGTTTAGCACGTTAATCTCAGCATTTCAGGAGAAGCTTTGTTAATTCTGGCAGCCAGTCATTAGAAGCAGAGCTGCATAATGCTCAAGATAACCATATGCCTTGTTTTCTATGAGGGAACATAATGTCATAGGTTTCTTCTTTCCAATTCTGTGACGAATTTTGTTTCTCTTTTGTGGAAATGGGTGTATTTACAACACATTGGGCATCATCTAATGCCAGATTTCATTCACAACAATTTCCCAGAAGATCTGTCTCTTCTATTGTTCTTTCTCTCCATAACCATTTTGTTAAATACCGCTCTTGTGAACTTTCCCTTTCTAGCAAAATCTATGCTTTCTCCAGATCCTTTGGACACTCTCCCATTTGTTTCTCTCCCAGCTGGAACTGAAATCATAAGTACTATAGCACTTGTAATTCTGACTTTGAAAAAATAACTCACTGTGGGTTTTGTGTCTGTTTCTTTTGTCTCTCATTTCCCTGTCCTAAAGTATAAAAATCTGGGAATGTATCAAATGTACTGAAAAAATTTGTTTTTATTCTTCTGCTTCCCTTATATATATATATATATATATATACATACACACAAAAAGGTAGAGATACTTAACTATTAACTCATTGAATGCACATATATACTTGAGTACATTGAATGTATACATACATCTTTGAGGAATCCACTGCATTAAGCTGTATGACGTAGAGAGTTTGGGCTGGATATCTTACCGGATTTCACCTGTAACCAATTACATCTGTGTGCGCTGACTGCAAACTGGTGAAAATGACTATGTTTCTGATTTAATGAGGCTTTACATCCTCTTTGTTCTGATGTAAAGAAATGAGACAGATGACAATGAAAACCAGGACATCTGATGTGGAAGCTAACATACAGTTCAGTTAGCAATGGAAGAGCATGACACAGGCAAAGCTGAGGCATGGAAAGTAGAGGGAAGCCACATCCCACACAGAAGTTGTGCCAACAAGAAACTGTCATGAAAAACTCCTAGAACTATTTCTGAATGGCTGAATTTTTCAAACCATCACTTTATAGTATTCTGCTCTTAAAATGTCACATTTTATTACTCTCTAACTGACTTGTTAATTTAGACTAGTGCGGAGTGCCCTCAGGGCTCACCTCTGGCCTGAATAACAACAGATGTTAAGGCAGAAATGTGAATATACACACTGCATATCAGTGGGACTTCCAAAGTTCTTTGTGAGGGTGTTTGCTCTCAACATGTGAAAGAAAATTATGACCATCAATCAGATTAAAAAGTAGCTAGGGATTCACAGAGTCATTTCAAACAAAGGATTCAGGTTGAAAAGAGACAGAAAATGGCAAATACTTTTTAACACTGGGGAGAGACCTTGGAGAGGAAGCAGCAGCACTTGGGGCTCCCCACCATGGCAAAATAACAATTGATGTGAAGTGCCTGCTCCCAGGTGGTGCAGTACCAGGATGTGTCAGTCAATGATCTAGACCTTCCCAGCTTGGGGGTAGAAGCTGAGATGTTTATCGAACTCTCACACTAGAATATATAGAACCGAGTAACAAGGTATGTTAATGAGGAGGCAGGACATGTTAATAACGGGGACGAGTTATGTTAACTAGGGGTTAGGAAGTCCAGTCAGCATATTTCATCATAGTGTAAGCATTTCTCTGTGCCAGGACCACCTGGGCTGGGGGCAGGGCGGGGCAGGGCGGAGGGGTTGGGGGTGTCAGAACAAAGGGTTTCTGGATGTCTTGCAACATCTTGTAAAGTCCTTCCATATCTTGCAAGGTGTGCAAGGGCTAATACACATAGATAACTGAAAACAGTCCTAATCGTCAAGGTATCTTCTCCTGGCAGGCTCCCGTCTTATCAGAAGGGAAGAATCCCTCTCAGTTTCTGTTGTTCAAGGCCTGCAGTTTAACCCTTTCAAGCCACTGTCTGTTAATATGAGTGCTTTCATATGAGGTGTGGGGATCAATAGTGTACTTGGGTATGCACAGGTTTGCCTAAAGCTGGAGCACCCTCAGAAGGGGTGTGCAGGTAAGGGAGGGTAAATGTCAATGTGTGTGTTGGTGTGTGTTGGCGGGTGTGGGTGTGGGTGTGGATGTGGATGTGTGTGGGTGATAAAAACCTTTTCAGGATTAGCAAGACAAGGATGTTGAGAAAATTGTGGGTAAATATTAAGATTCTAGAAGTGCCTAGTAAGTGATTTTTCTTTTGAATTGCAGATAACAATATGGAATCTATAGCTCACTGATTGCTGATTAATTATGTATCATTAGTAAATGAATAAGCCACTTACTCTTGCTTCAGTTTAAACTGTATAGAGAGTATATAAAGAGGGAAGAAGAAAGAGAAGGGGGGGAATTTGGAGTGATGACATTTGTCTTTTCAATTCCGTTATGCATGATGGAGCCCTGCTTTCCTGGGAATGACTGAATACTTGCCTGCTCATGGGAATCATTGTAGTGTCCACTCAAGTGCGTTGGGATTTTTTTGGTGGTGGTGGTTGTTTTTTTTTTTTTTTTAAAAATGAAAATTCTACCAGCTAAAACCTTCTGGAAAAGACTGACTAAAGGGAAGACTCTATATCTGTTATGATCCTTGAACCATCCTAGCAAAATTTGGGCTGAAAAGCCTCCTTGTCAAAATCAAGATGTTCCCACGTGTCACAAATCAGCTCATTCTTCCAAAAAGCAAACAAAAAGATTTTTGTGAAAAAATTCTTAATCATCCTGACTACCGAGCTATTCCTAACAATCTAAATTCTGCATAAAAAATGTTAAGCTACTGGAGACAATAATAGAATCCATTTATCTCCATGCACGGTAATTGTGGCTGGAAAACTATTAACGTAAACAAACAAACAAATGAAAAAGTTGAACCGAGATCTTCCAGGAAATATTTTTGAATATTGATTCATCTTAAAAGAATACGAGGGAAACATATATCTTGTTGCTTAGAATAACAGTAACTCCCATTCTTCAGAAGAGAGTATGTACATAATATTTATCTATACTGTTTTTACAGTATGAAAGAAAATTCCCTTGCTTAAAAACCCAGCATGTAAAGTCTTCATTATTGATATTGTTTGGTCAATTTGTTTGCTGATATATATTTTAGAAATTATAGATTTCTTTGTGTGTCAGCTGTATGAATTCCTCTGAGTAGGAAATAAAAGATTACAAAATATATAAGAATCCTTAACACAGTGTCTCTTCAAACTCAATCTGCTATCTAAAGAAACTATCCAGGCAAAAAGAAACACTCCTCATTAATATCACCTAGCTTGCTTGGAAAGAAATCTTAGTGGCTCTGATATTCAATGGATATAATTTTTCAAATTCATTCACATGAAAAAATCCTCATATTCATGTTAATTGAATTCTATTATTCTATTCTGTTACTCAACATACTGCAAAGATGAAGTAAAAAAATTCTCCATTGAGAATATAAGAAGAAAAAATGTGAGTCAGTATCCAACGTTAAAATTAATTATGTCTTTGTAGCTTAGAAAAGACAAATTAGCATCTTAACAGTAATGGTAATTACATATTTGCTACTGCACACGGGTTTATCACCTTTCCCAGAATGCATAATGCAGTCAAACACAAAGTTTGCTGATTTTAATGTTTCTTAAAAGAAAAATGTAATCAAAAATTCCATTTGCAAGAAAATACTGGAGGTTCAATGATAATTACTCATGTATCTGTCAGAGCAGTTCTTCAAGGAAATTTCATAGCTGAAACTGCAATAGACTGAAATTACAGACACTGCAAATCTATTTGGTTAATTTTACCTTGTATTAAGAACAAAATGCTTGACCCATACCCACTTTTTATCTTTCCTTTCTGTGATGACATCAGAGGAAGAGAAGCACCCAACAGAGTTTTAGGTACAAGACAATTACATTTAAAAAGGATAAAGCTATGTGCAGAAGGTACCTAAGGGTTTACCAAGTGAAATTCATAGTTAACTAATGTTTGTGGACATATCTCTTTCTGAACTGGATTGCTCCCTGAGAAGGAAGTGTTTGGATTCTGTTTTGGGGATGGTGGTAGGTGGGTTTTTACTTTCCTTTTTTTTTTTTCCCTAGTGCCAATGAAATGCAAATATTTTCTCTACCATTTTACTTTTTATCTGAAGCTAAGTCTGATAGAGCGAAAATTTGAAGGAGTCATTAAGACAATATCTTTAGGTTTTCCATGTCTCCTTTTCATAATGAATAGCTCAAATGTGTGCTGTATGTTATATCAACCTACAACCACTTAGATACTATCTGTCTTAACTTTAATCAGTTACATTGCATACAGTTCCAGATATTTGTTAACATATCAAGGGCAAAATTGAAATAATGTGCACATAGAGGCAAGCTGGAAGACCAAGGAGATTTTATGATAAAATTTTGGTAAAGATTTTTGTTTAATTATTATTATAATTAAACAGTATCAAAAAGTAGAACAATTGGTTGTATTCAGGGTCTTACTACTTTTCATGGCCCACGGAACTTGAGTTCAGCATATGAGAAAGGTATCTCAAAATCAGAAATATCTGATAATGTATTGCGTACTGTATAGTTCTTAATAATTTGAGCATACTTCTGTCAGTTCTTCTGGTCACAGATCTTTAATCTCAAAGTTTGAAAATTGAAATTTCCAAGCACCTAACATCCAGTTGCATAAGGAGAAACAAAATACTTACGAGGTGTAAGTACTCTTATTACTATCTCCATCACAACAATGCCCAAAGAATGGGGTAATGCTCAAAGAGTGGCTGAAATTAAATAAATTTAAACATGTTGTCTCAATGTATGGTTTTTCCATCATACCACTGATCTTGTAGAAATGCTACAGTAAACAGAGCTTTCAAAATCTGGGTGCCTGATGGAACGGGCTGACTAATATTACTGTCTAAACTGAGGTTAATCAAATGTGTTAAAGATTAATTAATCTCTGTTTTTCTTTTTCTTTGAAAATAATTTTTGTGATGAAACCAAGACACCTATTAATCAATATAAAAGAATTTTAAATGTAAAAATAGTGAAGGGAGAAGGCAGAGGAGGATTTCAAGAATATAAGTCTTAGAAAAAATGAACTGGCCTAAATTAAAGACAAATTCCACTTTTCTTTACAATGATCTTTTGATTAATCCGGAATTTTTAGAAAGACGTGTGCTTCAAGACATGACTAATGGTCATCACAGCATCTATAGTTCCAATCTGTGGTCTAGTCTTGCAAGGCTCTTCTTTAAGAGTGTTGCAGTTATCAAGAGTGACTCACTTTAACAGAAGTTGAAGGTACTAGTGTCCTAGTTCAGCAGGAGTTATCACTTATATACTTCTCACTTATACAGTTATCACTGTGTGGGGGTGATCAAAACTATGTATTCTACCCCCTCTATTCATTTCCCAAGGGCAATGGACCATCTGCAGCAGCTGCTCAAGCAGTTAGCACCTTCACACCCAGCCTGAGGGGGTGTGGCTGCTAATGGGCCATCAACGGTT
>JAWWMP010000081.1:133967717-133999099 GCA_035047865.1 Dendrocincla tyrannina | reverse complement strand
GGGGTGTCTCAGGGGCCGTGAGTGGGGGGGCGAAAAGAGGGAGCATCTCCCACCAGCTGTCACAGGCTGAGCTTTTATATTTGTGAAATGATTGACTACCAGTCATTTATCTCCAGGTCAGCTAGCAGCTTATCTGTCAAAACCTACTTCAAAAAGTGGGATGCATGTTTGCAGTTGGTTATTCAACACTAAAAGCAGCTCCGTGGCGACACCACTAGCTCACCACAGACAACGTGCACTGTTTTAATTCAATCCAATTGATTGGATTTCAGGCCAAGGCAGATAGGCTCTATCAATGCAGAGCATCCTGCTACAACATCTGAGCAAGGAGAGGGGTTTCTAGCTGGCATAACAACTCTGGGTGGGAATACTGTCTCGCTGGTTATTTGTAATGTCCAGATGTAGAAGAAGTGAATAAACTATTAGAAAGTAAATAATTTTATCATCATATCTATTTGAATAATATGGCTGAATATTATCAGACTTGATGCCTAAATAAGATTTGATTTGTTCTGTAATATAGAGCTGCACATGTCACTTGGGCATTTTATACCATAACGTAGAGAATACCGTAAGAAGAATGACCTACCAGTGACAAAGGAGAAGGACTAATTCAGTCCCTCCAAAATTCCAGGTAAAATTATTTCTGCATGTTTCTATTGTTCAGGAAAATCACTCAGATCATAAGGGATTTAAATTCTGAGACTAAGACACAATACAAAATGAATTTAGGGTGTCTATAATCCTCACTGTCTTTGTGTCTGGAATTGTCACCCTCAGAAACTGCCCCAAAGATTTCTTTCAGGAAGACATCTAAATAATCTTCTCAGTTCAGAAACGGTCACCTACTATCGCTAAAAAGAAACAATAAAAAAAAAATAGATGTGACAGCCTGTTATACAATGTCATGAAACATCCACATTTCATAAGAGTGAATACCTGCATTATTAAAAAATCTGAGTATGCCTTTATCTGTATGTAAGTTTGCCTTGTTGTCTGAGGTTTCCCTTCACATCCAAAGCAGTGCAACTAGTTTGTATCAGAGCTAAACATAGATTGCACCAGCCTTAAATAAGCAATGAGAAAAGCTGGTGAGTCTGGCATTGAGGCTGACCTCAAGTCCATTTCTGCACTGTGTTCCTAATTAAGTTCACCCAAAACTTCATTTTAGCAAATAATGTTCCAACCTCTGAACATTTAATAGCAGGTGACATCATTTAGCAAGAACTTTTTCATTTCTTATTCAGTATTTTGCTAATCCAAAAGCAAGCAGGACATATGAAAAGCCAAAGGTCAGGATAAAATGCTGAAACAGTTTCTTTCTCCATGAATATTCATGTAATGACTTTGGAAGAACACAGTGATTTCTTTGGTATAACCTACCTTAGCACTAAACACATTACAAAATATATATCCTCATGTAGATAAGGATAGAAAAAAGTAATTTCTTAAAAATATTCCCGATTATCCAGGACAAGGCTCTCTGAGAATATTAAACAGGAATATAAAGCATAAGAGCTGAGGAGAACTAAAAGGTTTGCCAGCTATTTAAAATTAGATGCCTTCTCTCTATTCCACCCCAAGAGAATTTAAGCATTAAAAATCAGTAATTTTCAGTGCAGTTAGTAACTTTTAGTGTAGAAGAACATTGAGGTGTCAGAAAGACATAAGCTAGAATTAAACTGTTTCATTTAACTACTAATAGAACTGTAGCCAAACTCAGCAGAAGCTGCTAAATCAATTTGAGCAGCTAGTACATAAGGTGCCTTATTTTTCTATAGATACCATAATATCCGCACCACCCATACACAAGTCCTTTTAACTGCAGGGTAGGAACATTATTAGTTACAACCCACATACAAACATTCATCTGCTTACTAGTGACAACTGAGTTCTGATTATGCTATATATCTGAACGAAAGACAAAAAACTGCAGGCATTGAATAGCTAACAGAATAATTCATTTTTCAGAAGAACATTGAATGTGACAAATAATAGGTTTCAAATGTACCTAAGACATATTTTTGCATATTCCCAAAGCTAGAAAATTCCACATGACAAAATTTGTGGTTAATAACTTCTTAAGTCTGCCTGCAAGCACTTACATTGTCATCTTTGAGCACAGTAAGAACAACTGAAAAATCAAGAGAGTTGCCCAAGGTTCTCTCAGAAAATTAAACTGGAAAAAATAGACTATGATTGTGCCCAGCAACTCTCAACCCCAAACATTCAATGACTGCATTCAAATATCTAAAAAGAATCTGATTTAAGAATTTCTTCTTATTATAACATTGATACTATTTCAAAATGTTTGTACGCTATTCTATGTTCACCAGAAACTCTGCATAATTGTCATATTGTACTTGCACAGAATTTCAAAATTTGGCACCAAATCAAACTTTGGGAGGCCATAATTTCTTTTCCACTGAATCTGATGGTTTAGTGACGTTCTATTAGACAGCATTATAAAACCAAAGCAACAGTTGAAAAATTAGAGAGGCACTTGTCAGCAGAGGCTGTTAGCTCTTTAAAATTGCAACTTTCAATTCACACTCAGCATTATAGATCAAGTACCTCCTTGAACATGTACGTGATTTGCTGAGCACAGTGAGGACAGATGAACACCTGAAAACTTGGGCTATGGGAGTCTATGGGAGTGGCATGTAGTGATTGGTTCTCCTGATGCTGAGCAGGCTTTCTGTTGTGCACCTAAATAGGGGCATAAGTATCTCATTTTAAGCCTCAGGATCTGAAGAATATGTTTCTCCTTGAAAATGACACTTATTATATCAATAATAAACCACAAAATTGAGATCTGAGAGAAAATAATTTGATCATATTGAATATATGAATCTTTCCATATTTGCTTTAGAACTCACAAGAAGAGTATTCTACAGCTGATGAAGCGATGCTTTGCCAGCAGATACCAGATGGTTGCTAAAGGACAGATGAGGGTCTACATTTGATAGAGTCAACAAAGCAGGCTGTAACATATTTAAAACTAGTAATCCGTGTGCATGTTTCAGAGACTAAGAACTCACTGATGATTATAAAGAGTTAGTTCAAAACCATTCCATTTTCAAGATTTGCTTTGCCTCAACATTTCCTGAAATGCTTAAACAGTGTGTTTATCACTTACCTTCAAGTAAATGCTTCAGGTAAATGCTGATAGCCTTACCTGTGATGAGAGAGAACTGAGTGGTCAGGTTAGGAAAGACTCTTTCTTTATAAAGAATATTATTCTCTCAGTAAATGAGCATCATCCTATTGACTCACTTTGGAATTCTGTTTGATATTACAGGAGTTGATGACTGATCAGCATTTTCATGTGCTTGGTGAGTAGTACAAGGCCTAGCATAGAACTATAATTCTAGGGCCTGTAGATCTACAGCACAGGTACCCTGATCTGGTGCTTCATGAGTTGTAGGTAAAAGAGAAATCAGAAAAAAAAAAAAAAATTAATGTTTAAAGTACATATTTCTTGCAGTTATTTATGGAAAGGAAAGGAAATTAGTCTTCATTTTTATTGTCAAGCAACATATTATGTAATGCAGTAGCTTTAGTAGCAGGAGATACTATCTAGGAAGATGTATTTTTATTTCTGCAGGGTAAAATTTCTAGTATTTGTTAAACAGTCGTTTTACAGAAATTAAGACCCAATAAGGAATTGACAGAAGTCAAGGAAGGATTTTCTAACTCTGGGGAAGTATTTCAGTTATTTTTTTCCCCTTTCTCGTCAATAGAAGGTTATAAAAGCCCTTTATCAGGATTCTAAATAGAATTTTGTGTTTTAACTACTGCTGACATCTTTATCTGAAAATGCTTTTGTTCATGTCTTCATTTTCTTATTTTCTGGTTACATCCTTCACCTGTGCACTGGGGCTTAAAATACCAACTAGGACTACCAAGCATAAGTCAAAAACCTGTGTGTACAGACCAGTTTCTGATATTCCATAGGTTAATATCTGTGTCCCACTTCAATAGAAAATTAAAAGGGCTCTTAAAGATTACCTTGACCAGAGATAGCATATGAGTAATTAATTGTTTCTGTCACAACCCTGGTAAGTGAAGAAAACATTGCGATGACAAAAGCATACAGCAGAGCCCCCCAGACCTTTTCTGTTTTATCTCCAGATAGATTTAGTTAATTTTGCTTTAATTGACTGGTTTTATTGTGTAGTTTAGAAACTGCAGTGTGAAGAATAGTTTCATGTGTATATAATATTGACTAAGTTTTGTATCTAAATATGAGTATATGAATTTGATGTGGAATATAGCTCCAGAGTGCTGTTCTTTTCATCTTTGTACTGAAGTTAAACTCTTTTACAGCCTGTTTTAATAAAGTGCTTACACATGAAAGTATAATTTCTTATAGTTCTTTCATTTGTCCCTGATAGTGCTTCCTACAAATCCTGAGCCCAAGAAGGTTAGTATGCTCCTGTAGTGAGGACAGAATAAAGAGCCCAATTAATAACAGATAAGAAAGAGATAATAAACAACAGGGTCAGAACATGGTATTGCCCTTAGTTCTTGGACTGCAGGATGAGTCCTCTGCACTCCAAATGAAAATGCTCTAGGAATGCCTGTAGACTTGCTGTGACTTTTTCTACACTGTGATAGTAAACTGGAACAGAAAAAATATATCAGGAAGAACTGGAAGAGGCTGAGAACTTAGTCGTGTATTGTATAACTTTCATCATCACTACCCTTTGTTGTCATAGTTGTCATCACACACTGAGGGGTATGTAGTGCCACTGGTACATGCCAGCAATTTTGGAAGAACAGGTATGTAAGAGAATGAAATTCTCATGCACTCTTGCAAGTGTAAAGATGAGACATTTATGGCAAGGCCCACGAGGACAGCCTGGTTGATATGAGTATCACAGCTCAGTATAAGGATTAGAATTCTTGCAGATGTTATGAACACACATCACCTGAGACTGATGCTACCCCTTTTCCTTTTTGCTATAAAATATAAAGCTTCTGTGATAAGTGTAAATGTAAGGGAACATTTATATTTTATGTGACTGTAAACATAGATGTGCCAGATCTAACTTTTGGTATGAAAAAAATTGTAGAATCAGAAAAAACCGAAACAATTAAGCTGGGTGTAGCAAAATGCTGGGAGACTTCTGAGAGGCATGAAGGAAAGGATTTGGGGAAGAAACCTCTGCTGTACCCTGGTAACAACTGGGAAACCTTTGACCTACAACCCTGAAGAATATCTTATCACAGCAGTGTGGACAATACACGAGCACAGGCTGAAATGCATGCTCTGCATCACTTTGATCAGGGAAGCTACACATCTATTTGCTACTGAAACTCTACTTTACAATAATTTTCAGGTATGTTTCTTAGTAAATTATCTGACTCCTGCTTTCTCTCATGAAGGCAACAAAAATGTTTGTTTAAAATGTGCAACATTTCTGAAATCAATGGAGTTGGGCATCCATAAATATCTACATAGATGCCCAATGCTTTCATAATCAGAGCAGAAATGTCTAAATATATATTTCCTTTAATATTTTAAAAAAGCAGGCTTTGTGTTGTTAACATAAGATTCATATTTTCTCGATTTTAAATGCAAAGTTTGGTGGAAAGGCAAAATTATATTCTCATTGACTTTTGACTTGACATCTAAAAAGCTTTGCTGTGATTTTGAAAATCCACATATTTAGAAATTTGCCACTCATTGACATGGGCAAGATCATGGAAAGTGACAAAACCACATTTAAAGAACATGAAGGTTGCAAGGTCTTGCACGCAGAAATGTGTAATGGTCTTCACCTCATCTCAAAACTGAGTATGCATAATCATAGTCTTTACCACTCTGTACTCCAACTGAACACTCTCTCTGTTTCCAGCTTCATGGCCTGAGCGAGGCAGTGTGCTGGGAACACAGATGTTGTTCATGCTCCCAGTTTATGCATAATGTTGCACACCAGGCAGAAGTAGCAGTTCAGAAGAAAGCTGATCTGCTGAAGTGCTTCACCAAGAACAGAGCACACAAAGGATAAAGGAGCTACCTATAAATATTCAGATACACGAGATACATAACTGCATTTTTAGATGGCCATAACCTGGTCAAATAAATGGATTTTCCATCAGCAAATATACTTTTCCTCTACTAAGCACCATTCCTTTGAAATATACCCAGACATGCATATGCCTATTTCAATGTGTACTTAAAGAATCCTTCAAAAATCTTTTAATGTTTCTTTTATGTACATGCCCCAGATTCAATCTAATTGAACAGGTTTTGCTGAAATTATGAAAATTAAATTTATGCTCAAAACCATGTCTATCCCATAGACCTTGCACGCTGAAATGTAGCAGAGTTCCAATCAGCTGAAGAAATATCTTAGAATGGAAGGTGTTAACAATTTCTACCTGCTGTCCGTATAGTAAACGTAATTAAATAATGCTGCAGCTCTTGAAGTGTTAGCATTTGCAAAGTACAGGGGAGCATTTTGCAAATACAACCCTGATAGTCATCTGCCAGCTGCCACTGATATTGTGTAGTTGTAGCATGAAATTGTAAATGGACTATTACACTTACAAGATAGCACCCAAAGTCTGGTGGGCACATCACAGATAACAAAAAAAATAAAAACCTTTCTGGTTTGACAGCAGTTTTTTCAATACATCGAGTAATTTTCATGTGTCTTTCAGTTTAAGCAGAGGGCAACATAGGAAGTTTCTGCTATAATAAAGCTTTTATTTGTTCATGGTTGCTATTAGTTCATACCTGATGATCTGAAGGAAAATTGGACAGAGCAAACTCAGGCTGAACACTACACCTCTCAAATCACGCTGTTCTAACTGGAAAATGTGACAAATATGTAGCTTTCTGGAAACTGAGAAAGGTATTCCACTGCTCATATTTTTTCATTTTGGATACATGAGAAAGTTTTTAAATAACATCTTTCTATTTTTCTGAATACAGGTCATGGCGTTTTAAGCTGTTAAGACTTTTTTTTTTTCCCCTTCATAATGCCTATTCCTAATTAAAACTCCAGTCCTTGGAGTCCTTGGTTACATTTCCTCCCTAGGATCTTTTACAATACTTATTTTGTATGATAAATAATTCTTGTAAATACTTCCTTTCCCATTCAAAACAAACAAAAAAGGAAAGAAACAAAAAACCCCACTCTGTATACATTTTTTGAGGTGTCTGCCATTAGAACAGAGCTAAAAATATGTGCAGGATAAAGGTTTAATAAACTGTAACCTCTTGGCATTTTTGTTTTTTATCCTGCCTTTCCAGTTGGATCAAACAGATAACTGTTGTTACTTCAAAAATTACACTGTTTATTATTTGTGGAGGTTATCTTTTGGTAGGTTGTTATTCTTGAGATACCAGTTTCTTAATTACTTGCAGTTATCTTCATCAGTTACCCAATTATAATGGTTAGTCCTAGGGTGATGGATCATAAGCTTATACCTCAGACTCAACGGTAGGCACAGCTACAGCAGCATAAGTCTTACCATCAATTCATTAATACACATTGTTCTAAACACTTTTTAATTTTTTTAAGCAAGAAATAAATATTAGAAAAAAAATTATAAATTCTAGTTTTCAGGAAAAGAAGGTAAATTAGAAGAGTCAAATAAATGAGGATACTAATGCACCCCCACAGAAAGAAGATATGCAGCGAAAACACAAGCCTTATAGAATAATGTGAATATATCTAATAGCATTCCTTCACAGCTTTATTTAATATATGTCACTTGCATTTTGTTAATTAGGGTATTGCCAAATAATTTCTCTTGACATAATCTAATTATCACAGGACATTCTCCAAAATATTAGATGAAAATATTAAATGCCTTGAGTATTTAATTTAATTTAATTCAATTCCATTAGCGTTAATTAGCTTTTAAATAAACAAATCAGTAGCATACATTTAATAAAGGTAGTGTATTAATAAATTAATAGACAAGAAAAACATACACAGAGGATTCATTATGCTTTTCAATATCTGAAACACTGTTATACTATGAATATGTTCTGAATTCAGTCACCAAAGAACGGTACTTAAAATTGCACCTGCCATAATATTAGTTATAACACCATCACAAGAATTCTTAATTAAATTTCTTTCTGATTCTACTAGATAATTCTTCCAGTTACATTTGATTTGTTCTGCTGCTAACAAAATCTTGCAATTTACTTGAAGCAAATAGGAGACAAACAAATTACTTCAATGATTTTTGAAAATTTTTCAGAAAGAAATTCTTATTCTTAAAAAATTCAGTTGAAAAATAGTTCTGAAAAATGTCTACTATGAATTATGCTATGAGAAATATACTCAACAATTAAACTTTTTAGCCTATATATATATATATTTAAGTCCTTACATTATTTTCTTGTCAGAAAATAATAAAATTCTAGTAGAATTCTAGTCTAAAGATTTCTGTGACAAATACTGTTGTCATAGAATGATTCAGTGCATGGCAGAGTCTTCTAATACACTTTACTGGAGTATGTACCTCTGCTCAAATTTCATTTTCTGATTATATTTTTAGAAGCAAAGTCAAAACACAGAGACAATTATCCACAACTTTTTAGCTTTTCCTAGGAAAAGAATGGTTTAAGTGTTCTCCTGATGGCCTCTTGTGATATTTCTTACTTTGATCATTATCATTTTAACTTTGCTGTCACTCTGCTGTTTCTCAAAGTGTCTTGGAATAGGAAGTAGTAGGAATCCCTTCCTACTAATTCATGAAATTATGCCAAGTCCATTTCTAGTAAATTCCAAATCACCTGCTAAATTTGTTCTTTCTTGCTGCTTCAATTCCTGATATATTTTATTGACATGTTTAGGGAACAGAAGTAAGTTTATTCTGATGTTCAGTAGAGCTAAAGGGAAAGAAAACAGAACTGCAGAAGTATATTGTTTTGATATAGGTTGCAGGTGTTCAGACAACATTTCAGAACTAAGCAAAAGAGACTAATTCAGTGTTCAGATGACTGCGAGAAAGACTTCAGAGACCAGTTCCTGTAATTATCTTATTCTACTTCCGTGACAATATGAAATGCATAGGTATAATTTGGTAACTTCCTCTAAAAATCAAAACAATTTATGCGGACAGTTTCTAAATTATTGATTGAGAGATCAAAAGCAAAACATATATAAGCTTCTAAAAGAGGTCTCAACTGGATTCAAACTGCAAGTTTTAAAGCTAGGATGTTTATAGTAATGAATCTTAGAATCACAGAATATGCTGAGTTTCGAGGGACCCACAAGGATCATCCAGCTCCCGGCCCTGCACAGGACAGTCCCAAGAGTCACACCATGTACCTGAGAGCATTGTCCAAACACTTCTTGACCTCTGACAGGCTTGGTCCTGTGACCACTGTCCTGGGGAGCCTGTTCCTGTGCCCAGCCACTCTCTGGGTGAAGAACCTTTTCCTGATATCCAGCCTAAACCTCCCCCAACACAGCTTTGGTGAGAATCCATACTCTTAAGATACATCATCCTTTCTAGTCCAAAGTCCGGACTGACAAATTAGTCTAGCTTAAGCACTGAAAAATATGAGGTCACAGCACTTTTCTTCAGTTTTTAATACCTTAAGACCATTGAATATGCCTTATTTTTATCTTGACTCGGAATTCCAGGATTCATTTGTTTAATCTTTTTAGCTATTCATAGATTATTTTTCATAGAAGAGAAGGAGTTCTGCACAGAAATTTATATTTCAAGGGAGCTTCATATTTGATTGTTTTCCATATCCTAGAAAGACTTTTAATATATTTCTTTCCTGCACAGACAGAGAAATACAAGCAGGATATTGTCCTTGCAAGATATCACCTCTTCTGAGTACTATATCAACTTTGTCATTTTCCTTTCCTATGATAAAAGCAGTTAATGTAATGTTGTCAGACAGGAAACTGCCCAAACTGCTTGTGAATAGAAAAGAAAATAGCTTTGTTATTTGTAGAACAATCTTGCATGCTAGCAGAACACCCTCTTTTTCTGTTGCCTTGCTTATATTTTCTTTTCTTTTTTTTCTTATTCACAAATGGTAAATTTTTCTGGACAACCTTCAGTATTGTTTTTTGTTTTCTTCTTACAGTGATAAAATTAATAATCTTTTCTATATAAATTAACTAATCCACTTACATTCCAAGTTTTTCCAAGGGAAATTTTTGCATGAAGTTTTGGAGAATGGAAATATTATTTCTTCCCTCTCCTCCCACCATGTTTTTTAATACTGAAAAAAAAACAAAACAAAACATGCTAAAGAAAATTAGAAAGAAAAGTTCTGGTGGGAAAAAGAATGAAAAAGCAAATGGTAAAGATAACATCTAAAATTATCTCCTAGGCTTTAAGTAGTCAGCAGACATCACTCAATCAAGAGAAGAATAATTATCAAATTTAAAATTGGATTTCATTTTATCCTATTTATTCTCTGCAAATGGGAATTAAAAATAAAAAAGGCAGCAAAGCAAAAAACAACCAAAAGCCAAACTAAACAAAATAAAGCCACAGCAGAATTCTATTTGAGTATTTTAATTTTTTCTTGCCTATTATGAATAGATTAAATATTGGATAAAATATTATATAATATATGAATTTCAAATATATAAAAATCCCCAGCAAAAAAACAACCAAAAAAACCCCAATCAATCAACCAAATAAACACATAAAGAAATAACCAACACAATAGAGAATGTTTAAAATTAAAACAAAAGTAGATTTACAGCAATATTTATATCTAAAAACGACATTAAAACTGACATGATTCTCTTAATAACTCATGGGGAGAAATGTTTTCTAAATCTAACATACAAGTTCCTCACAATAGGAAGAGCTAGACAGTCTTGCAGTGGAGTGACCACACATTGAAATACACATTAACAGAGATTTCAGTCAGTTGTCTCTCTCTATGAATTCTTCTAGAATATTTCCAGGCTATTGTTAGGCTAAATTTGATCTCTCATAATCCAACTTCTCTAGCTCTAAATATTCTATCCATAACTGCGATTTACTAAAAAGGTTTTCATATGAGTAAAGGTCACAGAAGTTCTTTTTATTTGTAGCAATGATACATTTAGTTGCACAACGTACCTGCAGGGAAAGCTTCTATCTTGCTTATTAGTTTAAAAGTTTGCAGTGTCCCTGGTTCTTGAAATAAATGCACATAGTTAAGAGTCTTCAAAAGGTCATCTTTTTGCCGTGCCCTCTGTAGTTTGGGTTGGGTTTTTGGTTTGTGGTGTTTTTTGGGTTTTTGTTTGTTTGGTTGGTTGGTTGGTTTGGTTTGGTTTGTTTTTTGTTGGTTGGTTGATTGGGGTTTTTTGAGTTTTTATTTGTATTCACTTCCTGCAACAATCAGTTCCTTTCTTTTCCTTAGATATGTGACAGTCTGGACCCATGGGATTGACTCCCTTCTTGCTTCCTAGACCTGCTCTGACACTACAACCCCACAGGCTACAGAGGGAAAGACTGAACTCCGCAAAAGTTCCTGTGAAATGACAGCCAGCAGCAGTGAAGGCAAAGCACACAGACATCTTCTCTTTACTTAGAGGGTGGGAAAGCACTGGAACATGTTGCCCAGAGGAGTTGTGGATGGCCCATCTGCAGAACTGTTCAAGACTAGTTTGAATGAAGCTCTGAGCAATCTGTTCTGAATGACAACTCTGCCCATGGCAGCATGGGTTGTAACTAGAGGATCTTTTAGGTCCCTTCAATCCCTAACCATTCTATGATGTTTTTTGTATTAAGGTACTTCATAAATTGGGAAAAAAAAATTCCCTTAGGAGTTGAAAATAGTCAGAAATGAGATGGTTTTATACGCTTATTTTAGAAGGAACAAAACCAATACTTAAAGTTTAGTCATTGCATTTTAAGCAATCCTTTCATTTTAACCATTGCACACAAAAAAAAAAAAGGTAGGATATCAAAAGAGAAGCTTGTACATTCCATGTGATGAATAAAAATAATGAAAAGACATTCTATTTCATTTTTAACATTAACTACAACAATTACCACTGAAGTAATTTTCTGTGTGTGTGTGTGTAGATGTAGATGTAGATATAGATAAACAATTTCCTTTTAAGGGAAAGTAAATACAGTGACTATTTCCTCAGCTGTGGAAATATTTCTATCTGTAGGTGTATAATGTAAGGGCAGCATAATTTTTTCCCATGACAGCCTTCTTAAATGCCGATACAGCAGTTAAATACTGGATGTGCTGTTTAATAAAGCCAAGGAACTTTTATAAATAACTAAGCATAGAAATTTATAGGCTTGTGACAATATACTCTACCATTTCATAGGCCTCCATAGGTTTGAATGTTTATTTGAGTGGTAGCATGTCTTAACTATTTTTATTTTTTAGTACAATCTGAGAAGAAAATAGTCATACTGCTTGAAACTCTTTGAAATGTTAAGAAAGATTTATTTTCAGCTGTTTCACAACATATTATATTTCCCCTCATTATGGAAATCAAATTCTTGTGTGTAATTCCAGTAAAAATATTTTCATAGAAAGTAATAATTAAGATAAATTATATTTGAAAAGGTTCGACTTTCATTTCTTGGACTGAGCAACAAAAAAACCCCAATATGACTACAGTCCTACGCTTGTGGTAATTTAAGATGATGATTTCTGTGTGTTTTTATTTCCATGCTGTCTCAGAACCTAACTCAATCTTCAAGATGAGACATTGCTGTATAAATCAAGAGACAGAGATAATCACAGTTAATTATCATATGGGTTCAATAGAAGCTTTAATGTGATTCTGAATGCATAAATAACAATTCATTTTAAATCCAAATAATATACTTTTTATTATTATTAATATCCATAGATATACTATTTATTCTTAATAGAATCTATGAATATGACAAAAATATGAGAATATTGTTTTGTTTATATAGAGTTAGTCAACTACATTAAGCTACATTTAAAAATCGTAAGTTCACAAAACAAGAAACTGAGACCTTGAATTGCAGCAGTTGCCTTTATGGTGACAGCAAAAATATTTGACACTTTGTGGAGAAATGTCACCATCACATTTTGGTAGCTGTGTTCTGAATTAAAAGAACTGAGTGAACTTTAAGGCTCCTCTTCCTAGAGCTGTGCAATTAACTGACCCTGGATCTTCTTTTTTGTGCCTTGTTTGCTTATTTAAGTTAGCTGTGCCTCATGTAAGTCATTTGCTAAAACATACATACAGTTGTACTTAAGGAATTTCTATGTTTGTGTTTCTTTCTGAAGGTCTTTATTCCTTTTCTCTCTAGTCAGAAAAAAAGAAAGGGATTATTAAAAAAGGGGTATCTAAATTGCTTCACAAATAAGAGAAGCTAAGAATAAGACATTTTTCACACAAATAAAATATTTAAATTAATTCAGGATGTGATTTCATGCGAGAGGGAGATTAAGTTATATTTTGTTCTTTGTACTCTTTGTCTTTTATCACTGCTGATTGTTTGACATTTTGCTTTCACTGTGCCATATCAATGACAAAGTCTTTGAGACAGTAACTATATGCAGATCTTATTCTGAAATACTTACTGACTCAAAATGCCCATTGAGTTCAATGATATTCCCAAACAACAATACAAATATTTAATAAGAGCCCATATATTTAACTAATAAATATAATATCCCTGTTTTCTCAGAGAAAATTAGGAATGTGATATTGCAGCATGATTACTGTCTGGGATCCCTCTGGTTTTTATTCTAGCAGACTATTTCTAGGTAGACAAAAGCACATGTACAAAATAAAGGGAAGGTAAAAGTATAGTGCTGCCCTGAGCCTCAATAGGTTTTGGGGATTATTTTTAAACTGCTTCTTGAAGTTTCATGCTGTATCAAGGGACACAACCTTTTTTCCCCAATATAAGTTCTTTCTTTTTTTGTTCTCCTTTCCCCTGTACTTTCTAACAGTATTTTATGTTTTCAGGGAAGATATCTGGTCTAAAATAAGGTGAGAAAGAATGTATGTAGAATAACTTCATTATTGTGCTCTGGCCAGCTACATTAGAACTTTTAACCATGCTTACATAGAACAAAGTAACTGTGTTTCCCCTTATATTTATTTATTAGATTTTTTTAAGTGATGATCCATTTCTTGACACTACAATGTCACTGAGTGTCACTTCTTGTCCACTTCTCAAATAGAATTTCTTCAGAACAGCTGTGCCCTCATAATTCCAGCAACTCCTTATTTTCTGTCACTAAACCAAAATAAGTCTTTTCATAGAGGTAATGAAAAGATTTGGTAATTATAAATACTCTTAAGTCATAAGCCCTGTAGATGTTCAGAGGGCTTTATCAAAGCTTAATCTTTAAATGCGAAAAAATGTAATTTCTGACAGCCTGCCATGTGAAAACCAAAACAGAAGGAGAGCTGGGAGATGAGTATGAACCTGAGAAGACTTGCCACCAGATGTGGATTCGGTGCACAAGCCTTCATGAGGTCTGAACTCCTGCTTAAAAACATGGAATAACAAATTCCGGGAAAACAAACCCATCTAAAATACCTCATATTTATAAATACATATAGCAGTGATAGTGCAATAAAAGTGACATAAGTAAAGTCTTTACTTCCTGCAGGAAAAAAAAAAAAGATATATAGAGAGAGGAAGAAGAGCCATGGTATCATCCGCTTTTCTCCGTAAGCTTCACGTGTCCCTTGCAGATATGAAATGCCATAGCATATGTTTTGGTGATGCAGGACAGTGGTGGTGGTTGCTGTGGAGGGTGTTTTTGTTTGGGCTTTTGTTGTTGTGGGATTTTTTGTCAGTTTTGGTTTGGGTTTTTGTTTTTTGAACTTCTGGAAATAATAGAGCAATGGAGACACCTACTGGTGTTTTTGCAATATTGTAAATCAATAAGTCTCTTGGGAAAACACCAAAGTATTTCGTGTATATTAAACTATTTTGCTTCCTATTACAGGTTTTGAGATTTAAAAAAAAAAAAAATCAAAAATCCCATGGATCTAGGGAATAGAAAAGTCTCTGTTCACAATAAATTCAGAATGTTTCAGGTAAACAATAACTTCCTGACATTCTTATTTTTTGAAATGAATATATTCAATTTCAGAGTTCTTAATAAAGTTAGACTTTACTTAAGAACACATAACACTTCATTTCTTCATGCTTAATTTAAATGGGAGGTCACCAAATATATACTGACTATAGTGTGAAATAAACTCATTATGATGTTCCTAGACTCTTTTGGATACCTAATGCAATTCCCCATTGTATTGATTTAACTTTCCACAGTAATAGTAAAATTGTGTAGTTTCCTTTCATTCTCTTAAAAAATAGCACGCTTAAATACTTACCATCTGCTTCTACTTCCTTTTATGAAATTATTGGCAGTTGTTGAAAGCAAGAGCTCAGTTTTTAAAATTACAACTTGCTGAAAGGTATGGATGGATGGAGGGATCCTACATTGAATGAACCTGAAAAAAGTGTTAGGTGGTTCCTAAGCAACTGGTGACTTTCAATTAACAGACATAAGGTCAGTTTGATCACTGTTCTCCATTTTTTGATTTTTAAAGGTCAAGAACAAAAACATTTTTATTTGTGATACTTGGCTACCTGGCTTTCACTTAATTAAAACCACAAACTGATTATGTACTAATTATGATTCAGAACATTTCCCAGAGGGATTAGAGGCAAGAATCTGATCTAATATGGTGTGACAGCTGGCTGCTATTTCTTTCTTATTATTAGCATCAGTTCTCAAGATGGTCTGTGCCATAACTTGTTTTATCTGGGTAAAGAAGCCAGCACTGGGAAAATTCAGAGAAAAGGTAGTACCCTTGAACTGCCCAGAGTCCAAATCCTACACCAGAGGTAGCTAGTTTTGACAGAAATTATTGCACATTCTAACACTAAAGAGGCTAAAGGGAGCTTGTTAAATCCTCATATTGATCTCTGATTCCAAATGCACCGAATTTTATAGAAAAGAATTTTATAAATAATGTCTTATTTGTGATTTGTCCCCCTATATTTGGCCCCGGTGAGACAGTATTTTGAGTACTGTGTTCAGTTTTGGATTCCTCTGGTTGAGGTGCTGGAGCAAGTGCCTGGAGCACAAGTGTTATGAGGAGCAGCTGAGAGAGCTAGGGTTGTTTAATCTGGAGAAAAGGAGGCTCAGGAAGGCCTTATTGTCCTCTACAACTGCTCAGGATGAGGTTGTGAGGAGGTAGGAATCAGACACTGTTCCAAAGTAACAAGTAATATGACAAGAACAAATTGCTTCAGTTTGCACCGGGGGAGGTTTAGATTTGATATTAAGAAAAAATCTTCACTTTAAGGATTCTCAAGCATTGGAACAGGCTGCCCAGGGAAGTGATGGAGTCACCATCCCTGAAGGTATTTATAAGACATGTAGATGAGGCCTTTGGGACCTGGTTCAGCAGTGGCCTTGGCTCTATGATCTACAAGGTCTTTTCCAACTTAAATGATTATATGACTCTGTGATAAAACAACTGTTTTCTAACAATTTGTAATTAGGAATTATGCCAATTTAAGTGAATCTTAATACCTTCTTCTTGTTCTGCATGTTTTCAGGCTTCCAAGATTCAATGACCTTAAATGGAAGTTTTCCCAGTAGCCCAGTTTTTATTACAACTCTGCTCGATTATTTATTTCAAGAAAATTTTCAGGAATTGAATTTTCTTTAAGACCTCTATGAAAGTTGCATATGAAAAAATAGATAATAAAAGATAGTATATTGCATGACATACTTACATGTTTTCTACAGAAAGTGTTTCTAGTGTTAAAAAGTAGTGCCATCCAAGCTCATCAGAGAGTCTTTTCTGTGGCAGATTAGTCACATGACACAGCATTTGATTAAAGATTTCTCCTGCATCTGATAAGGTCTTCCTGTAGCCCTAGAAAATAATCTGTGTCCATATGTGTGTGCGTACAGTATCTGAAATAAATGAAAGGCTGTGTTAGGGCCCACTAGAGTGACTCATGGGGCAGAGTAATTTTCTGCCTGCCTATCACATGAAGTAAAAAAAGAGAGTGGTACTTCAGCTGCTGAAACAACTAGAGACCTGTGGTGAGTAAAGACATACAGTCTAGTGGATACTGTTTACTGGAAAATCCCTCATGTTTGATCCATCTCCAGAAGCATCCTGAAGGCTTATTTTGAAGGAAACTGGTGGTTTGTATCAAAGGAGGATGTGACATTATGTAACACAGCCATGTGAAGGACTAAGCCTAAGGAGTGAACTAGTTAGTTAAATATTCACACAGCAAAGATGAAGTGTAGATAAACTGTGTGAATTCATAAATTTAGGCTCTGTGCTATACAAAACACCATGAACATAGGCTAAAATACCAAAAACTCTTTCAGTTTCCATAGCACTCTTGTTTTCCTCTGTTAAGTGTTCAGTTGCTGTGAGCAGAGCATTCCTTTCTGTAATTTTCATATTCTTTGTTTTGACTTTCTTGGTGCTCAGTAAAGTCATTGAAGTAACGTTCTTGAGTGTGATTCTGAATATCCCTAAGTCAGAATCAAGAAGTATATTGCACCTTTACTACAAAAGACAAGCTTTCAAATAGGAAAAAGAGTTTAGGAGGATAGGAAAGGGATTTCTATATCTCTCTTGTTCATAAACTGACTTTAATCTGGCCATCAAAGACCACTAAGCAGTGGTTGCCAGAGAACACTGCATTTCATCTTGTGACCTCCTAAGGAGTCAGTTACTCCTTACAAAATCGCATCCTGGCACCCCAGATTTGCTCCACAGTACGTCTTATAGTATTTCTATAAACTTTGTGACCCAGCTTCAGTCCTTTCCTCCGTACAAATGAGAAGCAGCATCATCTTCAGTCTATGAGATAGCACCTCTGAAGTTGCATCTTACCACCACCATCGTTGCCATCAAAGTCAGCTGAAAACCAAGTGAATTAGTTCATCATTTCACCTTGCTCTTGCTTTCATCCATGAGTAACGGGAAATTATTAGACAATAGAAAGAGCAAAATTTTCAGCAATTTTTTCCAGACATGGAACGTGAACTGGCAAAATGGAAGAAACATGAAGACCTGTAAAATACCAGTCATAATCTCTGTCAGACACTGTTTAAAAATGTGGAACATCATCAAAGTTATTTATTATTATGTATTTTAGAGCTATGAGTTATGTCACTGTTTTTATTAAAAAGGACCAACAACAGGATTTTACACAATACTACATTTCATATGTAAATTTATATTTTCATATTGTCCACATGTGAAGATGTCTCAGAAGTGTTTTGTTGTCAAACTCTTCAGCCCTCAAAGAACTATGAAATTTCCTTTCCCCATCAGATTTCTATTTACTATAAACAGATTTTTTTCCTGGAAAAAGTCTGTATAATTCTATGTTATTGAATTTGCAGCAGTTATATATGTAAATAAATTGAATGTTAGTGGCTAAATTGAAATTTTTTTAAAAAAATTGATATCACATGTTCTATACAAAATCTCTATTCCTCTTTTTTTGAAATGCTAATTTCTGAAGACATTGAGATACATTTCTGCTCTAGGCTGTGAAAAAATAATTTTCAGGAAATTGCATATAGAAATATACCTGATATTTGCAAGAATTGGTAGGATTCTCAGTTAAAAAAGAAATGTGATCTGGTAATAAGATAGTCTGCAAGTCCCATTAATCTGGTGCTACTGATGTTTCACATCGTCTCTTCAAAACAAAAGACAGTGTTAATTTTTTTGGTCTCAACTGCTATGCTATTTGACCATGACATGAGAATACTCATATATCAGTCCGTTTTATAAGCCATGTTCTATGAACTACCTAAGACAATATTAATATCTAGCAAGGACAGGCTATTTCATATCAACTCTTCTACTCTACAAGGTTATTTCCATGTGTTAAATGAAACATTTTATCAAGATATCAAGAATAAATAAAATAGAAAAAATACAACTCTTCAATTAAAGATTTCTTCCTTACTTCTGAGGCATTATTCTTTATGTGTCAGCTATTTTTATTTGCTTTGGTCTCCATCATAAATAACACTAATGAACTTATAAACCACTAAGAGATCTAACATCCACATACCTAAGAGCAGTTTTCTCTATCTAGTCTCTGTTTCTATGTGCTCTGAATATATCTGTTTATTTTGGTTCCCACTGTTGTGTTCTGCATCACGAGTAGTAGACTGCTCAATTTTACAATGAGGAACTAGGAATTTAGAAAGAGTGAGTTCCAAAGGAGTCTCTTGAATAATGAAATACATATACAAATTTCATTATTTCATTATAGTAACAAGAATTAGTATCTAGGAATGTTCTCCAGAATACACAGGATAGACCCTGCTATGTTTCTTGCTGCACAAAAAAAAATTCCCCTGTACCTCGGAGAAAAATGAAAGACCTACAGGAAAGAAATAATTAGCCTTAGGGTGGGAGAGCTCCTCATTTTCTTCTTCAGTCCTTCCCATAGTCTTATTATGACTGTTCCTGTCACAATTTTGTGACCACATCTACCTGTTGCATTCACACTGCTTTAGTGTCTAAAAGTTGCCTTTTAAATTCTGCAACTCGCACGCTCAAAAGTAGAGTAAACCATAATAATTACACTTTCTGAAGCTTTAGAGAATACTGTAACTCTTATCAAGGTCAAAGTATAAGAGCCCTTGATTTCTTATCATTTGCTTTTATATATTACCGAGACACAGGAATCCCCTAGGAATGTGAAAGAGACACTGCCAGTGAAGGAATTGAATGCTGTGTTTTAGGTGGTGTAGGTAGGATCTCTTCCAGAACTACTGGACACACTGGATGTGGTTGATTTAAAGGTCAGACCTTTTTTTAATTACATTTTTTTGCTTCAGTAAAAGGGGGGGTGATATGAAACCATATTTTTGCTGCTTAAAATTGAGCATAATGTTTTTACAGCTTTTCTTTAAGCTTAATGTTGGATGTTGAGAAACAACCATCCACAAACATTTCTTAATTAGAAATTTCTCACTGAGAAACACTATTGTCCTTCAGACACCAGTGTTTAAAATTCATGTAATAGACATAAAAAATGAAACCAGCTGTGTGTAACAAAGATCATTATTTCAAAGCCACTAACATTAATAAAAAGAAAATTACAAGTATTTAACCTCCTTACTCTAAATTAAATACCTGTTTGCCCCTCAGCTTCCTCCATACTCAGGTCTATGTGCACAAAAGAAGTCAAAGAGCAGCATAGAACCAAGCAGAAACACCTGAAGCCTGGAGCATTTGATGATGCAGGTAATGATGACTATTAAAAATAAAGACACAGCTGTCACTTGAAGAATGGCTTGAAATTTTGAGACTTCCACTATGTAGTTCATGTAGCCTCACAAACTTACCATATGGTTACCTCTTGGGGCATGTCTACACAAATTGGTTTATCTAAAGCTGAGACGCGTTGAAGCAAAAGCTGCAGTGCAACTGCTCTGATGCAATTGCATCTGAGATAGCATGCTACTTCTCAAATTATTATTATACATGAGGGAAATTTATATCAAAGCATGTGCTCAACCATGGTGTATATGTTTGTTAGGGTTTTTGAACTTCTGCCTTGTCCTATGCACTGTGAGATTGTTCCTGCTGCAGAAAATGATGAATTCTCCAACTACATTACTCCTTTTTATTGAAATCATATTTCCATTCCTGCTCATGCCACAGGCCCCACAATTCATAAATGAGAAGACTTCTTTATAGAGTTCCTACAGGAGTGCATAGGACAGCTGAGAAATACAATAAATTTTTCAGGAGTGTGTTTTTAGAACACCGAAGAAAAGTGTGTAAGAATTTATTTTTCTCTTTATTGAGAATTCTGCTATTGTGTGTGCTGCAGCCTTGCATTTACTATCTAGGTCTGCGTAACAAACAAACAAGCTATGGGGCACAGTGCAGCGTACCTTCAGGAGACAGGAGATGTTTATTTAGCAGGCAACTAGGCAATGTCCAGAATTAGTGCTCAATACAATATCTGTGAGAGGAAAACTGAGAACTTCTCTGAAATCTGGGAGACAGAGACAGAATAATGTGACTCTCCAGGGAATAGCTTGCCTGTATGTGACATCTCCTGAGGGCATATTATCTTTTATGCTTTTTACTACACTGAAGAGTGAATACTATGTCTATAGGAAGGTACATTAATATGCTGTACCTGTCTTCATGACTTTTAGAATTTAGATAACGGCATAACAAATGTTTCAGGGAGGTCAGTAGAACTTCAGAATTTGTTTTGGAGCATCACTCAGTGACCTTATGCAGGCTTAGATAGTTCTCAAAGTCTATGTGAAGGTCCTGTTATGTATTGCACATGAAATATCCTTGTATCATAGGAGAAATCAAAGCTTTCTGTCAAGAACGAAAAAGAAGCTCTTGGTCTTTCAATGGAAACAGCTCCCCACCTCCCCCCCAAAAAAAAAAAAACACCAAAAAAGCACCTACAATCCCCCCCACCAAAAATGCAAATGAACCAAGCTCTAACTATTAATTTTTGTCTAAATAAGATATTAACACAGAAATCCAGTGCTCTTATAGATTCTAGAAGAATGATTAATTCTTTCTTTAGGTGACAGGTAGATTCCATGTTTTTACTAAGAAGAAAACACAATGTCTTATCCAGTTAGATTTCTGTAAGAAGATAATTGAAATGAATAAGTCAGAAGCTGGAATTAAGGAATCACTTCCCCAAATGCTCTGAGGAGTAAAGCAGTAGTGAAATATACAGGTAGTCTGTGTAAGCTGACATGAGTTAGAGGGACTCAAAGGCATTTGGTTCCCCCTGTAAAATGTTTTCTTTGTCAGAAAGGACTCTGGAGACAAATGTTTGATTCCATGCTGTTGGACTCACATGAGTGATATTGGATGAATTGAAATAAAAGAGACAGATGGTGGATAAAAACTTTGAAATATACATTTCAGGTATACTTATTTTTCATAATCCTAATCATCAGCTTTGTGTTTTTATCCTCATCAATCCTGCATCTGCCAGTTAGGATGTGTCCAATTAAAATGAGATCCTGTACTGTCAGGTGCAGAGTAAGATTGAATCCTAACCTTAATACGGGAACATATGTCTTTGTTCCATGAAATTAAAAAGTAAAGAGGTCTTCAGAGGGTTATTTTGACATGGGACAGAGCCATCAGTTTGGAAGCTAGTGAAAGACAGTTTCAACCCGTAATTTAAGAATATTTGGTAACATTTTCTAAATTTGAAATTCCATTTTACATTCCCCTTTTTCTGCATTAGAGATTTTTCAATGTTGTGACAGTAATTTTGTAATGGATAAAGACATGTATGAAGATGAGACTGGATGTGGCACTTAGTGCCATGATATAGTATTCACAGTGATGTTGACCAAGGGTTGAACTTGATCATCTCTAAGGTCTCTTCCAACCCAGCTGATTCTATGAGTCGATGAAGGGCAGAAATAAGTTCAATATGTAGTCTGTGCTTTGGTATACCTGCCTATTTATGCTGTAGCTAACACTCATTCAATTCATTGCAAAATTGTAAACAACATTGCCAAGGGATTTATGAATAATGACCTTGAAGATTTATTGCTTTTTTAAAATTTATATTTTTGCTGATTTTGAGACACAATATTTTAGTGTGAAATCACTAAATTTTCAATGACTTGTTGTATTAACACCTATTGCTAAGAAAGTTTTTTACTTTGTTGAACAACTATGCTGAAAATTCTGCTTTGCTACTGTTTCACATCTGAAGAAATACTCTACAGCCAAAGGTGTGTTTTTCCTGATGTCATTCTTGCTTAAATCCTTGGACTGCTAAGACTGAAATAATAATTTCAGTCTGAATTTTTTATTTGACAATTTTTTGTTATTTAGGAATGGTATTTCCAAATTTAGTATTCCCAACAAAACCACGCTGGCACGGTGAGGCACTGAATTGTTAACATTTTAACTACTGGGTCGGAACCAACTTATGTGTGTACCTACTGGTGGGAGGGCCAGGCCTGCTGCCTCATGGCAGTCTCAGAACTCACATGGAGTAAGTGTTAGTCAAAGGGCAGCCTCATAGGCTGCCCACTCCATGCTCTCTGGAACTCCTAACCCAGCCTCTGACCGGCTACACCACCCCTTGCTCCAGCCTGGAGTCACTGAAGGGTCAGTGAGTCAGACACCCCACCTGGGAGGAGTGGCCATGGTGGCCAAAGCACATAAATACAGGAGCATATTTGCTCCATCTTGATTTTTATTTAAGGACTTGCCACTGCCATGTGGAGGTGGGCTTCCATAGGATTCTTTGGTGGTAGACATTCTTCTCTCAATATCTATTCTTAATCTCTTTTCTTCCTTTACCCTTTTTCCTTCTCTGAATTTTCCTTCTCTCCCTTTTCCTTCTTTCTTTACTCTTTTAATTTCAGCCTTTACTCTTCTTTTGTAATGTTTTTTTCCTGCTTAATATTTTGGGTAACTCAAAACCAGTTAAATTGAGTGAGTTTCTGGGTTAGTGGTTTGTTTGTACCTTGGTGGTATGTTACCCCTTTTAAACCTTTGACTCCTTATTTTCTGCTGTGTTATGTTTCCTGGGAAAACGTGGGGAACGTTTCTCTTTTTAGGCTATCTCAAGGTATTAAGAACCAAAGGTTCTGCAGAATTTCTGTAGGAGAACTCTTGGAGTCTTAAATATATTTTAAAAAGTAAAATGCCTGGGCGAGCACATGGCTTTATCCACGCTTGCTGCAAGCGCGCTGATGGCTTAAAAGGCCAATGTGAGATAGGCAAGTCTGATTGCAAAAGGCAACCCACTAGATACGGTAAATAGTTAAAGCTACAAAATTGTGGAAATTCTATGCTGGGGTGTGCACCTATGTATTGTGTAGCACCTCAACGTGCTTTCATTAAAGGCCACCTTTCTGTTTCATCTATGTTATTATTGTCTCAAAAGTTCTTTTCTCCCATTTCAGGCAACAACACAGTGAAATTGATTGCTTCTGTGACTCCAAAAGGGGGCTCTTAAAAGACTGCCCAGCACTTGTGGACTCCTAAGCCCTCAAAAGCATATTCCCACTCACCTAAATAGCTCCCTGAAAAGCAATAGCTTACAGTTTCCTCTCGTGAAGTCCAGGGTACCAACTCTGCTGTCTTGAAAGTGAGTGGAAATTTCTTATTTTGGCAGATAGAAAGAACCTTTTGCCTAAAACTGACCACATAAGAATAGGAGGGTACTAAGCAAAATCAGTGAGAATGAATGCAATTGTATGTCAGATGTTATGTTAGCATAATTATTCAATTTTAAAAAATGGACATAACCGGCACTTAGCATGGCAACAGTCTTAGTTTGCACTTTCTCTTCTTAAAAGTTAATAATCTCTTGCTAATCAACACTGAGAGAGGAAGGTCTGTGCATTTCATAACTCTGAAATAGTTTCCTTACTTTTAGTAAGTATTTTCTATTTATCCAAGAAGATGAGACTTATGATATGTAAATGAAAATGGACATCCTTCTCAGAAGTCATAGGAGCCAAATTAAAGTTCTGCAAAGACCAAGAAGTAAAGGTCTTTATGGACCAGATGGCTTTATGGGATCATACAGCACCAGCAGGTAAGAACTGTCAATACACACATTTCTTCTGACCTGGGATGGCTTTTGTTTCTGTGTATATTACCTTCAAGTGAATTAAAAAATGTAAATTTTAATATCTGAATGTTACAATTCATTGGACAATGTGACATTGATTAACACCACTTTAGTAATTGGTTCCTGTTTATATATTACCATTATGGTAATATGTTCTAAAATTCCTGCTCACTAAGAAAATAAAAGGATGATCATTAAGGTGGCGACATAAACACAAACTAGCTATTTGCAGCTAAGAGGATCTACTGCACGATTGCATGAACAAGGTTAGAAAAACTGTTTCTCCACTGAGAAAAATGGTAGCTAAAATATTATTTTATACAAGAAAATTCTCCAAAGTCAATAAGAAATAATAACTTAGATACTGCTAAGGAAAACCAAGTGAACAAGAACAATCTTTGTCTAATTTTCATTAGATTATATCTCTTACCTAAAGATTTGTGTCGGTTTTTTCTTAAATGTAATGCCATTACATTGAAAAACAATGTACATGTCAGAGTTCATCTTTCTTTAAATTTATGCTGTGAGATTTTGTTCCACTACATGAAGCCTAGAAAGAACTCAGTGAGCAGTAACATTTAACCTTTAAAATAAATTATCATTGAATTGCATTAATATTAAAAATGCCTTTTATGCACAAGGAAGGTACTTGGAATTCAGGTTTTAAAAAGTAGTGGAAGAACAAAAGAAAATCATAAACTAATCTATGACTATACCTGTATTGCAAATTACACAAAAAGACAAAACCCCTGGGAATATCGAGTATATGACATCACTGTCCATTTAAAAAAATATGCTGATATACCATATCAAAAAATGTTAGAATACAAATGCTATAAGTTTCCATGTAGACTGTCTAAAATATAGAATTGTTTAGAAATACTTTTGTTAGCCAAGAATATCCCTAGATTAAGTTTTAGAGGCTTCGTTTTCTTGTTCATTTTCTCCTGAATAGCCTGTACTTTGAGAAAAATGTTCTGGTCCCACTGAAGGCAATGTGAGCCTTCTGGAAAGCAATAGGAATTTCTACCCCACAGCTCTGTAATGAGTTCAATGCAGCTGAAACGCTGCATCTCGCTGAGTCTCAGTGAGGTCAGTGGCACTCCAGGTCAATGCAATGGACCTCTAGTACAAAGGATATTTCAAGATAATTCCCAAAGCGTAATCCCTGCAGAGAAACTCAGATATACTTAACTTTAATGCTGACTTCAACAGGACAAAAAACATTTGTAAGCTTGCATGACTTTGCATCATGTTCAAGAGATAAAAAAGCACATCTGTAAGAACCTCTGCTTTTGCGATACAGAATTTAAACATAAATAGTTTTTTTAAGTAAGAAATTGTACATTCAATGACTCCAGTGTTTTGCTGCATATTTAGTCAGACCACAAAGGTTGTACAAACATGTATTTAGTTAAAATTTAATAAAGACAAAAATTATTTACAATAGTATATAGTCTTTGAAATCCTAATTCTGGTGCCTCACACCATCTCCACTGCCCTCACGGGGGGGGAGGGAAAAATGTAACCAAAAATAAGCAAACCACCAATCATCTGGTACTTTGAAATGTTTAGTCTTAGATTAAGAAGGTAGGATACAGGGTATACTCACTGAAGTATTCAGTGAGTATACTCACTGAAGTATTAAGCTTCAAGTTAGCTTAAAAGAGGCAGTTGTTTCACATTTAACTTCAGTAATTTCTGAAAAACTAAGCATGTAAAAGATAATTGTCTTACAGAACTGTGCTACAAAATATGAGCATATTTGTAGTAGTAGGTTTCCTGTATTATATTAGTACATTTAGCACACTGGTCTAGTCATAGTTACTTTTGTATGGAATGTCATATATGCTCTAGTATGGCAAGGGCATCATGCCCAAACATGATGGAGTATTATGAAATCTAATGATTCTGGACAGGGAATTCACCACACTGGTTCGCAAGTAAGATGTATAATTTAAAAGTTTCCTCTCTTTCAGCTCCCTCTATAGTCAGCAAAGAGAAATTGCCAACTCCAGATGGTGGTACAGTATGTATATTCTCTTCTTGTCTTCTGAAGTTAGTTGGCGTGAAGCTTTTCCCTCATCTCGAAGTGGCAGTTTTTTCTGGAAAAGAGAGTGACTGTAGGTCTATCTTGTATTTAATATATCAAAAAATAAGCAAAATAATTTTTAAAATATGTATTATTTTGCTATAATTATTTTTCATTTAATGTTTTGTTGTTTGCTTGTTTGTTTTTTTCGCATACCAGCTGATTTTACCACTCTGATACATATGAACGGCAAACTGATTTGCTTCATATCTACTAGGAAAGTGTAAGTGGTTTTTTTATGGTTTAAAACTAATTATTTTTTTCTTTCTCCTGGTTTCTATGCTCAAAATAAAATAAAAATTATATTGTGTATAACTTTGGTTTTCAGCCTGGATTTTACGCAAGAACTTTCACTGTAAGCCAAAATGAAAATCTACTCAGTGAGTTGCAGAAACGGCAGACCTATTGTCTAGAGGTGCAATCAGTGCATATTATAACAGGAAAGTCAAGAAGACTAATATTTTGTAAAATTTTGCACTTTCTTAAGACAATAATTTTAATAATAGCAAACAACTGTGGGACTATTAATATCGTACTCTTTGCGGACCTCTACTAAGAATGGTTTAAGTCTGGAGCATTGTTCTTTTATGTTTGAGCATGGCATCTAACATAACATGTCTCTGATCTAAAGAAATCCATGTGTATCAGAAAAGCATTATTTCTTATCATGCTCTGAGGGCATGGCCTTTGCAACTTTATTTACACAAGCTGATCATGGAAAGGGAAAAATAACTCACACAGAAGGAGCACTAGGAGAAGAACAACATTTTAAAAGGCAAAATCATTTTTCTTCAGTGAGGCTTTGGTTTGTATTCAACAACTGATTGTAAATTTGATAAATGGTTATAATTATACTATATAAAAAGTGCAGAAGTAGAATATATTAAAACTCTGGAAAAAAATTACCTTTACACTTTAGATATAGAAATTTCTTGTATAAACAAATTAAGTTTCAGAGAAATTTCAGTAGTTAGAAAAAAATATGTAATGAGTGAAGTCCATACTTTCAGAAATGGATCTATTTTAGGATATAAACAAAAAGAGAATGTAGAATTTGAACCATTGCATACATAAGCACATACATGCAGTTTTCTCCACAAGAGTATGATACTAGAGCTATGCAAACAGAAACCAGTTGATAATTTTGTCCTCTAGGCTTATCATACACTGACATTTATGCCAATAAAACTTCATTCATAAACTTGGAGTTACTCCCAATTTATATTTGTGCTAGTGAAAAGAGAATCAGACCCATTGATTTTGTGACAAACTGCTAATGGTTCTTTAAAGGCATCCTGCTTTTAAATGAATATAATGGCTGATTACTTTCTCACTGCTTCCTTCTGTCCTTGACCTTTATCTGAGAGACAAAATTTCAGGATGACTCTGTAAGACACTTTTCAAGAAAGCCTGCACCTGAAATTCTGCAATTTGTCTTTGATTTATATTTCACAGGGAATTAAAAAAAAAAAAAAAAAAAAGAGAGAACAAAATAAAAAATAACAAAATAAAGGAAAACATATTAAAGTAGATAAATGACATCATTTATACATATAAGCATGTTCTGTGGGTTTCTATACATGCACATATAACAATGACAAAAATGGATAAGTAGGAAAGTGGGAAATGTTTAATTAATTCAGTTAAAACATGCTTTATTTGATGAATCAATTTTCCTTGAGGGCTATATATCTTTGTCATTGCACTGATTCCTAGGGGGGGGAAAAAGAAAAAAAAAAAGCCTAATCTCTTTTCTGATTTTCAAACATATATTTATGTATGAACAAGGGAAGGTGATTTTCGAAGATAACTAGTGGCTTTATAGCTGGTCATTTTGAAATTTGTAATCTTGTTCATAGTATTGGGGCTTATATCACTCAGAGTGCTATGACCTGGACTTTGTCAGGAGACTCATAAGAATCAGCAAGTAAATAATGCCCATACACTGCAAAATCTCCTATTGGTAGGAAAAGTTAAAGACTTCAGTTTCAGGTTTGTCTGCCTGTGACAATATGCAAGCAAGTCATCCCTCGTCTGCAAGTCTGTCCATCTCTCTCAAGGATTTCTGATCACCTATTTCTCTTGTACCTAGGCTAAGCTATTTGCTCCTCTGTCGACTCAGCTTCAGCCTCAGGGAATGAATTGCCATTAATTTTACAGGCTTATTTTTTGAAGTTTGTCCCTAAAAGTCAGGAGAAAATATCCCGTAGCATCCCTGCCTGTTTTCCCAACGTATTTCCATTCTTTCCGGTAATTTTATTTCAGAGTAATACTCTTTTACCTTTCTCCAAATCACTATGACCCTTTGTACACTTAAATACACAATATCTGCTGTTTCTGCATTTTAAAAAATTGCCAGTGGGTTTGAATTTTTTTTTTCAAGAACATAGTTTTTCATTGTAAATACACTATGAATTTTCATCATGGATGAAGGTATAAAATAATTAAAGGTTAGCCCCCTTACCCAAGAAATGTGTCAAGCCTTTTAAGTAAAATTGCTCCATAGAAAATGACCAAGGAATATTTTAAATACCTCATTTACAGTGGAAAAAGGTATAATTAAATTCAAACCTGGTAACTTCAATGCATTACATAAAGGATATATTGACTTGGTCAGCGTAATGAAAGAAATGATTTACATGCTTATCTGTGATTGAGTACCACTGCTGAATTACTAACATGAATACAAGATTGAAAAAAATTAAGTAAATAACAAATGTTATAGACAATGTAAAAAGAATAAAAATCAACCATTACCACAAGAGGAAAAGCACACATTGGAATAGATATACAGCATTCATCAGAACTGAAAAGTGGCAATAAATCTCTCTCATTTAAGGCGGATATGCTACAAACCGCTATTGTCTTTGGGAACTCTAAAGAGTTGGAATAGTGTAGTAATTTAAAACTAATAATGATCCTCATTTGAACACTTCAGACTAGCAAAGCAACACATCTAAGAACATCAAGCTTCGTCTCAATGAGATGTTAAGAGAAGTGGTACAGTAGAAGAAGTACAGGTATATCTGGCATGTCTATGGCTTTTAGATGGTTTCAGAGTGTTTAGAAGTCACTGTAATGCACTGTGGTAAAGTTTATTAATAGGATAGTGTTCACAATTTTTGGGGGTTTAGGAACTGTTCAGCTGCTTCACATACAGCTTTAGATAATATGTATGATTGTTCTACATGATGGTTCATAAAAAAAATTTCTGTAAGTTAACTAACTACTGCATTTCTTTCATCGTGGCATAAAGAAACCATAAATGTGCTTTGCTTTAGAAAACTTACCCAAGTACCATAGTCCTGTGTGTTACTCTTGTGTGTTCGTGTGTACAGGACAAAGAGAAAGTGTGAATACATTTTTTTGGAAATAGGGGAAGAGTGGTTTGGGTTTTTGTTTTTAGGTGGGGTTTTTTTTCAGTCTCACATAATTGTATTTCAAGTTATATCATCTTAAGTATTTTAAAATTAGAGAAACATGGGGAACAATGACTTACTATATTTCTCTAAAACTGACAAGGGTTGGTAGAGCTAGGTATAACTTTTTTTGCCATGTATTATATACATAAATGTCCTTCAGATATAAGTAAAGAGGCACAGGAATAGCTACATACTCTTCTACATGGAAGGATCAAGACAAAGAACACTAGAAGTATGCTGACTTTGTCAGCCTAGTGTAATCCCAAATATACTGTTATCTTTGGAGTACCCAGAAAACTATTTTAGGATGATTTCCAGTTATTTAGGTGGGAGAAATACCATGAAGACTGGTGGCTTCTAGATGTTCTCTACATGTTTGAGTTTTGACCATAGACAGCCTATCAATCAAAAATGTGACCAGAAAATGAAGACTTATGTAATAAAATGCTCATCTCCACACACAGAAAGGAAGTAGATAATAACAAAGACAAGAAACAAAGGAAGGCGGATAGAAGAACCTGAAAACTCCATAAGCCACCACAGAAAAGTGATCAGACAGTGAAAGGCAGACCTCCACACAGACATGCACACTCAGATAAGGGCAGAGGCAGAGGACAGTGGGAGATCTCCAGTGCTCCAGTAAGAGACACAAGATCCTATCCTCGACTCACAGGGCTGTCCCAGTGAGCATCAGCTCCACAGCTCAAGCAACACCCAGCACTGTGAGTTGATGAGGCAACACACATACTTTAGGAGTCCCTACCTTGCAGTAACTCAAGGTATGGCACTCATCATGAGATGCCGGAGTAAGGCATTTTGGCATTAGACAAGACTTGTTACAGGATATTTGTAACATATTTACTAGTTTAGGGGTAAGACAAGGTAAGAAAAAGGTGGCATAAAAGTGAACAAGGAAGGAACAAGTGTAGGATGATAAAGGCATGAGGGGACAAAGAGATCTGGTCACCTGTAAACAATGTGCTGGTCAGAATGCTTGTCTGGCCATGTCCCACACTGGTCAGTGTGGTCTGTTCTGTCTTCTAATTAAACGCCATTTCTAACTCTTTTCCTGAGGTAGCAGCTCTTTCTTCTATGACACATGTAGCATGTGTGGGGCCTAGAGGGGTCAGAGGGGCCAGTATGTCTGTTCTGTGTCTATGGTGCCCGCAGCTGGAGTGAGTGTGGGTACACAACTCAGGGTGTGATCGCTAGTGGAGATCAAGACAGGCTATTTAGCAAGTAATATGGCCTGGGAGTCGGGGGTGTGTGTGTCTGTGTGTGTG
>JAWWMP010000081.1:133954097-133967617 GCA_035047865.1 Dendrocincla tyrannina | reverse complement strand
CAGACGCTCTTCCGATCTGTGGGTGGGGGGGTGGGTGTCTTGAAGTGAGGAACCTGGACAACAGGGGCCAGAACACAATGTCCACTCCTACTGCCAGAGGGACAACAGAATCTGGGGGTAAGTGGAGAGACCTGTTCATGCGTGTGTGTAAATTGTAAACTCCCCAAAAATACTGCAGCAGCCCTGTCTTTTTTTTAAGACATGCTCCTTTAAGTGTTGTAAGTTTTTCTTGACAATCAGGGAGAGACATAATCTTCTGTCAAGCTAAACCACAAGAACATGTTTCCATATTCCTTTGGGCAGATCCTCTGACTTAAGTTTGGAGGCCTACATCTTACTAAACTCTCTAAGGATAACTTTACTACAACTACTTATAATGTGGTTAGATTTGGAATACATGAAGCATTAAAGCAATCTGAGTTTCAGAGTATTATAAACTTCAGGAAAAAAAAATATTCAGTAGCTTTATCTGATATAAGCAGAATCTGCAATGAGGTAAAAAAAAAAAGTCAAGTAATGAAGAGTCTTTCAGAGTCAAAGATTTATCAGACGCTAAGTGAATTGTTGTTATGAATTTGATTTTCTGTCTTCCATTTGAATGTTTGAATCATCAAGATACGATCTCAAGCTCTCTAGAGTCAAATTCATTCTTAACTATTTTATAGACATACTAGTAGACAGAAGAAACTGAAACAAAGGCTGACTAGTGGCTAGGACAGAGTAAGGAGATGAGTCTTACTCAGAAAGAGAAAAATCCTTTATCTGCAGGACACCATCTATTTTGAGTTCATGATGGCTCTTTTTATTATTATTATTTAATGGGGAAAAAATAAGTTCTCATTATCATTTTATTTTACACTTCCTAAGGGGAAAAAAATCTGAATTTATAGAGACTTTTTCTTTATTATGATGCTTTTGCACAATATGAAAGTGCTGTAAATGGGCAGTGGAAGTTTCATTATTAAAAACTTAAAAGGAAATGATGTTCATTTAAAGAAGTACAAAATTTATGTAGGAGCCAGGCACTGTATACAAGTACTTCCAGTTCAATGTTAGTTATAAATTCCTTTGTAACACATAGATCTCTTACATGGACTTTCACAGTTCTTATTTTAAAAAATACTAAATGGTTATTCTCTTGATAAGTTTGCAAACTGGGGAAGCCTTCAGATTGTTAATTTAATATTTAGTGGAAACAGTATTGAATACGCTCATTATGACATAAATTGCTTGGAGGAGAAGCTTAATTTTTCTCTAAATTTAATTTTACGTTTAGAAACAGTATCTCACTATCACTACTACTTCTAGTACTCTTCTACTTTTAAAACATTAATTTTCCACACATTTAGATGTCACATCAATTTGTATTCATTATTATGGATTATTTACATAAAATGCACTGAATTCTGAGAGTTGACATAGTAAATGGTTATCAACCAGAATAACATTAAGGTTGTTTTGGCAAGGAAGGCTGAGTGGCTCATGATTTATTTCTTAAAATCTCATGTATTTTTTTCTTTAACACAATCCTCTGAAATTATGATTTTACTCTATATAGAGTCCATAAAAGAAAAATAGAAAAAATAATTGCCTTCTTTCTTGAAGATGGATACAACAAAGTTGAAGTGGTGCAATGATATGCATGTTATCTTTCTTCAGTACTAAAATAAAGATACTAGCCAACACTAGGTTTGATTCTACAGCTTCATTTTATTTGCTTTCTGAATTCCATTTTATTTTTGATTGCTCCATTTTATCTAAACAAATACTTCCATTACCCAGAAGAGTTTATAGTGCTCAGCTGAAAACGAGTATTCACTAAGAGTCTGAGGAGAGAGATTTGAATTCATTCCTAATTGACAAAATGCTTAACAAGTCTCAGTTAAACTGAGAGTTACATTCTGCAATAAATATCTGAAGTTTTCAAAAGTCTAACAATGGAACGTAAGTATAACTAAAGAAATATTCTCAATATTTAATTATGCAGGCTGCAACTATAACCAGTGGTATAATGTGTGCCTGTACATGTGTGCAGTTAGAATTTTCAACAATATCAAGGTATAAAAACAATTAATTGCTTTATCGAAAAGGAAGTGACTACCTTGCCAGAAATGCTTACATTTAAGTTTGTTTCAGGTTTACATCTTTCCTGTGACACAACGCATAAGAGCTCACAGTGATTCAAATCAAGGTAAGAAAGGGGCATTTACATTACTAGCAAAGTAATGTGGAAATTTTCTGGAATTGGGAATATATTACTTTCTTCAAAATTGTTTGATAGAATTATATGCAAACAAAAATAATACAACGATAATAATATACATATAAATTCTAGATAATTTGGGTTATAAACTGTGGAAGATGTATTTTTTTCCTGTTTCCGCTGTACAATGAATTATCCTATGTACAAGGGGTTTGGACACATTGTTCCTATTTCATCTGCAAAGATATACTGATTCCAGTAGGAATGTGTAGAATGAAAACGTGACATTGGGTACCTTCTAACTGAATGCATCTTGCCACGTCATTGAAAGTTTTATGTGGTTTGAAAGCTGTTTTATCTGCACTAAACAGTAATTCTAGGAACAGATTAGCATTGGCTGAGGCCACAATCTTCAAAGAGCCACTTCATCCGAACAAAGAATAGATGGACTTCTATAGACTCTAGATTTTGCTAGTGAATGAGCTAATGAATGAGAGTTATGTTTTTGTAGCAAAAGCATATTGCAATCCCTGTATTGGTCCAGAATTTAGGATACAAATGTTCAGGAAACATCTACAGGTTAATATGGATCTTATTTAAAAAAAAAAAAAAAAAAAAAGAAAACCAAAATATCAATGGCAAAAGGGAAGATGTAAAAGAAATGCCAACAGAATTCCAAAGGTTTATCTATAAAAGCACAAATTCATGCTTAAATAAAATTTTCAAAGTAAAATATTTTGATTCCCTCTTCTGAATCGAAAATCAGAACAGTAGGCAGATATTCACCTGCAGCCCCTGGAGGACCCCACCCTGGAACAAGCAGATATGCTTGAAGGAGTCTGTGACCCCCATGGGAAGCCCATGCTGGTGCAGGTTTGCTGGCAGGGCCTATGACCCTGTGGGGGACGTGTGCTGGAGCAGTTCATGAAGAGCTACAGTCTGTGAGATGGACCCATTTGGAGAGGTTCCTGGAAGACTGTCTCCCGTGGATGTTACCCTACACTGGAGCAGGGAAAGAGAGAGGAGGAAAAAGCAGCAAAGACAAATCCTATTCACCATCCCTACTAAGGGATCCCCCCATCTGATCCCCCCATCACCACTAAGCCAATGGGGGGAAGAGGTAGAGACAATGAGTAGAGGGATAAGGGGAAGGTGTTTTTACATTTATCATTATCCTACTCTGATTTGCTTAGTAATAAATTAATTCCTCTCAGTCAATTCTGTTCAATCAGTTCTTAGTTGTACACGTTTACACAAAAAACCTTTCTGAAAACTTGGTTTAAAATGGCTATATTTTGTTTTCTTCATGAAGAAATATTCTTCCAAAATCAGTGACCCACTTCAAACTATTAGAACATGAATGTTGTGCCTGAGTGATATTTGTGGGAAAAAATAGGCTTTACATGTCCTGGCAAATTTATTTTATCTTTAAAAGAGTAGGGAAGTATCTTGATTTTGGATATTATATAAACCCCTAGAATAGATAGAATTAATAATGTCAAGTAATCATTGGGTGACTTCTTAGATCATAGTGTGGCCTATGGGGCTGGATGCACCACCTCAGTCCACGCCGCAACTAAAGGCTACTTCTCTGGGTCTTGTATTTGTTTTCCTTTCAATTAACCTCAATTAAAATATTAAAAAAGCATAGATTTTATCCTGGAGTTGTAATCTTCATGTGATCCTCAATGCCTACCTGTTAGTGGTTGCACATGATGTATGTATAGTGTATGTATTCCATATATAGAACATTTGAACTGGAACATACTTCGAGAAATCTCAGTATGGAGAGGATGTTGATCTCCTCTAAATGACAAGAATACATTCTGTATGAATTACACTGCTACACTGAAGAAAGAGCTAAAATCTCTGCCACAGGATCAATAAGCAAAACTGATTTTAAGAATTTTTCTTCCTCACAAGGCTACCATGATAAAGTTGGATGAATCAAGCTTCATGAAAGACACTCAACTTGCATTTCAAGAGCATAAGCCTGAAAAATAAATTCCCAAACTGCTTTTTTGAAAATATTCCAAGGGCAGATCACCTTAAATCCAGTGGTGCTTAGAAATATATTAATTCTAAAAATTCTTTCTCTGGCAATTTTGGGAAAGTCAGCACCTAAAGAAAATATTGCATTGAAAAATGATAACATTTCCAATATATTTAAGTATGAAATGAAATTACTGGTCCCCTACAGTCCTATAATTTATTTTAGTGCTTTGTTTGAATCAGAGTCATGTCCTCATGGCCTCAGACATGTAGCAGCAGTGGTCAAGGGCCGTTCAATTTCTCCCACGTCTTTGAACCCACTCCTCAGCTTTGCCATCTCTACACTGTACTCAGGTCTGCACTGCACTGAGATCCTTATACCTCACTGAGCTCTCCACAGTTCTTCGTTGTACTCCTCAGTGTACTGCAGAGGCACCATTCAAATTTGGTACACTGAAGGAGGACTGCAATCAGTTACATAACTAATGGCAGAAAAGGGAAACCTGAAAACAAGATGGAGTCCCATTTGTTAGCTTACTGACAACACAGCCTGGTGGTATCTTTGTATGCTTCCAGTATTTAAAAAACAAAAAGTGTAAATAAATGTCCCTTCCCTCCCTGCTTCCTTCAAACAAATGAATAATAAGGTAAATAAAAAGTATTCCTTAGGGAACAAGCAACTCAGAGCTCTGGCTGTGATGGAACTGTTTGTCTAAAAACAGTGTAATATTAATTTTGAATGTTTAGACAATTTGCAAAAAAAAAAAGTCTTGTTCTATTTCTTTTAATATCAAGAAATAAACACACATGTGTATGCATATAAAGCTACATATATTTATATGTAAAACCTGAAACCATACATAACTTACCCTGTAATCTATTTATCACAGGATAAAAACATTTAATAAAACTCAGGTTTTCAAAAATATGATTAATTGCAAAATAAAAATTGTGTTACAATTTTCCTACATTGTGGTTATATAATCCTGGAAGATCCTTGGCTCCAAATGTCATATAAGTGATGCTGTAACTAGTATTATTGTTTGGAAGGTTATTAATTATCAAACTTGTACTCCAGAGTTTGAGTTGATTTAATGTATTTCTTGTGTTCTCTTTAACTAATTCAAGAGAGTTCAGTTCTCTCCTCCCCTTTGAGAAACAGTCGATAGCTTGCTACATTGTAGGAATAAAAATTAATATAAATAAGATGATAAAAATGAGCTTGCATTGTTAAGTTTCACCTGGCACGATGACCTAACACTACAAAAGAAATAATGAGTGACTTGGATTGCACTTTTTAAAACATTTTAGTGCCTCGGATGCTTTCAGATATTATAGAACATGAAGATTGTATAATTGTGTAAATACAGGCACACATATCAGCATGATACCCAGAATTTGCAAAACTAAAGAAAGTTGAAATCCTTGACTGAGTTATAAGCTATATATAAGCTGACTGGAGGTTAAAGTGTTTCAAGCCAGCTGTGTGTTAAAATAGGATACTGACTTTAGTAACAAATGATATTTGGCCACCTATTAATAATTTTTTTGCAATTTTGAGACATTTCAGATTTCAGTATGAAACTGGCTGAGGGGAAAAAACAGATGGCTAGAACGAAACCTGTAGAATATGTAAATATCCTCAATATGTGTTTATCGTAAGAGATATCTTATTGCACATGAATAATTGTTAAATTTATTGAGCAGATAATGTTTTTTTTTAAACACCTAAGTCAAGAGTCCATTTTTACCTAGACTTAGTACAACTGCTAATATAGTCAATGAAGAGAAATGGTCTTTCACAGCACCTCCAGAGCTGTCTCAATGAACACAATTTCAAATCTTGCTACGATTTACCCAACAGAAAACAATACCCATAGAACAGAAAGCTTAAGGAGAATAACTTTCTAGCTTGGGCTTTAAAGATTATACATTTGTTATGATATGATTATTAAGAGATTCCTGTGCCTGAACTAAGGTGCAAAGAAGACCATATGCTGAAGTCAATAGTATGGATTTTATTTAACAGTAAATGTAAGGTAGGGAGACAGAAAGAAATAGGAAACAGTGGCAGGGAGGTGGGGTGTGAAGAGAGACAGAGAGAGAATCAAGTAGAAGACAGTCACCACCTCATGCATCCTTTGGCATCCCACTGGTCCTTCTTTACCCTGGTCTTCTCATTGATGTGGGTCCTGGAGTCTTTCTTCTGGAGTATCACCTTCATACAGTCCAAGTTCCAGCTATTCATAGGGCGTAGATGTCATTCCCATAACTTGGGATGACATGTGTGCAAGTAGTTGTTTCCTTTTCCACAGTTTCCCACAGAGGGAATTTTTGTCTGGGTACATTAACTATATTGCCCAGATGTACCTTGCCAGGCATGGAACTGGCACTTTCCTGTTGCAAATTCCTCTGTTCTGTGCTTACCTCAAGCTCCTGCTGTGGCATTTGTCTTATAGCAAGGTCCTTCTGTGTCTTTGGCAGTGTTTTGAGACTGTCATTTAAGTCCTTACAGCGTTATATTTGGTTTATGTGGCAAGGTTTTAGCAGTGGGAGTGGTCTGCAGGTCTGGCCTCTGTGAAAAGGTACCAGGAGTTGCGCCCATCTTGAACACAGCAAATTCTATCCAGCTCCAGTAGAGGATATGTAGGAATAGACTCACAATATCAGAAGTGGAATAAATAAATCATGCAGGAGATGGGTCTCTGAAGAAGATGAAGAAACCAGCCATAACGCCTCTTTTACTGTATTGTAAAATGGAGTTTTTGCCTTTTTTTTTTCCCTGAGCCACCCTTCTGCTTCCCAAGATCCCTTGAAAGAAAACTCTTAGCTATGCAGATATTTACCTTGGCCAGGAGATGTGAACACCCCCCCCCCCTTATTGGTCCTTTGTGAACCCTTTCCCCATTGGTTCTTAACCCTCAACTCCTATTGGCTGTGACCAGCATCCCCTAAAGCCCCTTAAATACCCCTGACCACGTGAGTAAACTCTGTCTCTCTGCTTACCTGTCTTGCAGTCTCTGTGTGTCTCTTTACTGGGATGTCTCGGGACCACGTGGTCTGGGGGGGACGGGAAAGGGGGAGCGATTCCACCCAGCTGTCGGAAGGACACAGCTAAATCAGTCAGCACTACTGATACCATGCCTGTGAAGAAGTATTTAAGAAAGGGTAAAAAATGCTACACAGCAACTGTGTGAGAGAGGATTGAGAGAAGCAACCATGCAGGCCCAAAAGTCACTGAAGAAGGAAGGGGAGGAGGTGCTTCAGACACGAGATCAGCCTGGGGAGAAGACAATGAAGAGTAGTTTGTCCCTCTGCAGTTCATGGAGAAATACCTCACAGCAGGCTCCCAGCAGGACCTGTGGCCCATGGAAAGGAAGCCTTGAGAGAAGTTTTTCTGGTAGGACTTGTGATTTATGGAGAGGCCAAGCAGGAACCATCTCTTCTGAAAGACTGTACCCCATGGGAAGCAATTCTTGAGCAATTCTTGAATTGTAGCCCATCTGAAGGACACCTCAGAGAAGTACATGAAGGACTGTATCCAGTGGGCGGGACATCATGGTAGAGTGGTGGAACAGCACAAGAAAAGGGAGCAGAGATGAAGTGCTGTGATCCGTGATTATCCACATCCCCTGCATTGTTCAGGGTGGGAGGAGTCAGGAGACTTGGAAATGGAGTGAAGTTGAACCTGGGAGGAACAGATGGTAGGACAAAGGTGTTTTTTTAGTTTTGTCTTTGTTTCTCACTATCCTACTCCATTTTTAATTGGTGCTAAATCAATATTCTTCCACTCAAGTCTGTTTGGCCTGTAGTGATAACTGGTAACTAATCGCCCTGTCCTTGACCCACAAGCTTCTTTCTCTTATTCTCTCTGTCTTGCTGAGGTAGAGTGTGAGAATGGCTTGGTAAGCACCTGGCAACCAACAAAGGTGAACCATTTTGCATATATAAAATAAGTGATAGGGGTAATTAATTTCTTTGATACTATTTGCAAAGTAATATGAAATTGTTTGGCATTAAACTTGAGCTGCAGTTTTGTTGGCAGAATGTTTAAAAAGTGGTAAAAAAAAATAATATCTGAAGTTCTCTACATAATCATTTTGACAATATAAACCCAGCAGACCACTTATGAGTTTTATCAGACCTCAAGCTTGAATATTGATGTTGATTGAGACACTAGTCAGAATTGCTCCTAATTATTTTATGTAAATGATATGGTATTCAAAACCAGTTAGTTGGGTTTTGTGTTTAAGATTTTTCATAATAAGTTCTGTACTTCTTAAATTCTTATTCTATAAATAATGATAATTAGGTCCACAACTGATCACCTTTAGTTAGTCATGTTCTATTTAGAAAAGGTCTGCATCCCCACCTGTTTAGATTATTTTCCTAAAATTTTGAAAGTAACTAAATTTATAGTGTGCTTTATAACTGTGGAAACAAGGCCAGCTGAACAGAAACTACTTTGTCAAAGACAGTTACATAATAACGTAAAACATCTCTAGCACAGGGTTTATGAGAGGATGACAAAGACAGTAGAGTGGACTGCAGTGAGACAATGAGATAATATTTATCAGCATGATAGGAAGCAGTCTTAGCATATACATCACCTCACCTTTGTCAAGACCTCCTTTAAAGGGCATCACAGGAAAATTTTGAGGAAAAAATTAAGGAACACAGTGCTGCATCTTTGTGGTGTTAACAGAAATAAAGAACAAAGGTACTTAATCTAAAAGTGACCACATCTGTGCTACAGATTTTGTCTTTGACTCTGCTTGTAAGATTAACAGAGATGGTAAGTGGCTCAGGTTGTTACGGAGAAAGGAAGCTATTTGTGCAGGATATTAGAAGCAGATAGCAATTTTCCACCTTGTAACCTTTCAAGGGCACTTTTTACAACAAAAACCTTGTTTTTATAAAAGCATAGTAGGGCCCATGATGAAAACAGCAAAAAAGAACTTAGGCTGTTGACTTTTTCCAAAAAAGATCCCTCCTGGTAATACCATGGTTTAGTAATAACTAAATAAGTCATCATTTCTGGCAAAAAATAAAAAAAAATAATTACCAAAGCAGTGTAAATCTTGCTGCTTGTGAAATCTGGCAGTGCTATAGTACTTAAGGTTACCTGATGAAATACAAGGGAAACTCCATAAGAAGGGACATTGCAAATGTATACAAGGGGATCAGTTGTCACTGCTACAAAAACTTTCCCTTTTTTTCTATTTTTTATACTTAGTTTTAAAGTCTTATGTAATGTCTTAACATTTTTCTTTACTGCTATAAATTTCAAAGCTTCTGTAGATCAGTAAAACAACAAATTTACTATGATACACAAAATTAAATATCAATGACGATTCTTAATTAGTACAATAATATATTTATTTGATGTATGAAACCCCCGTGCCGCCCAAAATCAGTAGAAGGATCTAGTTTCTTGTATGATTGAAGTAAATTTACATTTTGTGTGACATTATGAACCCTAAAAAGTAGTCTGGAAACTGTAGCTGCGCAAGTAACTACCCCAACCATGGGACCAGATGCAGTTTGAACGTTTCCTGTTTTGAAGAGATCTGTGGTGTCAATACTGTCATGTAGTATGACACTCCTACCATCCATGCTTAGGCCAGTGGAAAATATTTCTGAAAAGTTTTTCTCTGATTACATCTGGTAAAGTTCTAGGGAGGGGGAATCCTACAGCTCCCAGTGTAGAATTCAACTGTTTGAAAAACGGTTCCATTGAGCTGGAAAAAATATGTTTTAAAAATAATTTCCAGGGAGCCAAGGCTACCCACAACTTTGGTGACATTATATTATGTGAAAGGTCTAGGACTATCTTATCTCCATGGAGAACAACAAGAATTTGTGTTACCTGGTGACTAGGTGAGGAACATAGAAATCAACTCAAATACTGAGTGATAGCTGGGCAGCTCACTGGCGCGCTTTCCACAGTCTCACAATCTTCTTCATCAGGAGACTGCATGCACCCCGATATGATGCACAGCCTCCGATATACCTATTTACTGTGGATTGCTCTGTTCAGTGACCAATTTCAGGTTTCAACAAGAGCTTCTGGCCGTGAACCTCATTCTTTAATTATATGCTGTGTGAATAATTTTTTGTGTGTTTGATTATTCCCCAGGGTGCCAAACGTTTTTGTGGTTAAAGACTAATAACTTCCCTATTCAGTCCCTCCATACAAATCAGGATTTTCTAGATGTGCAATACTACCTTTCCCTCAAAAATTGATTTTTATTTCTTTGCTGTTTAGTTTATTTTCACATGGCAACTATTTTATCTTTCTAATCACCTTGTCTTTCTTCTTTTTTTAATATTTTTACAGAGCACCAGTACTAACTGTTTTCAAGAACAAGTGGCCAGAAAAAGACTGTAAAATTAAAGATGTGAGTGATTTATATAGACTTACATAGTTTGTTTTACTTACAGTTAATTTCTTAGTATTTTATAATAATTTATTTTTCTTTTTGATCTTCATCAGTATTTGACTATATATCTGTATATATACAGAAACCTTATGATTCTAAGGTCCTAATGTTTTTCTAAGTAGTAATAGCTTAGGAACCATCTTTGTACATACATACAATTACTTTGTTGAAAAATAGTGGGTTTGTAGAGTTTTGTTTTTTTTCCAAATACAGCTTTTTAAAAAATTAATTTATTCACCAGTTTCTCAGTATCTTGAAATTCTTCCAGAGCTTGTGTTTTAGTTCTCCTGAAAAAAAAAAAAAACTGTACTAGAAATTTCAGTATTCACCAATCACTTTATTTTCTGCATGATTTAGGTAAACAGAATAACAAGAATTCCAGTAGAAACAGATGGAGCAGTTTGTAGTCAAAGAGTTTCTTTCCTTCTTTTCTTTTTATTTATAAAGCAATTCATAATTACTTCTGAGCTGTCAAAGTTTCCTATCATCCCTGGTTGATTTGTACTTGCATGTGTGTGTAAGGAAGTATTCTAATCTATATTTTAACTATTAGCACTGTGGAAAAAATTCTAATAAAATCTTCATGGAACTAATAAACTAAAAGGCTTATGCCAAACAAGGTTGTTTTTTTTTTTTTGGAGAGAGTTTTAAAATTATTAATAATTAAGAAATTTAAACTTGAAATAGATTTGATGATGTGATCATATGTGGTCCTCAGAGGAATAAATTAAGTAATGGACTGCTCTAAAATAGCAGGAGTATTCGTGCAGCCATAAAGAGATTTGTTATCTAAGCATATATCGTGCTTACATAGATAATGTCACTAAATTCCATCCTATTTGAAAATGCCTTAAATTCCATATCATGGCAATACTATTTAGAGCAAAGTGTATTGCAATAATATGAAGTAATATTTAGTTATTATTATTGTTGTTATATTTAGTATTATTTCTTTAAAAAAAAAAAAAGGCACATATATTAAGATAACTTTCCTGAACTTTACAGGACACCAAATGATATCTTTTCTTCGTACTATGTAGCTGATACAAAGAAGAGGGCACCAAAGGAAAAAAGAAAAGTTATTTGTAATGCTCTCTAAATAACTCAGAGGAAATTAGATAAAGAAGAGATGATATCTATGACACTAATTATAATGACACTAATTAACATCCTTAGAAAAGTTGGCTTAATCCTACTTAAAAGTAAACAAACAGATTATGCATGGCTCAGAAAACAGATGTGTTTTTTAAGAAATTAAAGAAAAAATTAAAGCAGGAGTCTGTTCAGGTGAAAATGCTTCGGCAGTCATGGCTTATCAGCCATAACACAAACAGCCCAGGAATACCTGTAATAGTTCTTACTATTGCTTGTTTTCTGATTGCTATTTTTCTGGCCAAAAGAAAACTGACAGAGCAGACAGACTTAAACGACTTGCAATTTAGAACTGGATAAAGATTACTTGAGCTTTTCATCAATCAAAACTGAAAATTTGCATCAGCTCTATTTGCCCTGAGGTAATTTTTCACCTGTCTCTAAACAGATTGTGTTTCATGTTCATCCAAAATATATCTTGTTCAATCATAAACAGGCATTTCCTTTTATGACTGTTCTCTCTCCATTCCATTAAAAAGCATCTCAAATTAAAAAAAACAAAAAAAAAAAACCCAAACATTTTCTTGGAGGATATTGATACTCACTCATGGTTAGATTTCCATTAGCAAAAAAAAAAAACAACCCAACAAATTCCCTGCTCTCCACCCCCCCCACCCCCCAGTGTCTTAAAAAAGATAACTAATACTTTAGCCTACTATGTCTTTACCCTTCTATGTCTTTACAATACAATACGGGACAAAAAGGCTGATTGAGTTCTATCGGATACTTTTTTTGTTCTCCCTTTTTTGTTTTGTTTTTTTTTTTCTTTTGTCTTGGGTCTGATAGCTACTGTTGATCAATGGCACAGAATTATGTCTGAAGTTGACTGTTCTTTGAACAGAAGGAAGAATTGTGAACAAATATAAATAATGCTAAGTCTGTTTCTAATAATTTATGAAATCTCAAGGAGTCTATCTGAAATCTGATAGGAAAAACCTGGAGGAGGTAACATTTTTTTTTTCTGCTTCTTATAATGGTAAGAAAACATAGATCTGAGAAAAAAAATTGCAATAATAGAAAAATAGATAAAGAGAACTGATCAGTTTAAAATGAAGAATTAGAAGAGATGGCTGTCCTGAGAAACATTCCGAATAGGCACAAGATATGCAGAGAAGAAGACACAGATGGTTTTACAGACTAGCCTAGTTTAACTAGGGTGTTAAACTAGTATATCTTTGAGTGAGACATTTCCATATCCATTAATTTCTTGTCCCTGAAAGACTGGATCTAAGATGATTCAAATGGAAATAGACCATTTTTTTACAAACAACAATTAGAAATATTTATTTACTTTGTCATGAACTCAAAAAATGGTACTAAGAATGAAAGAATTTTATTGAAATGGATTCAAATCGCTTGGGCCAAAATGTGCCCTTTTTTAGAAGCAAATCATAGAATCACAGAATGGTTAATGTTGGAAGAGACCACAGTGGGTCATCTGGTCCAACCTGTCTGAGTGGACGTTGCACAGGATTTTGTCCAGACAGGTTTTGATTATCTCCAGTGAGAGAGAGATATACCCACAACCTTTCTGGGCAATCTCTTCCAATGTGCAGTCACATGCACAGGAGAGAAGTTCTTCCTCATATTCCAGTGGAACTTCCTGAAATGCAGCAGGGTTTTCTTATCACCTTAGCTAACAGCATACTTCACTTCTACTCTCTGACTATTGAAAAATACTTATATGATGTCAGAGCTAGCTTTTTACCTAAAAAATAACACTAAACCCC
>JAWWMP010000081.1:133939345-133952879 GCA_035047865.1 Dendrocincla tyrannina | reverse complement strand
TAGTTTCAGTGGCTTCTTGAAAGACTGGTTGTATCTCAGAGTTTTTTCAGTTCAAGCATGTAACAAAAATAAGGAAATATTTATTACAAGTCTGGTTCATAAATTGCCTTGATAAAAGAAATTCCTAATAAAAACAGCATAAGTCTGATAATTAAAAAATAACTACTGCCATTTATAATAAACAGATAAAAACCTGAGTTTTTATCTGACTCTGTGAAGTTGGCAAGATGGGTGTCACTTTGCCATCTTGGGGTTGGGTTCCACCAGCCTTGCTCTCAGGTCAAGAAAGCAGTGGGGGGTTTTTTTGGGTACAACTTACACACACAGGCACTCCTGAATCTATAGAAAAGTCCTGTCTCTTCCCACACTTCAGTATTGCTGCTCACTGACCCCTCACCATAAAAACCATGGTAATTGCTACCAGAGAGGAGGCAATTCCCTCTTGATCCCTGAGAAGGTTTTGCCCCAGCCTGAGTGTGGCAGCCAAGACCAGTTGAAGAGGCAGCCTCTGCTTCCCCTGTTCAAACTTTCCCTTTCAACCAGAATGTGTAACACAAAACCCATGGTGTACGTGAAAATGAATAAAAGATAATCTGTGAGATCTCAAAGTTCTAGTAAACTGGATCTAGAATAATGGTCTTTAAATACCATCTTTTGGTGATTGCAATGACTCTGGTAATTCAAAGGAGATGTACAAACTTGAAAGATACATTTATCAAAAAGAGGATTTCAGGAGGTCTCATTATATACATTGCTGATAGATTAGTTGGAGTTCTTAGTTTTTAGTTTTCTTCTGAGATGTGATTTGGATTTTCTTAAAACCTCTAAAGTCCATGGTCTTCTTAATACCTTTAATCTGGAATCTAAGAAAGAAAATAATAAGCTGCTTCAGAGGCTTAGATTGTTATCTGTTACTCCATCTCTGGAAATATTTGAAAAACTACAATTAGGAACTTGTAAAATTAGTTTGCTACTTTGTGCATATTTATTCCTTTCACTATTTGCATACATAAAATTTTAAGTTTTCTCTCTTCATCCTTCATAATAAAAGGAACATCTTATGGAAGGAATTCAAAATTAGTATATGTAAGTAGTAATATCTAATTTTAGAAATCACTTTTGGGTATTTTCTATACTGCTTGGACCTCCTAGTGGGTCATTCATTCCATGAGACATTATTACTTGTGGTACTTTTTAAATTTGAGAAATAGTAGACTAAATTATTATAGTCTGTCTATTTTAGATGTCAAGTACAAGAGATGTGGAGTTTAGTTATTTTTCAAGTTATTTTTCATCTCTGTATTTGGTTGTGTTCCAAATTGGGGTTGAACATAGCTTGTCCTTTTGATTTATATGCTTTTATATACAAAAAGTTGCAGCTCTATACATAGGGACAGAATTAGGTCCACTGGGTTATTGCTATTCATTGAAGAACATGCAGAAAAACTGCTGGTCATGCAGTCTTCCTAATTTAAAACCAGTGACAAGTAGAAGGTAAGATGCATTTATGGACTATATTCTTCTGAACAAGAATCTTACTTTTATTTCTCTGATGTCATTGAAAGGTGAGAACATATTGAAGGAAAATAATGTATCTTCATTCTTTCAAAATAGAATGACCTTCTCCTGAAATTTGAACTAATATGTTTTCCATTAAATATTTCATATTGTAATGTTTTCATCACGTGACTTAGCACTGGGAATAGAATTGTTACTACTGGGCTGACATACATGATAGCTCTACTTAAAATGTAAAGTAGAAAAACTTAAATAACCTTATGAAATATTAGTTTTATTTAAAACGTCATAAAAGATCATGTGCAGGATCATACGAGTATAGTTCTGCAAAATTAATTTTATAAGCTTGCATATTTGTTGAATTGAAGAAATACTATTAATTTCTGGGTTTTTTTCCTATCTTAATGGCTAAATTTTCACTCTGTCAGTGTACAATGCTTCAAAGAATAAATAATGACATTAGAGTTTTCATGTGTGAGGGAGAAAGTAAAGTCAGACTAATGCAGAAGAAGAAATAACCAAAACACAGTTGACAACTAAGTGGAAAAACATGTTTTAGCCACAGGTCAAATCAAATTGCCAAAAAGAAAAACAAATTAGAATAAAGAAAATCTTGCCTCTATGCACAGCCAAGTTATATAAATATTAATATTTTTTATGCCCCATGAAGAAATGAAAAGTGAAAATGAATTCTCACAATAAAATATCACAGATGCCCACTAATGAACACATCCCTAAGCAATGGCAAATGCACTCCAGGAAATCCTAGTGCCTCAAGCAAATTTAAAATAAATAAATAAATGAGAAAGTGAGAGAAGAAGGAAACATTAATGGCAACTCAAGATGGACTAATTCTAAAAATAGCACAATATGATTTACAGAAATAATTTTCAGTAATTAAAATATAGAGTTCCTATTGTCTTTTTCCATCTCACAAAACCCAAAATATAACACTTGGGAAAATTCAGTCCAAGATGTTTGATTCATTTCTGCTCCCCAAGGTAGTTCTCACAACTAGACATACCATTGTTTACAATACAGTTTAACTTTTAACTAATGAGATTTACTGCTATAATTCTATTTGAATCTAAAAAAAAAATAATCAAATCTATTGTCCTTATATAGAGGGAAACCGTAAGTGATACAAGTATATTTTCCTACATTTCTTATATTTGCTTCAGAAAAGGCATTTGTCCTCAATAAAGTCTATGAAGGAAATAACAGAAGCAATCACCTGTAAATTACGGATATGACAGTAAGAAACAAATTACTGACTAGCCAAGAACATAATATTCTACTGTCAAATTACTTTATTTTTACTAACCATGTTTCAAAAGCAGTCACATGGTATTTTCACCACATACAGAGAGGTCATTAATCTGTATCTTACTACAAAAGACAGGATTTTGCAATTAAAGACAGCAAGAGAAAAAACAAAAATATCCCTAATAAAGAAGATTTTGTTCTATGGAGAAAAGACAAAAATTAGTATCATTATTACTACATTGATTCAATACTTATTGAAATTGGCAATTATCCAGATATGGGTACAGCATTTATTTTGGTGTCTAATCTACCGTTTTTCTGGTGTGTGCAGTATGAAAGATGAGAAGCTTAACATATAGTTTTGCAACCATGAAGGTCATTAAACATAATATTGAAAAGAAACCTGAAAAAACAGTTATCCAATATTAAAACTGTAACAAAAATACGGCGTTAATTTATCTTCATTTATATTGGATTTAATTGCGTAAATTCTTGAACAGCTATCTTCAGAAACAAAATTTTTCTGTTGTTCTGCTCTGAGAGCAGAGTGTAAACATAATTAAAAGTATAGAAATCCTTCTCAAATCAAGAAAAAGCTCTTTAGATGTCGAAGGGCTGGTATTTGATTGTGCTTGTAATCACTTCTACTGAAACTAATAAGACTATTATTGCTCTGTGCCTCTTATCTAAATAAATAAATAAACAAGGGAGCAGGGGAGATGCATTGCTGAGTAGATTGGGTTTAAGAACCATCCGTAACATAGAAACAAAGCTATGTAGTTCTATATTTAGCATCATCTTTTCTACTGAGCAGCAGTAGCTTTGGAGAATCAGGGAATATCACTTTTTAGGAAAGGATTAGGCTAAGAGGCTTAGTTACCATGGCTCTAGTATTTAGTATACATATTTAATAAGACTTTCTATGTTCTTGCTCCCATCATAGCACTTTAATTTTATCATCCCGTTTCTGCAGTAGAAACAAAAATTAATAATTTCCAGAAATTATGGTACTCTTAAAGCAGAATATAACCTCTCATTCAAAGCAATAACCATTCATAACTTCTTTGCCAACTTCTTTGTGTTTATGTCTCATAGATCTTTAGATTAACAGGCAATGAAAGCAAGAATAGAATAGATGGAAAAACATTTCTCACACAGACAGATTGAATCCAAGTGAAAATGTATGGAACATAGCTAAAGATGGAATATCTTCCTCTTCCTTTGTCAAAAAGAAAGCCTTCTTTTTTCTATTCTACTTTCTGGCTTATAGTAGTAATTTCCAAGTACTGAAGTGAGAAGAAGATTTAAATCTTTGTTTCTTTTAGTCTTGTTCATATACCACATGATATACTCTTGGAGAGCACATCAGACAGGGATTCTCCTTTGTAATACACTGTGGACACAGATTCTTAAAACAAACAAACAGTCAAACAATCATGCCCCCCCCACACCAAACTAAAACAAGAAACAAACAAACAAATAATGAAACTCACCTAAAGCTAACCTAGCTCACACATTGCATTAAATCACTACTTTGTTTTATATTTTTATTGTACAACTGTAATTCAGTTTCATTTCAGAAATGTTCCACTTCAAAGTGATATTGAACTGGACAGTTCAATAACCCTAGACAACTATTAGATGCTTGAAATATTTCTAGTAAAAAAAAAAAATCCCCCTGGTGTAGTGAGCAGAATAATAGGAAGAGGGAACATTTTTTTGCATTTTTGAGTACTGGTCTCTATTACATTCAAAAGTAAGAAACCTACAGTTTTACTGTCCATGAAGCTTCATTCACTTTCCTTCTGAAAGAACGTAGCTATATCTGATTTGTATAGAGGAGTGATAATATTATGTTGAATATTCTAGAAGTAATTTGTTGTATTGGTTTCAAAAGGAGCCTTGTTCAAGGCAGATAAAAATGCATGAAAGTTTCCAATTTCAACTATCAGAAGTAGGTTTATCACTATATTTGTACCAGTGGAAGGAGAGAAACACCTACATCTTTATTAACCCTTAATATTGAAAAATTATTAGTAGAACAAATGAAAAATCATGTATGTGAAAGATTTCTTTTATTTAAATATTATGTTTTAAGCTGCTAGGTGCACTAATGTTTACTTTTGAAATTTGCCTGAAGGAACTAGAAATGTACTGGTTTTAAAATAGAAAGCTTAAATTCTCAGAAGAATATATTAAATTGTAACAGAGTTTTTTGGGCAAAAAAACCCGAAAAAACTGTAAAGATTTGAGGCAAACTAAACCAAAATGTTAAATACAGGAACACTGAAGAAGCAAATGAAATTAGATCAACTAGCTCTGAAAAAAATACATTGTGACTTTCAGTATCTTATAAATATCTGAAATTTTCATCAACTGCTTTTCTATATACATTTTCTACTATAATATTTAAATATAATTTTGAATGTTGAATTTCTTGAGTCCTTCAGTAATGACTCATATGCGTAAAAGACAACAATCCTCAGGTATGCCAAATCTGGCTCTTTTGCCATGACATTTCAAGATAAAAAAAAATAAAATAAAAAATCTGTATACTGGATTAAGTATCAAACCTGAATAACCCAATGGTGGTATGAGATACTGGATTATTATATTAATTATTGGCTCAGACTAAATGACGTGTTTGGTGATGGGGGGGGAAGGGACCAGTTGAATTTCACAGAGATGAGGTAATGCCCTATCTCACAGCTGAGCCCCTGCAACTTGACTGAGCACCCCTGGAGCAGCTGTCAGCCAAAAACCCCAGGAGCACTGCCCACTCCACACAGGCGCCCCTGACCCAGCCCCAGACTGGCTGGCACATAGGAGGTTCTTCCTGGGGACATGAGGTGTGGCCAAAGGCAGCCAAAATAAAAGCAGCAAGGTGTGCTCTCCATGCTTGTTCAAACCGTGCTACCTGGGCGTATGGAAGCTAGACTTGCATAGGACTCTGGGTGGCAGCTATAATTCTCTCTTTTTCTCTATTCTCTTTACTTTTTCTTCTCCTTAATATTTTGAGTAATTTAGGACCGGGTGGATTGGATTTTGCTAAATTGTATGGATTGGCATGCGGTAACTCAATGTTCTGTGGAATGCTTTATTTTGCTTGTATGTTAGCATTTGAACTTTTGCCAAATGCTCTTATTTTTTGAAGTTTACCAGAATGTACCTCCTGAGAAAACAAGTGTAGTGTTTTCCCCTTGTCACGCTCTCTTAAAGAAACTCAAAGCTCTTTAATATATCTGGTGGGTGGATGTTTGGAGGCTTGTATATTTTTAAAGTAAAATCCTTTCAGTGAGCTCTTAGCTTGGGGCCTGGGGTCTTCCAGGTGCAAACTTTCTTTTACTTCATTTGCAGATTCAAAGTTATGGAAAAGCAAAAATATTCTACTGTATGACAGTATTCTAGTTTTGCAGTGAGGATCAGTGGGTAATATGGGACTGCTTAAAAATTTGGAGTTTTCTTCCAGCTTTGTCAATAAAATAACAAAATTATATCAAATCTATATCAAAACTATATCAATGCAGTTTGATTTATTCATTCAATATGCATAAAGATGTCCATGTGCATGTTCCTATCTCAGATGAGCACTAACCTAATTTTACTTTCAATGTGTTAAACCTTACAAGTCTCTATAATCCTAGTGAAATTTCTTGGCATTTGAAATATATAAAAAATACAAACTCAGAAATAAACCTCCATATCTGTGTTAGATTTTACACATAAACAATATTAGAATAGAATAAAAATAAATAATTTCAATTTAAAATATTAAAAATATTATAGGCAAAGTGTCAAAAATTGCACTCTTAGTTTCAGTTTTGGGAAGGAATTTAGATCATGTTTGGTTTAACAACAGGCAAGCTAAAACACTGCTTGAACAGTACAAACATTAAATATACATCATTCTTTTGGGAGATAATGTTTGGTTCAAATGGAATTGTTAGTGAACTGTCACAGTTTTTTTTAAATCCTGCAGCCAAATTTCACTACTGGTCTGAAGTGTCCAATATAGGATGTGGAAGTGACAAGAATTTAAATATATTCTGGACCATTACATTGCGTGATGATATAGCATGGGGAATCTTCATGATTCTCTCCCTTACTCCCCCACCTCATGTACATTCATAATTTAGTCTCATACCATATCTTGAAACTTTGACTAGATGTCAAAAGTTTCACCAGAATGTTTCAACTTTCAGCCTTTGCATGTAGACTGAGATGAACTGTATAACCTTTTATATACAAAGTGAAATGGGAAAATATGGAAAGTAATATTACAGCCAACTGTTTTGCATATGTCCTCAAAGTTATGTCTCCAATGCATAAAAAGCACAGTATAACAGAATCTGAAGCCTAAATATGAGCCAACAATGTGCCCAGGCGGCCAAGAAAGCCAATGGCATCTTGGCTTGTATCAAGAATAGTGTGACCAGCAGAACTAAAGTAGTGATCGTCCCCCTGTGTTCGACCTTGGTGAGGCCACACCTTGAATACTGCATTCAGTTCTGGGCCCCTCACTTTAAAAATGACATTGAGGTGCTGGAGTGTGTCCAGAGAGGACAATAAGGCTTTTGAAGGGTCTAGGAAGAACGTCTCATGAGGAACACCTGAGGGAACTGGGTTTCTTTGGTCTAGAGAAGATGAGACGCAGGAAAAAGGTTATTTCTCTCGAAGGAGATTGTAGTGAGGTAGCTCTGTCTCTCCTGCCATGCCTGAAGTGAGAGGACCAGTGGCAATGGCCTTAAGCTGAGACAGGAAATTCAGATTAGTTATTAAAAAGAAAATTCACTGTTAGGGTGGGCAAGCATTGGAATCGGTTGCCCAGAGGGGTGGTGGAGTCAACATCCTGGGAGGTGTTAGGAGTTGTCTGAATCTGGTGCTGGGTGGTACGGTTTAGTGGTTTAGGGGTTACAGTGGTAGACCTGGGTTGATGGTTGGAGTGGATGATCTTAAAGATCTATTCCAACCTTGATGAGTCTATGATTCTCTCACTCTATGAAATACATTTACTCTTAGCCATCAATATATGTAGATCTACTCTCATTTTGCATTAGCAAAATGAATATGTGTGAATTACTGGGCCACCTCCATAAGATCTGTTTTTTCTGTTTAAAAAATCTCTCAGTATGCTGCTCACAGTAAAATACACTGCGTTTAGTAACTTCAGCTTATTATTTTTTAAGCTTTTACTTTTCAGTCAATATAAATACAAAAGTTTAAAATCTTTCCATTATATTCGAGATTAAATTTGGCCTAGCGTGGCTGAAAAACTAGGACGGCAGTGAAATAGAGGTAAAATATACTCTTAGGGGAGGAAAAAGCCCCTCAACATTCCCTGCACATACACTAAAACACCCAAGCAAACAAGGAGATATTTCTATGCAGTGCTTAATCCACAGTATCAGAGAAACAGTATGTACTACATTACTTTAGTTTTTTACCTGTCTGATTTACCCTTTCAGAAAAAAACTGTCTGTAGCAGCTGGATGGATCCTTTTCATCTGGAGAAAGGTTCCTTTTCCCATGTTCCGCCTGGGCTCCCCAGCCATGGGAGACAGTCCTCCATGAACTTTTCCAACGTGAGTCATTCCTACTGTGTTTCTTTATGAACTGCTTCAGCATGAGTTCCCCACAGGGTTACAAGTCCTGCCAGCAAACCTGCTCCAAAAAGGTTTTACTTTGACTTCACAACCTCCTTTGCTACAGTGTGGGGTCCTCCATGGGCTGCCGGAGCACAGCCTGGTTTGCCATGGTCTGCATGACAGGCTGCAGTGGAATCTTTGATCCCGCTCCTTCCTCACTGACCTTGGTGTCAGCAGAGCTGTTTCTCTTTCTCACCACTTTCTCTGGCTCCAAATATGTTATCCCAGAGGTGTGACCACCATCGCTGATGGGCTCATGCTTGGCCGGCAGTGAGTCTGTCTTGGATTTGACTGGCATTGGCTCTGTGGTAAGGGAAGCTTCCAGCAGCTTCTCACAGAAGCCATCCCTTCAGTTGACCCACTACCAAAACTTTGCCATGTATACCCAATACACTTTCAAACACTTCTCCATTTTTTCACTTTTATCTATAAAATTAATTTTAATTGCTTCATTAGAACTGCATTAGAATAATTTTTAAGAAGTATTACTGATACACTTATCATAAATAAGTACTATAAAAATAATTATATATCTCCTATAGTTCAGTGGAATAGAATTTTCCTTTTTTCATTTAACAAAATTCTGTTGAGACAGCGTAGATGGGTAAGAGGTGATCTTAATAGATGCCAAGAATCTCTTGCTCTCTGGTGAAGAGTTACTTTATGAAGAAGACCTGAAGAGTTGCAATTTATAGAGAATAAGGAAAGGGGGGAAAGGTTAGAAGCAATATGAATTTAAACACAAGAAATGTTAAACTCTATAAAAAGAAACACTCATGTCTTAAAAGTGCATGAATAGCCAAAGGGAAAAATTCAAGCTCTACCCATATATGCCCTATATTCTGTATATCCTTTCAGTGGTCAGACATAGGAATAAATTGAAGAAAAAAGAGAAAGGAAAAAAGTGTTCTTGTTTTTTACTTGTTTGTTTGCTTGCAGCTGTACTATCAGGCATAATAAAGACTTAGTACTAGACAGCTTTAACTGTAGTTCACTAAAATTGACAAATTTAATATTGCAAGTGTCATTTTACTCTGTTTCTTTAATATATGACAAATTAATGCAAATATCAGATAATGAAAATGATGGAAACTTGAAAGTGGTTTTATAACTACATTCTGACGCAGTCCTTTATGTTTGCCATTTGCCCAGTGTTTTGTTTTTTTTTTTTCTTGTAATGCATCAATAAATCAAAACAACTGTTTGGCTGAAAGGTAGAATTTTTAGATAAACAGGAAGAAAAAAACAAACATTCTAGAGCCAATGTCAGTGCTGTGCTAGTAATAAGAACAACCTCTTCTTGGCAAAGCTTGATTCATGTTTTTTTCATTGCTTAGAATGATTCATCTAGGTTTTCTAATACTTAGGATATCACTTTGATTTACTTGGGCTGACCTCTTCTATAGGGGTGAGTGCTTGCCTACACAAAACAAATTTCACTTCGACTCTGGATAACTGTGTCTTACTACATTTCTTCCAAAGCTGAAAAAGCTTTTGACTGAATTTATCAAACCAGGTCATGTTTTTGAAGTGTTGCTAACATCATAAGTGTCTCCAAAACTACTTGGGAAATAAGCAACAAGCAAGGACAAGTGGAGCAAAACTACTTTATGGGATAGATGTGCTGTATAACAGACTGTGCAGTGTTTTTCTTTCTATCACACAGACTGGGGAAATGGAGCACTGGTTCTCATTTTGTTTTTTCTTTGTTTTGATGCCGTAGGACTTTATATATTTGTATATATATATGTATATATTTTCCTACATATTTGTATATTTTTAAATTTTTATATAGCTTCTTATATTTCATGTAGCAACTAGCAGTTTCTACCTCTGTGCTATATTCCTGAATTTCTGTGTTAAGGGTGAGATAGTAACTAGAACATCTTGCTTGGGTGTTGTATACAATGACTAGGATAACAACACATATTGTAGACAAAATAAGATAGAAGACCCCAGAACCTTAGAGAAGTTCCAAGGGGAGAATGTGATGTGAAGATGATGATGGTGAAGAAGTAAGGGATCTTGAGACTGACCCCCGATTCAATTCTAGGGAGGCGTGCCAAAGGACAGACCTGAGGGAGGTTCTGAGGGTGGCACCAGGGTGGATCATCCTTGGGTTGGGTGTAAGCTTTAGTTATGGCAATTAAGTAGTGTTATAAGTAGGCACACTTATGCAGCACATATGTCTATATTCTCTGTACACACAAAAGTTTTTAGTAAAGATGCTCGCTGACATGCCTATATACCTATACACTGTCTGCACCTACATACACCATGCGCCTATATATTCCATGCACCAGAAAATATTCATTAAAGAACTGCTCTCTGCTTTACCTGTATTAATGTTGCCTTTAAAAGTTTTTTCCCCTCAGTTTTAAGCAACAGTTTGGGTTTCTTTCTGTATGCCTGGGTTTTCTACCGAAAGAAGCTAGAGCTGTAAGGGAACAGTGCACCCAATTTCTTGAGAAAACAGAGATATGTCTGGGGATCTGAAAGTGGTATAAGCAACTGCACAGACAGCCTTTTAGACTTTGACATCATTCACCTCACATTTTTCATTAGTATTTCCCTTACTGTGAGTGAAACTCATTCAAGATGCCCTGCAAGGCCTGCTGTAGCATGCAACTTCAGAAGCAGATCTAATAAAAATGGAAGAGCAAGCATATGCATAGAAGTATTTCTGCAGTTAATACATGTTGTAGGAAATGTCCCTATAATTGCATTATGGAGGTGACAGCATGGAGAAGCAAAACTGGATTTATCTGAGCACTAATCCAAGGGTATAGTCTCTAATAGTTATGTGGTCTGCATATCCTGTCACAGCATACACAACCATCCAGGTAGGACATGCTTTGTGGTAATGTGGTCACTAATATTGTAATGAAAGTTAAAGATAGTTTGTTTGCTAGAAGGAAATATCTCTAGATATATGTGACTTAGGTGGGATTTCCTCTGTATGACCAATTCAGATGGAAATATTTTATCTTTGAACTTCAAAACAGGTCCTCTGTTTGTCAGTGTCAGTTTACAGCATGAGATTCGCCTTGCTTGATTGCCTTTTGCAATATAGAAGTAAAATTGGCATCTTTACCGGCAGGTTCTGAAAAATGAAGTGATTATAGTCTTGACAGAGCAGTATAGAAAACTTTGAGCTTTCTGTTGTTGATGTGGGAGATTTTGTTCTCTGGGACTAGCAAATCAGCATGTTTTAGAAGCAGTCACTTCACTCAGAAATGAATTGTCTAACTACACTATAAAGATAGCTCTATTAAATGTAAAATTATAATCTCAGAAGAAGTATAAGGTTTTATATGGAACCAGTTTTCAATAACAAGTATTTTACAATTACTTTATTCTAATCAACTTCTTGAAAAGATTTTCAGATACTTATGTATAAGGAAGAAATTGTAAAACTTGGAAACAAAAATTCTGTAGTTTTTATGAACAATATAGTGTAGCGAGGAATGTTATGTATTTAAGTGAGTGCAGAAAAGTTTTTTAGTGTTTCTTATGAAGAGATGATGTAAAGAAATAATGTAAGAGATTGTGCAACAGGAACGACTATCAAAACAGACTGGAAGGAATGGAGGTTTAAATGTTAGGATTGGATACAATATTAATACAAGTTTTGAAATCCATAACTGACGTGCTATAAGCCAAATCTAAAAAATATGATTGACAGATGTATGACAATTGAAAAACAGATACCATTTACTGAATATAAAAGGTTGTTGGATTTTTTTTATGTGACAGATCTACCAAGAAGATTTTGAATTATTTAGCTGTAGTCTTTCCAAATACAGAACACAGCAAAAGCAAACTAGCCTGTTAGCCTGCCAGATTACATTTATTTGCTGACAAATGAGAAATGCGGAGTGGCACTAGCTATTATGTCATGTTGTACAGTTAGATGTGTTTTCGGAGTGTATTTAGACATTCTGATAAGAGGTCCTCAAGTTACACTGCATCACTATGAAGAACCCATTTTCTGTTCATTGTATGAAAAATGGTATTAAAGTATTCCTGGTAACTTCTTCTGGGAAAAGAAGAAGTGTGAAGCCTCAAGTTTTGGCTTGGATGTTAGGAAAAATTTCTTCACTGAAAGGGCTGTCAAGCCCTGGAACAGGCTGCCCAGAGAAGTGGTTGAGTCACCATCCCTGGAGGTATTTTAAAATGTTCAGTGGTGGATTTGGCAGTGCTGGGTTAATGGTTTGACTTGATGATCTTAAAGATATTTTCCTACTAAAAGATTCTGTAATCACATCTGAAAGTATAACTTATTTACATAATAGTACTGATAGTATTATTTTTTTATAGCTCTCTTAGGATGGTTGTCAGCAGCTACTATGCTATAGGTGTGTCAGAGACAAATGTCAACTCTGACATGATGCCGCAACAAAAGACCAATGTGGCCATGGTTCCTGAAGCCCAAGAAGCCAAAAAACCCAAATTGGTTTTGAGCTGTCTTCAATGAGAGGTATAATGCAATAAGATTATCTTCAGCAAATATCATAAAAAGAAAGCAACAAAACCATTTCATAAGTCACATGGGGTTATTGTCATCAGTGAACATAAATGCATTTGAACTACATTGACCATAATTTTTTAAGCAAATCTTCTGCTTTATGAAATAGTCATCTCCTGGATTGAGGAATACAGAAGAGATAGGGAAATAAAGCCAGCTTTTTATATTATCATTGGTCAAATGATTATTTTCTGAGCTTTAATGGCATACAATCTATTAATGATAATTCAAACTTTTATCAATATTTTACTTTATTCAGTTTTACATAGAAGATTAAGTTAAAAAATATGTGACAATTTTAAAGTAGCAGAAGGTTTGTAAGTTCCATATAATATATAGTTTTACTTATGATGCCTTAGGTTTTTAATGAATTTGCAGATTTTTATACTTCTAGGTAGTTTCTCACATATAGAGTAGCTAGCAACCTCTAAGCCTGTACTAGCTGTCTTAAGGGTCAGATAATAGCTGGAACACTGTGCAAGGAAAACATGTAGCAGAGCTAAGACAACTAGATACCATGTTAGTCAAAACAAGAAAGCAAAGCCCAGCAATCTTGGAGAAGTTCCAATAAGGGAAA
>JAWWMP010000081.1:133917375-133930116 GCA_035047865.1 Dendrocincla tyrannina | reverse complement strand
TCTGCTTAAGTGCTCTGATAAGCTCAGCACCTCTTTCCCTCTATTGATTATGACTTTAGATGGCATTTGCTGAGATGAGTACTAGAGTGAATTTTTGCTCTTTTCAAAAATGGGTGCAATGTTTTCATCTTAAAATATTACTGAAAAAAATTATGATGAGTGGCATGAATTTTATGATGCTAATTTTATTCTTCCTAATAATAGGAAATGTTATCAATTGAATGACTGTTTATTTATGTAGTAATTCATCCTCTCAGAATAAACTTACTGGATGAAGATTAAAAAATCTATTCCTTTAAGATTTTATTTCCTGAACATGTGAAGAAATTTCACTGGTTTTAGCAATGGTAATTAATTACCACATATCTAAGTGTTGCTGTCATATACAGTAGGCACATGTTATTGAAACATGTATCTGCAAGGTGTAGATTTTCTTGTAAATAGCAATATTTCCTGTTTAAGAGAACATCCCATCAAGATGAGATGCTCTCATAAGAACACATCAGTGCAGCTTCATCATTTTATGTAAAAGGAAATTTTTTGCCTAATCTTGAGAACTCTCTCTTGAATACAAGTTACTAATTGTCCAATAAAATTATTTTACTTTTTAAGAAACTCTGCAGATATTAATCAGCCTGGCACACACTCCATCAGAAAGATGAAATAGAATCACAGAATGATTTTGGTTGGAAGGGACCTAAGATCATCATGGGCCTTTAAGACTGCCAGGATTGGGGCATGAACAGCTTCTCTGGGCAACCTGTTTCAGAACCTCACCACCCTTACAGTAAAGACATCTAATCTAAACCTACTCTCTTTCAACTTGAAGCCATTTCCCCTTTTTCTAGTACTACAGTTTCTAAGGAAGAGTTCCTCTCCAGCTTTCTTGTAAGTCCCCTTCAGGTACTGGAGGGTTTCTCTGAGATCTCCACACAATCTTCTCTTTCCAGGCTGAACAGCCCCAACTTTCTCAGACTATCTTCACAGGGTAGGTGCTCTAGTCAACATATCAGCTTTGTGGCCCTCATCTGGACTTCCTCCACCAGTTCTGTGTCTTTATTATGTTGAGGGCACTAGAACTTTACACAATATTCCTGATGGGATCCCATGAGAGTAGAGGAGGAGGATCACCTCCCTTGATCTGCTGGTCGCACAACTTTTGATACAGCCCAAGAGGCAGTTGGCTTTCTGGGCTGCCTGCACACACTGCTGGCTCATGTCCAGTTTTTCATCAACCAAAAGACAACCAAGAACAAGATAGACCGTTCTATAACCCTGGGTCACAAATGAAGCTGATGAAGCAGAAAGCATATGGGATACCTAGCATCCCTAGAACACTTTCAGATCAGTAAGCCTTAGCTTAATATAAAATACAGACTCCATTTTTATTGCCTTAATTTGAAAAATATAGGTAAGGATGTAGAGAGCAAAGTAACAAACAGTTGTATACTATTGGCAGCTTACTGGAAGGTCTTGAGACAACAGGAAAAGAAATATAGCTTTGTATCTTATTTAATAGTAAAATACTTGTGTTTCTATGAGATTATTAAAACTATTCAATAACTGCAGTGTTGTAGCTGTGGAACAAATGGATGTCAATGAATTTCTTTTGGTCTTAGATGCTTGGAGGATTTCTTCACCTGGTTTTATTTTTAAAATTTTTAAAATTATTAAAATTATTATTAATTTTTCAAATTAATTTTCAAAATGAGTTTAACAAATTTACAGATCTGATTAGGAGTATTTTACATTTATCCTAAAGAGGCATCAGAACTCCAATAAGAGTAAAATAAAACAGAATCAGGTTCCTGTTGGATAAAATGAACCATAGGATTAATAAAGTCTGATGCTGTACATTATGCATGGAAGTCTAGTCTTCAACAATCTGCCTATGTTTACAATTAACTAGTAAACAGTCTAAAGAATCCTCTGGAATGAAAAATATATTTTTTTACAAAATTACTGATTATCCGACAAAAATTAAATAATCATAACAGGTCACAAAGAATGCCATGCTTTACACCTAGGAGTAGAAATGAAGTAATAGAGAAAATCTTATTCCCCAGATATCCTTATAAGAAGGAAACCTTTAACGGGCAGAAAAATCAGCACTAGCATAAAGTTTTCTTTTCAAACAGTTTTCTGGGAAATGATGTAATTTGCTATACTATATCTATGTCTTGTGCCTTGCCAGTTCCAAATGACAATGCACTATTGCTACCAGGAACACACCCCAGCAATCTTCTGGCCTTACCGAATCTGTCTGCAGGTACAGGCAGTCTTAATAATGATTCCCTATTTTCCACAAGACAGATTAATCTCCCCTGAGGAATGAAACAAAATCACATCCCTTTGGTGTCAATCTCCACAATTTTTTCATTGTTCTGAGTACTGCCCTTTGAAATGAGAACATCTTAGTGTGATAGCACTAAGATATTCTGGTCTGATTACAGTATTTTCTAAATATAAGAAAGCACAAGATGTAGTGGGAGGATGTAGTGGGTGATACAAATGCTCACCACATCTAAATGATGGCTCATGGTGGTAAATCAACTTACTGTGGAGATTAATCTTCTCCTGTGCTAGAGGCAGCTGAGTAAGTCTAAGCCACATTGACTACCCCACTAAATAATTGTTGACTGACTCAATTGTTGAATTGTAATGGGAGCTTAAACAGGCAGTTCACCCGCACATGTGGAAACATAGACTTTACTGTCATAATCTTGAAATTAATTATCCCATTGTAGATTCCAAAACTGACTTTTGGAAAGCCAAGAAAAGAAAGCAAATGCCTGTTTTTTCACCTGGAGTCATGTGATGGGTAAGTGTACAATTTAGAAATAGTTGTGAAATTATTTTGTTCAATACAGTTATAATAACGTTTCATCATTTACTGTAATAGTACTGAATGCCATTTTGAATATTTGTCTTCAGTTTGTATTTTGATTGTTCATAACATGAACTAAACCATAGTAAGTCCCATTTTTGGAAGCTGTTGAACTGAAACCACACTAGTAGCTCACAACTGATTTTGAGTGAGGTTCTATATCTAAACCCCAATAATTTTCTCACTCTTTGAAACAGCAGGGGAACTAGTATAGGATGTCAAAAGAGAAGTATGGAAATGGGTGAAAATATATCCTCTGAAGGCCTCTGAACTATTTTTAGTTCTTCCTGCTAGGCGCTGCAATCAAACAATACACAATGAATATTCATTATGGAGCTGAGTAATCGATTCTATTATTTGCTTTTATAGACTTTGCAAAACTAAGTTCAGAAGAGAAAGACACATCTGGTTGGATGATGGAGCAATGTCTCTTCAACAATTTCACTTCCAGAGTGCTGACAGAGGCAGTATTCAGGACATAAAACATTTCTCTACTGTTCAAAAACTAACATGAAAGACCAATTTTCCTGTTGTAAATAACTTACAATAATTTCTTCGATTGAGGCATATTCTATATAAAATGCCCTGATTTGCATCATCTTCAAGTTATTTTTATTTACGATCACTTTCATGTTACTCTTACATGACAGCTATTACTCTAATGAAAATTGTAGAGACTAAGTCTTGGCAAGTTTATTAAAAAAAAAAAAAACGGTGAAGAAAAAGGTAGTATAAAAATTGTATTTCAGTCTGACAAGAAGCTGAAAAGCAGAAAGAGTTTTGGTTTGGTTTGGTTTGGGTTTTTCTTATTGTGACCGTTTACCTCAGCTGTGAGCATGTGAATGGCTTCTTTTTCATGTTCTTGTAACTGTGAGCCAAACTGTCATGGGACACAATCTTAAACATTTTACTTATTCAAAAGTACAAAAGGATCCAGGACCTTCTTTAACGTTACAGGTCTGATGGGAGTAGAATTCTTTCAAAATATTATTTTCCACCTGTGTTCTCTAACTTTTTGAATATTAATCCAAATCCCAGTGTGCTTTAATTGCTGCAATGCCAGTGTCATTTTAAGAGCTTTCTATTCTGTATGACTTTCCCTGTACAGTTTTCCTCATTTTTAGACATTATTCACCATAATAAAGGCAATTTATGTGACTATTTTGTTTAACAGCAAACAGGTATTATTAATTCATGATCTGTAATACTAGGCTGGAATCTCATAAACGCACAACAGAGAAGACTGGTACTAACAAATATTTACATTAAAATTATTAGGTGATTCGTAACAACAGTACATGTAGAATTTGATTGGTATTTCCTCTTATAGTCAAGGCATCACAGAACATAATTAATAATCCTTAAAAACACCACCTCCATAATCTAAAAATGATTCAGGATGTTCTTTGTCTATGAGTGAAAATAACTTTTGAATATGAATGTCCTAGTTTCTGTTTAATCAGCAAACACTTCCACAACACACACACAATGATACAGACAGTTTTCAAGTTAACATCTTTATGCACTCATGTGCCTCTGTAGAAAAATTTAGAAAAAAATTGCTGAAAGAGGCAATTTAAGGAGTGATATGATTTTTTGAAGAAAACAAAAATCTTTCATTAAACCTTTGTGTTCCCACTGTAGAAGTTTGTTTGCTTCTTTATTTTGTTACTTTCTTTGAATGAAGACTGCAATTATATGTTCTTAACTTTGAGAGTGGTTAATTTGCAGATGTTTTCAAAATGGGAGCAAGGGACTGTAACTAGTATATTGTCTATAGGCTTGCCAATAGAATATATGAAATCAGTAGAAGAAAGGAAGAAAGGAAATAGTCAACACAGACTTCATGTTCTTGGTTTATTGTGTGGAATGGGAGGTCTTTTTTTTTTCTTTTTTTTCTTTTTTTTTAAAAAAAAAAACAACCAACAGCTATTGGAAATACTATCTTTTGAACTATGGCTAAGTGCTTTAAAGTTTAGTCTCCACAGATAAGTAATAGGCTTTTGAGCCTTCTATTCAATTTTTTTATCAGGATAGTGAAATTGTGTGATCAAGAGCAAAACTAATCTTTGATAACATAATATAAAGGATGTAGGCAGTTTTGGCTCTGTATCAGATAAACATTTACTCTGGGAATCCATGTAAATCAGAGGAATCACTATTTGTGAGTCTTGGCCCTGGGCGTGCTTAATCAGCCAGAATTTTCTATTAATGAATTTTGAATAGGCATGACAAAACTAATTACTTCAAAGATGGGCAAAGAATTTTGGCAGGAAAAGATGTGACACTTTATAATGGTAAATAATATCTCTCCTTCGCAATGCGCAACATGGCTGTACTATGTGCAGTGCATATGAAAAAGGAATGAGTTATGCATTAAGTTCATCAAATAAGAATTATAATGTAAGGGTTTTTCACACTTCTGAAGTCTCCTAGTTATTCTTAACAAATTTATAGGACTGATCTCGATTTCATGTTTGGGTTTTTGGTTTTTATCTGGTTGCTTCTTTTGTGGCTAGGATTTTTTTGTTTGGTTTGCTTTTAACTAAAGTAGAGGTTAATTCAAAGAGAGCAATGACAGATTAGAGAATAAAGCACTCTTCAGGATTTGTTGCAAGACTGTTGTAGACTGCTCATCTTAGCTTTACCTCTCATTTGAGTCCAAATTCTTCAAGGTCATCTTTGCTTTTAAATGCAACATAAATCAAATTATTAGCCTTGCTATTCAAATACATTCTTGAGGATTAAAAAAAATCATATGGATTGTGTTCTATAGGATTGTTTTCCTTAATTTCTCAATGCTTTTACTTCCACTCTGTAGTTGAAGGATATCAGTGTTTCTTTTACATTATTTAATCATATTTCAGTTTGAGAATGGGAGTAGCAACTTAGTAAAAGGTGGAATTTGCAAGGGATTTGAATTGATTATGATCTCACTTGACATTTCAAAGATACAGCATATGAAACATTAAATAATAGCTATGATAATAATTATTATTATCCAAAGCCACTAGAGGATTTTGTACAAGAACTCGTAAGTACCCAGTTCCCTTTCTTGTATTTAAATTGTTAGAACATATCATTTCCTCTTTTGTAGGCTGGTAGTTACATTCCAAAGTAACCAAACCTAAGATCGGCAACATTTATGGTGCTGTTCTTTTGTATTTGTAGAACAGTGTTGATAACACTCCAATCTCTTGGCTAGCGCTGAGCTGTACTCACAGACCATCGAGGCTGTCTCTGACTGTTCTAACAGTCCAACAGTCTAACAGTCTCCAACAAAGAGAGGCTGGGAGTGGACAAGAGGTTGGGAATGGACACTGCTGGGACAGCCGATCCAAACTCACCAAAGGGATGTTCCATACCCCATGAAGGGGGAAAAATTATTATAAAGGTCCTTTTCCAAATCAACCATGAAGCTTGCTCCCCTTTCCCTTAGCTCTTATTGGTGAGCAGATGTCATAGGGTATGCAATAGCGTTTTCTTTTAATTGCCTGAAGATTTCTTACATTCTGAAGTCTTGCTTCACCATTAAAGAATATTGTTAAAGATCATTACCTTTCAGTTTTGCTTGCAAAATGTGTTTCCTGATACAGTATTCTGTATGTATTTTCTTGGTCTGAGAATGACCTTGTCTATGACACTGTATGAGAGAAGCAAGGATTCATCTCACTTAATTTCAGCAACATGAAGGTTGAGTCCTCCTCTGAGCAGTGTGACTTGGTTCCCTACATCCCAGTGGAATGAGGAAAGGACAATGTTTTCTACCTCTCATGCACAGCAGTAGAATGGGGATCCTCTTTGCCCCCAAAAAACACAGAGAATTGTCACTTTGAGGTGATTCCTTCCAGTCATCTTACGTTACATTACACTGGAAACCTGTGATGGAAGTGTCAAATTAAGCCCATTTGTGGAATATTAAAGTAAAACCCAGAAGTACTAGCAACTGTTTGTAAAGAACAGAAGAAATTGAGCAATAAACTTTTAGTCATGAGAGACGCGGCTAGGAAAAAGCCTATAGATAAATTACAAAATGTGTATCTGACATGCATTTTATTTTTGAAGACTTAATTTCCCTTCATATTGTAATAAGCATTATAATTTATATTCAAAATATTCTGCTCATAAATGATAATAAAAGTCTTGCACTGCCTCCCAAGCTCCCTTTCCTGTCATTTAAGGGAAAAATGAAGTAAATGCTAAATAATCTCATTTTCTCCTCTTCATCTTATAAAAACAATCCTTTCTTGAATTTTCTTTTTAGTCTTATTTTCTGTCTTCTGTGTTAAGTTGCAAGAAACCCTTAATTACTACTCCCTGTAGTTCTACTTCAATATATTTTCTCTACTTATCCTAAAAATAAAGGCTCTCACTTTTATAGATTTCTCATTTTTCCTCCTTACCAGACTTAGCTAAATAATTACAAAACAAAGTACAGTCATATGAAAAGGGTATTATAGTTTGACCCCAGTCAAGTACTAGGACAAAAATTAACTCTGTCCCAGAAAAAAACAGTATAGCAATGTAAAAGAATTAGAAATGTTATGCATTGAGATACTACAGTCTGCAGTAAATGGTGATGGTAAATAGCTATTTCAATCTCAGTATAATAGCAATGTAAAGAAGTTATATCTCTTAATTTTGGGGGGGGGGGGGGGGGAAATCAGTGGCACACACTAAAGGCAATTGCAGTTTAACAGATTTAGGGATTACACATTCATAACATCACAACTGCTCTTTTCCCAACCAATTAATAGGAATGCATATTCATGTAATGGATATAAAGGGTCATTTATTTCCAATTATAAATCTACAGATAATATGATGTCCACTATGGAATAAAAAGTATTTTCAATTCACTAGAGAGACATTATTTTATAAAAGAAACAAACAAAAACTCTCCACCAAACCAAAACCAAACCCTGCAACTCATGTTAATTTTCTAAACACTGCATTTGAAGTTTTTAAACAGGAAAAGATGAAATTTTTTTTTCCAGACATCATTAATGTCATAATAGTTAAAATTCTATTAGACATTAAATTGCAAATCTCAATTTGTATCTGTTTTTTACTTGGTTCTAGGATCTTTTATTCTGCTAGGACAAGACTCTGAAATGTTATTAGTATATGCAGAAATGATAGGTAATCAGTTGTGATGTTCTGAGTGGAAACTAATTTTTATTTTAATAGAGGTTTATTTTATATTTTTGGATGTGATACATTTTCACAAGTTTCTTACCATAGCTGCTGTTACAGTGTAATGAACATTAATGACCATGAACATTAACACAATTGAAAAATTTAATTCTGATATTAAACCAGAATTTCAATATGCATAAAAACTTGGTTACAGTCAAATATTTTGATAGTTCATCAACAAATTTTATACATTTCCATGTTTACCTTGTCTTGATTTTCTGATGACTCTTAATTAAAGGACGAAATTATTTAAAACTTAACAAAATTTTCACTTTACTGATGCTGACTAGTAGTTACAAAGGAGTTCACACTCATGGAATGAGCTCTCTGAAACTTTTCCTTAGGAGAGAGATCACACACTTCTATACAGCCTCGTACAGTTCTGATTCAGTCCAGTTTGCGGTGTTCATTTTCTTTTTTAGAGGTGATAATAGCCTGGTATAGTGGAAGAAAAAAAAAGCTTTTGTGCCATGTGTAAGAATAAATTAAACATTAATCTGAATATAAATTACTTTAAGATTACTTAGACAAGCTCTCCAATGTTTCGTTCATCAGGAGTTACTCATCTGGCCCTTAATGAATCTGATGATTCTTGTCCCTTAACTTTCAGTTTAAACTTCCGTTCATTACCATGACACAGCACTGATATTTAGTTTCTGATTCTGTGTACTTTCATTTAATCTTTAAACTCAAATAGACCAATTAATTACCACAAGATTGCTTCTACTTCAACCATTGTAAATAGGAGAGCAGTTATGTCTTTCTCCAAACCCCTCTGAAACACTCTTTTCTATGACAGGAAAGCAAAATTATTTAACTTTCTGTTCACATGTGTACCAGGTAAATAATAACTTTTTATCAAGAACAGCTTTTTAATCCTTGATATAGGGTTCAAAACTTCTGAGAAAAACCTTTTCCAAAAAGAATTCACCAGACAACTACAATGAATTGAGAATGCAATTCAAATGTATGTACTAGGATTGAGTTTAGAAAGGGATTCTGTGAAATTGCTTTTGTGACCCTATTTGTGACATCAGACAAAAGGTGCACAAGGACTGGAGTACTTGAAGTAAATGGAAGATTTCCCAATTCCAGTATTTTGGACCTCTATCTATGATTTAACTAATCAAATTTTGCACTGAATAAGATTGGGATCAACTGTCAAGTGGTGAATCCAGGTGTCTCCATGTTTATGACTAATATCCTTCCAAAATCATGAGTGGCACAAAACCTCTAGACTAGATCATTTGTTTTTCCTTTGTGTGCACAAATATCTGTTTTGACACTTTCCTGGAAAGACCAGTCCTTTTCATGAGCCGTTCCCTGTCACAGATCCTGAGCACTTTATGGGTCATCTTCTTTACTTTAAAAAAGCTCTGCTGCTTAGTTATCAAGTCATCTCTGGAAACAGTGTTCTCTCCTTTGGAAGATAAGAGAGTTTTGATCTGCAAAGTGCTGATGATTATAATGGACACTAATATATATATATATATACTCATACATGTGTATGTGTGTGTATATTTGCTTGCATACATGTAGATAATATGTGGTGATCATTATTACGATTCTTAAACTGTAGTAATATTTTAGACATTAGAAATGTATAAGGAATTCCTTAGTAAAATTATTTTAGTAGGAAAAATAAATGACATCAGCTACAAAAGCTAAAAACAGCAAGCGTAATATGAAATACATATAAAAGTATGTTGGCTGCAACTTAAGTGACAAAGGAACAACTTAACTGTATACACTGATATGTGTGGGAGCATACACATGAAGTTTTGGAGGAATTAGAAAAGAGTTAAATTCTCGAAGTGTGCAAAGACTTTTTCAGCAGTCAGATCTGCTGGTATGCATCCTGATCTTCCCAAGCACACACTATTCATAAACCATTTCCTCTACCCATCCCTGGAAGTCTGGTCAGATTAACTATGAGCTAAAGTTTATGCTCTCAAGCAGCCCTAGGGCTTAGCTTCCAGCAATCCTTTACAGTTAGCACATTAGTCATCTTCAACTGGAGATGAACTTGAAAAATAGCCAAAATATCTTCCAAATACCAGCCAGATGTAGAACTGCCACAGGTTCTACTCATGGGGAAAATGTCACCATATCTGTTAATCAGCATTCTATTTCATCTGAATCTCTTTTGACAACATTTCTGACTGAGGACAGTATTCAGGCACAATATGAGAAATTCAGTGTCCCAGTGCAGGTGTATAGGTTATGTCATGTTATACCTGACCTCAGCCAGTCAAGTGCAACATTTTCATCCTTCACCTCCCTATCATAAATTCAAACTTTCTGCAAGCTCCTTCAATCGTTCTCTAAATTTCCCTTCTTTAGATAAGTATTTTTTAGACTTACCTTATCAGTACCACAATGTGTTTACATGTCAGAAAGAAATAGCATAAAAATAAGTTCTACTTATTTGTGACAGGCAAATATTTTAATTTTCATTAGTTTTGACATGACATAGTTTGCCATTGGTTATACACATTTACAAGTTATATTTTATTAGCACATCAAATCACGTTGCAAAGAATTAGAATTTGTCACATAGTATTACTGTTACATTCTGACAGGACTTTGCTTCTGTCTAAACATAATAAGAAGTTAGTAAACTTGAATTTTATGTGTTTTGTATGTACCTTCAGCTCCCAAAACAGAGGGGGGGGCGGGGGCGGGAAGGGGCTAGGCAGGGGGGCTAGGGATGGGGGGAGGTGGAGGGTGAGTTGGTGAGTTTGTTGTTGGTCAACTGAACAGATAACTGTTAATGAATGTTTAGGCACCAGATGGTATATTCTATTGCACGAAATTGAGTTTATTTTTTCTCATTATTTTCTGGCTTTTATAAATCCAATTATTACAACCTTTAATAAGAACATATAAACTCCAATAATCCTGTGCCACTTAAGTAATTAGAGACTTTGTCACTACCTTCAACTGCTGGTTTCCTTTTAATAAAAATGTTCAAGCTCTACTGCACTTCACTATGGTTTGTGTAATGTATTTCATGCAGAGTTTACTCTGACTGTTTCGTAAAGTAACATGATAGGATTTCAAAGCTAACTGACATGCATACTGAGAAAAAAAAAATAAATTAGACATGTTTTAAGGAAACAGTGGGAATACATTGGTCTAATGATTCCTTTCACAGCCATTTTTCCATTTGAAGCAGAGGTCAAATATCATGAGACTTAGAAGAAATTACTAATCTACACCCCCTCATTTTAACCGAATAATAAAAAAAAAAAAAAAAAAAAGAGAGAGAGAAAAAGTTTGTATTAATGAATTTATGGACTAACATGCAAATAGACATACAATTAAATATATAAATAGTTGTTTAACAAAATCTTTTTTCACAAGCACCATTTCCTACTGCTTTAGTAAGAGCATTTTACTAGTGGTAATGAATATATACTGTTCAAAATGTGCATCTAAACAGGAATTTTAATTGCAAATCTATTTGTTATTTGATTGTTAAGTAGTTGCAATCTAATTAACTACTGTTTAAAATTTCTTATTATTACGTGTTGTTAAGGTTTTAATATTGATTTACAATAATATTTCCCCCAGAAAATATTAATTGCACATAAATGATGTATATTAATATTCTACAAATTCTATATTAAAATTTATACATATAAAGAACATAAAAATGTAACTCTGTCATTCATCAAAGTGCCATCAGAATCAAAGCAAGTTCATCTCTCTTCATCTTAACAAAAGAGCTCTTTGCATTCATTTTAAGGCATCTTTTGTTATGGTGATGTGTTATGAATGTTTTGTTTACCCAACACCTAACTGATCCTCACTACCACTGTTTTAGAAAACTACTAAACTCTTCCAGTATAATTTTTACAAAGATTTAGCAAATGTTTACCTAAATACATGTCTACATGATTTTGTATGACCTGTCAAGATTAATTTAATATTTTCACGATGATCTCTTTTATATGCATCCAGTTGCATCCAGTTATTAAAACTCTGGTTTATTTTTGGGTTCTTTATCTGGTTGGTGTGGTGAGTTTACTCTGGGTGGCTGCTAAGTGCCCACTCAGTCACTTGCTCAGTCCCGCTCCTCTGCAGGACAGCAAAGAAAATAAGATCAAAGTCTTGTGGATCAAGATAAAGACTATTTAATGAAGAAAAGCAAAGGCTGCATAGAGAAATTTATTATCTACATCTGTAGCAGAGGACGTGCAGTAGCAGAAATGGGAAATGGGAAAGATCATGTCAGAAATGGGTCGCTGAAGAAAATGAAGAAACCAGCCAAAGTGTCTTAAAAACTGAAGGTTTTACTGTGTTGTAAAATGGATTCCTTGTCTTTTTTACTTAGTCATCCTTCTTCTTCCCAAAACCCCTTGAAACACCCCTTGTCTATGTAGCTAAGCACCAAGGAATTCGTCCTTGAAGGCGTCTGTTTAAGTTTCTCTATTGGCCCTTAGTTAACCCTTTTTCATTGGTCCTTATCCCTTGATTTCTTTTGGTAGTAATTTGGATTCCCCTAAAACTTATATATACCCCCAACCATGTTAATAAACTCTCTCTCTCTTCTCCTCCTGTGGACTCCGTGTGGCTCTCTCTGGGGCATCTCAGGGACCGTGAGCGGGAGGGCAAAAAGGGGGAAGTGTCTCCCATCAGCGATCGCATAC
>JAWWMP010000081.1:133867039-133913189 GCA_035047865.1 Dendrocincla tyrannina | reverse complement strand
AAATGTGAATACCTGCTTAGATAAAGATACAACTCTTTTTACAATTTGAGTTTCCCTCCCCTCCCTCCCACTCCCCTCTCCTTCCTCCTTCACTTTGTTCCTATTTACATTATGATTCCTTTAGTTCACCCACAAGTGACTGTTAGTTCTGATAAACTAATCTGCCAGACTGATCTTGAACACTGCTCAATAAGCTCACATTTATTTAGGTGATTTACTGTCTCAATGAACTCAATAAATAATAGTCTGTTACTTTTTCCTTTTAGTTATGTTTGTGTAGCTTAAAATCTGGGGGTCTCAGACTCTCAAAAATAATTATTAATCTAGGAAAATATTATTAATACATTATTAGGATTTCTTGAACCATTTAAATGTTTTATTTTTAGAACAAGACACTCCATCAAAATGCTTTTACTTCATTCTATTTCCTTTAAGCAAAGTTTTCTGAGACATCTGAGTTCATGCCAACCTGGATTTTCCACTCCTGGTGCATACACAGTCCTAGCTATCAAAAATGTCACCTGGAATTTCTTTGACTCATGAACTGATTTAGTAAAAAGTTTCAGAGCTCTCTGTCTCAGTTATGCTAAGCAGCATCTCATTGCAAAATTGTTCATTACTGTTACCGGTCTCTAATTTTCAAGGTGTGTACAAATTTTAATTACAGAGGAATAGCCTTGCTTGGTTTATTTAGTTGGTTCCACGGCAAAGACATGTTGAGGAATATAGGAACATTATACATAACTAAAAGTAACTGAAATTAGTAACTACATTACTGAAAGTATGCAGTAACTTTTTATGAGAAGGCTGATTCTACTGATTTAATGTTTGCCTAAAACAAATAAAAGTTTCTCTTAATATATATCTCGGTTTCTCTAAGCCCATATTTTACAATAACAGTTCTGAATCCTGAATCTTGCATCACCTTGAAGTATAAAGTCTTATTTTTTAAGACTGGTAGCTGTTTACAATGTTGGTCCTATTATTGCAAGTGGTATGAAGTAAACATAGGGTAACCATCTGCCCTCTATTTCTAGGGATGTAATCTTTTAAAATATTTTCCTGCATCTGTACTGGGAAAGGTAAATCAGTCAGTGAAATCTCTACATAAAATGCAAAAGAATCTCTTTTTTGACTAGAAATTGCTTCTGATATTCAGACTAGGAAACAAAGAGTCACAAAAACAACTGCATAGCTGAAAAAAAAAAAAAGAAAAAAGAGAAAATAAAATTCTCTCATTTAACATTGTCCTGAGAGTTCAAAGAATTTAATACCTGATATAGACATGAAAATGTAGACTGAAAAGTGACTTTTCATGACGAACAAGAAGTGCTGCACCAGCAACCTCTAATAAAAACTGGAAATGAAGGAAGAAAACTCCTCAATTCAACAAAGTCTGTTGGTAAAAATGTAAATTGAAATGCTTGCCACAAGTGAATCTTAGCATATGTTGTATTTTTGGTTAGGTTTGAGGTTTTTTGGTTCCTTTTTTTTTTTGTGGGGAGGGTTGTTTTTTTGTTGGTTTTGTTTTGTTTGGAGTGTGTGTGGGGTTTGGGTTTTTTTTTGTTTTCATTTGGTTTGGTTTTTGTGGTTTGGTTTGGGTTTTGTTGTTTTGTTTTTTCCCCCAACAGTTAGTGAATATTTAGTGCAGTACAGGGCAATGAAAGACGATATAAAATCACCTTCTTCTAGCAGAATTTGAAAGTTTATATGAAGAGATGACGTGCACTATCTCAGTGAATATTTATTTATAAAACCACAGAATCATAGAATGGTTGGAAGGAAGCTTAAAAGCCAACTTGTTCCAATGCCCCCTGCCATGGACAAGCTCACTTTCCACTGGATCAGGTTGCTCAAAGCTCCATCCAACCTGGTCTTGAACATTTCCAGGGATGGGTGTGGTGGTTTGGTTTTCTTGGTAGGCCTTCCCTGGTAACAAGGTCATAACTAAGGAAGTATTCCACACCATTCCTTTACATAATCAGATGTATATAAGATGAAAAGGGAAGGTTCCTTTCTCTCTTCCTTTTGGGTGCTTAGAAGACAGTGGGTCTCACTGTGTTGACCTCTCTCTTATCTATGTGAGCTGAGGCTTAATCTAGGAACTGTTGTCCAGAGCTGGGCGGCGGTGAAGAATTTGCTTTTTTTCTTAAGGGAAGTTGGTGAGAATTTATTGTGTTAGTTATTTTTATTGAGGTATTCCCTGAGTTTTTGAGTGTGTGGATATCTGTTCTGATTTGGTTTACCCTTTTTGTGTCCTTTCTTCCCTTCCCCTTTTAACCTCTTTTCCCTTTTGGGGTTGTTTGGGATTCTTGCTCTGTATATACATAGAGTTTAATTGTATATAAATGTAATATATGTGAATATATATATATTTTCCTACTACAATTTTCTTTTGGTACTTTTTTTAAGCTTTTTCTTCTCCTTCAGGAGGGGGGGAATCGGTGTGGCCAATGGCTGGGTTTGGCAGGGAGCCAACCTAAACCACTACAATGAGGCATGCTTAACATCTCAGCAAGCTGTTCCAGTGCCTCACCAACTCCACAGCAAAGACTTTTTTCCTAATATCTAATGTAAACCTACCCTCTTTCAGTTTAAAGCCATTTCTCCTTGACCCTTGTCAGGAATCCCTCTCCACCTCCTCTGCAGGCCCCCTTCAATACTGAAACTATTGCTCACAATAGAGCTAAAAAAGAAGTGAACTTTATTTGAGCTTGGGCTGATGACTGTGTGACATCTTCAGAAAAAAACCCACCCAACTGCAGAGACTTCCCTCAAAAATTAAAATTCCTTCATGTTTCATCATAAGACTCCAGTTTACAGGCTGAAGAACTTCAGAGCAGAAAAGTTTTGTGAACTCTCACTCTTCTAAATTTCCTGAGTTAACCCTGCTGAACAAAGTTTTATTAATAACGTAATTAAGAACATGCTCTGTGTAACTCTAATCATCTATCAGCACCTGGTATTTTTGCCATAGTATTGCAATAATTGCCCTTATGGTAACTTCTTTTTTTTTTTTTTTTTTTTTTTTTTTTTAGAAACACCTTTCACCTTCCTTGAAATCTAAACCAATATATTTTTAAAAAAGCATCTGGAGTTTAACTGTGAATGGAAGTACCCTGCGCACTGAATCTTTTGGTGCCTAAAGCTTATCAAAAGATACTGAAAGCAAACAAAAATAAACACAAAAGCCACCAAATGTATCCTTATGCAAAACTCCTTGTAGAGCTTTTCACACATGAAGAAACATCTCATCTCTAATTACAGTGAAAGAGAGGGATGCTATGCTTTTAACACCTGCAGTGATTCTTGATGATTCATTTAGGGTTTCTCCCAGCCATCTGAAAAACAAATATACTATTGACCAGTCATTCAGTTCTCAATGTCCTGATCCCACTAATTTGAAAGTATCTGAGGTCTCTTAATATTCCATAAGATTATACCATGTGACCAAATGCTCTGATGTGAATATTGACCATCTATACCTGGAAATTAAACACAAAGAAGGTTTACAAGAAATATGATATTGAATACCAGTACAGTAAGTATTCTGATTACCTAGATCTTTACTGGACAAGCAGGATAGATTCTGGTTTGGACCATATAGACACAAAATTAGTCTTTAATCTCTCTGTTTCTGTTAAGCATCCAACTAATTCCAGTTCAGCTAAAGCTAGAAATGCATTCTGGTTTAGATATCAGATTCCACCTTGTTGATAACAGGGACCATTTGTTCAAATGTTTCCTAAAATTGGTCAAAGTAAAAAGAGAGAGAGAGAGACACAGATGCATTGAGAAATAGAAGAAGGTATTAGACAAGAGATCTGAACATTATTCTCTATTAACTAAGATCTTCTTTTCCAGGAAAAAAAAAAAAGAGTTGGCAAATCTTTCCAGTGATACTCTGGTCTGGGAGGGAAAAACAAAAAAAAAAAAAAGGCAGGATAATGTTCTTCAAATATTTTTTTTTCTCTAAAATAGCAAAGGACTGCATCAAAATACTGCTAAATGACAAAGTCTTGCAAGAGAAAGGCCATATATTTCAGAAGTACAGAAAACTATTTTTTAGAGGTTCTCAGCAAAAGCTACATCTCTTTTTGTGAAAATATTAACTGATGGAAACAAAGAAAGATCTGTACATCATGGAGCATTTTATGTGGAAAGTATGCCACTAAGACTTTTCTTAAACAAAGCCTGAGTGTCAGTGTTGAAATATTTCAGGTTCACCTCTCTTTGGACTAGGATCCCTCTCTTCCAGGCTCTGTGCCTGCCTTCTGAGCTAATCCCTAGGCTGCAGCCAGGCACTGCCTGGGAGGTGCTGCTGGCAAACACCAAAACTGCCAAATTGTACTTGAGCAAATAGTAACAATAATGGTGTGTCAGCATATTCCCTTACCCTATTTAGTTTACTGTTGTACACATTTACAAGTAACCTTCTGTAGGGAAAAGCAATGCAGAAATGCATGAGTTGGAATACTGTGAAAAACCCCAACAACATATAGAATGTCTAGTTTGGATAAGGCAAAGATATAGCACAAATTAATTTTGGTTAATAAGCTCTTTTTATTAAATAATGCATAGTATTTTAGACATTATGCATCACTCATCTGTGCAAGCCCTGGTTTTGGGTTGCACTCTGCCAAAAAAATGTGTTATTTTCATGGTCCCCCCTTGTGACACTGGAAATGACTCACTAAGATATGGGACATTATAGGTCTGATCTTCCCTGACCAATGGTTTCACAGAAAAGATGGAAAACTCAGTGGGCTTAACGGGGAAGAATTAAGCTCCGTAGACACCTATGCAATGTGAGAGTGATTGAATGGGACATTCTAACTAATACATTGGTCAGACATTACAGGATAAAGCAAAACTAAAACAAATAAAATCTGGTCATGCAGTTAAGAATAAGTAACTGAAGAAAGTAGTGGAAGTCTTTTCATCTTTATGTTGTTTAGTGTAACCTATGTCATACTGGTATTGATTTATTGCTATCAGATTATTTGATAATTACTGCAAGGTGAAGTTGCTTTATCGCATTTTCTACATCCGTCTCAATTACGCACATATCTTCAATAATTGCTGACTCATTTAAAAGTCTGAGCAGCAAGATAAGAACTGAAAAGATACTAGTAACATATATTGCTTCTTGTCTTGGAGGTTCAAACTGAACTGGGGTTCAGACAAGTCAGTTAGGCAGTATAGGAAACTTTTCTTATTGCCATTTAAATTTGCTTTGCAAGTCTATGTGTATGTGCCATTTCTCAGTGGCACAATGTTACAGTTGCCTATGCACAGGAAAAGAAATTGCATCTAACAGAGTATACTTTAGTCATCTAAATGCATCAATAATTAAGTTTCAGAATTTCTAACTGCGAAGGGTGCTGTTATATTCAGTCTTTAGGAAGAAAGCAATAGTACGCAAAGGCTTTGAAATGTACTCCAATATGGACACAGAAGTCAGTAATACCTCCAAAAAACATACTTCCATTCATTACATTGGGAACAAAGGAATACCAATACCAAAAAATTCTGTTCTCAGCAGAATTTTCAATGGTACCCTTGCAACTGTATATCTACCGTGACTTATATTAAAAATAAATTAAATAAATAAATCCAACAAAGAACTGTGAGAGCAGCCCTATTTAGGTCACCAAAGGAATGAGAAATTAATCAAATGAAGTTATTCTGTGGTAGTGTTGGCTCAGCAGCAAAATGACACAGAGGCTCATCCACAGAGTTTACTAAAGCTTAATTCATTTGGATACTTGGGATCAAAGGCTTCAAATGATTACAAAGAAATGTCAAGGTTATCACACTGTGGCTAGAATAAATCACACAGAAAAAAATAATAAAGAAAGGAGAGGAGTCAAAAAGAAATAAGAACCCCAACAACAATATCACATTCCCCAAATTGCTGTTTCCAAGGTGGGAAAAAACCCTGTTGTTTTCTTGCTTGTTTGTTTACTTGTGTTTTTTTTTTCCCCTGAAAATGCATTTTCTGAACTATGAAACGAGTTTCTCTCATTTATTCTTTCAGAATTTCTGCCACTCTCACAGTGCAATGGTGGCACCTATTGGTCTAAGATATTTATGAAAATCACACTCTGCAAAGGGTATTTTTATCTAAATTAATACGGTCCACTCTCTTTCTGCATGCTGAGAGCAGCACTAGAATGACAATTCCTGCGTTGAGGTGACAGACAGCATGATTAATAGTAATAGCTCTGAATTTAGTAATTTCTCATTCAGGATTCTTCCTGCATGTTGTGACTATATTCTTGAACTGAAGCAACTGCAACAGAGCAGATCTTTTAACAAGTAGTGGGTCTATGAGTTCCCCCCAGAATAACTGGATGAGTGCTCCCTTCTGTGCATGAGTCATTTCTCTGATGTTTCCTGTGAAGGGAGAATAAATAAGGGGAGTATACATGTGAGAATAATGGGAGTCCTGTATGAATCAAGCTGTGCAAAATGGGGTTTGATGGTTCTTAATTTGTCAGATAGAAGAATATAAAGAAAAAACTGAGATGGTATGAGGAAAGATCAGGCACAGAGGGCAGACACAGATTCACAGCTGTCGCTGAACACACTGTCCTAAGAAGGGTTGCTAAGCAAGCACATCAGTGACCTGTACTTCTTCCAGCAAGTTTGTATTTGTAGGCAAAAAGATCTATTCAGCTTCCTCCAATATTTTTTCTTGTTTTTCTTATGATAAAGAGCTTTTTCCAGAAAGCTCTTCAATTTAATTTGTCTTCAATACAGACAATATATGATAAATGTTTGAGAATATAACAGTGATTCAAATTACAAAACAAAAAACACACAATATAATCTTCTTTGGAGAAATAATGAACTTCAGAATTGGCTGCCTTCTCCTTCCTGCTTACTCTGCCTTGCCTTGTCTGCCCTCTCTTGCCTTTGCCTTTCTCCTGCATTACTTTAATTAAGAAAAGCATATATTTAATATTTTTTCATAAATAGGAAATAAATGGACTCTGGGTGTTTGGATGGAAAAGAACTTGCAATTTAGGTACTCATTTTAATCTTCTATCTGTTTTAAGATTGGAGGGGTATACAGACATTTGTAATAAGGTGATATCATTATGACTTAGTACTACCTCAGGTAATAACTGCATTCATATTTAACTCAGAAAGGGAACTTAGATAAATATACGAATGTGGTACACGCAAATCTACAAGCAGCAGAATGGGTAAAATGCTTTCAAGTGGGAGAGAATCTCTTTTAGTCACACCATGTAAGAGGTTCAGAGGCACATTAAAGGAACAAAATAAAAGCTTACATAGTTACACAGAAGAATAAAGGGGATGATTAAAAGTAGATGTCCTTCAAAAAGTGGCAGTCATTCCCAAACAATGTAAAAAAAAAAATATTCTGACAAGTTAACAGTAAAACTGAAAAAATTGAGGCCAGAAGTTCTAGGATGAATGTGAAAACTACCAATACATTTTTTTTCACAGCTTTGTAAGGAACACTTGAGAGAAGCTGAGGGCTACTGGGTGACTGGTGAAAAGGATCATTCAAGGGAGTAGGTCAAAGAAAGGGGTTTCCTTCAGGGGCGTGGGAAAAAGAAGCTTTCAGTTTGCAACACAGTAAAAAAACCTCAGGTTATAATACAGTTTTACAAAATGCTTTCATTGGTTTCTTTATCTTTAGTGGCCCATTTCCCGCAGGGTCTGTTCCACTCTTGATATTGCAAGCCTACTCCCACAGTTACTGGATGAGCAGCAAGACATCTCCCATCTCCCTTGGTTCACAGCTGTTGGGCACTTTATCAGCTACATGGTACCATCAAGTTCCCACCCTTGCAATGCTTTCAGCAGAGCCTGGCCACAGTGTTTTCATTCCTTTCATCTCCCTTAACAGGTGCTTACAGTTGCAGATTGTGTGCATGGGGGATCATGGTGGAACAGGTTTTGAGTGTGTCAAGTGCATTCCATCCAGGGAGCAGAAACTGCATTCCATCCTATAATTTCCATTCCATTACAACTTCTGTTAGGATCAGTTTCCTCTAATTTTACCCTCAGCCATCTTTCCACAATGATATTACCATTTCTGGAAAGAAATATTGGAAGTTTTTATTAGATGTTAATTCTTTACATGATTGGCTCAAAGGCAGGCAAAATTTCATGTATGTTAAGTGGGATACAGAAAAGAATATATGCTGCTGTCTAAAGACATGGTACCTCCTCAAAATGTACAGAAGAGGGAAGAGCATGGCAAGGTTTTTCAGTAGTAGAGATGCTTTAAATGTATGAAAAACTAGGATTCCTCAGTTCAAGAAGGAGACGATTGAATGATGGCATTGTATTGTAAAGTTGTAAATGAGAAAGTAAAAAGTAATAGATTATTATTTCTTACAACAGAAACTTAGCATTGAATAAAAGAATCAAGCATCATATGCAAAATAAAAAAAGATATAAGAACTAAGCATGATTTTAAACATACAAGAAAAAATATCTGTTGGTTTTGCCCTGACAAAATTTGTTGTTTTGAACACCTTAAGAAATATTGACTTGATTCTTATATGCAAGTTAATTTCTGTGTGCCAGAGAAACAGGAAATAGTTATAGATTTTGTATCTATAAATTTTTTGCATTAATTTGAAGTCAGTGAGTACCTAACAGCACATCAGAATGTTGCAACAGTATTTGAATCATTTGAATTTATGTTATGTTGGAATTAAGGAAACTATTCTCATAAGCATAAATAAAAAGCACCCAGTGATTATTCACATCAGCTTTACTTTTCTGAGATTTCCATACTTCAATGGTTGACTTATAAAGTTCATTATTAAAATCAAGGTCCATAAACAGCTTATTTGAAATGCTTTGGCTACCTGGTTGTTCCCTGCATTCATACCTTCCAGCTGTATCTAACTCACTCCTCACTACTACACTACTACTCAAGCCTTTGCATTCTTTACATCACATCACCTGTCAATTCTTGAAAATATAACTTGTAATATAATTTTGCAGAAAGGCCCTTCAGCCAAAATTGTGGTAAAGGTCAAAAACTCATTTGATTCATTACTGGATTAGCATGTGTTTAAATGTCCTCCAGCAGTTTAAAATTCTCATTTACCTCAGGAATTCAATATTTGTAGAGATCAGTTGGTCACAAGGTTCCATGTCTCTGAAGGCAGTTATGACAAATCATTCCCTTCATGAAATGAACTGCAATAAAATAAAGCTTTATATGAAGGAAGTCTGTGACTTTTAAAAAAGTATGTTACTCCTTGAGAAATTATTTTAGAGCATCAATCCCTGCTGTCTGAACATTCTGTGTTTATAGCCTAAACTGATTGTAGGAAAAATCTACTGCTACATATGAAGCAGTCCCATTCCCTGATGGAAAAGATCACATGCAATGCTTCATAAAAAAAAAACCAAAAAAACTCATGTTTCACTTACTGTATTCAAATTTTGCTTCAATTAAGAGCAAATGAACTTCAGAGTGAAAAAAAATAAATCTAATAATCTCACAATTTACACTATTATCTAGTGGATATATTTTATTGAGTGCTCAAGGTGCAGGGACCAATGACAGCAGTGTTCAGATGAAAGATTAATTTCTGTCATATGTGATTACATTACCTTGCTGACATTAATATTTGGTGGGGTTTTGAACTTTTAGGGAGTTTAAAACACAATGCAGTATATTTCCCTATATTCTGTGAAAGATGTTTATGAAACATAATTTTTTTTTTCCATTCATAATATTTAGCATGGAGTGACATGTTTAATATATGCCCTGGGACAGGGCAACTGTGGATGTACAAACAGATTGGGGAATGAGAGGCTAAACAGCAGCACAACAGAAAAGGACCTGGGGGTTCTGGTCTACAGCAAGTTGAATATGAGTCAGCAGTGCCCCGGCAGCCAGGAGGGCCAACCGTGTCCTGGGGGGTATCAGGCAAAGCATCGCCAGCTGGTCAAGGGAGGGGATTGTCCCGCTCTGCTCTGCGCTGGGGTGGCCTTACATTGAATATTGTGTTCTGTTTTGGGCACCACATTGTAAGAAAGATATTAAGCTGTTAGAGAGCGTCCAAAGGAGGGCAATGAAGATGGTGAAGAGAAAGGAGGAGAAGCTCAATGAGGAGTAGCTGAGGTCCTTTGGTCTGTTCAGCCTGGAGGAGAGGAACCTGAGAGGAGACCTCATGGCAGTTACAAGTTCCTTGTGAGGGGAAGAGGAGGGACACACATCGATCTCTTCTCTGTGGTGACCAGTGACAGGAGTCAAGGGAAAGGCCTAAGTTTGTGACAGAGGAGGTTTAAGTTAGTTATTAGGAAGAAGTTCTTCACCCAGAGGGTGGTTGGGCACTGGAAGAAATTCCCCAGGGAAATGGTCACAGCACTAAGCCTGATGGAGTTCAAGAAGCGTTGGGATGATACTCTCAGGTACATGGTGTGACTCTGGGGGCCGTCCTGTGCAGGGCCAGGAGTTAGTCTTTGATGATCCTTGTGGGATTCCAACTCAAAATATTCTGTTATACTACTAAATATTCAATCAGTGTATGAAATGTCACCATTATAATCTTTTGGTTCGATTCATGCTAACTTGTATTAGAAGAAGTAATGGTTTAAGTTAGAAAACATCTGTTTTACAGCAAAGTATGTAAATGTAACATGTTCCATGTTTAGTTCTTTCACTTTTTAAGTCCTCTTAACATCAAGAGCATGACTCTCCTGCCAAGCAATGATCATTTCAATCTAAGAACTAAAAAAAAGAAAAAAAGATGTAAATAACAAATATATGTGGCATGGCTATAACTTTATTTTATTCCCTTATTCTCTGATAGGCTTATAAATGAGAATAACTCAGTTTAGGGCTCCTGGTATTATTGAAAATCTCAAGTTTTGTGAGAAAGCTGAAATCTGTAAGTATGCTTTCATTTTACATTTGAAGTTATATAAGGTAGCTTTGTTTTCTTTTCCTTTAATTGTTTTATCATTCCACCCCTTAATTCAGTGGATTATATTTGTCTTTTGTTGAATCTCTAATGATTTTTTGGCCATATTGAGTAATATTGCATCTTTTCACGTGGTTTCTTGTAGTAAATCTACTTTTTTTTTTTTTTTTTTTTGGTGCAGGTTCTGTAAATTTTTATAACTTATGTGTAGCATTACTAACAAAAACAAGAGTATATTACCAAATATAAACAACACAAATATCTCAAATATGGTCGTGGTCTTCTTGCACTAGGCAATGTACTATTATGTGGATTCAAGAGGAGACAGATGAAGTCAATTTATCTAAATTTGCTGACAATTATGTAACGCATATATACAGGATCAGGTTGGGATGGAGTTATTTATTTTTCATAGCAGCACACATGTTGCTGTGGTTGTAATTTGTGACTAAATCCTCTGTTAGTAACACACCACTGCTCTTTGGCTGTTGTGGATCTGCACCTGCACAGTGTCAAAGGCACTTTCCTTCCTTTGCAATTAGGCTAAGGGTGAGAAATAAATTGAGAAGGAATACAACCATATAACATAATACTCAGCACTAAAAACCAAGGGCAGGGATTCTTTGGGAAGGTAGCTATTACACAGAGACTGACAAGGCACTGGTCTACTTGTGAGAGGTGATGAAGAATTGACTTTGCATAGTTTTCCTATTTTTCTTCTTTCCTTTACTGAGCAAATAGCCTTTATCTCAGCCCACAACTTTTCTTGCTTTTGCTCTTCCTATTCTCTCTCGCTCTCTTGGCAGTAACCAAGTGTCTGTCTGTTACTTAGACGTTGGCTGGGGTCAGCCCAGCACAGCATAGAAACCACATATGAATGAAGATGTGTCTGAGGCACAGATGACTGTAAACCAGGAGGTAGTGATGGCAAATATTGTCACAAGCTTGCCCCAATTATCCTCCATGTATCTATTTTTATTAAGGGTTACAAAAAACATATTGGATTTTTTCCACCTTGAATCCAACAAGTATGGTTTCTCTTAGGTTTGCATTTAAAACAGTGATTAGGTAAACATGGAGAAAATATCATAACTAAACAAAGGAATAGAAAAGACCATTGTAGAGTACAGAAAATGTAACAACCAGATGTCTTATCATATTAGCAATATTTGCGTATATGTTGTTGCCTCATGAGTTCAAAACAGCTTTTATTCTTGAGATTTTATAATGTAGAATGAGTTCAATTCTTCTTTCCTCCTCTACACCCAAAAAATATTTCTGCTTAACTTTAACTTCCCAAATGACAGTCCTATTCAGAGAAAATGATGATCCATACTCATAATGTATTCTACAAGTAATCCCACATTAAAACATTTTGTGACAATTTTTTTAATTTCATTTTCCTTGGCAGTAAAAAATTCAAAATAAAATAAAAATGTTTAAGAACCTCTAAAAAAAGTTTGCTAAGAGTAATGTAGATTGTTACATGTGGTTTTTTTAGAAAATAAAAGTCTGTAACAGAATTTATAGTTATGTTATAAAAATAAATAGGGCGAGTTCCTATTTACTCATTAATATATTAATCCCAACATTTTTTTTCCCTTTGATAGCTAGCTCTGGTCAGAAAATAAAATCTATATTTTGCAGAACATTTTTTAAGAGCAAAGAAGTCAAAATTTCTCAATACTGACTGAACAGAGAATAAAAGTTTTGAACATATTCTTCTAGCATAAAACATTTCATGCTGAAACCTTTCATATATGTAAATGACCAAAGACACAACAATGAAAAGATTTTCCACTAAGGTAGTTTGGAAATTTCGAAGCGTCTAATGTAACAGCAACACTCCCTCCTCGTTGACCATTAAATTAAAGTAGATCAATTTAATTTACTCTAATTTCATTTGTTCCAGTCACAGGGCTATATCAATTTCATATTTTATTACTAATGTAAAGTATTATATTAACATTATCAGAAACAATTCTAATAGTAATTCCATTCTCAGCTTCTCCAGTTTGTCAAGGTTAAGACGTATTACAGACATTAATGATATTACTTTGTGGAATTATTTAAATGTTCCTTCATGTGTTTTTTGATCTGAAATTATGCAGCCCACATATATATATTACAATTTTTATTTATTGCAGTGCAGTATATTTTTAAATCTAATACTATTGATAATCTTATTTTGCTAGCACTATCTTTTGCAATATCACTGTACTTAAAATGATATTTGCTATTTGATATTTATTCTAATTGTTGCTGATATGAACACAGCCGCACTGCACAACAGCCTTATAACATACACCTTAAGCAGCATTAACAATTTTTATCTTCTCAACATACATTTCAAATAAATAGGCTAACTGCGTAGGTCTTTTTTATTTCAGATGTGGCTACCATATAATTCTGTCCAAGGTCATACATTTGTTTCTGCCGTAAGAAATGAATAAAATTTTGGTAAGTAATTGAAAAATATAATTGGGTTACACTTGTGTAGCCATCTGTATCCATTTTGTTGAAAGCTTTCATATAAACAACTCATCAAAATAATAATATATTCAAAAACTATTAATGAAACCCAATTCAAATATACAAAAGGAATTACTAAGTCTTTCAAATTATTTCCTCAATACCAGAAATAAAATATTGAACATCAATGAGCAAGACAAAGTTATATCTGATATGGAAGACTTAACCTAAAAACCATACTTTTAATTTTATTAGATTTTTTTTGGCCATCCATCATTGGTGTGAGATGTAACATTTTCACTTGTAAAAAGAACCGACCATTGCAGAAGGCTCTTACACATTCTCAACGTTCATGCAAACTTATTAGCACAGTTCTGGAACCAAAACAGTCTGGATATACTTCTGCTTTTCTGCTTTATAAATGGTTCAAGTGCACTCAATTCCTGTAGACACTCCTTCCTTTTTCTTTTGTGTTCAACTTCTGTACACAGCTGCTCTGCCTATCAAACAAGAATGACTCTTCCACAGTCGCAAGGGCCACCAGCCAGACATTAGACCAGATTTAATTCTTTACGTACCTATCTAGGTTCAACTTCCCTCATCTATTAAAGTTGATAATTATTTTTTCCTGTAGCTGTTGGCCATGGAATTGTAAAAAAAATATTTCTGCATAGGTAATTTTTTTTCCTATTAAGGTTAAATTTCTATTAACCAGCCTTTCAAACAGACTCCTTTCTTGCTGCACCAGAATATGTCATTTTGTTTTCAAATTGCTACAGAGAAGACAAGTGAGATTATTCTAGTGTTGTCTAAATTTTCATTTCTAAATGAAAAGTTATTCCTACTGCAAGTAGCTATTGATTTGTGTGTGAAAACGTAACACTTCACACGCTCCCAAATCAGTCCTATGAACTATTGGTTTCTTTCAGGATTCAAGCTATACTACTGAAAGAAAAGGAAAGTACTATGTACTTTTAATGTATGCAATGTTTTTCCATAAAGCAAGAATGTCTCTGTGATTTCTTGCTCTAAGAGATCTAAAATTGGTTTTCGTAATTATGTTTGAAGACATCGAATTGAAAAAAGACAAGAAGTACTTCTGAATCCATGCATTTTTAATATGCCTATCTCTAGAATCTAAAGATTAGAAGGAAAATTGAAGTGATTAAACTTAATGTTCACAGTCTGACTAACACATGAAATGGAATAATTTTATCTTTCTGTCAACCTTGTTATTTCTTTTAACTGCCATAGCATATTATCTTGATTATTTCTTTAGATAAGCAACAGGCCCAGCTCCACAACTAATACTCAGGCATTACTTACAGAAAATTCAACTTAAAAAAAAAATATTGCATTCAGACCAAGGACTTTACTTCATTTGCTGTGATTTCCATTAAAAATATAGTTGATACCTCCCAGTTCAGGAATTTGGGATTTTTGCCACTTTGTTCTTTACTGCAACTTAATCATCTCACCTCTACACTGGTGTGGCCTCGCCTTGAATATTATGGCAGTTTTGGGCACCACAATATAAGAAAAATTTTAAGCTATAAGAGAGTGTAAAAAGAAGGGCAATGAAGATGGTGAAGGGCCTTGAGTAGAAGCTGTATGAGAAGCAGAAGAGGTCACTTGGTCTGTTCATCCTGGAGGAGAGGAGACTGAGAGACCTCACTGGGGTCTTCAACATCCTCATGAGGTGAAGAGGAGGGGCAGACACTGATCTCTTCTCTGTGATGACCAGTGACAGGACCTGAGGGAGAGGCTTTAAGTTATGTCAGGTGTGGTTTAGGTTGGATATTAGAAAAATGTTCTTCACCCAGAGGGTGGTTGGGCACTGGAACCGGCTCCCCAGGGAAGTGGTTACAGCCCGACAGAGTTCAAGGAGTATTTGGACAATTCTCAGGCACATGTTGTGACTCTTGGGGCTGGTCCTGTGTGGGGCTAAGAGTTGGAATTGATTATCCCTATGGGTTCCTTCCAACTCTGCATACTCTGTGATTCTGAAATGTATCTATAATTTAACAAGCCAATGCTTTTAACCGTTTTAATGCAAGTAGCAGTGGAAATTTGGGAAAAAAAAACACCAAAAAACCACCAGCTTTGGTTTGAACAGAACATACAATCATCTTTTTAGTAACAAAGAAATGCTAACATTTCCAATGAATGTATTTCATTAATAGGATACTAATTTTATATTTTTATATATATTTTTATAGTTTATATTTTCTTCCTCTCCCTTAGGTGATCATTCAAACCTGACTCACCAGGAAAACAATCATTCACAGAATGATTACCACTGCCAGGAACACTTGCATAGGAGTTTGTCAGGAAATATCTCTTAGGTAATGGTTATCAGTCTGAGTGACACATTGAGGTCACAATCCAAAATAATATATGACAGAGTATTACTACACTCTCAGAGGCACTTTCATAATGTCTGGGTTGTTTTTTGGTTGTTTGCAGGGGGAGGGGGTTGTTTGTTTGTTTGTTTTTTCTTTGTTTGGTTGGTTTTGGTTGAGTTTTTTTGGGGGGGAGGTTTCTCGAGACTTAGGGCTTGCTCTTTATTTATTGATTTATTTAACATTCCCTGTCTGTCCTTCTTGTATTCTTCCATTAACAGGAGGATTTTATTAAACAAGTCTCATGTATCTGCCTTCCATCACAAATTACCCCACAGTCAGTACAGCTGCACCATTACAGTTTACAGCCATTTGGACTCTGCATTGATCCAGTTAAAGTATTGGCTGTATACTGAAACAGGAAAACTTTTTCTTCTAATGAGATCATTAGACTGTGATGAATAATCTCCCCAGGGAGGTCATCAAAGCCATGTCATCAGCATTATTTAAACCTTCTGCTCCTCTTAATCATTTTTATTATACCATTGTCTATGAACTTAAGCTAAGATTGGAAATCCTACTGTACTGAGTGCACGATTAAGTGCTGTCTTTGCCCTGTAGAGCTTAACATCGAATTAGATTAGACAGTTGTGACAGCAATGTTCAAAATGTCACAAACATTTTTAAAGTTTGCCACAGGTTTGCCACCAGTGCCACCTCAGGCTTGAACATAAAAAAAATGTAAAATAACATGACCAGTATTTTCAAAGAATTCTGAGGCTTGCACACAAAATGAGAAATAGGTGCCTGAAGGGGGATAAATTACAGTATAGAGGTCTATTATCACAATTCTTACCCTCCCCTTTTTGATTTGTGTCGCTATTTTCATCACCAGGAGAAGTTTGTTTTCTTGACATACAGCAAATAATTCTTTATCTAACTCCCTCATTTAGAAAGACTGATGTGTAAGTAATTCTAGAAATCAGACACAAACCTTAGGTGAGCATAGATAGTTTTTGCTGTAGTTCTATACAAATACAACTTAAATCCTTACTCACGCATTTACACAGAAAACCATCCATATACACAGGTGCCTGATTGTACAAGCATTATTAAAGACACAAAGGACATTGCAATACTGGCAACATTTTTTAGTGGTTTCTCTATTGAGGCAGATTTAATCCCTGACTCAGTGGAGAGAGGAATGAACATACAGTCACGCCAGTCTGAAACCCCATAGTTAAATATTATGTAGAGTCCACTTCAGTGAGCTCCTCAGCAATGAGTCACAATACAGTCACACAGTTTCTGTGTAACTGCTCGTACCATCCTCACCACTATGGTAACACATTTTCTTACAGAAGGGCATTAAGCAGTTTGACCAGTATATGTCAGGTATGGATTTTTCTACTATTTGTCCTTTACCCAAAAATAAAAATCGCCATGTGGTAATGCCATATAGTTTAGTAGCATTATGTAAATGTGAAACAGTGTCAAAGAGATGGGGTGAGAGAGCAACTTTGGCTATTAAGACACAGAAGACTGTAAAGATGTATGTGAATATGCAAACACATGAGCTATTTGCTTGAAAAAAGGAGAAAACCAGATTAAAATTTACGTATTCTGGACTCTGCATAATTTACCCACAACTTGTAAAGTGTGCATAGTACAATTTATTGTCATTTTAATTGTACATTACTTAACATATCAGCGTATTACTATCATCATTATACATCAAGTTGTATTTTCTATGTACTCTTATTTTTGTGCATTATTAACATCTTATTACATTTAGTATTAGATTTCTACAAATGGTGATCAAAGGATTTAGGAAGACTTCATATGGCAACCTTTGATTAAAAAGAGTTATTGCCTAGTGGGCTGGGACAGAAGAGAAGAATTAGAGTAGATGAGCTGTCCAATGCGCAGAAAGCGTGGGTGAGCCTTGTAATCAAATGTTTCAGTGATCAAAATTACAGCAAAGTGCTCACCCTTTTCATGTTCCATGGGGACTTTAGACTTCAAACTTCTTTTTCAGAGTTCAATGAAGCAAGCTGTAGTGAGAAAGTCATGAAAGAGAAGATCAAAGATTATTCTTTCTGGGAAGACCTAAAATACATGTTGCATTTTCATTCAGAAAAATCTTATTTAGGCTGTTGTTCTTGCACATCCACCTCCATTGTTGAAACCATGTAACCTCAAAATGAATTATTACGTAGGCAAAGGCTAAGAAAGAATGACAGTACAGCCTAGTGATCATGGAATTCCCCATTCTAATGAATATCTATATCCCAGTACAAGTAACCTATGACTTTTTATATTTTTAATAAAAATCCAGGTACTTCAGTAGCTACTCCAAAACACAAGTTCAGTACAATACAGTTTAGTAAACTCTAATAACTAGATATGGAGAAAATTCATGTAGGCAAAAGATGGTTTTAGTTTTGTCTCTCTTCCTTACCATTCTAATCTCTTTCCAATTGGGAATAAATCAAATTAATTTCCCTAAGTCAATTTTGTTTTGCCTATGATGGCAATTGGTAAGCAATCTCCCTGTCCTTATCCTAATCTGGGAGTTGTTTCATCCTGTTTTATTCTCTTGTTCTGTGAAACAGGGGAGTGAGAGAGCAACTGCATGGGCGGTCTGGCAGCCAGCCAAGGCAACCCACAAGAGGAAGAAAATCTTTTAAGAAGTGTGGAATGAAAAGTGAGACAGAGCAATAAGGACATGAGACAGTGGACTGAACTGTGTCTCAGCTTGGAAAAAGAATCAGAAATGAATTCATAGGTATGAAGCATTTTTTTTTTAATCTGATTGGAATCAGACCTTTAAATAGACTGCTAAATAAAGATGAATAATGGCAGAATTTATATACACCATGTTTATTTCTGAATTTGCCAAAAATACAGACTTCTTGTATTAAAAACAAACAAACAAACAAACAAAACCAACAAAAAAAATAATTGCAAAGAAAATGTAATAAAGTATAAAAATCTGTGATTAATGAAAAACAATTTATTCGTGTCTCAATTGTGTCCCAATTTGTCCTGAAATTCACAAAATATATTTATTTCTATAAATGACATCATCTAAAAGTTGTAACAATGATTTCTTCAGACTTTTCTTGACATGACTTTTGGATTTTGAAATAGTGATGAGTATTTGCAGTGTATTTGACCTTTGTGAAAGGTAGCTTTAAAATAAACAATTTAGAGAAATGGGAAGGCTTCTTTTCCATATGAAGGCATGAATCTGTATGAAACAACATGAAAGACACAGCAACAGGAGTTAATGGAATACTCACAGCTTAAGGTCATTTGGAATATGTATGTATTTTAAATACGAAACTAGGGATTAAAACATTCATAGCCAGCATTGTATAATATTGTCAAATAGAAGTCTTTGAATCATAAAATACTGAGTAACTTTTCACATTTAGAATTTTCTCATTATTTTATATTTACATTTGCAATGTAATGCAAAATACTATTTAATTAAGTTAACAATTCTTAATGTAAACCATTACAATTTGAAATACTGGATTTTTCCCATTATTATTTGACACCTGAAAATTAAAGGGAATGTACCTGAAAAAGCCACCAAAATAACTTTTGGTGGTAGAAGCAATATCTTGTAGTAAATATGATTTGAGCAAAATCTTTTATTAATGCGACCAAAAAATAGGTAGTCTAAAAAATAGTTTCTGATTTTCATATATGTCAATGAAAAAATGAATCTTTGCCTGCAGGAGTATTGCAAATGGATGTACTCTGTTTCTTTGTGAAAAATGTTTGGATTTTTTTGGTTTTTTTTTAATGAAGTAACAAAGGCTATTTCAGGATTTGGATGATTATGTTTTCCATTGACTCAATACAAATTTCAAGAAATGGGAGAATGCCTGCTTTGGTAGCTTGGTTCAACTACTGGATATTATTCAGTGTGTAAAATTCTTTATTCAGGAAGCAAACCCCTGAAATAAAGGTTTCCCTCTTGTAGCAAGTCCACTGAAACAGTTTTGCTATAGCTGATTGAAAAAATGAGCAACACAACAACAAAAATATTTTTACAAGTCAATACATGTAACCACCCTCAAAATTAGGAAAATAAGCTGCTCAGTCTTGTCTAGAATATTCTTGATGTTGTGTAATAAATCCCTTCACTCTCTGAAGTCATTACTACATCATGTTCTGTCATCTGTCAATGAGATAAATGCATGGCAATAGTCGATATGATAAAATGACACCTTTGTGGTGGTGTGGGAAGATGACTGAAGGTAAAAAAGATAGCAGTACAGAAATTATAAGGTGAAATTATGGTTGCTACTCCCCAGATGGAATACAGTCAGCATATCCAAACTCCCACACACAAGGAGCACTAAGTGGACTAAGTGGACACAAGGAGCACTGGAGTGGAGTGGAGGCACTGCAGTAAGGCCCTGTTGAAACCCTTGCAAGAGAGGGAGCTTGATGGTACTTTCTATCTTATAAGCTGCACAGCAGCTGAAAAACAAGGGAGATAAAGGAAGATGTCCTGTTATTCAATCAGCAACCGTGGCAAAATCAAAATCATTCTCCTTGGAGTGACACATGTCCCCAGCCCAAGTTTATCACAGGTACTCAGATACCCATCCCCAAGGTAAGACCACTCCTCAGTGAGTAAGATGTATGGCTGAAGTCACTCAAGCTCCATGTAAACATAAAGATAATGTAAACATAATAAAGATATAATAAACATATAATAGTAAGTTAAGTGAAGTTATGGAAAACTCCATCATAACTTCTGGGATCTGTTGACAGGCTGAAGCTGACTTCTCCCCTGCAGGGACACCAATTGGATAAGAACTGTACTCTGTGCATGTTGAATTATTATCTTGAGCCATTTTTATTAGAGGTCAGAGCTTGTTAGCATTTTGCTTTGAATCAGTATATTGCTTTGAATATATTTTTGCAGTCAGATACTATCACTGGCAATTCTCAAACCTTAACCTGCTACAAATTTATTAATAAAGAGTGTTATTTTCTAGAGAGTTAATGTGAGTCCTTCAAGAGTGCTGACAGTGGGTAGAGGTGTGGAGACGCAGGATGGCAGTTTCTCTGTTTGACATGTGATCCTGAACAAGTTAGTCGAACCATTCTCCAATCCAGTGAACAGCTTGGTGAGTGGTCTCCGTAATGGAGCACTGACAGACTGGTCAGGAAACAGGGGACTCAGCTTTCTTGGGGCTCTGGCAGACTAATAAAACACTAAGCGTTAGAGTAAAAGTCTTTCACGAGATAGATGGTGTCTTGCACACCACAGCTTGAGAGATAAAAGAAAATACTTCTTTCAGATGAATGAAATTGAACCTGGTTTTGGAAAATTAATTCAGAATGCCTTGGTGGTGTTCAGAGATACAGTTTTAAAGGCTTTTCAACTGTAGCTTTTAGTATACTCAGGGTTGAAGACATAGGTGTATCTTGACTCTATGCACATTTTTTGCTGGCAGTTACTGTACTTGCTGCTTTTCAGTGAAAAGTAAGACTGAGGTTTTCAGGAAGCCAGTTCATTAAACTGGAGAGGAAGTTGCTTTCTTCTCTATCCTGCTTAGAACCCAAATACAATTTCTAGCAATGGGATAGTGATGGGTTTTGACTCTTCTATATAGAACAAATATAAGTGATGCATATTCTAAATAAAGAAAATGGTTTCACCTCCTGACATTTTAAATGAGAAAATCCAATCACAGGAACAATGAAGCATAGCCATTTACTTACTTATTTATTTTACTCTTGACCTCCAAAGTCTTATTTCATTCACATGCTTGATATTTCACAACTACTTTACCAGACTTTAGATAATCTAAATAAGAATTGAACATATATTTATGATAGATAAAAATGCCATCTTTCACTTTATCTCATCCATTGAGAAATTTTATTTTAATGTGATTATATTAAATTCCAGGCCAACTGCCATTTATGCTGTGGTATAGTGAATGTCACATCTGATTCTGAAGATGAGTCACATTTAAAATAGTTTTCCAATTAGCCTATATGAAATTCAGCTAACATGCAGTAATTAATTATAGCTGCAATACATTAATTAGAAATAAGTGATAATGCAGTTGATGAAAATTTATCCAGAATATCTTGTGGTGATATCTCAGTTTGTTCAGACAAAATAGCAGGACTTTGTATTCATTTATTTCTCCCAGTGCAAGCCAGAACTATGTTGTGCCTTCATGGACTGACAAACTAGTACAGTTTCCTTCTTCCTGTATCAGTAGGACTGTGTAATGGATTTAACATCTAGGATATTTGGAGGAGAAAAGCAACAATCCTGTGCAGGGATGCCTACAGCATAAATGTGTGCCAGGGAAGAAAACTAAAAGGCTGTAGCCTAAATAAAAACAACTTTACAGTACTTGAACATAAACTCGCAAGGATATGCATGTACATACAGGTGTGTTAACATCATGTGCTTGGAAAGAGTAAGATTTAGCAACATGAAAATTATCAGGTGACAAACATACTATTCTGCAGTTCCTAGTGAGGGTATGAAATAATGTTCATCTTAACACTCTTTTTAATCAACTATTTACCCTATTACAGTAACTCAAGAAATGGCAGTTAGGAAAGTTCCTTCATTGGCCCACATATACTGTTAACTCTTTGTTAAAAATATATGCATTATTTGTAACATCTCCTCAGACTGAATGTATTAGTTGAATTTATTTTCTTGTTTTGTTGCAAGTAACCTCATCTCATATTTTTCATGAGACTGTCAGTGCATAGTGGCTTTGTACTTTTGAAGCTTGATATTTCTCACTGGTTTTCTCTAACATTCAGAAGAAACGAAGGTTTTTCTTCCCTCATTTCTATTTACTTCCTATCTCCTGCTACCAAATTGTTAATGGTAAGTGAATCATCTTCCTCTTTAAGTTACCTACCCTGCTGAAATGCCAGATAGATTAGACCATCTTTCCCTGGCCTGCAATCAGTGATTTTCTGTTAGAAAACATACATACCTAAAGCAGATGGTTCACATAACCATGTGATATTCTTAAATCAATAGTATTTCAACTTGTGGCAGTCCATTGTCTCTTCTTTCACAGGATACCACTGAGAAGAAACGGCTTCCTCTTCTTTACTTCCCCAATTAGGCATTTGAACATATTGGTTCATAGACAACTTGGTGTCAACCAGAGTGCCCAGTGCATTTTCTGGCTGATCTGCTTTCAGCATGTACTGGTACATAGGAATGTTCCTCCCAAGTGCAAGACTGGATTTTCTAATGCTGAACTCCATAAATTTCCCCTCAGCCAAGTTTTCCCTGCTGTTGGGGTCCCACTGAACAAAGCACAGCCCTCTGGTGTATCAGTCACTCCTCCTAGCTTTCTGTCACCTATGAATTTGCTATGGATGCCTTGTCCCATCAAGCAGGTCATTAACAAAGACATTGGACACTGTTGGAACCAGTATTAAAACATGTGGTATGTTATTTCTCTCTGCCCTCAACCTGGACTTCATAAATCTCGTCACAGTCGGTTAAGCCTGGCAGTTGAACCAGTTTTCAATCCAGTTCACTGCCTGCTTATCTAATCTATACTACATCAGGTTGTCTATGAGGATGTTTTAGGAGACCGTATTGGAAATGCCACTAAAATAAAAATAAATAATATCCATTCCTCTCCTCTTAACCATTGCAAGCAGTCATATTCTTCCACTTTTTCCAATTGTGTTTCACACCAGTATCCTGAATAAGTCACATATGGTGGATTTTGTTTTTTCTTCCCTTTTTTTTTTTTTTTTTTACTATTTACATCTTTATTTTCATATTCCATAGTCTGATTTGAGTATTTATCATTCCTGAATGTCATTTATTTTGAGATAATTTTTAAAATCTAATTTCTTTTTTCATCACAGAATGACTTTTTCACTCTATTCACTAGTAAACCTTGCTGTTTAATTCTCTTATTTATTAACAGAATATTTATTCATTATTTATTAACAGAATGTTCTGGAACAGAAGCCACAGCTCTTCAAAGTTTCAGTTTCAAAGTTTCAAAAGTTTCAGATTCTCTATGACCAATTGAGTGCAGAAAATCTTCTCCATCCTGAAATGCACAAAGCAAAATCAGACTAACTCTCTCTAAACATATGAAGCCTGTATTTTAAGTATTTTCTATATAAAACTGACAACAGAGCATTTAAAAAAATTAAAGATTGTTTTGTACACAGCAAAAAGAACAGCACCAGCTAGTGCTAACTTATCATAATAAAAGGTATTTTCAAGACTAGTTTTATACAGGTCATCTTTTTTTTAGGGAGTTATGAAATATCTTTCCTTATCCTCACTAAAGTAGCTGCTTCCTTACTTCATTACTACTATGTCTTTTCTAGTTTTGGTAAATCACTGGCTGAAAACAAATTGTTAGAGTTACTGTTTTTATTCAACATAACAAAAAAAGTATTTTCATCCTTCCAATACCTCCTTTTGACTGAAATACATTTAGAGATGATGAGGGGTACCTTTTATGTCACTCTCGAGAAGTTGTGTGGTCAAGTGATGTTTACATTAAAAAGATTTGTTTGTGTAGCTCTCTGTACACCATTTTGAAGAACAGCATCTTGAAATATCAAATTACATTTTACTTGATAGATGTAAAATCAGGTAAGAAGGACTGAATTTTGTTTCTTGCTTCTCCTTCAGTTATAAAGTAGCATTCTGCAGTAGGACTTAAGTAGATTTAAGTAGGACTGATAGGCATATAGGAAGTGAAAAACACTGGAGAACATTGCTCAAAGTTCTTCATCAAGTTCTTTAGAGGTAAAGTATGCCTTTGGGACCCTGTCTTTCTTGTGTTCTTTGTGATCACAATGGTTTGATAAAAAAAAAAAAAGAGAGTGATAATTCAAAGTGTGGGAGAACAAAAATAGGTTGGGACATGCTGTCTCCTGAAAGTGGGAACATAGGAGCTAAGACTGAGTGAGAAAGAGGGCTGTACCTGCAGGGAAAAGAAATTACAACAGGAGAAAAGAAAGGTTGGACATCAGGACTGTGACTAGTAAATGTGAGAGAGGCATCTGAGGAAAAGCTAGAGGTGTAGGCAGAGGGTTGGAGTAGAAGAAGGAGACAGACTGCATAGACAACCCCCTAAACAGAGAATGGGCTGGATAGGCAATAAATCAAAGAACCTGGATGATCACCATAGGATTAATGTGACACAAAACTTCAGAGAAATGGCAGAAAAGTGTGCTCCCAAAGACATACCAGTTGCTGATTATGTAAATGAAACTGGGTTTCCCTGATGTTTACAAGTATTTGTAGCACCTATGAACACAGCATGTGATATGAACAGCGTGACATGAGATGCAAAACAAACTGAAAGACTTTGTCATATTCCTTAGCCTTCCTATTCTTTGAAGTTAAGAAGCAAAATTTGCAGTACTTGGAGACATTATTAAGCATGAATTTAACAGGGTCTTGGGGGAAAAAAAGCAACACAGTGTCATGTTCAAAAAGCTACCATAAAGAAGGCAAGCAGTTATTTTGTTTTGCTTTTGTTATATTACTGATAGTCCGAAGGATTAGAATTGCATGCATAAATATATCATAGTTATCAATATATCACTCATTTCATTTTTGATTATTGTCTTATACTAAATTCCATGATCACGTAAGAATATATGGCCTCTATCTCATTAAATAATACATCCCAGATTATGTTCCATATAATACGTAATTTAAAAAAAGCTATTATTGTTTTTCAAGACTTTTTTTTAGGATGTAGTCTGCTTCAGTTCTTTGGCTCATTGCTACTCTACAGCATAGACTGTCTCAATGACCTTCATTTCAGAAGCTCTGCCCACTCCATTCACTGTTCTAGGCCTTTCACTTTTTGCATTTAAAAAGGCCTCAGGCTGAAGTCATGGCTTTTCTTTGCCCCATGAATTTTATTCTAATTTATCTGTGATTTGAAAAAAATGTATCACTGCACAGTAGTAGAAGTAGCAGAAGTAGTAGAAGGTGAACCCAAAGATTGCAGCACTTCCAAAAGGACAGTAGTAGATACTATGTTGGATTAACATATGATTTATAACAATTTCTATAAGCAATTACACTTGTAGGAATTTAAATACTTCGTTAAAGGCAGTTTTGTCCATCTAAGTTATCTACTAAGGAAGCTCTAAGTGTTCAGGATGGTAAATTTATTAGTCTTAGTTTTGTCTAACTCCTAGAACATAACAGGCGTGTGTGATCTTTCCCTTCCCATAAGATATAACATATGAAACCTTTTCCAGAAAACACCGTTCCTTTATACAGTGTTTTCTTTTTCTTTGCTTGCTTCTGCCAAAAGTTCAGATAAGGGAGGTCCTCCCACTGGTCAGATTTGTAACAGCCAACATACTTTAGTGCAGTTTTTACTATATTGTAATTTCTTTGTCATTTACTCAGTTATGTACAAATAAACCAATTTTGTTCCAGTTATGAGTTCACATTTCCAAAAATACCTTAAAGAGAAGAAACATAAATTTTCAAGAAAGCTCTGTTACACCAGTTATAGCATGATTTTAACACTGGATAACAGAGACAGAAATAAGACCTCTGTGTTCATCCACTATCAATAAAAAAAATTGATCTCCTCATTATCTGCTTATCTGTAACACATGGTGCTGGAAGGAAGATCCCATGAGTACAGAGCCTCAGGCTCTACCGCTGCCCTCTGTCTTTCCCTGAGCATATTAAGTGCAATGTTTTCCCTTCCATTGCTCTCCTTTTATCTATTCTTCTAAATCTCTTTGTTCCTTCATTTGGTTTTCATCTACTCTGAGCTACCACTGTGGTACTGAATGCTGATGAAACAATAAGTTGTTCTAACTCAGAGGTTATTTTTCAGCTGTATTTCTTAGTGTAACACAGCCATCCTGCATTTATACAGGAAATCTCTGCATCCAGGTCCTATAATAAGGGCAATTAACTTAGTTGTTTGCAAGTACTCTGAATGTGCCAGGGATTGCAGGCATGAATCAACACCATAACATGGACAGACTGATAATAGGACACCCTTTTAACTGGTTGCTGATTCTCACCCACTCCCTGTCTACCGAACACCCTGCTGGTGCTACTTCAGTCCTAGAGCTTTGTCATTGTCACTGAACGGGGACATTCCCAGTCCCATACCTTCTGTGTTGTCTCCTCATATCAGTCTGTTGACATTTCCAATTCCTTCCTTGACCTTACTGTGTCAGCTACCACTTTCAAGAAAAATGTATTTATAGTTACATAAGTTCTAGTCCTTTGTTTGGTTTTGTTTTCAGAACTGGAAGGAACAAAATTAAAAAACCTGGGACTGAAGTGGCCCTTCAAGGTCACTGAATCCACTTCTCTCTGCTTAATGGCATTTGTAGACTAGGCAGCAGCAGAAGTCACATGAATGCTCACATTTGCACTGTGAAGGCATAGTACAAAATAACTTTTAACAATCACAAGAGTAATAAATCAGACAAAAAAGTAATGTATTTTGTCAAAACAAGAAAAAATCTCAGGAAATAATTACTTCAGAGGAAAGAATACAGGGGTTTAAAACTCACTCTCCATTTCTCTTCTTAAATAGGGGAATTGGAATACAGAAAGGGTGAATTTGAACAAAATCATATAATATACATATCATTATCTCCATTAACAAGGACAGAAGTCAAATTTCTCTCAGAAGCTTCATAAGAATTTTATTTGAAAGGACCCAAATTAACTCAATTTTTTTTTAATTTTTTTTTTGGCATCTCTGCTACAGGATGGGAAATCAAGAATATATAGATGCTGCATCCCTGCATAGTATTTTATCCCCAGTAAATTATATTTGGAATCGTTCAAAACAAAAGTTATTTTTTATTTTTCTTAGTTCCTTAATAATTTCCTCTGTGACTAATGGAGATAAAAAGCTGTGGTTTTTTCCATAGACAATGTAGACCTCTTTTTTCCCCTTTCCTTTTTATAAAGCTCATAGTGATCCATCTTCTAGAACAAACACAAACAAGATGCATTCAGCAATTTTTCCCACCACTGCAACCCTTGACAGAGTATAAATTAAAAAAAACAAATCAGTTCAGAGAAGGTGAAAGTGGTACTGATCAATTGTTGGAAGGATCTTGAAGAAATGGGAAAACTGAAGCTTTTTCTAATTGCATAGGGAGCCTTCACAATGCTGTTGATATGCTATGCAGGTGCTGTCTTTCTCTGCAAAACTGAGTTATTATTTCTTGTGACAGATACAAACTCTCAAGACTATCACACTTGTTAGTGTTGTTATAACATCAGATAAACACATGGAATATATATATATGGCTAGTAACTGAAAATATTCTAAGGCTATTCTTCCATTTATTACCTTAATAAGGAGGTTCTGCTTGTACACACTTTCTGGAAAAGTCTATAGAATTTCACCTTCTATAGATATTTGTTCGAAAATATTTATTCAAAAATGCTGTGCATGTAATTCTTATTATAAAAATTCATAGTGTTAAAAGTCTCAAGGAAAGTTTTAAGTTTTCTGCTAATCTTTAATAAAAATTTCCCATAAATATAAGATGCTTCTAAAGGCATGCATAGAGTGATTGCAGCACTGATGTTTTTTTCCAGGACACAGCTGTCTCCTTGGCTTCCACCTGTTCACCTTTAGCTGTAATGCTATTGTCTAGATATTCAAGGTGCTTGCTGCTTTGGGAGAAGTCTCCTGTCCTGCAAGACATTGAAGATTAGCATCTGCATCAAACAAAGAGGACTGAAGACATGTTGCTGTTGATACAGAAAAGGCAGTCCTTCCACCCTCCTGTTAGGCACTGTTTGAATTACATACTCAGCACTTCCCAGCTCTGATTATTTCATTTGACTAGTTCCTAAGAGGGTTTTAGGTAAAAACTTCACAAATCTTTTATTTCAAACAGGAACAGGAGAGATTTGATATCACCTTTGGCCATGAATCAGTCTTTAAAAGTAGTATAAATATGAATTGACTGAAAAAGATCTGAAAGGGGTGGATGACTGTTTCAGTTTACACATAAGATCAGGTCACAGTGAGCACACACCACAGCCCACAGGAAGCTGCTCAGTCAGGTAAACACATTCTGCAACTCCCTCCCACCTGTCATATCCAGGCCCCAAATGCTTCCAGCACTCATTGATGAAGAAGCTGTAGAAAGTAGAGAATGAATGGCATTAGTACTGTTCAGATGAAAGGATTCTTTCATCCAAAACACTGGATCCAACTGTATCACATTTTCTGTGAAACCCTTTAAAAATAATAAAGCAGAGAAATGTTTTGCAAGTCTATGAATTTAAAGAAGAAGAGTAACGTTTTAAGATGTTATTTCAAATCCAAGTTTTGACATTTGGATTTTAAGTACTCTGCAGGGGTTTTAAGATTTGCCTAATACATTTTATAGCTGTGGTACGTTGACTAGTTGCCAGATGTGCACTCATCCACTCTCATTCCCCTCCTCAATAGAATTTCCATGGAATTAGGTGGAAAAGCTCATGGGCTGAGATAACGACAGGCACATCACTTACAAGTTACCATCATGGGCAAAACAGGCTTGACTTAGGAAAAATTAATTTAATTTATTACAAGTTAAAGATAAGATTAAATGATGAGAAATAAAGAAAAAACAATATGGTCTCCCTTCACTCTGGGCAGCACAGAGGCAACTACAGCCAGTCTGTAGCAGTTCCTTTCAGCCACTTCCTCCTCAGACTTTTTCCTCTACTGTAGCATGCACCCTCTTCATGGCCACAGCCCTTCAGCATAGAGTCCTTCTCTACTCCAATAAGGAACCTGCCAAGCTACAGCTTTCTCTGGGGCTTATTGGCCTGCTCCAGTGTGGGATGTACAGAAAAAGCTAAAAATAATGCCTGACTGAAAATTTGTAACAGGATGCCAGTGGAAGAGAACCAAGTGTTGTCTTCATGGTCTGGGGAATGGATAAAGGACAATAGGTTCTAAGGTTGCTAGGGACAATGGGTCTGAAAAACTTCCAGCAGCAGCCCCACACACTACGTCTCTCACCATGATCCTTTGTCTTTGCAGGTTAGTTCACATGTTTGTAAGTGCAAGCAGCAGCCAAAGGGAGTAACAGATGAAAAGAGTTGCATAAGGGAAGACAGGACCAAGAACAAGTCTTAAGAGGAGTGCTAAGGGAACTGATGTTTAGACTGGAGAAAAGAAGCCTGGGTGAAGATGTTTTCACTCTCTACAACTGCCTGAAAGGAGGTTCTAGCAAGGTGGGGGGGTCAGTCTCTTCCTAGTAACAAGCAAAAGGACCAGAGGAAACAGGCTCAGGTTGTGGCAAGGGAGGTTTAGATTAGACATTAGGGAAAAATTCTTCACCAAAAGGTTTATCAAGAATTGGAAGAGGCTGACCAAGGAAGTGGTGAGTCACCATCCATGGAGGTATTTGAAAGACATGTAGATGTAGTGCTTAGCAACATAATTTAATGTTGAACTTGTTTAATAGTTGACAGTTGGACTTGATGATCTTAGAGGTTTTTTCTAACCAAAATGATTCTATGATTCTATGACCTGAATAAACTTTTTGCTGTGGATTTTTAAACTGCTTCTTCAACTCTGCTGTTTCACGCACGCACTTTGTCCTAGAGCCTTCCTCTGTGTTAAAAGACCAGAGAAATGTAGGACCCATTTATAAACAGGGGAAGGAGCTTTTCTAGGATGAACAGTAGACTAGTGTGACAGAGGTATTACTTGTCACATAGTGTACTATTTGTTTGTACAGCTAAGTGCTTCCCCAGACAGTAGGTAGCCCTATATGTGCGCACTTAAATAGGGTTGACCTGGTGTTCAAGAATGCTGAGAAACATCCCTTCCCTGAAGAATCCCATTGCCTTTACTCAGAAAGAAAAGAAACATCTTATTTCTGAAAAAGTTAAGCTTGTGAGGTGAATTATTAAACAAAAAGTGTTTGGAGAATCTGCAAATGTGCAAATTTCTCTTTAAATTTTCAGTGATACTATGGTTTGGCATTAATTAGTTATATTAGTAAAGTGAAGTGAGGAGCTGTATATTCATTTAATTTTGAGTTTTAATAGCTATCAGAATTAAAAATATCTTACAGGTAATATAAGGGGTCAGATGACAAAAATTAAGATTTATGGGTTTATCTTGCTTTCCTATATCACAGTTATGTACAAATTTTTGAGGCAGACTCCTTCATTTCCAAAAATTTGCTTCTGTTTCAACTTTTCAGGGGACCAAGCACCAGCAGTTAATTGTAATAAAAACCTGACCATGTAAAATTTTTCTTGTTGAAGAGAAGAAAGTCAAGAAAGGAACATAGCTATTTTACTCTATCATGCCAAGAATCATTTCTCAGCGAGATCTCTTCCATTAATTTTTGACACGATTAGAAGAGCTTGAACAGGTATGAGAATACTAGTGCAGCCTACACCATTGTTATTAATAGTAACACTTACCTTTTCCAAAGGAAGAAATAATTCTGAATAAAAACCAATTTACAGACACACATATCTATATTTATTGTATATTTTATATATGTATAAATTAATTAGAATAGAAACCTAGAATTACCCCATGAGTCAAGTCAAGTAATGTGGTGTCAGTACACTGCCAACTTTTACTACAGAAATGTCACAGATGGTGTGTTTAAAATAGAACTGGCAAATTCACCTGTCTCACCTAAGGTGCATGGAAGTGGTGCTGTACTTATGAGAAATCTAAAAATGTTTTTCTAAATTAGGCTAAGAGAAACTGGATTAACTCCTCAAATGTGATAGTATCCTTTTTAGCTGTCTGAGGGTCTCACTATGGGATATTATGTTCAACACATTCACCAGATGAATTTTGTATAACAGTGCAAAGAGTAAAAAACAGTTTAAACTCATAGATTTCCAAGTTCCAGTATTTTCTCTATCTGTTTATCAGTTATATGGAGCTGAACTTTGAAAATCATTCAAAAACAAAAGTCTCATTGATGTTAATGTGGATGGGTTCAAGAAGTCAAAAATCCAATGTCTTATATGTTTCCTACAATAAAATACTCTAGAAACCTCAAATAGAAAAGCAGTACAAATATGTAGCTGAGACAGAAATACTAATTTTCCACATTTAAACATGCCTTGGAAAGTTATTTCATTTGAGAAAACTGAGGGATAGTTGATCATGTACTTTCTCTGTCAATGGGCACTTTTTCTAAGCTGAAAGAAAACAAACCCATTAATTCTAACTTTAACGTGAAGTTATGGTTCAGGAGAGTTCCAGGTAGATGAATTTAAAATTGTGAGTTTATTTCACAAGGCAGAAAATTTGTTGTGTAGATGCAGCATAGAATTTTGCAAGCTGTTCCTCTAATAGATCTCCATTAGCAAGGGACTGCATACAAGAAGTTAGTCCAGTCACAGCCACTGAAATTTTATTTTTTTTTTCTTTTGTTCGAAACCACCATTGAACACTGTCAACTGATGCACTGGTCATGTAGAATAGTCTGAGACTAGGCAGTGAAAGAATAATAAACTTTAAAGCACAGTTTCAGGCTAATTTAAATCAGTAACAGAATAATAAAACTTTTATATTCTATCATCATTTCTCTTAGAATAATATGATAAAATATTACTGATGTGTTACAGTGTGTTTCATATTAAATGAAAAATGAAAGTCTAGCTTTATAGTTATAGATATGGCTTGGGTGTAGTCTTGGGGGTCTCTGGTGGGGGGTCTCTGATGGTCGTTTGGGGAGGTGACCCCTTCTCAATGTCATGCAAAGTTCAGCTCAGGATGCACAGAACACAAGATTGTGAGCCAAAAAAGATGTGATCTGCAGCTTAGGAGCCACATGTTAAACAATTGCCAAGCAGGAAATAAAATACAAAAGCTTTCCTTAAGCTTTAAGAAACAGTTGCTTAACACACCTGATAACATCTATTTACAAAAATAGATTTTTGTAAAAAATCTATTTTTTAGATTTTTTGATATTTATTCCTTTAAAAAAAAAAAAAAGCTGTCCGTAAAATTGGTGTATTCTTTTTTACTCACAAAAGACAATGTGTGTAGAGTTCCACAAAAGGCAAAAGAGGGGTTAAAGGTCAAAATGGTACCATCAGCTTACATTTACAAGAGATCAAAGCAAGGGACAGAGAATCCTGCTTATAGACATCAAAATTATTTGCATCGTTTGCTCTTTGTTGTCCATTTGCTACCCACTCTACTCCTCACTCCAGTATGGCCAGGCCCCACTGAAACTTCAAGGTACAGCTGCTCAGTGATGAGCTACCTTTGATAGCTACAGCTATCAGTGATGCCTGACCTTTGATGTGTTCACTGTCATGCCTCTAGCACGTACCACACTCACTCATCACTGCCTGGGGAGAAGCTGAACTTGACCCTGGAGACATTCTGCCCACTTGACTCTCAGGGCAGCGTGGTAGCTTGGCAGAATCGCTCTCAGCAGCTCCTGACAAAACCAGCTGAGGCACCCAGCTGATCATCACTCTGCTCAATAAGTTAGTCATATGTTGTATCACACATTCTTCTATTTCTTATTCTACTGTGTCATGCATCCTAAATTCAATTTTGTTTATCTGTATACTAAACATGCATTGATATTCACATCATTCTCATCATGATTCTCATCATGTGATATTCTCATCACATTTTGCAGTCATTCAATATATCTTTAGTTGTTGTTTTGGGTTTTTGTTTTTTCTTTTTCTTTTTTTTTGTTTCTCCTTTTAAACATTTTCTTCGTATAACACTCCCGATATTTTCCAGAAAATATGCTTGTGGGTCAGTTACTGAACATAACTTCCATACTCACACAGTTGAGCAGTTACAGTAATTTGATATTAACTCTGGCATAAGATTTCATTAGCTTGGAAAGTAAATTTTAATTTCTTTTCAAAAGAGATCTTTTAGAGTCCTTTTCCTCCTTAAAATAAATAAATAAATAATGCAGTGCTTCTACTAAAGCAGACTTATGCTAAGCCTGGGACTGCATGTATTAAACAACTAGCTGCAAACATAAGCATGCTCTTTTAAAATGCTGTTAAAACTTTTTTGAATTGTTTTCATCCATATAGGAGAAAAAAATCCGATATTATTTCTTTTATTCTGAACTCTAGGAAATTTTGAATTTATTGAGATATTCTGGGTCTTCTTAAAAACCTGTGAATCTTTATTAATTTCTCCTTTTTGTAGCATGTGGTATGTTTACTTTTCCTTTCAGTGTACTTTTCCCTTCCTAATATCAAGAAAATATCTATGATTCTGGTGCTACTGCTGTCAGGTGACTCTTGATCTATATTCAGGGTGGAGTTTAGTCTCAAAGTCTTTGTAATGTCAAAGGGAACATCGTTTGCTTCAGGCAATTCACATTTAAATGTATAAATGCAGTTTAAAGATCTGAATTTTTAAGCACACAGGAGAGAAAAGTTTTGTGGAACTCTACACACATTGTCTTTTGTGAGTAAAAAAGAATACACCAATTTTACGGACAGCTTTTTTTTTTTTTAAAGGAATAAATATCAAAAATATTTTGCTATTTTTCTTTCCTAAAGAAAAGGTAAACATTCTCTGAGTTGTTTTCTGGAAAAAGAAAAAGTCAATTGTACTCTCACATACTGTTCATTTGCATTTAAAACTCTACCAGAGCTTTAGGTTTAGCTATAGCTTAAGCAAATGGCAGGGGAAAATAATATGCCAACTATCTTTTTTTTTGTCTATATTCAATTAAAAATGCCTTAAATAGTCTAACCATAAGAAATAATTTTTTTGTTGTAAAATCGTATTTTTCAAGGTGAAGCTTGAATTATTTAAGAATATAATCTGGTTTTATACCTTTTTCACTATTCAGTCTGTAACCTACAACTCTCTTAGGCTCTAAGAATAATTCATTATAATTCATTAATATGATAAAAGTGGTCTTGAAGGTTATTTGTTTCATTCAGCTCATCTATCTTATAAAATAAATTCATGTTCATAAAACCTAATATGTTTCTTACAGCCTAGAATGAAATTCTCCTGACAGTTATTTTAAGAAGCAAGAAGTAAAGTCAAAGATGAAAAATTATGGTTATAAATTAAGATATAGCAAGAAAAATTGGACAAGTCATAGAATTCAAAAATGTTTGATAAATTCAGATTGACAGCATGGAGAAATAACAATTATGCAGGGCTTTGGGTTTTTTTTTGGTTTTGTTTCTTTTTTTTTTGTGTTGACATGACTTTAGATTTAATTAACTAGTAATGAATGATACTGAACTATATTGATTTTTTTTTTCCATAACTATTACTTTAGATTAAACCAATACTTCAACCATTTCCTTTTTAGAAATGTCTTGGCTCCTTGAATTTTAATTCAATGGAAATCAAAATAGGGGAATTCAAACTTAGCCTTCCATTTAAACTTCTTGCTTACTTAATTGCACCTGTACAGACCATGCCACAATGGTAATATTTTCACAAAGGTCCTCTTTATTTGTATATTGAACCTGGTAGTGATTATTAGCAAAAACCCCCAACCAAACACAACAAAACAAAAAAACACAAAAATTACCCTAGGAAAAAAACCATCAAATTGATGATTCTAAGAGAAATACTCTCTGTCTTCTGTGATACTTTGAAAATTCTATTTCTCTTTATCTAAAAAGACAAGTCTAGCCTGACAATCTGAAAACTGACGGTCTGATTAGGACCTTCAAATACTAAAACCTCCATAATTTCATTTTACATCAGCTGTTCACTCTAGGACAGTAACAGAAAATACAGCAATAGCTGCATGGTAAATCCTTGGGCAAGAGAAACCAAATCATCATGCTTACTGTGCAACCAGAAACCTCCCAACTAAGAGAGGTCTAGAGCAAGACTATACCTCTTGTCTAATTGACAAATTTCCAACTTTTGCCACATCCCTTCAATCTGTTTTCTGGGAGTTATTCAGAAATTTTTGAGCAGGAGCAAGGAAACCTGGTAATATCACCTATTAGGATTGTGAGTCATTCTCAGCATTCAAAGTTAATTTTCAGTGCTCTGAGGATTCACTTTCATTCAGATGCACTGATTGTACTTGACTTGAGTTTGAAAGCTACAATTACTTTAAAATATGAGGAGTTTATACAGCAGTTACCGGATTTGAAGAGCTTGTGTGCTAAGATAAATCTATAATTATTTTAGCTTATATTTGATGTGAACATGATGATGAATATATCATTTGTCCAACTTTATTAGATGATAGATTTAAATAAAACAATGTATATACACTTATTGAATGCATAAATTAACAAAAATACCTTTTATTTTGGACCCACTGAAACCAGTTCTGCATGTGTAATATGTATGTATGTGTTATCTGAGGAACTTTCCATCCAGTTTTCACTTCTAATTTCTTTTTTTTTAATCTTTGGAAATTTCAAATCCAATTCAGTTTCTTAGATGAGTATGGATGTTATACATATAAATTTCCCACATGTTTTAAGGAAATAGTTGATGAATGAACAAGGAAAAGAGATTCCACTGAGAAAGCAATTTGTTAGGTACCTGAAAAAATCAAGTTAGACTTATTACTGAACACTGAGAATTTCTATGAAGAAAGACACCATATCTGTCAACCTAGACAACAAAAACACTAAAACCAAACATTCCATTTGTAATGCAATCCTTCACTTCCTAATTTGCCTTTACTAATTGAGTGTAGAGTTGCACAAACATAACTGAGAGCAGCACTTAGCTCTGATTTGTAGCATCTCATGTAATCTGTTTTAGGAAAACTTCATTTCTATTAAGAATACAAGACATTGTAAGGTCAAAGATCAATGGTGTAAAAGAAGCAGGACTAAAATAATGAACACTGGAATTTGTGACTTCCAGGTCTGGCCTTCTTTAGGCCACAACCCCCCCCCCAAAAAAAACCAAAACTCTTGGGGACTATCAGAGAATACCCTGAGTTGGAAGGGCCCCACAAGGACCATAAAGTCCAGCTCTTAAGTGAATGGCCCATACAGGTATCAAACCCACATCCCTGATGTTATCAGCACCATGTTGTAATCAAGTGAGCTAATCTCAGGGTATGTGGAAGAAATGCAATTGCTCTAGGCTCAGGTTCTCATGTACTGTCAGGACACATCTGCCACTGCCTTGGAATTCCCAACCTCAAAATTCCTCTTGAGGATCATGATTTTATCCTTTCTTTTTATGTTAGTACCATGCCACCAATGTTTTTTGTGTATGCATTAAAACTATATTACATATATTTTTTTCTTAGACTTTTACAATGATAAACACTCAGATGTTCTATTATGATGATCATAACATGCAAAAATATGAAACTATTAGGCATTATTATAAAACAATTCCATTTTAATAATATGATTTTTTTAAAACATGTTCAGAGATTCACGGAAATTCCAGTCTTTTGGGGAATATTACTCTCAAAGAGCAAAGTTCAGGGGGAAAAAAAAAAAGGGAAAAAAATGATAATGGGGAAAAAAAAACTGAGAGAAAAAAGATGTCTTTGATTCTGTGATATAAGTAAAAGATGAAGTGTATGTATAATATACAAAAACTACATGTTCTACTTCCACAGTTTTTCACAGATCACACCAAAATACAATGCACAGGCTTTACCTAACACCTCAACTTTTCTTACTCAGACAAACTATAGGAGTAGAAGGTGCAACAAAATCCATAATTGCTACCATTTAATTCTTTATGTCAAAATAGATTGGCTCTGTTCCTAGCTCATGTTCTGAGAGAAGCTAATTTTAACTCTTCCTCATAAACAAAAGGAGTAATAATTTGTCTGCAAAGCAATTCGCAGTGCTCATAGGTAACTTAACTTTGCATGTGGGGTTTTGTGTATGTGTGAAAATTTTCAAAAAACATGCTGTGAAATACCTTAATTGATATGCACATAATGATTTAAGATTAACTCCTTTATCCCATTATATCTAAAGGTCACTTGTTTATGACTGTGTATATACAAGGCTTTATTACTGTTATTTCTACTATTACTACAGCAATTACAAGTCATCCTTCCATCTTTGTATTTATTTTTGCATTATTCTCCCAGGCTTAGGCATCCCTCCCCCCAATTTCTACACTTAATTTGTTTACCTTAGAGACTGTTTTACAATGTAAATTAATAATTACACAATTTTCATTAATCTCATCTATTAACGGGCCTATTTTCGCATTTTATTCCCATCTACTTTCTTTCCCCCATTCTATGCACAGACTTTTATGCAAATTGGTATTTGCAAATCTATGCAAAACTAGATGACTTTGCTGAATCACAATATTATTGAGGACTGCTCATAAGTGCAGGATCTGATCAAAAGTTTCGGGAACTATTGATTGTATTGAAGTATTATATGAAACCCAAAGTTGACATGTTGAAAACTCACATATGAAGCTTATGCAGGGCATTTCCAGAGTCAGGCACAACATTTATCAACATTTTCTCTCAAAGACAACCAGCAGTACCACAAAGCGTAACAGCTCGAAGGGCAGACACTCCATGGCTGAATACATATTGAATGATGTGTCTGCTACTACCTTCCATTATCCTGACAGTCTACTAAGAATTTGATGCACTGCCTGATAATGCCTCGGGAAATCTGAGAGTGTTAATTCTTAAATCACAAATTTGACATTTGCGGGAAGTGCTGTTCATCCTTCTGGTGAACCTTATTTGACTTTCTTGCTCAGAGAAGTTCAATGTCTCTGTGTTCAGCTAATCATTTTCTTCTAAGACTGGAAAATGATCTATGTGTTCCAAACACTTTACTCAAGCAATAGTTCAAGAGACATCACTAGTTTTTTGAGAAGTTGAATTTATCAGATTTAAAAGCTATTTAATTTATATGAAATAAAGGCAATTTTAGCCATCAAGATTGTCAAGTAATGTGATCAACATTGCAAGTTCTTCAAGGGAAAAGTGTGCTTAAATTATACTTTGTTCTGTGCTCTGAATAAATTTTAAAATGAGCAGTACTGTGACTAAATTGAATAAAACTAAAGAAACAGTCCGGTGTACTATTCTGCATTAAAAGAACAATTGACTGCATCATTGTGTAACCCCTGAAATGGTTTCACTGTTTAGAGATAATTTTTATGGGCTTTTTGAACATCAGTCATAGTTGGTGAGTTATGTAGCTCTGAAAAGGTTGATGAAAGCCCTTACATGAAACAGTTGTATTGTTTCAATGATGATCATATAAAGAGTTTATGAACAATAAACAAATTTCAGAAAATGGAAAGCTTTTTAGGAAGTAGTGGTAGCTGTTACTAATACAACTAAATATAATACAATCATCCTGATGTTTACATTTTTTTGGCTTACATCTTACCTCCCCAAGATCACCACTCTGTCTTTTGTAGGCAAAGGATATAATCTGTGTACAGCTAAAATTAGCAGAATATAAAAGTGTGGAGATTATTCGTTGGTTTGGTTGGTTAACTTTTAAATGTAGTGTATTAAATTTAGTAATTTAGGATTACTAAATGTGATGTACATAATCTTTAACTAACTGACCTCAGTTCTGCCTCCCACTCACTTGTTCTGGAAGACATATTAAGAGATGACCTGGGGGGGAAGAAAATGTTCCTTTACTTACATCCAGCTTAAGTGTTAAAGAATGCCTTCAGTCCAAGGTAAGAGAAGGGAAAATAGAATTAAAATAACATTACCCAGGTTATATAAAAACACTATAAAAACATAAAGAAGATATTTCATAAGATATTTTAAATCTAAAGTTTATATTCAAAGAAAATTGATAATTACAATTTTGTTAGTATTCTGAAAATGAAACAAATTACATTGGTTTCTTAGTTTTAGGGAAAGGCAAATTCTGCTAATCTTTACTGATTATTGACTTCAGAGGACAACTGTTATTTCCATGAAAGCCAGTGAATAGAAATAACTATTTTGTACCATGTACAAAACATGGTAAGCTACTCTAGAAAGAAATCTATATTACATTTCACCTTCAAATATAAAATCTTTTAAACTGCTGAAAAACTCCTGAATTGTGGTCTGAATTTCTTGTTTCTCTATTTTCTTTGCTTACAAAACAATAAAAGACTTAAAGAAGCAATCTTTATAGAAAATCAGTACTTATAGTGCTGAGTAATAAATACGTGTATTGACAAAATTGATTAGTGGCAAAGCCATGTTAATCAGCTGAATATTGCCTGCAGGCAGAAAAGATTAATATACAGGAATAAAGTACATTAAAAACAAATTCTTACTAGATCTACTTGAATAACTTGATTCATTTTATTTTTCTTACTAATTTAGCAAATAAAACATTACTCATAAAGTGAAGCCTATGATACATCAAGTGTTTGTATGCATCATCCATATCCAAACTCCACTTGCTAATGAACTGATGACATTTAACCTTCTCTTTTAGTTACCATGCATTTAGACAGGCATCCAGCTTTTCCACTGTTTTATCTTCTTGGCTCTACAGCTTGTCCTGCTGTTACATGTTGCCTCCTGCTATCAGGGAATGCATGGAAGCTCTGTTACCTCTGAAGATAATTACAGGATTTCAGTCTCCAGAGACACTAATAAATGTTCTACTAGTTTTCTGGAGAATTCAATTTACTTAAAAATAAAATATCACCAAAAAAACAGCACCTGCAACAGTGCATGCAACAGTGTCAGAACTTCTATACATTGAGAATAGCCACTTTAATAATTCTTGAAGAGCTAATACTGAACATAATGAATTATTTTTGAAAATACTGTGGTTTTCTTAATTGTTATCACTGCACACACAAGCAGATATACAACCCCAGACCAGTGATACATCTTGATCATTATATCTCTCTTATTCAGAAGTCCTATCACTACCCAATCTTCAAAGTAATATTAAAATGCAACTCTAAATTGTAGTACTATATCCTCTGCTACAAAATCTGTTCACATTTCTGATACATGCATTTCCATATAATCACAAATTTAGTATCTTCAACTATGCTTATTTACATGAGTAGTGCTATATGTGCATAGGTTCCTTGACAGACACAAGCTGGTGCTCAATACTTGGTAACACCAAATATTATCAGTGCCTGCAGAAAGCAGATGATCTCAGATGACTAAAACAGGGATAGTCTCATTCTAGCCCACAATTTTTAAAGGGTCAGAAAAGAAAGAATTAAATCAATGAAGAAAAGATGATGTTAGGTGGGGAAAGGTAATGCCTCCCTCATGGAATATAGAAGCGGGAATAGGGATGTAATGTCTTCCCTTTGTCCATTTTTGTGTTACCTCTTGGTAGAGCACACCCATTTCCTTCATGCCAACAGTGCTGCAAGTTATGGGGAGAGGAGACGTAATGAGGACATTGTGATTTACTGATTTAGCAAAAGAGAACCTCTAGCTCTCAAATGATGCTGGAAGAAAGAAGTTCTTCAGTTCTGTTGGAAAGGAACTACAGCACAAAGAAGAAATAGTCAAACTACTACAAAATGTGCCATGATATGCCTTAGTGGGCATGGGGGTATTAGGTCAAAGACTGAACTTGATCTTGGAGGTCTTTTCCAACCCTTATGATTCTATGATTCTATGTCCTGTCCATGTACCTGGAGACAAAAGTGAAGACTAAATTTTAAAACTGCAGTAGATCCAACTTCAGAAGAATTTGTTACAATTGAGTGTTCAGTCAAGGATCCATTCAATTGCCCTAAGGTAGATTTCTATACTGTGTGAGTTGCCCTAAATACCTGAAGCATTTACTTGGGACTATTAAATATGGGAAATTCAGACAATTTCTGAGTTTCAATAGGATACCTATGTCATCTCCAAGCAGAATAAATGTTTCCAATTAGGCAAATGAATCAAGACCATAGTGTTTAATAGTATGTCTTGTAAATCAAGAAGTTAAAGGACTTTGACGTGCACACCCCACCCCCAGATTGTTATAATTCTCCAAATTAAAATATAAACACTATGCCTTTGTTCTGACATCAACTTTATCCTTATATCAAAAACCTCATCAGGTTTTTGATAAAAACATGTTCTATTCTGCCTTCCATTCTATATGCATCAGCATCAGTGTACTTATGCACTTGCTATATCTGTGGGGAAAAAAAGCTTTTTTTACAAGAACACATTTGATTTTAAAAATCTAACTTCAGTTAACTGAGGTGTGATTTAGACTAAAATCCCAGTGAAATTTTTTATATCTCATTCCAAGACACAAACTAGAAGTTTCCAGGAAGAAGATGTTTTGAGAAAGAAGCTTCAAAATTTTGTGGAAGAAACCAAGCTTTTTGCAAGAGCAACAAGTAGAGCTGCAGAATTGTTCAAACTGAAGATTTTATTAAATTGTTTAAACTGAACATTTTGTTACACCTAAAATTGCCTTGTGGGAAAAAAGGAACACAGTAAATAGCTGGAGATGCAGCATTCTTCTTACAAGGAAGAGTGTAAATTTCATGGTTCCTCAGTCTTGGGCTTTTTTCAGTACCTTATGTTAGTTTGGCCTGCTTCCTTCTAACTGGCTCTCAGCCCTGATTCTGGTACAACCTTCCATGGCTCCAGGGGACATCATGGGTGACTGCCTGTCCTATGGTGAGTGCCAAGTTTATCTGGCCTTGTTCATCTGTGATCATCACAGAGGTTCAGATCAGGCCAAACAATGGTCCTGTGGCCACCAGTTTGCTACTAGAGCAACCTGGCATGAGCTCTATCCCAGGGAAGCCCAACCATGTGCTGAACAATGCACTGGGAGTTCAAGGTGATACCTGCTGCCATCTTCTAGTGGCAGAATGCCAACAACCAGCAGATTACAGTATTTGGTTACAAATTTGGATATGAATTTTCTTTGAGTATAGAGCTCTTTGGGTACAGAGTTTTATGATGTCTCTGAAGGTACATCAACAGTAGTAAACATTGGTGATGCCTGCATATATTTGCATTCCTTTGACAAACACTTCATCCTGTAGAAGTTTGAACTAATTACTGACTTCTTCTGTAATGTTCTGCTGCCTCTCTTTTCCTGCCTGCCTTGAGCACTCTTTCTTCTCTAGAAAGATTATTTAAGCCTAACTTGTTACACATTCTCTTTTTCAAACCAACGTTTTGGTAAGTGATTTCAGCATCCAAACCTCAATGCTCCACATTAATGAAATGCACATTTTCTCTTGGCTTTTCACACACTACATGCGAGTTGGTCTGTGGGATACAGATAACCATATGTGTTGACCTAGAAATAACATAGAAGAAAGCACTGACCTGAGCTACCACATTTAGTATGAGAGCTCCTTTCTCTGTTGGACATTTTGAAAGCTTTTGATCATTCAGAATTTTACTGAGTAAAAGGCAAGGAAGGATGCGAAAATACACATTAGAGCAGCTTGTTATTCAGGGTGATGTAAACAGATGATGTGAAAAAGAATATGCATTTCTATTAAATTTTAAAAATTGCATCCCTATATATATTTATCTTGCAAAATAGAGGGAAAGAAATTAGGGAAACATATTTCTCAAGCTAGACATCAAGTTTCATTTTTTAAAATAATTTGTGAATTCTGTCAGGATATATAGAGCAATAAATGAAACTGCCTTTACATTTGTTAATCTAGACTGATGTAAAACATTGAGAAAAAACCACAGTGCAGTAATTTACACAGGGAAATTTTACTGATCTGACAGAATGAGTAGTATTATATCATCCGCTGATCAACCATACATAATTGATCATTAGTCCTTTTATTACCTCTGAGGTAAAAAGGTATGAGTCCTTTTTTACCTCTGACATGACCTTAGTTTATGAAAATATCTGCTGGTCTACTCTGTACTTTTCCTTTCTGGTATTACTACCATGCATGCAACCGAATAAGAGGTACATTGAAGAAGATAAAAAAGAAATGTAGGTAGGTTGGTGGTTGGACTTTATTATCTTAGAGGTATTTTCCACTCTTAGAGATCCTATAATTCTATTATTCTACAATCAACATGTAAAATTACTCTTAATACACAATGATAAAAGAAGTTTCATTAGGTCCCCATGACAAAAGCTTTACAAGGATCTTTAATCAAGACAATATCAAGCAAAATGTTCCTCAATATTTCAGGGGGGAAAACCAACAGAGAAAGCAAAAAAACACAAGTTAAACATAAAATTAATTTGTAACAAAAATTTTAAGAACCCCAAGTTGTTATAAGGCAAAACAGTAAGTCAGGATATATCAATGGGTTTAACTTCTTTAGGCTTGTGCAGGTTGCTGTATTCTGTGTGTTGTGGTACTTTTAAAATCATATATGTATTTGACTTTCAGAGATTGTATTTGGCATCATTAAAATCAGCTGCAAGCTTTCTACAAGCTGTCCTTCAACAAAACGAAATAATTCAAACAAATAAAATAAATCCAACACAAAGACATAGAGTACAGGACAGACCTCCAGACTGGGAACTGTATTTTGAAGAGTGTCATTGGAATAGTTTATAAAGCCTCATCTATCAAAGCAATAAAGATTGGACTGACCATAAAGAAGTGCAGAAATACCTCACATCAGTCAGTGGCTTAAACATTATATAATATGCAAAACTTAGTGGAGGTAAATTCTAACTGATGTACTTGGGAGGAAAAAAAAACAAAACAAAACAAACAATCCTAAACTAAGGCAGAAATTAGTGGATCCAAGCTTGCCTTTATTACAAGTGAAATATTGGGGTTAAGACAGTTAGCTTCACAAAAGCACCATTTCAGTGTACGATGGCAGTTTAAAAAATGTAGCGAATATTTTTTCTATTTTAATCCTGTCTACACACATATCTCTAAAATTATATGTTGTAATGAAAAATATGTCAGACAAGTGCAGTAAAGTTGTATTGAGTTCTGTAATAGACACCAAAAAGTAAACTTCACTCTAGAAAAAAAATAAAAAATAAGAAGGAATATGAGAAGTCTACCAAAAACATGAATATTGTGGGGAAATTGGGTAGGAAATGATTAATGTTTCTCTTTTCCTGTATAGACGGTGGATAAAAGATACTTGAAAGATATTAGGAAGGTGCTCACAAAAAAAGCCAAAGGGGGTAAGACATAAGGTGTCAGAGGCGTGGACCTCTCTGCTATAGAATTTGCTCTGATTGAAGGAAAAGCTGAGCAACTCTTTGAGGGTTACTAATTACACAGAAATCAGGTCTCAGTCAAGAAAGACTTAACTGAAATTAATTGAAAGCTGGGGGAGTTTTCAAGGGAATGTTCACATGTGCTCACATATATTCTTCTCTAGATATTCATTTTTGGCCATTGTCAATGCAAATGCTGTGCTAGCTGGACCTTTACCCAGTAAGACTCTACTTACGTCTCATGTTTTTATGATGAACTACCACATGTGATTGCTCTTTGTGACCCTGTAGTGTAATGATTTTACGCAATTCTTGACTATCTAAGCAGTGGAGAATTACAATAATGTAAAGACAGCAGGCATTCTGCCCTTGAATCCAAGCACTGTTGAGCTGTTGCAGGAGCACTATATATGCTTTTGGTCAGTTCTTCAACAAAAGTAGATTGCAAAAATGAAAAGTGGTCAGAAAAAGCTGTATGAAAATGGTAATGGATTAAAGAAAATCAAGTGATCCAAGAACATGACAAAGCAGTCTTCTATCACTGTCAGCAGGTGTGTATATACCAATGGAAAGAGATTTTTGCAAAGTGCTTGAGCTGGTTTTATCTGGAGCAGAGTTAAATTTCTTCATACTAGTGTATGGGGCTAGGTTTTAGATTTTTGCTGGAAACAGTGTTGGTAATTCAGGGATGTTTTCATTGCTGCTGAGTCAAGACCTTTTCTGCTCCTTACTCCACGCTACCAGCGAGTAGGCTGGGGGTGCATGAGGTGTTGGGAGAGGACACAGCTGGGATAGCTGATTGCAGTTGACTGAAAATATATTCCATAACATATGGCATCATGCTCAGCACACAAAACTGGAGGCTTCCAAACTGCCTGGTCATTGGCCAGTTGATGGTGAGCGATTGTTTTCATTTGCATTGCTTGTCTTACAATCACAGAATCATTTAGGTTGGAAAACACCTCTAAGATCAAGTCCAACCTTTGACTGGTCACCACCTTGTCAACTAATCATAGCACTAAGTGTCACATCCAGTCATTTGTTGAATGACCTTCAGGGACAGTAACTCCACAATCTCCCTGGGCAGTTTGTTCCAATACTTAACAATATTTTCCATGAAGAAATTCTTGTTGATGTCCAACCCAAGCCTTCCCTGGTGCAGCTTGAAGCCATTTCCTCTGTTCTGTCACTAGTTGCCACGTCCCGAGGGGGTGGAGAAAGAGATGGCCCACAGCCAAAGGGAACAAGCTGGAACAAGTTTATTTGGGGAGTATGGGACTCTTATAGGGTCAGGGAGGAGCTTGGGAAGTGGGGAG
>JAWWMP010000081.1:133831516-133858023 GCA_035047865.1 Dendrocincla tyrannina | reverse complement strand
ATTTTCTAAATTTGAAGGAGAGGGATTATTACTTGGCTGATATAGATATCTTAGTTCTTCCTGGAACTAAGACAGCATACCATATGCAAAAAGACATGAGTTTAAAATAATACTAGAATATCCTTGAAAGATTAATGATATATTTCCCTCAAATTATCCCTGACATTCTCATGAGATAGTCACAGAAGCTGCACAAGGAAGTATAATCAATTATAAGAAAGTAATATAGAAGGAAATTAGTTTTCCTGTTTAAAAAACAAAAGAATGCATAGCTGAAGGGTCATTTGCCCCAGAGAACAGTGTTTACAAGAAAGTCTCTCACTCTTCATCACAGAAACCTTATTCTTTCAGTCCCCAGCCAGGCACATCTTGCTCTCAGAGCTGTCCTCTAATACAGAATATGTAGTTATAACCCAGGAAAGGTGACAACCATCTTTAGCCTACTTACAAGACAGTGAGCTTTCAATTTCCCAAGAGCATGCTTGAGAGTCCTTTAAAACAATCCTTTGGCAAAAATGAAGCAAGAGGGGTGGGAGAGCACTGAAACTACACTCATAAGTTAACCCTAGAAACAAGCCTGTCACTCTTCGATTAGTGAAAACATGAACATGTCCCTGAACAGCTGAGCCTTCTCACCCCAGATGCCTACACACTGGTAGATCAACATGGCAACCACTCATCATTACTGCACAACCTTCATTGAGTAAACTCAGACCTGTATCACTTAATACCAAAAGCCAATAAACCTCAGCCCAGTGTGCACTAAATCAAACCATCAGCAAACACATCCAAACTTACTTTTGAAGTTACCAAAAGAAAGGAAACAGCACTCCAGTTAAATTTAATCTTTAGCAAAGATTACTACCAACTAACTTACGAGTGACTCATTGACCTCACTTCACTCTAGAGGTGGTCCAGCCTCAGGAGTGACTGTGGAATCACCGGCACAATCTTGCTCTGCCACTGATTTTACATTACATCAGAAATGTGCTCTCACTGCAGCATTTTGGTGTCTAAAATTTAATGAAACCAACTAGATAAACTGCAACTAAAGATAGCCGTTTTTCCCTGATCAATTCAGACAGCAATTGCCAAATTACTAGTATCACAGGTAAAAGTAAGTTTTTGCATGGAAGTATTTGATGTGCTTGCACCAGAGTAAGCAGCCCGGTTTGATGAGTATTCAAATATTTTTTTTTTTAATATTTTGTCATCTACCCAATACAGCAAAGCCAAGGAATTCAAAGCTCAAATAAACCAGAATTTGAATCAGTCCTTACGGCAGACTTTCACCAGTTTGCTTAACTCCATATTGAGATCACATCTTTAGGAAATACACTCAACTAGAAAATAAATTAAAATAACTATATGAAATGCATCTTTTCCAATGAAATGATAGTTTCTACTTGATTTTAGTAGACATCCAAAGAATCACTCCTCTGCAGCAAGGTTTGGCTGTCAAAAATGGTAAAATATCAGCTTCTGTCATAAACAAGGATTATAGAAAGACATGAGATAGGTCTAGATAAAATCAGACTTGTATATGTTGCTTTGAGATAGTTGAACAATCTCATTTTCCATTTGTTTGCTGTATCTAAATAGAGGAGATGATTAACTAGGAAATATGCAGAAATAAAACTAAGCCAGGAAGAGCTGCCATACACAAGGGACACCTTGTATCAGGCTTTATCAGTATCACTCATTTTGGTCAAGTATTGAGCTGCTAAATGCCTGATTCTAAAATAAATAAATGACCTTGAACAAACTCTATTGTGTAGACCTTGCAACCTGAAAGGATACTGCTGCAGCTAGAAAAAGTATCTGGCCCAAATACATATATTGATCCCATGGACCAGGTACTAGTCTCTCAAAAATATATTAAGAGTTTTAAAATATCATCAAGGTTTGACTGGTGGCTTCTTCTTCAGCTGCTAACAAAACAAAAATATTACAAAAAAAGTAACCCATTAAAAATACCTATAAATAATGTTACACTTCAATGATGCATAGAAACATAACTAGTCATTAAAACGTACAGCAAAGACAGTCCTAGTGGAATAGCAGAGATGCTTCTCATAAACCTTATAATGAATGCCTAGTTATTGCAGTGACAGATAGACTGAAAATACTGATAGGCAGCTGACTCTCTCTGGATCTCTTCTGTGATCAATGCAGATTGTGTCACAAAATTGAAAGCCACAGTTCATTTTTAACCTATTTGAGGGCAAATCAATTAACAAAACCATGTTTAAGATGAGAATCAGTATAGCTGTCACAGTGAACACATATTATTAGGATGTGTATGCACAGACATACGTGTACATGCACACACACATAAAACCAGAGTAATTAATAAAATTGAATTTAATCAACTATGAAAAAAAAATCCCACTGTACAGCTTAAACTTATTGGGACTAAGTTCAGCTTTTGTGCAAAAAGCTATCACTGTCACAGTAAGGTTGCTTTTGATATAGATTGTGTTCAAGGTTTTCTAGCATATTTGACCTCAATTATAGTTTCTTTTGGAATACCTAGACTTTTTCTAAGTAAAGACATTATCTAATGGTTCTCAGAGGAACATAATATTATTTCTTTACAAGTAAATTTCTATAGTAATAAACTATAATCTTTCCAAGAACTTCTACAAAATCTGATCTAATGAAAAAATGTAGTTTGCATTTAAAAGCATTTTTATATCAGTGATGATTTACATTACATTTTATTAATAATTATCTCTGTGAATGTGAAAATTATATCTAATCAGAAACAAAATGTCTTGGTTTGCTTCTTGACTGTGTTTTCTAGCAGCTAATCAGTTAGTTACACTATAAATGGTTAATTGCAGATTAGTTAGAGGAAGTAAAAATATCTCCCTCAGTTATGTTTTTTTTTTCTTGATATTAACCCAAAGAACTTCTGATGAGATTCCATAATTTGTCTGATATATGCCATCTTTATAATATAGTTGCTTCTATGATTATTTTTACAAAGATTTTTATGCCTATATACAGATGATCCACTTGTGCAAAACTATCCCAAAGTTATTATTCACATTAGAACAGATCTATTGTATAATGCAGTTTCTTGATCTCGTTTTTATCTTAATTTAGATATTTTATATTATTAATATTCATCTTTTTTATTGTAAAATAAAAGATAGTTAATGCAATTCAGTGTTTGCTTATTTTGTGGGTTGGGAGATCATGCTAGTTCTTTTGTGCTATTTGACAGCTTCCTTTCCCTCTTTTATCATTAATTTAAAGCCTACTTAACAACACAAGTCAGTTTTGCAAGCTTGAGGTCAATGACCCTTTTTAACTGCAGAGAAAGTATTCATAAGTTTTCACCCAATGCTCTAGAAACTGGATCTGGTCTCAAGATTGCCATTGATTCACTTGCACTTGGCAATAGCAATAAGGCCTGCATTTTTCCTAACCTAATTTTCATTTCAGGTATTATTATTTGTAGATTTTGAAAACAGAGTAATTTCAATATTAGACTACTTGAGAATCTTTGTGTTTTTCTTTAATACTGATGGTCTATCTTCAAAAATCCTTATATATAAAGTCCATATTGTTTGTTATGTTGTCTGATTTCATCCTGAAGCTGAAAAGATACGTTTGTGTATTTAAGAGATAAAGTACATTGCATCAGGAATTCCTCAACCCATGAGGAAAAGAGGAATAAAGTATTCTGTCTGCAATTATTAAAATCTAGCATTTGTAAAGTTTTATGTATCTCGGTTCAGTACAGCTGCAATTGAAACACTGGAACTTGTTTGATCTTTCTTCCTTTAAAGAATCTTTCATGAATGAATGCATGACAATGACCATTAGAATTAAGCAATAAAAAAATTCATAACCCAAACCAACTCTATGAACGTGAAACACAAGAATTGTGACAAACAACACTATAACAACTGAGAAAAACATTTAAACAATGTGTTGTGTTCCTTGTATCAGAATTTTCTCAAGTGAGCATGACAGCTTGCTATTTCAAAAAGATCACTCTAAAAAAATCTGAAAATAGAAAGAAAAAAGTTACAAAATGGAAAAAAAAATCTCACTTGTCCTCAAATTTGGCCATTAAAAGCTGAAATGAAAACAAACAAAACAAAACAAACAAACAAACAAAAAAACCCTCTAAAGAATAGAATACTTCCAGTAGTTTAAAGGCTTACTTTCATTGACTGTGTGAAGGAAAAATGAGGAATAAAGTAAACTGTAAGAATAATGTCAAACTTTTACCTAATCAGTGTAAAAAGAAACAATTTAAACATTGCATATTATAATACCTAATTACAGGTCAGAATGAAGGTCATTTTTTTTCCTAATTGCAAACACAGATGTATGATGACAGTTGCATCTGTAGTCATCAATCAGAATGACCAAGCACAGTACTGACAAGGTTCTCCAGAGGATGCTAGTGCAGTACTTTTATACCTCCAGATATAAAGATCCCTCAAGTGACTCAAGGCTGGACTTCTAGCAACAGGAAATGAAAAATGACTTGTCAAGATAAAGTAGGAAAAAGGAAAACAGAGATACAACAGCAGACACAGTGGCAAAATTACCCCATAAAATGGTAGTTGCAATGCCAGAAGCACTGGTTCCTGTCCGTATTGAGACATGAAAATAAATGAAATGAAATGAAATAAATGAAATGTAATGAAATAGATACTCTGGAGATCAGATTAGGGAAAAATTTGGGCAGCAGTTTTGCATATAAGACAAAACTAACACATTTTGTTTATGTTTAGAATCATGTTTTCAACAGCAGATACAGAGGAATGGGAATCTTTCTGTCTTTGTGACTGGAATTCATTTCCCTGTTAAGTGACTGAATTACTGGGGAAAAAAGCCTCAGAATAATTTCATTAGAGAGGGATAGTTTACTGCTTGAATGTATGCAGTTTAAAAAAGCTTTGTCTTTAATCACATCTTTAATCACAAACAAACAAAAAGATATATTCAAGTGCTCAAATATAAAAAGCATGAATTACAGGACACATAGAACTCCAGCTGGTGAAATAACTCTAGCAGAGTGTCAAAACGACTCAGTAATGGCGTGTCATATAGGGCACCTACCTATGAGGCATAAGTTGTGTAATGTTCACTTTCTGAGGATAAGTATTCTAGCTGAAAATTGCATTTAATTTAAATTAAAAATTTAAATTGCATTTAATTTATTTAAAAACAATATAATTAAAATTAATCATACAATTATTTACTTTGGAAGTAAGGATGGATGGTTTTCTTTGTTTGCAATTTGGCAGTGGTTGACTTCTAAAGCAGATGTGCTGATAGGAAATTTTTGTAGCTTAAACATATGAATTACTTTGATGGAATATTTAGTGGATTTTTTTCTCACTATCATTAAACATACCTTAGATTCATGTTAGGAGGGTCTATACACTATTTATACCTTCAAACCAGTAAAAAGACCCCCAGGGTTTATCTTTGCTTGTCTTTCTTCCCTGACCAACTAGCTGTGAAGGCTCCACATCCCCATTCAATCCTTATTCATGAGGAACATGTCCAGTACGTCCTTTCCCATAGATTGAATGCATCAAGAAACTGTCTTAGATACCTTTCAAAAGTCCCCTAGAGTGTTTGCACCTCTCACCCTGCCTTTGTATCAGATATTGGGGTAATTGGTGTACCCTATGAGAATGATGTCACATAAGTATGAAGTTTCCTCTAGAGGTTTAAAATGGCTTCATCTAATTCCTCACCTTTAACAGGTAGTGTACAGCAAGCACCACGGTGTCACCATTGTTGGTCTCTTCTGATGCTTGAGCTCACAAATTACTTGTGACACATTCCAAGACAAAGTTCTTCATAAGGCAGGGTAAAAGAAATTAACAAAACAATATTTTTTTGTTCAACAAGTACTTAGGAAATTCTAAAAGGAATTGCTACCGGTTAAGTAGGTTTACAGAATACAAAAATATCTATTTCTTGCTCAATAAGATGATTTAAATTAGCCATTCAAACTAGAATCTACATGGGACATCATTTAGATTTGAATTACTCCATTTGGTTTACATGAAAAGGTTTTGAGAGCAAAAGAGCTCCAGGGATGGCCTCTCTGAGAAAGCATCAGTCTTTGCTCCTGTATGGGACAGAGCCAGTTTCAGCTAACTCCAAAACGGACCCACATCAATGAAGCTGGTAACACCTTTGAGATAACATATTTAAGAAGGGGTAAAAACCACTATGCAGAAGGTGTGGGACAGTAGAAAAGAAAAAGGTGACAGAAACAAAAAAAGGCATTAGAACACTTCATGAAGAATTCTTCTTTTGGTGGAACCCTACTTTGGAGCAGAAGAACAGCATGAACAACAGACACAATGCATCATGAACTGACCATAATTGCCATTCCTCATCCTCCTGCAATAGTCAGTGGGAGAAGGCAGAAGAGTTAGGAGTCAAATTGAGCCTAAGAAGAAGGGAGGGATGCGAAGCAGCTAGTTTGAGATTTATTTTTTTTTTTGCTATCCTACTCTCTATTTAATTGCCAATAAATTAATTTCCCAAGTCTAGTCTAGCTTTGAGCATGACAGTAATTGATTTCCCTGTCCTTATCTTGATCCATGAGCTTTTCATCTTATTTTCTTCCCCTGTTCTGCTGAGGAGGAAGACTGAGGAAGCAGCTTGGTGGACACCTGTCAGCCAGCCAAATTCAACCCATCACAGGAGGTAAATCAGCATAGAAAAGGCTGTTTGCCTTTTTACCTTCATGTTTAAATCTAAATTGATTAAATTCAGAACCAATTAGTAAACCTTAATGAGAAGAGTTTATATATGGAAATTTATGTCACTTTTACCATATGAATTCTTAAGGAGCATTGAACTAAACCTACAAACAATGCTTTAATATAGGTTTTGAGAAAAGAACAGTTTTTCTCTTTTATTTAGTGTGAGCTTTTCAAGTACAGCTGGTCATGTTGAGTGTTATCAGTCATGTCATCCTGTTTCATGACCTGTGAACAGTTCAATAGCTTATGTCAGGATATGAAAACACCTTGGCTTGAAAGGTGTGAAATGGAAGGGTTTTATCCACTTATATCATCCCAAAATCAAGAGATAAAGTGACAGTGTACAAACTAAAAAATAATAGATTTGAAGTATCTTTTTATAGAATCTATTCCCTCCAGTAATGGGATGTTTTTTCATTCTCAGCTTCTTTGTGTTTTATTACAACGTCTGTCACCTGAGAAAAGCACATTCATTCCACACCCTTAAAGAGAGACTACTGTAGGTACTTGAAAACTCATGTACCACTACTTTTAGGAACAATAATATTTTCAGAATGCTTTTATATTCTTTTCTTAATTCGGTGAACCATCTTGATTGATAACATTTTTCTTATTAGACTGAAGCAGTTTTTACCCCATTCCTATCAATCAGGGTACAGCTGCCTAGTCAGGAAAGACTTCTTTTCCAGCAATGCTCTTTGACTGTCTGGCAAGCTCCTTCAGCGGTTTTGCTAGCAGCTCTGGAGCCACTTTGGTCAGTCATCTGCTTGTGTGCAGCTTTTGTCTTGCCTAGACTCAAGGAAATACTTTCTTCTTTTTTTTTTTTTTTTAACCATTTATTCTTGTTTCCTAGAAGGTACATTCACTCCATGAGGCAGTTACACAGACTGAATAGTTGATTGCAAAATAGCTCTAAAACCCCCAAATATTTTTGTGGTTACCAGCAGAAGTTTCAACTCAGTTCAGGCTACAGAAAAGATCTTAATTTACTGAGTAAGAGCTAAATGGACTACTCATCAGTTCAATGTATTAACATATCTTTTTTATTTATATTTATCTCCTTTTTTGCCAGTTTGGGGACTAAGGAACTGTATTATGAAAAAAAATAAGATCATCTGATAAATCCATATCTTTTATTTTAGAGAAAGGACTGATAGTCTTTCAAATATTTGAATTTATCACTCAAGACTGTTTTCATCATTATATCAGAGTACACAATATGATACCTGAGCACCTCAGGCTCATGCTTTCAGTCATTTATTTTCAAAAGAAATGTTGGAACATTTCTGTGTTTTACTGGATTTTTTCCACTTTAGAATATAACCCAATTATGTAAAATTGCAATTACTTAAATACTGTTATCAACAACTGTCACAAAACATTAGTCTGTAAATAAAAATATTTAAATATTTTTATTGAGAGACAGGTTGTGAACATTAACTTTCAGATCCTCAGAAAAATTAATAGAATGTAACTAGATAATGCATACTCTTCAAAATTAAGTGCAGTTCTTGTAAAGATTCACCAGATTTGGACCAAAACCATCTAGTTCCCTATTGCTCTCAGATTACATTTTCTGAAATCATTTTGTGAGCATATTACTATAGTCAAAATACTGTGATGAATACCCTAATAATAAACTATCATTTTGAATACACAGGTGGTTATATTTTATCATAACTAGCCCACTGAAAATACAAGTACTGGTCATAAAATTATACTTTTTAAAATCCCAGCTATAATATTTGGCATTGTCATCATCTGTTGTAATTAATTCAAAAGATTGGTTTTCAAACTACCCAAAATTGTGGGTTTTTTTTACCATATATAAAAGCAAACGATAGGCTATTCCATTTTTATATATACATATATCTTTAACTAGCTTAATTTACCATTATTTGTATTCGTCCTTTTCTTCTGGAGTTAAAAAGTTTGAATTTAGAAATTTCTCCTAACACAAGGTGTTTTACAATGTGCTTTAGACCATGTATATTTTCTCTTTGCAAAATCACAAGCATCTGTGGTGGTTATCATTTTTACTTCAGAGCATAATTAGAAAAGATAACCATCCAATTCCAAAATGTATAGCCTATCTTCAAATTATCAGCATGTGAAACTACCAAAACTTGATTTTCCGTGAGATATGAATGACATTTAAAATGCACATATTGCTAGGCCTCTGCATATCCTTACTTAGAAACATAGTGCTAATGCATGAAAACCAAGAGACAAACTCAAACAGCAGAGAATAAACAGGTGAATGAGCTTCTCACTAGTGCTTAGTCAGCAGAAGATTCTAAAAATACAGTTGATCAAAATTCATGGTTAAATTCATGCCATAAAGACAATTTTAGGCATTCTTATAATGCCAGCAAAATAGCACAAGTCACTGGAGATTATTTCAATTAGTGGAAGAGGCAAAATTATAATACCCCAAACTCTATTAATTTGTAACTCTTCTATTTAAAATGCATTTTATCATTCCCAAAATTTTCAGGCGTTTTACACATAACTCACCTGTGTTCCAATTACCCATTCAGCTTTTCTGAAGCTATCAGATTATTCTAAGCCTCTGAGACAACATGCAGCCCACGTAGAAGTTAAAAACTGCAAGGGTAAGGTTTCTTTTCCACGTTTTATTGACAGATACATGGGATGACCTGTAAGCCTGACTAAAGGGTTTGTCACTTGTGACTGATGTAGCCGTCCTGCGCTTATGCTGATAAAACCTTTATTCAACTTTATACTCTCATGTGTTTTCCCTTACTATGTAAAAAACAAATGTACCTGTTTGACTGGCTGTCACTTCATGTACGGTAAGACAAACTTTTTCTGCTACAGTTTTCCACGGAAACATAGAAAAAAACAGGTGAAAGGAATTATTTGTGCCTTAATAATTCCAGTTACGAAGAGTGAATGGCACACAGTTACAAGATTTACTTATTGCTGAAACTTGTCAAAGTTTGTCACGTGTTATTTATTTCTAAAGCTTACTATGTGAAGTGTCCCATGAATTAAAACTAGTTTTATAACTTAAAGATTATGCTGAATGCCTAATGGTATGATATACATAGTAATTCACATACACGTATTTGAAACTGTTGGATATTCTTGTAACAATAATATTGCCAGAAAACTAAAGCTGCTTGTCTGGGATTAAGATGGTAAAATATAAATAAATTTGACAGCCCAATGGAGACTTTTGGCTCTGCACATTTGTGATATGAATAATCCAGAAATCTATTTTGCCCCTTTTTCTAGTGTCTGTCAAAGCTACATAATCTCATACAAGGATTTATTTTGAAAACTCTCTGAGAGAATTAAAGACTTAAGAATCTGTGTACTCCAAACTTTGCACATCTCTAATCCTTACATAACTTATATTGCTTTCTGAAAATTACTTTCAAAAATAAGAATAGATATATTTCAACTAGTATGAATAGAATGAATTCAATTTTGGTAAGTTCAATAGCCATTTTACATTTTTTAATGCTAATGGATCAACTTAAAAACTGCCATTGAAATGCAAAGAATTCACAAATCTCCATGAACAAAAAGCAATTCTGATGCATGCACCATGCTTTAAAAACATTGAAAGCTACAAATAAATTAGAAAGCTATCTTCATGCAATCACCTTTTGGACAGACAACCTTTACTTTAGGGGAGTTAAAAGCTCCACTAAAATTGTTACTTATTCTTCTAAAAATCAGTGTCTGCTATAAATCAGTTTCACAGATTAGTAATCTCATTGACCAGAGGTGGAGTCTTTCATTGGGCATGACATATACAGAAGCAAAATTTTCATATAATTTTTTTCCTTCATCTTTGCCATGAGAAGGAAATGACTACGTTTTTAGCAACAAAACCTCTTCCAAGCTGTATACAGAATACTATGTCACCATGAATGAAAAACAAATCCCAATGAGAAAACACAGAGAAACAGAATGTAAATTACTCCCATTGTTACATATTTCCTTCACATCAAATGGGAACAATTTATAGTCCTTTTAGTGCTTACTAAAAGTTAGAACCTGAATAGGAAGCATTTTATTAAAAGTTAGATTGAAGCAAGTCTAGATAAACATCCGAAAATGTTTTGTAAATTAGTTTAAAATTAATTGAAAATTGTGATTGTTACTTGACAAACACAAAGGTTTCCCTAAAACAAGATCACTTTTACAAGGGATTTTTAGATATTGACTGACGTTAGAGGTAAAAAACCCCCATACTGTCATATTTCAAAGTCAATAAACTGAAGTGGTTTTAATTTTAGCAGTCCTTGAGCTTTGGTTTTTTTTGTTTGTTTGTTTTGTTTTGTTTTGTTTTGTTTTGTTTTGTTTTTTATTTTGAGTTTGGTTTATTTATATCAAAAGGGGAAAATATCCATTTCTTCCATCAGCCTTGTGGTTTTCTAGCTTTCCAAAAAGACTGTCATGTGCATATCAGTTCCAAGTTTCATGAGGTATTCTGCTGCACTGTATAAAATTCCAGGCATACTTTTGAGAGAGTGATCAGCACATGAACTTAATATTTAAATGTAATTTTCACTACTCCTTAGAAGTAATATCTTCCATAACTTGATAATCAAGTCTCATTATTACTCTTCAGAAGACTGAGAGTTGCCGAGTTCCTTTGTATCTTAGCAACTATACGTTAAAACATGGACTTCTTCCCTATGCTATGAACTGTATTAGCCTTATGTATGAAATATTAGCCTTATGGATGAAATGATGTTTTAGTAGAGCACAAAATCCCCCAAAGTACCTTGGGACCATGGTAACAGAAGAACAGAAGGAACAGCAACAACAGAAGCAACACCATATTTAATAGCTTGGTTCTCTTTCATACAATTTAAAATATGACAGAAATTGCATCAGTACTGTAGCAGAATAAAAAAAAAAAAAACAAAAACAAATATGAAAAGTATCATGCTGCAATGACCAGGTTTCTATCAAATTGTTCTGCATGTACTCCCTCACTCTTATTTTTCATTATTAACTATTCCGCACAAGCTTCATCTCATACATCTGTAAGTTTTATTTTCCTAGCACTAATCTGACATTTTAAAGTTAGAGATTTTTGTAACTCTAAGAATATACTTTCTCAACTGTATGAACAAACTACACTTTTCAAACCATTGGAAGGTGTGATTGTAACTGTTTGACTTTTTTAGAGTGCATGTTAGATCATCAAACCTTACATTTTACCAGTCTATAATGTTCTTGCTTATGGGAGCAGTTAATTATGAAACCAGTAAAGACATTGAGTTACCTGGCCAAACCGTGAGAAAATATCAGAGCAATATTCTCCTGGAACAAATTGTTTGGACAGTCAACATAACTGGGGAAACAAAAAAAATCAGGTAAACAAGAAAAAACAACTCATTAAAATGTATTTTGACATTTGCATCACTAGTGAATTGGCAGCGGAGAGTGGAAAACAAACCAACATTTTTTTTCTTTAGGTGCATGATTGCAATCCACCTTATTTCCCCAGAAAACTACATCAAGGTCAAACACCCATAGCTAAGGAAGCTGATATCAGCTAAGTATTCTGTTTTTCTGTCCAGGGGCTAAGAGTCAGGATAAATAAGTCAATATGAAGAAAACAGAAGAAAAACCAAACCAAACAAACAAAAAAACCCCATCACATTCCCTTCCCTAATTCTTTGTGAAAACAAAGCCTGAGAGATCCATTAGTTGAATTTAGAAAGCTAACAGGATGGCATGATCAAAATATCTGTGGGAGTAGCTAGTACTTTAAAATATTACATCAACACAACAAAAGTTATTAGAACTCTCTCAAAGTAAGTCTGTGCTTTTGCCTAGGAGCAATCTTGTGCATAGATGCTACCCTACACAGCTGTATTGCTTCAGTACGGTATTACTTCACCTTCCTTTCAGGCCGAGCACGGTAGTTTGTTTGGATAGATAGATTTTAAGATGAAATGCAAAATTGTTTCATGTAGTTTAAGCATAGCCATAATCACAGCTTCTTAAATGAAGAGAGAGGAATCCAGACAGCCAACTGAAAAGAAAACAAAACATGACAGGATATACTAACTCCTGTGGATCACTGCATTGTCTGAGTTTGAGTTAAAGGAATATAAACTGATTTTTTTCTGGGAAGTCAAGAAAAATCTTGCTTCACAGACCTGGCAGTAGACTAAAACTAAGACACTAAATACACTTGGAGGATTATGGTTATTTAGAATTCCATACTCTTACGTGTTTTTTAAAGTTTTATTAAAAAAAAAAAAAATCAAGAATGGTATTGGCCTCTTTCACTAGTTACTAGCTCTGTGGGCTGAAAATGACTCCCAAACCCTAGAAGGATTGCATGGTGACACAATTTATCATAGCTTCCCTGAGGCTTAATTTGTGCTGCGATAAAACCTCATGACTATTCCAAAGACAGATGAGAACGAAGAATGAAGAGTCTGCAAAATGAAGTAGGTTTATTCAGGGATATAAGAAACCTACTAAAGAACCCAGATGACTTACTTTTGGATGATGACCATAGGCCTTCAGATGAGAAATTTTCTAAATTATACAGATAACTTGCAGAAGAGAAAATTTAATTTGCCGATTTTCTGGTAAATTATTTATCATGTAACTGAAAAGCTTCTTTATCCCATCAACTTCTAAACATTCTTCATATTCACATGGTTTCAATATTGCTGGCAGAATATCCTGTAGATATATATAAAATTTTAAACACTTCCTTTTAATTTTCTTTTTAAATACTAGCTTAAATTATTTTTACAACCAGAAGGCATTCTAAAACTTAACCCAAAGAAAGTGTAAATGTGTACTTCAAATATGGCTTTGGGGATCAATTTATTAGAGGAGGAGACAGTACAGGAGGAAACTTTTGAAGCAGAACTTCATGTTATTAAATGATGGCCTTTTACATCTTATATCTGCTGAATAATTTGTATGGGCAGAAGATAAGCAACAATGCTCAAACTCAACAAACAATCAGGATTCTGATTAGCTTAGTTAAAATTTTCTTAAGAAAAAAAAATTAATATAATTGAATAATTCATGTAGGTAATACTTGAAGGATATGATACAAAGAGTTCTACAAAGATTTTCCATTATCACAACTGATATAAAATGTACTTATACACAGAAGAACATCTTATACCTGATCCTGTTAACTTTATGTCTTATAGAAAGTCAGTAGCAGCTATGGTGCAGCTCAATTGCCTGATTCATAACATATGCTCTATTATACCTACATTTAGTGAGGTGAATTATATTCTTGGCTATACTTGTAATAACTCTGACAGCACAGACAGAGTAAGAAAGATGAGTATTATGGGCAGATACAATTATTTAATTACAAGATACAAAACTGTGTAAAAAGATAATTCCAGTTTCACCAAACCCAAATAATTTATGGTCACAACACTGATATCCCCTTCAGAAACTAAAGAAAAGAGTAAGTTATTTTTTTTCTCTTTGTTTTTTGTTTGCTTGTTGGCTTGTGTGGGTTTTTTTCTTGGGGCTTGGTTGGTCAGTTGGTTTAGTTTTTTTGAGTTTTGTTTGGTAGGTTGTTTGGGGGTTTTGGGTTTTTTTTGTGTTTTTTTTCTTTTTTTTTTAAATATGTCTTTCAGTATTTTGCTCTCTGGTTTCTGTGTCTTAAGAAAACATGGACTCAAATCTTTTAGGTTTACTCTGCACTAGTGAGGACTAGAAATTACTCTGGAATGAAGGCTGAGTTATAATATTCAGGAGCTGACAGATATATGATGAACAAGACATGTCAGCCACCCACTTTCAGATTCAAGCTACAGATATTTTCCACCACTGTAACCCATTCTTTAGCAAACAATATTATAACTTTTCTTATTCTTTATCTTACTAGTTAAAAGTTCCTCCCTAATAACTCAGAAAGCAGAAATTTAATAAAATTTTCAAAGATATACACAGGTATGGAGAGCGATATATTGATCTCAGTTCACTTCATGTAAGTGAAAGAACAAAGTGATGGAAGCAAAAGCACAAAGGAATTCAATGCCAATACTGAACCTCTCAAGACCTCAGTCCAGATGCACTGTTAACATGCCTCCAAGATAATTTCTGCCAAGATTTTCAGCTAATGAGTTACACTCCTATCCAATAAGATTGCAAAGCATTGGTCTGGACCATGTAGGGCTCAATGTCCAAAGTTTCTAGTAAACTGTCACTGTGTTTATTCAGATACACACCGTGGTAGCCTGTGTGGTTAATGATGACCTGCTTGTTCCATGTGTACTGTTTTGTGAACAATTGATTTCTACTTCCTCAGAATTATTTACCTTATTCACATGCTGTATATTTCAGTGTAAACAGAAGAACCTTATTGATAGGTTGTTGTTTTTCATAAAGGCATGGACTACAATGGGGTCTTGTCTGGTGGAGTCATCCATCCCAGAGCATATATTTGGTATGGATTTTAGAAGAACTTTGAATAGGAGTTATTAATCACAGCTAGTGTGAAATCAAGTTGTTTCTGTTTCTGTTATAATCACCTAAAATCACTATTTTTCAAATATTTCAGTCTGTGTCTGTGGCCATTTACAAATGCTATATGCCATGTTACCATACTTGGCAGTGTCAAAGTCTGGATAGTATTTGAAGGCCTCAAAAAAGTCTGTGATGATAATTTTCTCTGCTCCTCTTCCAGTTTTTCAAAGTACATCAGTTAAAAGCTTATTGAGGATTATACTGGTCACAGTTACCCTGCCAAAGGAATGAATAGGAAAATTTATATATATTAATAGCAGTTACTTAAAGAGACACCTAAATTCATGCTCTTTTATAATGTTACACTTCCATCATCTGTTAACTCCTGTAGAGTCTTTTCTGTAAGATTTTGATTAGTTTTCTTCAGTTTGAAAAAGCACACAGATTTCTGTTTAAATGCTTTCCAACAAACAGCATACAAGCACCAGAAATTGCTACCTAGTCAGATTTCAGGTAAGACCTGGAAAAAGAGTTTTTTTCAGTGTTATATGTATGCACAGTTTGAATATACTCATAATGTGTCTTACAGTACAAGAATTTAAATTAACTAAAAGTTAAAAGAAAAAAAAGAAGATAGGAAAAAGTAATCCTACATGATTACAGGATAATATATACTTGAACTCATCAGCCTTACAGAACAAAAATTTAGTGGCTTTTTCAGAAACTACAGCTGCCCAAGAGTATGGGAGATCTGTAAATTCAGACAGAGCTATGAAAAATGTTATTGTTCTATATTTCTATTATCTCATAAAAAAAATATATGTTTTCTTTACAGTTTAATTGCAACAATAGTTTAAATGAAGAACTAAGGCGCAGCCAGAAACTGTACCAAATTAAATCATCTGTTTGATTGCAAGTTCTTTTAATACACAAACAGTCTTTAAATGGTCTGTAAAAGAGCACAAGAAGCACATGGTCATGTGCAAGTATAGATTTTTTAAAATGCTTTCTTAGGCATAGTTTTGTTAAGACTGAAAAGGGAAAGGATGTATCTAAGGTTCTAAGCATACCAAAGTACCTAAAGTGAAATTATTACTGAAATAACAGAAGTAGATATTTAGCTAAGAAATTATGAATAAATCTGCAAGGCGATTAGCTCTTTCAATATGTCTGAAGCACTTTATGTTCCTTTCTGCAAGACCCTTAGCAAGCTTCTAGATTTTTAATAGGAAAAATGCTTATTAAATTTGAACTACTATGGATTTGCCATATAACCATTGTCTCAGTTTAAATCTCTTTAAAACAGCACAGGAATATATAGTTACTCTGAACATAAATTTTAAATATAATTTAATTTCATATAAAAGTTGTTTGAAAGTTGAAATAGCGAACAAAATACAAAATTAATTAAATTAATTAATCCATCAAATTAAATGTGATCAAGGTTTATCTTAAAAGTAGTTGGATATTTTTCCTTTCTCATTTAACCTCTAATGATCAAAAACTTTATTTTAAATGTACAGGCTCTCAAGTTCATGGCCAATTCATAGCCACTGCACTTGTGCCAGTATCGTTCTTCATCTTAAATCATTGTTCTTCCTACCTCCTGTTGGCATCTGTGATATACTTACAGAAAAAAGTCTGATTGATGCGCTCCAAGGGGATGAGAAAATAAACAGTCCACAGCCGGTGAGGGATGAAGAAAGCTGGAACGCTTTATTAGGGCGCATGGGACTTATATAGGGTTCAGTGGAAACGCTTGAAAACTGGGAGGAGTTAGGGCTGAGCTCGACAAGTATGGGGAAGGAAAGGATGGAACAATACAATTATGGGGAAACTGGGGGTTGGCTAGCCTTATGGGGGGGTGCCGCACTGCACCACCGGCTAGCCAACGGAAAAATAGGGGTCATATAAAAAATGGGGGATCGGTAACTGGGGTAGCAACAGCCAATGCGGGCAAACATATAAATACAGATGAAATAACTGTCTATCTAATACATATAATCACTATCTGTACAAAAAAAAACTTTTAAAAGCATCAACTTCTACAACTTGGGGTCGTTGTCAATCTCTGGTATCGATCCCTTGATTGTCAGATCCGTCCACTCCTGGAAGTGTTCATCTTGGTCATCCTGGCAATCCTCCAGGCGGGGTTCCCCCACATCTGATCTCCTCTCATTCTTCATTTTGATGGTTATAGAAGTCAGATGTTTTTTTAATTGCTATTTATATAATTCACCCTCCACCCTCTGACAAGGGTGTCTTGCCTTTTTCATGTTTCCCATGATCAACATCAGCAGAAAGTTATACAGTGTTCTAGATGAGGTCTTGGAAGATGATACATATCTAAAAAACCTCTAAAATTCATTTCTTCTAAATTTATTATTTGTGATTCTTTAGAAACACACAACTATGTAACTGATCTGATTGATACAGTCAAATTTCTATGATCTTCCTTTGTTTACTCCTCTTTTTTCTTGTAAAAAGTTTCTTACAATTTCTCTTTCATTTGCTCCTCTTTTTCAGTCTTCCTTTTTAAAAGTTTTAACAACTCATCTCTAGGTACCCCATAAAGCTTTTCTTGCTACATTGTTGTCTCTTTTTTTGCATTTCCAGACTTCTAATTCTTTCAGCTTCTTCTACAGTTATCAGTCCTTCCATCTTTTTAAGTATCATCAGTGCAATCTTACATTTTGTGTTTAATTAATTAATTGGGGTTAATAAAACCCCCAAAATTAAAAAAAAAAATCCACAGAGCAACAAAGCACCACATTCTGCAAACCAGTCACTGAAATACTCTTCTATCAGAAAATTCATTCTTAACGCAAGTGTCTAACTAGTCCTTCAATCACATCTGTTCTAGCGACCGCACATTTTTTTCCAATTTGTAAATCTTTACCTGAATTCCCACATATTCAATCTATTTCCCTGATTTATAAAATACCCAAAATAACTTAAGAAGTCAGTAGTTCTGTATATTGACATGGCATGTATTAGCAAAGTTGTGCAGTACTTTATCCAGTTCAGGTTTTATCTGGATTAATCATATGATCAGTGTGGGGGGGTTAATGATTAAAAAATATTTCAAAACTAGAGAAAGTCCAGTGATTACTAGATGAATAAAAAGCATAATTTTGAAAACAACAAAAATACCTCCAATGCATTGTTAATTGGAAATATTTTACTCACGTATTACATTTTTTATCTGGCTGTGGCAGTTCTAGATTTATGATGAGTTCAGGGAGTTAAGGAATCATGGTTTTGTTAGCACAGATGTTCCAGAAATGGAAATTTATTTTGAAATATGTTTAGTTGCTTTCCCATCCTGAATACTTATATCAGATAACCATTCATACAACTTTATTGTATATTAATACATTTAAATAGTAAAATTAAACTGTCCATTGTTCTGCTAGAGAAAACTAAAAATCAGAACTGTCCATAAAGTACTCAGATAGCAGTAGCTTTGCCATAGCTAAAACACAATAGTAAAACAAATGGGAAAGAAAAATAGTAAAACCTCAAATGTTCAAACTGCCACCATTCTATAAAAATTACCAATCATCATCAATACATCACCAGTAAGAATTTATGTTGATACTCTATTTACATAGTATTAGAGATGTGAAATACTGGTATGTGTAATAATATTATAGTTTTTCAGTTATTCTAATAAAATCTAACTCTTCCACACATACACAACAATTATTCATAAATTACTCAGTTCTTCTGAGACTTTTTCTTTCACAAAAATTAAAAAATAAATATTTCATAGCTAAAAAAATCATAGCTGTTTAGTGCAACAGACTTCCCAAATTAGCTGATCAGAAATGCAGCATGTTCTTAGTAATTTTAATAAGAGTAAAGTCTAAATCTTTTATGTACCCCTTCATCTCAAAAGAATGACATAACTTTATAACAGGATACACCTTAAAAAAACCCAAAAATAATTCGAAAAAATCAACTAGAGCTGGTTTTGAGCAATCTGAAGTCAAAGAATTAATTTTTGTTTTAACATGATCTTGGTGACGCTGATTTTCTCTAAATACCTTCATCCTAATCCCAAAGTAGGAACAGCCAGAAACTGACATTTGCAGAATTTCAAGCTCAGTTAACTCTGTCAAACTTCATTGCCACATAATAATAAAAAATCAGTTTCTTGCATCTTAAGGCTTGCAAGTCTACAAAGTGTTCAGCAATTATCATACTGAAAATGCTGAAAAGCTAACACAGTTGTTCATAGAGAAACATGATACAGGTGGTATTAGCTAGACAAAATATATTGTTACTTCCAATTTTTACGGAAAATGGAAAAGTTGAATTCTAAGAAAGAAACATATGGGTCAAACCAAGAAGTCTGAAATTTAATGTAAGAATTTCAGACTATCAAATCTTTTCCAGAAAGAAATGCCATTTTCACTACTACTACAGTCTACACACAGAATAGTAATTTACTGGAAATAATCTCATAATGCCAGCATTTTTAAAAAGAAACAGAAACATTTTCTCCAAAGTTGGTGTCAAATAGACTTGTAATACATATTCAAATTCCATTTGGATCAATCTTCAGCCAATTCACCTTCATCCATCAGATCCAGGCACTCAAGGAAAGAAATACTCTTCTATCTGTCCCTAATGTAAGGGATTTGTTAAATCAATATACAGGTGTGTGACTAAATAACCCATTTGTTTGAGAGAGTTTCCTCAAGCCTAATGAACAGCTCTTCAAAAATAGCCTCCATCAGGCCACTTAAGTAGTCTGTGCTCTTCTTGATGCTTTCATTAGACGCAGTGTATTAACACAGTACCAAAACAAAACAAACAAAATAAAAAGGTCAGACACAAGGTAATAGATTATGCATAAGTATGTGAACAGTGTGACCATGGAAGATGCAAAGTTGCACATAGTAGTGCATAAGAGACATCCAAGTAATAGAAAGGTGCAAGACAATACTAGCACAAGGGACAGTGAATGATAAGGCATCCTGACAAATACATGGGAACGAGTGATTTTTAAAAAAAACCCACAAGACAAGGAGTGTTGAGAACAAACCTCCCAATTCAAGTACCACAATAACATCAGAAAAAACAAGTAAAATAAAATGCAAGATGCCTTTGTTCCTACTTCTTTACTCAAAAAGCTTATGACTGATCTCTTTGACCTCAGTGACCATCACCAGCTGCAGTCGTCAGTGCTCACTGCACAGCATCAGCTTTATGGATTATACATGGTATACACATGATGAATTTCAAGACACAAGTATTAAAGACTTGTGGGTGTAATTGTGATGATTAGTAAAAGGAACTAAGCATTAGTACAATCTGTGATGTTATTGAACTAAATTAGAAAGGTTTAGTTTTAAAGGAAAAAACTGTCTTAATTTGTCAGTCTTCAAAACTCCCATCAATATGATCTTTATTTCCCTAGCTGATATATATAAATATCCATAAATTAATATTCAACTTTAACAGTTTTCAGTCACCAAGTGACAGCCATAAGATGTAACATTGAAAATAACTATCTTCAAATGTTCACCATGTACATATATATTCTTTATGTGAAAGGATAATTTTTGGTTTGGAAATTTTTTTGTCTATTTTTGTCATACAACTATTCAAGGAGAACTTTCTACTCCATTTAGAAATTATGCTTAAATAACATTTATTTTTACCCACAGTGTCACTGTGTTTGTTTGTTTGTTTTACCCAGGACTAAGAATCTATTGGGAACTCATCATCACACACGGAAGTAGAAAAATACTTCTATTAAAATTCAGTTCAATTACCTGTATTTTCTTGCACTTCTTAGAAGTTTTTAATTGGAACTAAAAACAAAAGTCACAGCACCTATTCATCAATATTTTTTGCTAAAAACAGATCTATTACAAATTTTTCTTTCAGGCTAATCTCAGTTTCTAAAATGTTAAGCAATTGGATTTTGTATTTTAATGACTCATATGCATCATACTTCATGCTTCATTTACCTGCTGTGTCTGTAGTCTACATTATGAAATAAACAAAAAGCTGCACACTAGCAATTCTGACTGCAGAAATTAGTTACCTGCATTGTTTTCTTACAGAATTTTCCTTCCTCATCGTAAAATCATAGAACAAATTAGGTTGGAAAAGACCTCTAAGTTCACTGAGTCCATCTGTTAAACCCTGCAGTGCCGAGTCCACCACCAAACTATGTCCCCAGGTGCCACACCCACATATCTTTTAAATATCTCCAGAGATGGTGACTCAAACCGTTTCCCTGGACAGCCTGTTCCAATGTTTGACAACTCTTTCAGTAAGGATTTTTTTCCTAATATCCTATCTAAACCTGCCCTGATGCCACTTGAAGTTGTTTCCTCTTGCTCTATCACTTGTTACTTGGAAGAAGAGACTGACCTCCACCTCACTACCATCTCTTCTAAGGTAATTATAGACAGTGATAACATCCACACTTATGATGGATTAAGTTCATGCAGTGGAAACAACACTGCTGGTCTTGAGAACTGTAAAAGTTCAGAAATTAAATTTGTCATGCTGTCATGCTGTTATTAACTGTAATGACACAGTTATTTCTTTTTAATTAAAAGAGAGATAAACTGTTGAAAGAAAGCACAGCCACAGGAATCTGCTCTGAATGTAGTAAAATCTGAAGACATTCAAAGTTCCCTGGGACTATACAGATAAGACTAGGTTTAATGGGAACCCTCTAACATCTAAGCAAATTCTTGTTTGAGACTATCTATCAAGGAAAGAAAATTATTATTCATTTTTTACTGTTTCACTTTATAGCTAATTTTTTACCTTTTTTTTGTACAAGGATAATTAGGCAAAGTTCTATTGTTTATCTTCAAAACTACAACAGTGCAGTTTAATAATATTCATTCCTACATGACACCAGAAATACAAGCATATGGAAATCCAGTAAATACTATTTAAACTTGAAATCATGACATATTCACTTGTTCTCTGCTGGGCTAGGCATCACAACAAAGAGGCTGGTAACTACAGCAGTACTGATCTGATTGAGGAAAGGAACTGCAGCATCAAATATCTGCTGCAGAGAATGCTAAGTACCTAGACGGTCTCAAATAGACATCCTGGATGTAATCAAGACTTACAAGACTATTAACACAAACAATAAGGTTAGACAAGTTCATTTACATTTGCTCACAAATGATCAGAGATATATGGCCTTAAGGTCTGCAGAATGCTCAGATATCCCAAGTATTACAACTGTATTAATTAAAAAGATTAAATGAAAAGGTTTAGTTTAAAACTAGCATAACATTCCACCCAATAAACATATGCAGAACAGATTCCCTAGGCACATTTCTTTACCACTGACCCATAAATGATATGCTGAATAGTAATTAAAGATTTTTTTTATTTTTCAGAATTCAATTCCATTGAGTTCTCTCCCTAGATCTGACCCCTGAAGGATATATACAAGAATAATTAAAATATTTATTACACCATGAAGTTTATACTTCATAGGGCTACTTTGAAAATGCTTATTTATGCAAATAGAGAAAGGATTTGCATTAACGTTATCTTTGCTGAGGAAAACATACTACCTATTAGAAAAAACAAAAACCCTCCCTGATATATTAGAAAGTAAACATGCTTGAAAGAAGATAATTAAAAACGTTTATGTTGATCATCTGGCTTCCAGATCAGTGAATGATGTTGCAAAAAAAAATATACATAATTTATTTATGAATGTACTCATATATTCCAGAATCCCTGAATGAGTAAGGCTGAAAGGGACAACTGATCCAAACATCCTGCTCAAGCAGGGTCATCCTAGAGCACATGGCACAGAATTGTATCCAGATGGTTCTTGAATATTTCCAGGGAGGGAGATTCCACAATGTCTCCGGGCAATCTGTTCCAGTGCGTGGTCATATGCACAACAGAGAAGTTCTTCCTCGTGTTCAGGTGGAACTTCCTGTGCATCAGTTTCTGTCCCCTTCCTCTTGTTTTATTACTCGGTACCATCAAATAGAGCCTTGCTCTATCCTTTTGACACCTTCCTTCAGTTACTTATAGACATTGAAAAGGTCCCCACTCTTCTTGAGGTTGACCAGGCCCAGCTCCCTCAGCCTTTCCTGGTAAGAGAGATAGAATCATAGAATCAACTGGGTTGGAAGAGACCTCCGAGATCATCATGTCCAACCCTTGATCCAACAGTATTGTGGTACTAAGTGCCACATCCAGTCTCATCTCCAGGGGTGGTGAATCCACCTCCTCTCTGAGCAGGCCATTCCAATGCCTGATTCCTCTCTCTGTAAAGAACTTCTTTCTAATATCCAACCTAAACCTTCCCTGGTGTAGCTTAAGCCTGTGCCCTCTTGCTCTACTGCTGGCTACTTGGGAGAAGAGACCAACCCCCACCTGGCTACAACCTCCTTTTAGGTAGTGAGTGTAGAGAGTAATGAGGTCACCCCTGAGTTTCCTCTTCTCCAGACTAAACAACCCCAGCTCCCTCAGCCAATCCTCATAAGACTTGTGCTCAGGTCCCTTCACCAGCCTCTTTGCTCTTCTCTAGACCTGTTCCAGCACCTCAATATCTTTCCTGAACTGAGGGGCTCAGAACTGGACCCAAGGTGTACCCACCAGTGCTGAGTACAGGAGAAGGACTGAGTACTGGTCCTGCTGGCCACACTATTCTTGATAGAGGCCAGGATGCCTTTGGCCTTCTTGGCCACCTGAGCACACTGCTGGCTCCAATCCCTTAATCATATTTACTACCCTCTTCATTTGCTTCATCTCTCTCTTGTACTGAGGAGCCCAGAACTGGACACAGCACTCCAGGTGTGGCCTTACTAAGCCCTCCTCGACCCACTGCCAATGTTCTTCATAATGCACCCCGGGATACTATTGCCATTCTTGGCCACAAGGGAACATGGCCAGCTGGTGGTATATTTTTATCATTGTTAAAACCAAAAAGACACTAAAAATTATTCTTACAGAACAGGTTTCCAGTATTCCAATGGACACTTTGTTCTGTCAAGGAAAATATTCCTAGATAAAAGCAACATATTAATGTTTGTTGTTCTACATATTGTCTTAGCACAAGAGTGCAGTGTGCATTGGAGAAAAATAAATGTGAGTAATTCTTTGGTCTTTTCACACTCTTCTGTTTAAGCTGCATACTAAGTAAATCCCTGTTCCTTGGACAGAAGCAAGAACAGAAAATACATAAAACAGACAATAGATCGGCAAGGAATGGGTGAAGTGCAAATTGGAAATCTTCTAATAGCAATTCATTGCAAGGTCATAGTCTTATCTTTCTTATATTAGGCAACATAATGACCAGAATGTACTAAAACCCAGATTTTCCCTGGGATTCCAGAATAGACTGATGAAACAAAGACAAAACATCCTCATTTCCTATTAACTCTTTATTACCTAATGTTATATGGTAGGTGCTAGAGAATAACACTATAGTGAACAAGGTATAACAACTGCATTTTTTAACCCTTCTTTTGAAGCGTATTCTGACTGCCCTATAGATAGTATATATGGCATGCTCTGATGGCATCACAAAGAGTGCAAATCACATATATTTATCCTCTCACCAGTTGGAAGTTGAGGTTGTATGGTTATTTTATTGTGTTAGAGTAGCTTGCCATCAATAGCAGACTTTTTTCTTGAGATCTCTGAGCTTCATAGTCTAGATTCGTAAAGATGTTATGCAAGTTGTTCCCAGAAGTTTTTACAGCTCCGAAGCTTATGCAAAACTTAATTGTTATGCCAAAGACAGACAAAACTTGGCAGTATCTATTTAACAACTCTTCTATAGAGAATGGTATCTGACCTAAAACCTCCTGAAGTTAATAGATGTCAGTGAACTGTGGCAAAGGCTCTTCATGGTCAGGCTGACTTACAGTGTTCTCTCTGTGCTCTGAACAACCATTAGGAAATTGATCATCCACAGTAGAGACAAATGGGTAAAGAAGTAGGTATTACTTCATACTATACTGAATTTGATCCCTGGGGACAAAGCTGTATTCACAGTTATGAATAATGTCAGGTGTTAAGAGCAAGGCATTTCGTTTTTATTTGATTCAATTTTAATCTGTATGATGGAGGCATTAACAGTATTGAACCCCTTAAAATGCTGGAAAGGTGTTAAATGAACTATACATGAAAAGAGCTTTTGGAATGTTGTGCTCAGTCTCTCTATGCCCACCATACATCACTTTTATGAAGAAGTAGGAGACCAGAAATAATTCCTCTTGCTGATAAAAAAAAAAAATAAAAAAAACTACATGTTCAGTGACTTGATGCATGCTACATTGGTTTCCTTATTTTGATTACTGAAACTTTTATTTTGCTTGTAAAATACAGTTGTTCTTTTTACTTACTTCCAGCCAGTCACTAACACACAGTGAGCACCCATTAGTTAAGATTCCATTAATTTGCTTATGTCAGTAGAATCTGCAAGGACTTTAAAAACATGCCTCATTCAATTTCTACCCAAAGACTGACATTGCTCCATAAATTTTATGGGTTTTACTTGGATTCTTTAGAAGTGTTTTCATTTGCTTCATTGAATAGTTTCTGGTCTTGCTTATATTTTCAAATGTACTTTTTTAATACATAGTTAAGTCATGTTAAACACATATAATAATTGATTTTATACATATCTTCCCTTATTATGAAAATTTGTTTTCTTATAGGAGGCTAACTGCTATAGTAAACTATTCACTGGTTAAAGTGTTCTCGTATCTTTACCTGTGAGACACCACACAGAAACTTAACACATATATTAATGTGGATTTTGCTACCACATTTATGGTAATTGGCAAGTTATTTATTAAGTAATTGGCTGAGCATAAAAAAAAAAAATATAAACTTTGAGAAACACGCTGTTTTGAGGGGCCATGAGATGGAAATCAAAATTCTTAATCAGATCAGTGAAAACCAGAGATTATCTCAATAGTCCTTATTTCTATGATTTGCATATGATAGAACATTGCTCACAAGTGTCATGATACTCAGTGTGTGCTCTGTAACAAATTATTTTGATATGTCTTAATTGTTTTAATTAAAACTTTGATCTTCCTCAGATAATTACTCTGGAATGGTTGATTACCTATGGAAGATGTTCGATCATAAGTATTTTAGAATAACATTCTATTCTAGCGTAGCAGTTGTACTTTTCTCCTTTGTGGTGTAGTCATTAAAAGGCCAAAAGAGAGATATAATTGCAGTGATTTTACTCATCAGAATTTTATGACTTGCAAAGTTCTGACATAAGTCAGAGCCAAGGAGTGCAGCTCATCTTAG
>JAWWMP010000081.1:133801125-133830064 GCA_035047865.1 Dendrocincla tyrannina | reverse complement strand
ACCTATCATATGGAAAAAAAAAAATAAAAATCTGCATTTGACTGAGATTCAGAAGTACAAGCTGTGTAGCTGAAGCAGTTTCCAGCTATGTAAATCCTCTTGTTCAGTGGAAGATGTTGTGATGGATCACTAAGTAACTTGTCTCATACTTTATGATAGAGTAAAAGATTCTGAATTTTCCCCAGACAGAAGAACTCCCTTAACTAAGAGTAGTCAGAAACAGCTGCAGAAACACGTTTCACCAGAAACCTACTTCAGCAAATCTGTCTGTGATACCTCCCTGTCCTAGTCCATTTTCTCAATAAATATTCTAACTTTCATCAGTATAAGATGTTCATCAATTTGACTGCTGGCAGCACAAATAATCAAATAAGTAAGTTTTAGAGAAAACTATGACAACCTATGACATAAATGATAAAGTACCAAACTTTTATGTTGTGATTATTATAATTTGAGATTGGTGTAATTGTTTTACTACACTAAACACAATTTCTCCCTTTCTGTTTCACAGAAATTAGAGCATACCTTCGCTCTTTGACTATTAACAGGTTTTGAGCATGTCACTGTTCGTACTTATTTCTGCCTTTTTTTTTTTTTATAAGGACATTACTGTATAGAATGGGTTAGAAAAAAAAATTCCTCAGAACAAAAATTGCAATAGAGTAGCAAAAATAAGAGATGTTCTATTTTTGAAATTCCACTGGATTAGGTGATTTTACTCATCAGAATTTTATGACTTGCAAAGTTCTGACATAAGTCAGAGCCAAGGAGTGCAGCTCATCTTAGTACAGTTCCCAATGCTCCTGGCAATCTTAATCTTTAGACTGGATCAGTTTGGAGACCTCAAAGTTTCCAGAGTTCCTTGCCGCACATACAAAAGAAAAAATTCTAACTGAAGAATAAAGGTAGCAGCTCTACAAGCAGAAGACTGAAATGAATTTAGATTTCCAAATTTCACATTGGATTGACATCTTTGCTTCTAAAATAATGATCATGTTTCCGTTTCTCTTCAGAAACAGAAGTAAAAACTTAGGTCCCTGAAAGCTTTCAGCCTTGTGACTTCCTACAAGGCAGCATTTAGAGTTGCAGGTCTTGAGCACTTCATATTTAATAAGCAAAATTCCACTTAAATGTCGTCCTAAGGTTAGTATGTTTTTTTTAAAAAACCCATAAAACTAAAAAAAGAAAACCATACTAACCTGAGTTTTGTGTCTTCCCTTGGAGAGAAGCGGTAAGTGAAACAATTCAAATTGTTACTTGTTGAAAATGCAAAGAATGAAACCAACTGCTTCAAGTTTGTATCTAATTCATTAAATGGTTCCACTTCCTAGTTAGAAGTTTTAATAAATAATTAGTTATTTAAGAAATTAAACAACAGAGGAGAAATTTAACATCCAGTCTGGTTTTTATCAGCTGAGGGAAATCTTTTCACCATACTTAGCTATATGAGTCAGTGTGATATTATTTGAACCGTAGCACATTTCACACTGGGTTTTCTTAATTTAATGTTTTCCTAAGCTAACCAGAAAATATTCCCTTATTTGAGCCTTGGAGCTTGTTCATTGCAATGAGGCAGCACAGGAAGACAAAAGACTCAAATATCAAGCACGGCACCAGAAGGCAGCTTACTGATTTAAAATCAGAATCACCACTCTTTTTCTCTCTAGCTACAGACCTCCATCATCTTTCTTGCACCACTCTCAGCAACTGCTCAGGAAGGGGAGATACACCACAGCCTGGGCAATAGAGGGAAAAGATATAGGGATGTAGCAATCTCAGTTTGCATTATTTATCTACTTCAGAAGAATACTCATAGAGCCTTAGTAGCCAGTATTTTGCCTAAATCATCTCCCTTTCCACAAAAGCTTAGTAAATGGTGTTCTCATCCATTCTCATGAAGTGTTGTTCTGACATGGAGGTAAATGAAGACACTTGTGGGTTAGTGTTCTGTTTTTCTGTGTAACCTTTCATGAGCAGACAAACATCTGTTTTAAATTCTAATGTATGTAACCACATGAGATAAAACCTTGGGACTCAGCAATTATTTGTATTAGGGAAATGTGATGACCAGGACTGGGACAGTGACTGCCCACCTGTGCTCGCACTGATGAAGCCTGTAATGAGTTTTGGGCCATGAAGTACAAGAAAGAAACTGAGATGCTGGAGCATGTCCAGAGAAGGGCAAAAAAGCTAGTGAAGGGTCTGGGGCACAGGACATGTTGACGGTTGTTAATGAGGAACATCAGGTTGAAAATAACAAGAGGAGAAGTCAGCTATATCTCCTGTTTCTGAGGTGCTGTTTGCACCTCAAAAAGCATGTTCCTAAATAAAGGCCAGCCACAGCAAGGAAAACCTCAGTGCCTCATGTGAAAGGTCTGATTTTGTTAGCACCTTTTTCTTTATTTTGGCAGGTCTCCAAAATCAAGCTCTTATGTGATTTGATGCTATATACTTCTTTTAGACCTGAGAAGGAATTTAGACTCAGTTAAGAATCAATCACTTAGTCTTGCACAATATTTTTTAGTGATAGCTTTAAGTGTATGCAAAATCACAACTCTGAAGCCTCTGAATTACCTTTAACTTCAAAACAGTTACATAATTCATGTAACAGGTAAACAGGGATTTTTAACATTGTAGTGTTGTGTTCGGACATCATTCATCTAGGTATTAAAATATTTTACTGGACAAAAAAAACTTGGTGCAAAAATAGAGCAAGGAACTGGTCCTTTTATTTTAGAAGATTCAGTGTTCTAGAAGCAAGAGATTCAAGAGTTAAAGGAGAAACATACCTTTTATACATTAATAACACCATTGTTGGGAATCATTGGGACATTTTTACTTAAGCAAAAATCTGTGCTCTGAACTCAGGAATGCAGAATAGTTGTCAGGACATCTTATCCCGCTTCTCACCGATAGGCATGCTGAGAAAGCGCAGTATATAACTTTGTTCGCTTTAAAAGAAAACAAAAACCTTTTCAATGATAAGACCTATTTTCATGCCAGAAATAACAATTACTACCACACATATTTTACTTACTATTCAAATATTAAAGAACTTCATAAATACTCATTGAATTAATAAAAATAAATGTTTTCTTATTAAAAAATAAAGAAAAAAAATTCTACACCTTTCATCTTAGACTGCTTTCTGTCCAACACTATCAAAATTTTTGTTCAGCCACTGCAGTGTAATAGACCATACCTCAGCTGCAGTCTGTTACCTCCCATGTGATTTACATAATCCTCATTTCATATATTGAATCTTGCTACCAAGGACATTGTCACTCATGTAATAGCCCAGTAGGTCTTATCTTTTGTGACACTTACCAAAATAAAAATGTTCTAAAACATACCATAATATGTGTTACTATTCCCATTATTAAATACTCCAAAATGGGGCTAATTATTAGCTCTGAAAAGTGCTTTATTAAATTCCTCCATTTGCTCAAATCACCTTTAACTTGAATAAAAAATTCAGGGGGTACTTGCATGAAAAAATCTGTATATAGTTTCTTTTCAACAATTTCAATTCTGGGAGTGACACACCTGGCCACCTGGTTAAATCATGTTAAGTTATGATAAACCGTCACCTGACAATGACAAAATCTTTTTCTTACAAATAGTGATTTTTGAAAATCTGTTCATTGACATTGTATAGTAAACTGAAGACCAAGAGCAAAATCTGTCTTGATTACAAATATATATTTCCCTGAAATTTATATTAGTCTTTCTTAAGGTATTCAAAGTGGCAGTTTTAAAAGAAATATCAATGTTTGCAGCTCAGAAAGGTCACAGTGTAACTGTTTTGATACTACACTTGTGGAATAGCTATTTATAAGGAATTGGCATCTGCACTAAAATGCAGATTTCTTTTGTAAACACATAATTGACTGTCATTTCTGTTTTCAGCAAGTCCTCAATTAATTTGCAAGAAGGCACCATGCCAGTCTAGGAGATGAGTAGCAGCTCTGGCAGGAAACACACTATGCAAGAGTAGCTGTAAAGGCATGATTCCCAGCTTGAAATGCATCTTTACCTGTGATTAAGAGGATGTGTAATCACTAGCCTAGCTCTAAGCCCAATTAGCTTTGAAAAAAAATATCCACTGTGCAGCCATGTATGGTGAGCTTATGACCTTGGTGAATTAAATGGATTCCTGTGTGGTTTCCTTCTATGAGCCAAACCTCTGCTTTATCATATTGCACTCAGCTGAAAGCAAGGATGCAGTTCCAGGATAAATCAATAAAAGGTCTTTTGTTAGACTAGAGATTAGACTAGAGTTTATTCTTAGTAGAAAGCCGTGTGACAAACTTAAGCAACACAAAATTTATTCATATATCCCGTCAAATAAGCATAGGAGACTTAGAGAGTTTAATCTTCTGGCCACACATGCAACACCTGCAAACAAAAATATTGGCTTAAAATAACTGAACTGTGATGAACATAGTTCATTTTTCGATTCCAAAAAGCTGTGCTAGGACAGAAGGCTCAATCTTCTCAGAACCTTACTTAAGCTGGTGGGGATTTGTCAGAGCTTGCTTATATACCCACAAACCTGCTTTTTTTTTGGAGACTGATTATCTCCTTTTTCTTTTTTTTTTCCATTTTGTAATATTCAGTTTGAGGATTCTAGCACAAAGCTGACTAATCTTAGGCCAGCTGAGCTGCTGCATGCATCTAAGGGTTGGCTCTGAACAAAAACGAGGTGGAATGTACTGACTTGCATATGAATGATTAACATAATAAGTAGTTACATTTTTCTTGCAAATTTGTGTGCCAGCTAACATGCACACAACAGGTAATGCTTATTATTTTCTATGCTATACACCTAAACCCTTATGGATTGCATCTTTCTTTAAAGGATTCATGGTTTCATCTGAGAAAGATGACAGTGAAAGTTATTTTGGAGAATGGGACAATTTATTACTGCATATCTTTCACATTCTACATAAGGAGCCTTCAACTATCCATCACAGGCTATCTGTGACGTGCTGTGCCTGTGCTTGAAATACTCCTTCTCAGGAGTAGTACAGGAGTCAGTGGTGAAACACAGCAGACCTGGTGGCAGTCGCAGCTTACCCATGTATGACATCTTTCTTGGGCCTTACTCCTGCCTGGGTATCACTGCACCCAGGCAAATGGTACTCAGATGCCTCAAGGTCCTATCACAGAGCAAGAAAGGGGCTGTGGTGGTTTGTAGCCACCCTGTGATGGTACAAGAAATTAAAAAGCATCTCACAAGGAAGATATCATCATGGAAGTACTACATGTGGAAAAAAAATATTCAAAAATGTGCCTCTCTTAACAAAGTTACAGTGAAAATAATCAAGGCATAGAAAAGCTGGGTAATTAATCCTGACAATACAGGACAGAAGACAAAATCATTACCAACATTCTGTATCATTACTACTTGTGAACTCAAGCAACAAAGTTAGCAATGACTCTTTTTTCTTTTAAGAGGCCAAACTCTACTAGAAGTGATAGTAGCAAGACTTTATCAGGTGACCTAATCTGTGAGTGATTTAAATTGGAATGTAATTTTAAGCAGAATGGATGAAAGTCACTCTAACTATTTTAGAGATAAATGGTGTCCAGGGTATTATCAGTAGTATCCTTGTTAAAGCAGTACTTAGAAACTGTTCTAAGAGAGGATACTAAATAAATGTGGGACAATGAAGTTCTAGAGAGCATTGAAGATACACAAGAAACACTTTCATTAAAAGGTCTCAGGAGAAGGAGCATGCTGAATGTCACTTCACTAAGCAAAGATATAGCTCTTAATTGGACCCAAGATCCAACTAAGTCAATCTGCTTCTGAAAACCTCATAATTCATTGCCCCAGGCTCTTCCCTGAAAAAAAAGTCTACCCAGGGGCTAGAGAAACATTAAAATAGCCTGAAGAAGGAGTTACAGACATTAACTTCATAAGACAGTGAAAATGCTATACCCCTTAAATCTGGTATCAGAAAAAAAAAACCAACAAACAAACAAACAAAAACCAAACCAAACCAAACCAAACCAAACAAAAACAACAACAACAACAAAATAAAAAACAAACAAAAAACCTACACCTATTTTGAAGTCATTTTAGTTCCAAATTCAAGAGATACTTGTTGTTTCTAATGCATATTTAAATGACCAGAAGTCATTTAAAATGTCCTGGAAGGGCTGAATGTCTTTTTTTGTTCAGACAGAGCTGAAGAAAAACTTCATACAGGTCCTTAGAGTTTTATGATCTACCAGTAACTGATGACATGTTTTTCAAACTGTATTTAATTATTTTGATGAATTAGTTTTTCTAATATTTCTTATGAAGAAAGTGTCATTTTATCATGTTTTCAGAGCTGTTTTGAACTTAGTGGTATTCTATTTCTATCATTTTAATAGTTATAGACCCTTTTACATTTATTAACATCTGGTGCCAATTCTTTCTTTAGAAATTAAATATGACAATTGAAAGTCCTTAGGCATCCCACACAAGCTCAAGTGCAAGAGATTGATTTTGGAGTATGTAAAAGAACAGTTATTAAAACTGTCAGAAGACAGATGGGGGTATATTACTGAGATGCAGAAAAGACTTTTGGCTTCATCCCACTGTACATGTCACCAACTAACAACTTACTCAGCTGACTTCTCAGCTCACCATGGCAGGTAGAGCTTATTTAAACTGGGGACATTAGAGAGCATGACTGGAGCCCCACCACACGAACATTTTTGTCACAAGGTCTGTCTGCAACATTGTTCAGATTCTCAGGTCATTTCAGTTTTGGCCTGCACACCTGTTGTGTTAAGAGTATAGACATTTGGCAGAAAATAAACTCCCTTGCATTCCAGCTGGTTCTCAGAAAGTAGAAGGGCTGGGTGTGTCTGGACTTAATTTCTAATTAGAACCAATTTGGCACTATAAGTCTGGTCAGGTTCAGTAAGAACTTTCACTGTCACAGATTCCTGAATAGTGCAGGTTATTGAAGAAACAATTTATAGATTCTTAGTAAAGTAGTGGTGATAAATGCACTAGACCTCCAAAATATAAGTGTATGTGCAAGTGTTCCTGGGTATGCTCTGACATAGTTGGAGGTGGAAATCTTACCAAAGAGGTATTCCTGTTTTGGGGAGGAGAGAGGACTTGCCTAAAAGGTTATTGTATTCTCATCCATGGAGGATTTCAAATGCCAAATTTATATTTTTATGAGAAGTAGAGTTAAGACTGTAGTCAAATATCTTCTTGGTGCCCCCAAAAATGAGGGTAAGGAGACGTGGATAGACAGCCTTTATAGGTAAGTGAGAGATATCAAGAGTTACAAAGATGGAGAATACAAAGCCAATAGATCTTGCACAAGAGTGGAACAGAATGGTGACACTGGTATTACTCCCTCCTCCACCTGGCTTATTACAGCAATAAGGGCCTTCTGGTCTTCAGCCTGATAACCTGTCATCCCTTAGTATGCCATCATGCTCACAGCAATCCCTTCACCACATATCTCATGGCATATCTCATGGGTTTAGCCCTCATTCCCACAATACCTGTCCAGTTTATTTCAGACCTGTGTGACCAACACAGTGTACAGACCCTATTTCTGAAAATATTTTTGAATTTCAGAAACTAGTTTGATTCTGAAGAAAAACATAAATACCTTTCTCTTTCTTTTTTTTTCTCTGTATGTTCATAGGTATACTCATACACAGTCGTGTGTATGAACACTTTGAAAAAAAAAAAGAAAAGGGCAGTTTTACTTTAAATATGTTTTAGTATTAAAAAAACCCCAAACCCCAAGTATTTCAAAGCATCTCTTAAAACATTCTTATTTTCTTCAAGGCAAAGTTGGGGGGTTTTTTTGATCAGAACAATTCCGTGACACATAAGAAAACAACATACTGCAATTACGAAACAGTTTTCCTAAAACTTTTACTAATATCTTTCAAATTTAACAAGTTGTAGTTGATTTGTCAGCCACTTATGTAGCATGCATGAAAAACATTATAAATTATGAAATAAGTAAAATATTTCTCAGTCAAAACAAGATTGTAGGCAAAGCACCTGTTGGAACTGTTCTTTTCAAAAGCTATAATTGTTTGACAGAAAAAAATTTTCTTAAAATTAAATGGACTTTTAATCATCAAATATAGTTCAATCTAATACATTCTGCCTACAAGAACTTAAACTTAACATTCAGGATTCATGCCATACACATTAGCAGGCAACAAGCATATTCAGAGCTTATTTGTGGTTCTTGAGTTTGGATATTGCAGTCCTCACTGAGTCCTTTCCTCATAGTGTCTCTCAAGTTGTACATGAAGAATAAATGGGAATTTGAATATGTTTTTGCAGGGTGTTTTTTTTTTTTATATCAGTGGCATTTTAGCAAGAGAAAAAAAAAAGGAAATCATAATGAAGCAAAACATTCAGTTAACTTTTTCTTTGTGTATGCATTGTTAAAGTGTTCTGGAAATAATACAATTCTATAAAATATTTAGAAAATAACTTCTCGTGAGCTGGGAGAAAGAGTTTTACAAAATGGTGTCCAAAGCACAGACTAATTAATTTTATTTGGTGTTTTGTGTTGGATTCTCCTAGTTTTGTGCAACTATAAAAATCAGCAAAGTGTATATCCTACACTTAAGGATTCTTTCTGTTTGGATCATCACAAGTTGATAACATTGTAAATTCAGCTTTGTCCTTGCCTATGCTACCTCACAAGTTTTGCTCAACATCACATTAGTTAACTTTATTCTGAAGGTCATGTTCTAGCAGCATAAATTCTTGCAAGGAAGATAAATGTCTTTACAAATATTGTGAAGATACTAAGAACACAGAGCAACTACCGGTAACAGTTGGGGGAATGCTGTTGTGATAAATGACTGTCAAAACTTAATGGCTCTTACAAAAGTGATCTTCAAGTATGTGTTGGATTTCAAATGAAAAATTTATTCTGACATTATTTATAACCATTGTTATTAGTTTCCAAAAATACTTCTATCTGAGCTATTTTCTTTTTGTGAGAAGGTTGTCTGAGAGAAAGTTTTACAAACACTTTTGAACATATATTTGTTCAAAGATCCTTGACAGAAGACATAGTATAAACAAAATAACTTTGATTTCTTTCTTGTTTATAAATTATATGGTGATCAGAGCAGAGAGTAGAAACAATTCTTTATTATGCAAGCAAGTACTTTCCCTGCTGGTAAATAAATAGCCTAATAATGCCAGGCTACAAGATAATTTGTGCTACCCAAGGCTATAACAATAATGCATACACCTAAAAAAGGTGATGGTTGACCATATTAGTATGTGGAATATTACCCCTTTTGAAAAAAAGTGTAATGATCTGTAGACTGGATTGAATTGACATACAAAGTTTGTTGTCAGTTATGAATAATGAATATGCCTTTGAATTATCTTTTTGATAAAAAAAAAATAAAAAAACATAATAAATAGTTCTTCAATAAATTCCTTATTCTAAATAGTTTGGAATGCTAACAACCCTCTAAATAGATGTTTCCTTCTTACTATTGCCTCTTATAATGAAAGCACACCTTACTATAAAGCCATATAGAGTATTAGAAAATACATATTGAACTTGTTTGCAGTATATTTTGTTTCAAATGTGTTAAAATTAAACGGACTTCTAATTATCAAATATAGTTTAATATATTCTGCCTACAAAGACTTATGCAGAAACTTAACTTTCAGGATTGACATCTGTCCAGTTTTTAGCTACAGTAAAGTTAATTTCTTCTCAGTAGCTGTTACACTACTGTGTTTTGGTTTAGGAAGGAGAATGGTGTTGATAACACACTGATGGTTTGGGTTTTGCTGAGTTGCATTAACCCTAAGCCAAGGACTTTTTTCTTTTCCCTTGTCTTGTGCTCTGCCAGTGGGAGGGACCATAGCTGGGATAAGTGATCCAAACTGACCAAAGGGATACTCCACACCAGAGCACATCCCCCCATAAACCAGGGGGAGTTACCCAGAAAGGGGGGGCCAAGCTGGGTGCAGAAACGGAGGTCTGTGGGTGGGGAGCCATTGCATTGTGTATAATTCATTTCCTTCTTATTATCATTATTCTTACTGTAATTTTATTTTACTTTGTTTTCAATTATTAAACTGTTCTTATCTCAACATACAAGTTTTACTTAGATTCTTTTCCCCATTGCACAATAGTGAGGAGGATGGAAAGTCATACTGAGGGAGTGGCTGCGTGGTGCTTCTGACCTTAAACCACAGAAGTCCATTTTGGAAAAGCTAGAGAACTAGCAGGTTGAGATAAAGACGGTTTAATAGGGAAAATAAAGTAAAATATTATAATTATGGTTTAAAAAAATAAATTCACTGTTATGGTAGGCAGGCATTGAAATAGGCTGCCCAAGGAGGTGGTGGAGTCACCATTCCTGGAGGTACTTAGGAGATGTCTGGATCTGGCACTGCATGATATGGTTTAGTGGTTTAGGGGTTACAGTGGTAGTCCTGGGCTGACATTTGGACTTTGTGATCTTAAAGGTCTCTTCCAACCATCATGATTCTATGATTCTCTTTCTATGATATTTGTTCCAATCTACTCAGTCTTTTGTTGTTTTTTTTTTTTTTTTTATTTGGACTGACCAGTATAAATCCATAAATTAACAAAAGAGCAAAAACCATGGCAAAGAGGATTGAGGTTTGTTTTGGGTTTTTTTTGAAATTTTGTTTAGGGTTTTGGTTTTGTTTTTTTGTTAACAGCAGTGATGTAACTTAAAGAACACATGCTTAGAGAAGTAATGACATGTCTAACACCACATCAAAACATAATGATTGGACAAGTTATTAAGTATGTACATCTTTTAAAGGCAGGCATTTTGAAATATAATGGCATAGATGCAATATATCTTAGGGGACTAAATGCTGTTACAGAACAGAAAAGTACAAGAATTTATTTATTTTTTTTTCTCTTCACAGTGAAACTAAGGGCAAACCCAATGTATTGTGAATCAGGTATCTCGAAATTGATATCTGGGATCATGATTGTAAAAGCATTAATCTTTGAAAGTACACTTGAAGTTCATTTGTATATGGGTGAAAAAGAATTATGCATTTTACTTCTAGTACAGCATCTTTTAACATGAAATTCAGGCAATTTTATTTTATTTATAACTTCTGAGAAGAAATTTCTGACAAAAAAATTTACATTTTCAAGTGTCCTATTTTTTAAACACTGCAACTAGATAAACAAAATCTAAAATGGAGAAGGCTTTAGTGATCAAACTGTGAGGAAAAAACTGCATTATCTTGGTGGAAAGGTGAATGTTGTATTTCAGAAAACAAACACAAAAAGCCCTAAAGTATTTCTGACCATTCTTTCCGGATTGAAAAGACTTGGTAAATCTCAGGGAAAACTTCTTTCCAGTTCTGTGTCTGTTGTCCAGCTTGTAGGTAAGAATACAAAATACACTGACATTTATGATAAAAGATTCTCCACCAGAGTTACAAGGCCACTCTTTCCAAATCCTCACCACCACCTCCCTCTGCTAAATATTAATTGAGGAATGAAAAAAAGCAAGCAAGAACAACAAAAGGATATGTCTGATCTTAACCCTTTCTCAATGCCTGAAGTGCTACACAATATTGTTGATTACAAAATCAGTGTAAAAGAAGTTCAGTGAAAGAACTGAAACTACTGTGATAATATTGCATATATGGTGAAAAATAAAACATTCTGTTACTGGTCTGCTGTGAAAGGGCATGTTCATAGCTACATAAATTCCCCCTCCAGGGAATTTATTCAGTCTCTTCTGTGAATAAACTTTTCTTAGAATGACTCCTGAAAGAATAAAGAACAGTAAGAGAATTGTATTTTAGAATTTATCATAAATACTACTGCTTATAGCTAATTGTGCTAATCCCACTGCTAAGAATGTGTCTTTTTGATGACTGCACTTGGCTATGCACAGTAGGCTGTTATACCCTGTCATAACTTTAGCAGGAAGCTCAGCACTATTGCATCTCTTCATGTATAGCTATGGTTTTATAATAATCAAGTCACTTCATCATTCCAAATTATATCAGCTATGTAAGTCATATATCTCATTTTCCAGCTCTGTAATAATAAAATCTACTTTCTTCCAGAAGCAACAGAACATGCCAATTTTTAATGTTCTGGTAGGTCTTACTTATGCTGTAATAAAGAAGCAAAGAGATGCATACATTCTAAAATATACCTTAAGTCATTTCAAGATGTGCTCACAACCACTAGGCTGGCCAACCTGTCTGATATTGAGCTACACTTTTATCATATGTCTGGAAGGCACAAGACATTTGCCAAATATTTAACACCCAAAGATATGTTAGAATGTGAATATAAGTTCCCATATTTCTTTAATTTTGCCCCCAGACATCTTCCCACACCAATAGTGTCTGTTTTGCAAATAGTACTTGCAGAGAACTTATACAGTCTGCATTGCTGATAAAAGTAGGCAACTAAATGTATTTAGTATTCCTCTTTGCAAGAAAAGAGTTTTAAAAGCTCTAAAATGTTATTTTAGTGTATAGGTAATCTATTTTCAATAAGTTTATTATTTTAAAACATTCTCTATGCCCATCTAACAGAGACATATTTTACTATATCATCACGAAATCATTAATCATTTTTGCATGTCATTTATTTAAATTCTACATTCTGAAAGAATAGCATGTAAAGAAACCATCTATTTTTCAGAGAGGCAGTGGGACTAATTTAACAAGTGATGGTAGAAATATGGCCAGGAAAAAAATTGATGATTCAGCTTGGAAAAGTACAAGGTTATTCATCTGGGGAGAAATAATCCAAAATCAGATTCTGTAGACCAGAACTATGGAGTATAAGAATGCTCAGAAATGTATAAGGATGGTAGTATACAGCAAATCTTTTAAAATTTTTGTATTGAATTAACATAATCAATAAAGTAAATCAATTTCACAAATCTGCAAATATCAGTAAATGTTTCTTGAATCTCAATATAGTGAAAGCATAATAGTGAGATTACTTCCCAAAATACTCCTCAGGGACCATTTCTGTAATGCAGAGAGCACTGATATAGACATTGACATCGGACTTTTAACTTTACCAGATACTCACATAAGCAAAAAACAAACAAAAAAATCACCCAGCAAACAAACAAACAAACAATGACTGGCATCACGATTCCACCAAAGTGGCAACTGTTCAGAAGATATTTTTAAAAGATCCATCACTGGCTGCCTGGATAAGAAAAAAATGATCACAGTTTGGAGATAGCATTCAAGTAGAGCTGAAAGTGGAATAAACCGACACTGTGAGTGAATAAAATAGGTTATGCAAAGTTTTTACCCTCAAGACACCTGTCTGGAATCTGACAAACTTAGAACAAGAGAAGTTTTGCACCTATCTTTTCCTATGATGAGTCAGTATTTTTCCACATAGTTTTCATCTCTCTGCAGTAAGCTAGTATAAAAGCACATCCTTGTCTGTTCCTCAGAATCTTGTTCTCAGTATGTGCCCTGAGAAAATTCTGAAATAGGAATAAAACTTTTCCTCTTATATTTGGCATGTACATGTATTTTACTATTTAGTGCTGACCAGATGACCATTTCAGCCACCTTCTCCAAATCCTTTGGTGAATTTTCTGTGACGTGCATCACTTCCCATGGTGAATATGAATATGGAAGCCATTTAGCTTATGCAGTATTTGAGGACTGAATTAGATGTTAAGTCTGATTTTAGACCTGGAAAATACATAGCAATTATTTTGTTGGGTTTACTTTTTAATTAAACTAGTGTTAGATGTCTTATACAATGTCATTATACCTTTGCACTGGATACTGTGCAAGGATACTTGGCAAAAACTGGCAAAAGTAAATGTCAATAGATATTAGCAGTTTTCACTTAGTTGTCTTATCAGTATTGTGAGAATTCAAAACACTTCATTCTGAATGAACACTGAATTTTAGCCCAAATTAAAATCATATACATGCAATCATGTTCTTATATGAAAGAAAAAGAAGCAGTATTTGATTTAATTTATTATTATATGTTATGTGATCAAATAAATTTTGAAAGTTTAAAAGGCCTAATTATTTACAAGTGGAAACTAATGAATATTTGGTCATGTTAAGCCCACATAAATAATTTCTATATCTATTGAAACACACGATTTTCATCATTTTAATTCAACATTTTTTTAGATAATTTACCATTATTACAATAGGTTATATATTAATTTGGGCATGTCTTTAAAGAAGGCAGTAGGGACATGTGGGGAAATAGAGAAAACTTCAAAATGAATGTCACAACATCATGATAACATAATGCTGTGACACAGTGAAAATAAGGCAGATGTCAAATGTCATATCTCAACTCGTATCTGTCTGTAACAAATATACAGTAATTTGGACAAAATTGGATCTTACTAAATATGGTAATTAAATACAGATCTTCTTTATATGACAATATCCTTTTTTATTTAATTCTTACGCATGAGTATAGTTTCTGAACTGACCTAAAAATTTATAATAATTTCAATTGCTTAAAGACAATAGACCTGAAACTATCAAAAGAAAAATAGTCCTCTTACCAGACCAAAAGGACTATACTGTAAATATAGATTACATCAAAAAGAAGATAAAGATACAAAACTCCTAAAGGAGAAATCAATACTATTGATACTATAATAAATTGAATGACACCACAGTCCCATTAATAGACAAATTTACCACAGCTTATTACCTAGGAAATTTAATAACATGAATATTTTCCAAATCTGATTTTTCAAATATCTTCTTGCAATTAATGAGGCAGATAAACATAACTTTTACTATTATAGCAAATATGTTAACTTTTTGTGCTTAATGCTAGTATTGTTTAACAAGGAAATTGATAAAATATATTCTGTCTTAGTATTAAGGTCAGACACAATAGATGTCTCTGATTTGCTGTCAACATTAAAACCATAGACAATAAACTGCTGAACTGGAAGGAATATAATATTTGAATCTTTATATTTCATGTCAGTAAATTCTACAACTTTATGTTCCTGGCATAAGATTGCTTGTAGTAATAATAGGTACATGGTAGTATCTCAAATTCTAATAATGTTAGTGTCAGAAAAATAATTTTGCAGGATATTGCAATAAAGAAGGAACTAAAAACACAGGGTAAAATCTTTGCCACAAAGGTCCCTGGTTTCCTACTTGAGTGCAGTTCACAGGGTATGACTGTGCTGAGCCCTTTCAGTGGTGTTTCAGCCTGACCAAGCTGCTGGGCATTAGACCGCCATGGAAGTGTAGACTGGGCACATTGAATGCCACTTTTTACATCGCTCAAAAATGGCAGCAGGCTTTGCACCAAGTTTGAGTGCACCTTCAGCAACTGCCAAGGACACCAAGCTGTGTGGTACAGTCCTTGGGCTGGAAGGAAGGGATACCATCCAGAGAGCAAGCTTGAGAAGTGCCTAATTGCAGCCTTCCAATACCTGAAGGGAGCCTACAAGATAGAGACATTTTACAGGGACATATAGTGACAGGACAAGCTGAAAGACCTTGACCCTGGAAGAGGGTAAGTTTAGGTTATAAATCACGAGAAATTCTTTATTATGAAATTGGTGAGACAGTGGAACATGTTTCCTAGACATGTTGTGCCTGCCCCATCCCTGGAAGAGTTCAAGGCCAGGTTGGAGGGGGCTTTAAGCAGCCTACTCTAGCAGAAGGTATCCCTTCCCATGACAAACAGGTTGAAACGAGATGATCTTTAAGGTCCCTTCCAAGCCAAACCAACCTATGATTCTATAAGTTCTATCCCAACTTGCAGTGTATGCCTCTATGTTTCCCTCTAGACTTAAGGATAATATAAATGCTCAACAAATACATATGTGTAATTTTTCTATAACATGATGCAGGCATCATGTAATGTTCAGTAAGTAAATGGTGCTGTTTAACAGTCAATTTAATCATCTGCTATGATACCTTTAATTGGCCTATCAGTAACTCCAGCATTTAAAAAAAAATATATATTTTCAAATTGTTTTGTTCATCCTAGTATTATTGATTCATATACTTATAAAAAGGACAGTAGTATGACTGAATTGGTTTACCTTAGGAAATACAACATATATTCAAGAAATAGTGATTCATACTATTTTTTCCATCTCTATTCCCCTCCTTCAATGTAGCTTCTTTACTGACTAGTGAAATGCACCTGTACTTCTTCTTTCAACAACCTTTCTTTCAATCACATTTCTCCTTACTTTATACTTTTCAGAGTATAAGTAAGTTTCTTTGTGTTGTTTTTTAGAACACTTTCAGATTTTATAATCTCTCTAAGCCTTTTACAAACAATAATGAATTTTTATACCTGGGAATATATTTTGTCCAAATCAACTTTTTTTTTTTAACTGTATATTTAAAAAACAAGGAATTTCTGCTCTAAGAGAATATCTTAGAACAAACAAACAAACAAAAACAAAAGGAAAGTGGCTAACAGCTCCAGGACTTTTACTAATTACATTTTATCCTGCCATTGAAAGGCAATCAAGTAATTATATTAATTCTGTAGTTCTCACTCTGTTAGCATTTTCTTTCTTATCTAGACCTTTACAATGTCCTCCATACAGTTTTCCAAGTCTCACTAAATTAGGGTTACTACCAAAGAGTTCCTACTGGTTTTATGATGTTAATTTTGAGGAATTTCATTTTATTTGTTAAATGCATGAATAACACTTCATTTTTATATGAGTGGTAAAAAGAAACCTACAAGGAGTAGTAAGGGAGTATTAATAGGAATCTTAACATTGAAGCATACTTTACCATACCTAATCACCTCAAGTGTCTCAATCTTTGATGTGAATGGAAAATGAAAACTTGTCTACTCATTACACTACAAAATATCAGGGCAACTACAAATTTACATATAATTTTTTAATCAGATAAAGTGAATCATATTTTTAAAACAGTATTTCTGTCATAATTCATAGCTTTTACTTAGCCAGCCAGTCTACACTGAATTCTTTGGGATATCGGCAAGTTTATGAGAATTAGAAGTAGCTTTTGGGTATCTGTGTTCTTTAATCAGCAAGTTAGGTCTCTAGTGACCAAAGACTGTATGGGCAGCTAATAGTTAAGAAATTCTCTGGTGTACTCTGGCTGTTTTGAAATAAGTGAAACACTGCTAGCCTTTGGTATGTTCTAAACAGGTCACAAGTACAAACGTTCCTTGCCAGGTTTTCAATTAGACTACAACTTAAACACACAGCAGTATGAGTCAGATTTGCTGAATAAAACCAACACATCACCATGTAGGTAGTTTGTGACAGACAAACTCATTCTAATCAGGGCTCTCTTACCTAACCATACCTGTGCAGTAAGTCTGTGCCTACTCATCATTCACACTATGCCCATGACTAAAATAAAAGATAAACATTTAGGTGATTACCTCTTATTGTCAGACAAAATCAAATTTATTTATTTTTGTTGAATCTTAAAAAGTAAAAAACAAACAAACAAACAAACAAACAAAACAAGTTTTGAGAAAGATAAAAAAATTCCTTAAAAATTTAGCTGTCCCTGATATTATTTTTCTAAATTGCAAGTTCAAATTAATTTTCTGGGACCAGCAGAACAACTAGATTGCAGGATATGTGGGAGTAGGGAAACTTCATAGATTCAGATTTCACACTTGCATATCACTTGCTAAGTAAGATGTAGCAGCTTAAAATCTTCTGGATGCTCAATTTACACTAAGTATTTAGTTTGAGACCCTTACAAGCTAAATATTGAAAATATGTTTTGAATGGAAACTTTGGAGACACTGTCGAAGTTTCTTACCTTCATATTCTCAAAAGAAAATGAAAATAAATCCAAGTAATCTTCATATTTCTGGAAGACCTATTTAAAGATCTTTCTGTTGTTTCTTCATATCAACACTTTCTTTCCTTCTTCTCCACAGTTAGGATATTCTTCTAGCTCATCTGAATCTATGAAGTTTCCCTACTCCCACATATCCACATACTCATTCTTCATACATAGCCTCAATCTGTCCTGTCTAAGTGCAGTCATTTTGTAATTCTTTCATCTGGACCTGTATCACAGAATGGGTAAGATTTGAAGGGACCTCTGGAGATCATCTAATTCAACCTCCCTGCTAAAGCAGGGTGCCCCAGAGCATGTTACTCAGAGTTGTGTCCAGATATTTTAAATATCTCCAGAGAAAGAGACTCCATAACCTCCCTGGGCAACCGGTTTCAGTAATGTGTCACAAATCTTGAATGCTTTAAGACAGCCAGCAAAGTTTTTTTACATGTGGCAGCTGGAAAACAATGAAAAACTGCCCACAATTAGCATAAATGTGCATATATTTCACTTGAAGATTTTTTTTTTTTGCAGTTTTATTCTTTTTTTCATATGTTCAGTTAATTACGTCAGCTGAGATATATTACAGCCAGTTTATAGCCTGTTCTGTGACCTTTGATTTAGCAAAAAACTTCTGAGGTTCGGTGCTGTCTTTGATGGTACCCAGTTGTGCCTAAATTAATATCAAACAGTCATGGCCCGGTTTATTCAGGAAGCATTAAGAGTCACACTGAGTCCCACCAGTTTATTTCAAAGCCTGCTGTGATTTATTGAATACATTGTCTAACTTAAGGACAGAGACGTGCCCTTATAACCTGTTTGTATCATTTCCTTTTGGCAGTCAGTACTGATTGATCAGTGGGACATGACAGTAAAAGGAAGTTGTTTGTCTCAGCTGCCTACAGTTTTGCTCTTTCTTTAGAACAGTGATGGTATGTGCTGCCATAGGTCTCTTTTTTTCTCAGGTTCTCCAAAAACAGGACCAATTCAAATCAAGGCAAATTGGGCAATAAGCCAAGTCAATTGTCAATAAACATAATTTCGTGAATAGTATTAGCAAGATTTTCAGTGTTACATACACTGTAAGCGGCAACATACAGTTTTCCGTACAGTAGTTTTCACTCAGATTTTTAAGTTATGACTTGAACTAATGTGGATTGAGGTGTCAGTTAAACTGACAGTTCACACAAAATTATATGTTTGGCTAGGTAGAGTCCTCTATGTCCAAGTAATCAATGCACAAAATAAGAGTATGGTAGGACTGCATTCACTATATCGTGTCCTATTAAATTCCTAATATCCAAATTGTCTCAACATATTGTACAGTATTCAGATGGTACTTCATTGTTTTCTTATCTTAGGGCTGTTTTAACTTAAACATTTATTCAGAATATTTATTGAAAGAGAATGCAAATTATGCCAATATCATAGGACCTTTTTCTTTTTTCCAAAGACTAGTTTCTTTTCTTTTGGGAGGGGAGTTGTTTTGGGGGTTCTTCATTTGGATTTTCATTTGGATTTTTACCTCAAAAGCTTGTATGACTATTCTACAGCTGTAATCTGACAGATACTTATCAGAAGCAAATTCCTGATATGTGTACAGAGTTGTTAATTGGGATACCAAACCTCCAGATAAGGCCACAGGGAGATAAGCTATGTCAGCACACACCATCCAGACCATCCACTACGTATGGAAACACTGGGTTTATTATGAATTCATGACACAGTAACTCTGCCATTAGTAGGTCTGATGCTTCTCAGAAGTGCCAGATGTCCAACACATCCCCAAAGGACTGCACACGTGCACAACCAGCTTGCAAAAATGTTGCTTTCTTAGTTCATTATTTCCTTCGGTATTTCCTTCAGTATAATAGCCTTAAAATCTCTTTTGCCTTTTAAAAAGAGAAAGTATTTGGCAGTATGTGCTGCAATGCAGATTTAAGTACTTTACACAGCATGGAATAATGTCAGCAGGAAATTCTGTGAAAACTACCTATCCAGAATTCAAGGGGACTTGTGACAGGTTTGATGTTCATGCAAGCATAGTAAAGGACTGAATCTGGGATTCCCATAACCTAAGATATTTCTCTACATATTTAACTTACGTAAAAGACTTGTTAACTGTGACATTCCATCCTTTTGACCATGAAAAGGTACTGTAAATGAAATTATGTGGTGCATTGACACAGAATCTGTGAATAATTTATGATTTACTGAACACACTTTTTTTTTTTCCAAATATATATTCCAAAACTACTCTCTAGATCTATGTGAGACTGCAATTGTGTCAGGAAATTATATTAATTTAGGAGTTTGAGAGATGTGTACCAAATTTCTTCTAATACAGTAATTTTCCACAATCTTCGTAAAATTCTTTTGTTGTTCTGTAATAAAAAGGCTAGATCCTGGAGCTGCCTTGTCTATATATGTTTGTTGCACAGGTAGCCTGTAGATGACAAGTACAGATTTGCCTCAGTGATGCATTGTTTTATTGCACTTACATATGCAATACTTCATATGTCTTAGAATGTGTGTTCCCTTCATATCTGAGACAGTCCATGGGCTCGAGTGCAGGTGGCAAGCCAGTCCAGCCTCCTGTGTAACCCAGGCCTTGTTGTACTCTACAGACATTGGGCACATGGCACAGTGCTATTCTGAATGTCATAATTAATGTACATTGAAACTCACAACTGTTTGTAGGAATAAATATTTTGAAGATTGAAAAATACAACTAAATACCAGTACAGAAACCCTTACTTATATTTCCACATCTTTACAGATTTCTGTGTCCTTACACAAACTTACATTTTAGGTAGGGTTCTTTTTCTTTCCTCAGGTGATAAAGCTGTGAAATTACCTATCACCTTCTCACATCACAGATCAGAATGCAAATACAGCAGAGCAGGTCTATGTATTTAAAATCAGCACAATGTTAAAGAGAGTTAAAATAAATTAAACTAAGTTAAATAATAAACAATAATTGTTGGTTCCTTGTTTCTTGAAAAAAACTCCAGTATTTCAAATTCCACTAATTTTCTATGCAGCTCTACTCACTACAGTTTATATAAAGTGCTAATTGATAGCTAATTGTATTGATGGACCTTGGGTGAATGTAATTACCTTAACTAAGAAAGGTTCTGATTAAATTAATCACAGTATAATAGCATTTCTATTTTACAACAGTCTAGTATGATAAAAAGAGACACCACATTTTTAATTAATAAATTTTATTTATTCTGTTTACAAATGTTGAATTATGTAAATTAATTGAATTTTAGCTCCTCAGTTAATATTACACAGAATGTTGATTATGCCACAAATGCAGATAACCCAGCACCTACTTTTAAAATACAATTATATACTAATTTCTATGTGAAGGTTGCACATCCTATCCTAAAACATTAAATTCTCCTACTTAAGCTACATAAAACAGAGAAACAAGAAATGAAACACAGAGTTTTCCATAGCTTTAGGACAAAAGATCCTGAGGTACTTGTAAGTTGAAAGCAGAAAGTCTCACAAACACATCATGGCACATCATTTTGACAGTTCAAACATACAGATACATTCAGGTTTCTTCAGGACCTTGAACCAAAAATGGAATGAAAACCAATATTCTGTGGGCATCAATTTGCTAATCATACATGTGAAGTTGCCAAAAATAAAGATGGACCACAAAACTGAGACGGAACTTCTGTCCTTAATCTGAGCTTTGGGCTGCAGACGAGTGTGCTGTCCCTTGAAAATCACAGGACTCCTTCTTTTCCCTAACCATAGGTTCCACCTGCAGTGATTGAAGGTCTCCCCCTGCCTCCAGCTGTTGTGGGAGGCAAGTGTGTAACTCCCACAGGTTGGGAAGTTGGGAGCCATGGCTGCTAGCACTGAGCAGTTGACTTGAATGCTCTTGGGCATCAAAAATATCACGATGATTTGTTTGTGGGCAACTGAGATGGATTTTGTTTGTTAGCAGAAGTTTGTCAAAATGTCTAGTTAATTTTGCAGACACAAGTTTATAAGGTTGTTGGTCTTTTTTTTTCCTTGACTGATGTTCCATTTAGCACTTGGTTTAGATCATTGCTTGGCTTTTGTTGCTGATCTCCACTATGGATTCAGATATAAAATGTAGTCAATCTGTCCCAGGAGCAGAGAGGAATTCCATTACAAACCTGGAAAAAGTAACAGAAATTTTCACTGGTTTTCCTTTCACAAAAGAACTATAAACTTGTCTCAACCACGTGGACCTCTACTGAAGGATTAAAGAGCACATAGAAGTTTTTGTCCCAGTTACTAGTTCCTTATGCTCTGAGAGCTGCCTGGAAAAGGGAAGAGGTCACTTGGGCATCTGTGATGCTGTTTTCAGGTCAGTCAAACATGTCCAAATTTCATGTGTTATCAGAATCAGTAGATCTCTGTTCCTGACACTGAAGTTCTGAAAACATCATCTTTTCATTGCAGAGGATGACAAGCCTGAATTGTACAGCTTTAAAAGAAGAAATTATTGCCTCCCCTGTGTTCCTTAGCAAGGAGGTAAACAAGAAAAGAGATTGGCTTTGCTGTCAGAAAACATGCATTTCATACACAGAACAATCCTGAGCACAGCCAAGGTCCAGCACATTTGTCTTTCATTTTTGAGTGGGGTTTTCTTTTAGTTGCTTTTTTTTCTTTTTCTGTGGGTTTTTGTGTGTGTGTGGGTTGGGTTTTTTTGCCTTGCTCCTGCTCCAGGGAAAGACTGTCAAGTTCCCAAGAGTTAAATGGCCACCAAACCATAATGTGTCTTATCAATCTCAGTGACAGCACTGCGAGGAATCAAGAATGCTTCATGCTTAGTGCTGTATCATCTTCAAAATCAATGTGCATGTCTGAAGAGACAGATTTAGAGTCAACTCGGGAGAGAACTTAAATTCCTTTCTGGATGTGCATGAAACATTATAGGGTTTCTTTCACTACATTTCATTATAATCAAGTCGTCCCAAATAAATATTTTAGAAGAATAGGTTTAGAATTATTTTCTTACACTCTCACAAATACTTTAAGGTAGGGTCATGTTCTTTTTGCTCTCTGGGCAATCTGCTCCAGTGTGCAGTCATCCACACAGGAAAGAAATTCTTCCTCATGTTTAGGTGGAACTTTTTGTGCATCAGTTTCTGCCTATTGCCTCTTGTCCTATCGCTTGGCACCACTGAGAAGAGCCTGGCACCATCCTCTTGAGACCCTCTCTTCAGATACTTATACATATTAATGATGCCCCCTCTCAGTCATCTCTTCTTGAGGCTGAACAGACCCAGCTCCCTGCATCTTTCCTTATAAGAGAGATTTTCTAGACCCTTGACCAGCTTCGTAACTCTCCCCTGGACCTGCTCCAGAAGCTCCATGTCTCTCCTGTACTGTGGAGGCTGGAGCACAGAACTGCATCCAGACTCACCAGAGCTGAGTAGAGGGGTAGGATCACCTCCCTGATGCTGACAATGCCCTTCCTAATGCATCCCAGGATTCTGTTGCCCTTCATGGCCATAAGGGGATGCTGCTACCTCTGTCCACAGGACTCCCGGGTCCTCTGCCGAGCTGCTTTTCCAGAAGGTCAGCCTGGTGCAGGGGGTTACTCATCCCCAGGTTCAGGACCCTTCATTTGCTTTTCTTGCATTTCAGAAGATTCTTCTCTGCCACTCTCATTAATCTGCTGAGGTCCCTCTGATGGGCTGAACAATCCTCTAGGACACTGGCCATTCCTCCCAGCTTTTGTGTCATCGGTGAATTTGCTGAGCAGGCACTCCACCCCCTCATCACGTCACTGATGAGTCATTTCCATGGTAAATTAGGAATTCACTTGCTAAATTGAAATTAAATGTAGATTAGCTTCAGCTGATGGAAAGCAAATCTTCAGTGTAAGCTCCAATTTTCACAGTTCAGGGACGAATAAAATATTTGCAACAGCTAATGAATGAATGTAAAAATACATATTTGAAATTAAACGTTCATGCTAGGTGACCATAACAGATTTTTTTTTAATTTTTTTTTTATCCAGGCTGTACCTTTTAAACCTATGATTATTTGAAAACAGGTTCTATTTTTATAGAAATATAGTATTTTTTGAATTTAGTCTCACAATGTCTCAATGTGTAATATTGAAGTAAATGCTTGTTCTTGCACAGCCAGTCTTTTATTCTTTGGCTAAGTGTTATGCAATGATTCATTAGGAAAAACATTGCTTTTGTTTTCACCCAGTTCAAGAGAAAGCTGTGGGAAAATCATTCCACAGATTTTGTGATATGGAATGACAAATCTTAGAATCATAGAATATCTTAAAAGAGATCCATTAGGATGATCACTCCTTGCTTCTCACAGGACTATCTAAAACTAAACCATATAAGGGCATCATCCAAATGCTCCTTGAACACTGAATATCATTTCAGTGTCTATTCCATTAAACACTTTAAGCTTCATCAAATATCCTGGACTATCTGATGCTTCCATTGTGTTGCTCTGCTTAAAACTTTCCCAAGACTTAAAGTTGTGTCTTTAGAGTGTACTTCTTATATGACTTGTACATAAATCATGGAGTTATTAGACACCCAATTAAATCTAAATTAAACTGAAATGAGATATACCATAGTTGTAAGAAATCTTTGTAAAAGAAGAATATGTGCTGCTTCAAACATGCAAATTCACTCACGCATCTGACTTATGTGGGCAGAGGAGCACTGTCTGGCTAAAGGTATTCAAGGGTATAGCTCTGCTTTTGAATCTAATCTGATGTATTTAAATGTAGAAAAGGGAATTTCTGCTCTTCCTTTCTTTCTACACATCTTGGCTGCAAGCTCTTGAAACCTCTTTTCACAAATGCTTTTGCAATGAGCTGAATGCAGGGAAGCAAAGAAGAAAGCCCAGGAGATGGGGAAAGAAGCCAGCCAGTCTGTCTGTCTCTGTCAGAGACCCACATGTAGTTCACATAAGGCATAATGAGAAACTACATAAATGAATGAAGCAGAAAGAAATTCCAACACAGCCATCACAGGGAAAACAAAGAAATACAACTGCATCAGCCAGAATACGTCCCAAGAATGTGAACAGAAAAAGTCTGGAGAAATGGCTTTCAGAAGTGAGGCCTTATTAAAAGCACTTTTATTATATGCAGACAAATTGTTTCGTGGTTCACTTCTCTAGAGCACAGAGGAACAGATTTTGTATTTTCCTTTACAGCTAATCAGTTGCATTGAAGAAAAATCCAACCCATTATCACTTTCTTCGCTTAGCTGAAACAAATATGTACCCAGCATTTCTGAGGATCTAAAAACTTAACAGCTTATTTTAATGTATTTTAAATTGGTAATACTGAGATGAATGAATTTAGAATGTATATATTAGATGTTTTACATAATTTTATTCAACATTTCCCATTAAATCCTTTAAAGACCTTTATTATTTCCTTTTTTCTTTTTGTTAGACTTAGTTACTTTATTATGCCACATAACTAATTTTTATTTGAGATATTTCAATTTATGAAATTTTGAATATCTTCTAACCTGTCTGTCTATGAGACATTTCAGGCTGAATTTTTTTTTATTCATAATTATATTTATCATTTAATAGCTAAAGTAGGCAGCCTGATGCTAACAAATGTTTGTTACACATTGCAACTGAATTTAAAGTTCACAATGAACTTGTTAAGATGAGGAACGCATTCACAAAGTTGCTCAAATTTAAACAATGCAATATATACATCGTCATGAAATTGTTGTGTGCTTGTGTACGTGTTTTCTGTCAAGGTTAAAGTTTCAGCTTACGCTCTCTTCGTGATTAGATTATTATATTTTATTAACTCAATATCATAACTGCAAAAAAGCCTGAAAGCCTGAATGGCATTCAATGCCTACCTGTTCTTGATAAGTACCATAGTCAAGGTTGATTAGTATTGGACACAATAGAAGATGTATTTGTTTGGTCAAGCCTTTGACTGACCTCTAGCTACATTAACATCTACAGTGAAGGCATAATCCAAAGTCAGCAGAAACCTTTCCAATTTCTTAAATAAATATAAGCAGTTCCGGCTTTTAAAATTTTGATGCAATAGGTCAAATGTAAATAACTTTATTATATGAAGGGATTTAGTAACTGAATATGGGGACAGTAGGTGTTGATCCTAATTCAATCATACTAAAAATCTACAAACACCACTAACATAAACAATTTCTTTTAAAAAGCTTTCTCTGGTATCAAACATTACAGTAATCAAAATAAATATAAAATTTTAATTACATCACAGCAGTATACCAAAACAAGACTTCAGCTAGAAGACCAACATAAATTAACATAATTTTACTGCTTTAAAAAAACCCCACATATATATTTATATTTCAAAAATCAAAATATTATTTATAAATTTATTTTCTCACAAGAGGACAGCAAAATCTCTGGACCATATGTATACTAACTTAAACAACACATACAAATTGAAAGAATACCAGAAACTCTAAAACACCTAAAACTGTAGATTCGCAGTAGAAATTGGAATCCTTGGATAATTCCATAAAAGTTAACTTCCATAAATTAAAACAGTACACCATGTTTTCTTAATGAGATATTTATTTTACATACTGAACAAAATCCCCATGACTCTGAAAATTATAAAAGTAGAGCTCAAGCAGCTACTGAAACAACCCAAAACCTAGAGCAAGTAAAATTTGTGTTAGGAGGTCTGATGGTTATTGCTAAATCATAGTTGAGCTGTTGACAAAGTGAGGGCAATAAGTGATTAATTTTCATAGAAAGCTTTATCTATAGGGCATTAAATTAGAAATCACACATCAACTAATGAGAATGTAAACTAATTAGCTAACATGAAAGGAGTTGTAAAAACTAAAGATTTTAAGAATTTTTAAAAATCCTTCTGTTTTACTTCTAAATTCTATTTGTATTTTGTCAGAGAATTAGAAAAGCTGAGACTGAATTAAACCAGAAACAGTGGCAGTATTCCTCCATACAATATTATAAAGTACATTATTATTTATATTTCCTTTCTGTGCTGTCCAGTGAACTGCAAGGGAAATGGAAATGTAGAAAATTATTCTAAAACCCCCGGAATAAAGAATATTTTTGTTTCATGTAGTTTTATTTCTTTGTTGCATGTCCTTGAAAATCAGTAATATTGAAAGATTAAGTGTTTAGTACTACACAAATTTTCTTTCTTGTCTCAATAAGCTTGATTTCAGACATGAACAATGCTGATGCAAATGAAACATTCTCTACAATCACCACGTATTTCAGTATCCTTCCCCTAATACCGCTCAGAAGAAAAGACAGGCTCATTTGCAAGCACCTCCTATTTTTGGATATTTAAGAACATAAATTAGATTTTTTTTCCTAAAAGAAAAAAAGTGAGCTTTTTGTTTTTCTTAAACAATGGAATGAGACTAACAAAAACTCACTTAATGAGTAAGGTAGAAGGCTGCTTCACACCAGATCAGTTGTTATTGGGTCAGACCCACCTTGTGGGAGTGCATCTCTGTGTGTGTGTGTGTCAGGGAGAGAGGGCCAGCCTCCAGCACAGTGTCCACGTGGTCAGCAGGGATTGCTGCTGAGATCTGGCCACATGGCATGAAGGTTGCACAGGGCACCCCTCAGTCAGTAAGGTCCTCCTGGTGGCCCACCCACAACACACCCTCTGGAGTTTCTAAATGGCTGTGGGACCCTCACCTTGGCTAAGGGGACAGGGTCAGTGAACCAAAGGTCCCGCCTGGAGGGAGTGTCCACAATAGCTAAAACAGCTAAAGTCTCCATTGTGGGCCTTAGCCTGTTCTCTTTGAGGCTGTCAGTGTGTGGCCTTCTAAGAGGTGTGTTCTTTCTCCCCTCTTTTTCTTTCTTTTTTCTTTCTTCTCCTAATCTGTCTTCATTTATTCTTTTCTTCTTCCTGTGTTTAACTTAAACACTTATTTTCTTTAAGTTATGGGTACCTGACTTGAGTTGCATGGAGTTTGTGTTTACTGGGTGAAACAAAGGTTCCTTACCATAGAGTGCTTGCTGGTCCTGGTAACCTGTTGTAATACTTTTACAAAGTTGCATGTTATCTTTCTGAAGATCTTTTAGCCATAACACCTATATTCTCACCAAATTAAAAGAAATATATATTTATTGATACTTAACTGAAACCTCACTGTCTTTTATTACAAAAACATATAACTTCTTTGGATCACATTTCTACACCAAGATACATATTTCGAAAGACACAATGAAGCAAGACAAAAATGTGATAGAAATTAATTTTATATTTAAAGCAGAACTGGAAAACTGTCATGACTTAAAAAAGTAAAGCATCAAAAATACAGTTTAGAAATATGAGATTTGTTGTTTCCCAACATCATTACAGTACATATATATATTAACTACAAATTGACAATGGTATAATTGACCAAATCAGCAATTCAAGTTCAGAACAGGAAACTAAAATTAAAAGACTATGAATTATATGAATTATGGCTCTAAATGGACCCAATTCTTTTAAAACGAAAGAGTATTCAGCATGTGTTCTTACACGTATAGTTCTAGAGAAAGGTCTATGCAGGAGAACATGGAAATTAATGTCCTACTGAACAAACTAGGTAAACAGCTAAACCATAGCAACGTTTTCAAGAATATTTCACACAATTCTCTTGTATGTAAATTGAGATATTATAGTCTGCGTGGGTGGTGTAGAAGCCCAGAAGATAAAGGGATTAATGTGTATGTCACAAACAATAGTCAGATAGCTGTTTGAGCCAACCAAGGATTGTGGGTAATATTTCTGGCACATTTCTGGGACAAATATCCTTTTCCTAGTTCCTGGAGATAAGCACAGCACAGTACTGCGCAAGCAAAAGGAATGAGACTGAGAAGTGGGCATGGACTGCAGGTGGTAAATCCAGACCACCAAATATCCCTGAAGGCCTCTGTTTCATTTCCAGAGAGGTCTAGAAAAATGGATTGCACAACTAAATTGCATAGAAAGCAAGAACCTCCCTCCCTCCTTTCCTCCTTTCCTCCTTTCCTCCCTTCCTTCCTTCCTCCCTCCCTCCCTCCCTCCCTCCCTCCCTCCCTCCCTTCCTTCCTTCCTTCCTTCCTTCCTTCCTTCCTTCCTTC
>JAWWMP010000081.1:133788058-133800684 GCA_035047865.1 Dendrocincla tyrannina | reverse complement strand
TTCCTTCTGTCTCTCTAATTCACCCCTTTCTTTCTCTTACACCTTACCTCCTTATCCAAAACCAGTACTGTGGAATTATCAGGGACTAACATGACAATTTCTATGCCAAGTATGTAATTTACTAATAAAACATTGTAAGTTATTGTGGAGCATCTGACTTTTGTCATTCCTTTTGACCACAAATATCTAATTTGACAACTAATCTTGGCTACTCCTATCCCCTTGAGGGTAGGACATCACAGGTGGATAAAATATGCTTGGCTGACTCGGCTTAGCAAGTAATTGTACTCCGCCTCAGGAGAGTCAAGGGAGTGTCACAGGACTATCATAAGATCTGTCCCTTAAAGCATTTTCACAAGTGACCAAGAGGTGACAGAATACACACATCAGTGTAACAGATAACATAAAGCTATTGGTAACAAACAATACAGTCAAGTACAGAAGCGCAATTCAGAGGGGCCTAGACAGACTGAAAGAATAGTCCAAGAGGAATCTTAGAAAATTTAACATTGACAAGTATAAAGACCTGTACCCAGAAAGGAAGAACTCCTGACAACAGGGAAGGCTAGAATCTGAGTGCCTGGGGAGAAACTTTGCTGAAAAGATTTTGGGAGTGAAGGAGCAAACAGCATATTGGGAGTTGAACTCAGGAGCCTCTCTAGCCATGGGCAAGTTACTGCAAATACTGAGCCAGTCCCTGTACAGCAGTGCATTGAATCATAGAATTGTTTAGGTTTGAAGACCTCTAAGATCAAGTCCAACCATTAATGAGAGGAGAAAAAGAAGCAATGGTCATACATTGAATCAAGAGAGATTCTGACTATATATTAGGAGGCATGTTTTTCTCAAGTATTAGATCAGATTTTTCAAAAAGACTGTACAGTGTCCATCCTTTGATGTTTTCAAAACTCTTTGTAAAGCAGAGGGCAAGAATGTACGATCTCACATCTGATTCTGAGTTCCCTTCCAACCTGAGCCATCCTCTGATTTTTTATGGAAGAGATTTTTCTTCTCTTCTAGTTTACTTATGGTGACAGATTCCAATTTTGATTGTTTTGGGCAGATTCTTGCTTTAAAGAGTGCTATTGACAAGATCTGAGATGATAGGAAACTTCATTTGACTATTTAATGCATCATATTATGCAGAGAATTATTATCAGCATAAAAATGATCTGCCAACCACCAAAACAGGATCATTTGTTTATGTCCATATTTTCCCAGTTAACAGTGTTATCTCTCCGGCCCACCGGCTAACGCTGTACTGTAAATCTCCATCTCTCTTTCCTGAATCCATACACGGTTGACAAGAGAAATCACCTTTTCTGCATGCTTGATTGATTTTTTTTTGTTTTGCTTTATTTAAAAACTTTGCAAACTATGCTGATGTTGTACTAAACAGAAGTTTTGTCACCGGCTCAGTGGTCTGTAGTGAAATTAACTTCCCACAGAAAGAAGACACAACAAAAAGTTTACAGAACTCTTTAGTTACGTTTCTTTCAGAAACTGGTGGAAGATAATTTCACTGAATAAGGAAAAAGGATGTGATAGCAAATGCCACCTCTGTTCTTCATATTATTTTATTCCAGGTCTACTTCCAAAAAATATAAAACCCAGTTTGTTTTAAAATTGGGAATCACTCAAAGGTCATAATTTAGTTTTAAAAACTTAGACTCTGAATAAGTAAGGAAATTAGATTCATGTATATGTGATAGGCATCATTAGTTTAAGCAAATGGATGAGTATATGACACATATACAATCACTTTTACAATCACTCCTCTGTGTTAGGTCACAAATGAAAAGAAAGTGCAGAACATGGCTTGTCTTATTACAGACATTTATGACAAACAATACTGTTTTGCAACCTTTTTTTGATTTTTCACATTTCTTCATATTTTTTTTCCACTTAGTGAACATAAAGACCTTTTTTTTTTAAACTCTGCTTTTTCATAGTTAAAAATTAAATATAAATCTTTAAAACTTTTTTGTGAAATACCTTCTTTTGATGATGGATGCTGAGTAAATGCAGAAATTATTCCTTTCCACCAAAGGATATAGTAACATACATTTCCCACTACCCGGATGAGCTAAATAAACTTTTATTTCCAGGATGCTTCCAATCTACTTGTTTTTCTTAGGCACTAATAGCTTGAGATAAGTGCCACTTAAGATAGCTACTTCTGAAAATTTCTCTGAACATTTTGATCTTCACTTATTATTTTTGCAATATCTTGCTCTACTTAAAGTGGCTTTTTAACATGACACATATTTATGGCTAAGAGAAGGTTCTTTACTATTTTTCTTAGCAAAGAACTGAATTAAAAAATCCTACTTCATTTTAGTGATTCCCACCATTAGAAGTTGTTTTGACACCTACAGTAAGTTTTGAAGGAAAGACAGGATAAATAATGATGCACTTAAAATTCTCAAGATAGAGAAGAGTGCTTTCATCTCCAGAATTTTCACAAGAGATGTGGTTGATATTAATGCCATTACTGTGTTTAATTTCACATTATCTTTGTGTTCTTTTTTACTAGGTGTATTGTTCTCCCCTTCTTCTGGCTTTTTACTTCTTTTTCTAGACACAGTTTTCCCCCTCACAAATTAACTGATCTTATCAACAAAAAACTCCCAAACTTCCATGCACCTAGAAAATAACTTGCTGAGTGAATAAATATTGTCTAAAACATGAAATTTTTATAATATTCATGCCTTCTATGAGATCTTCATAAGTTGCTTTTCTTCATGCATCTGTATTTCTGCTGTGCTAAGGATATCACCTTAAAAGATCTTTGAGGAATGCCTTGACTTTCATGACATATGTTTTCATTGTCAGATATTGGTCCAAAGCTCTCCACTGTATAAATAAAAACTAATGATAAAAACCTACTCTCAGAAAAAGCTGCACACTCTCAAGAAATTCAGATTAAAAGCCAAACACAGTGCTTCCCTACTGAGCCCAGCTCCATCCAAAGTCCTAATTTAACATGTAATTATTCTAAATCTGTACCACTGTTTCAGAGTTTGACATAATAAAGCAAAGAAAACACAAGTTAAATTCATCTCCTGGGTCAATTTAAAAAATATTCTGTCACACTGTCCCAGCTGCTTTCTCACTCCAAGCTGCCAGCTCCTGGTCACTGCTAGGAAATGTTAAGGCACCTCTTAAGGCTTCAGCTGATCTACACATAGTCAGTCCTGTGATGCATAAACAAAAACTGTGCTTTGCATAGATAGGAATTGTCATTTGACAGGAAATTTATTCTGGGTGAAATGCTCTGCATTTTGGAACTGCAGATATGCCAAGCCTTTTAAGTGTAAAGCTCTAAGGCAGAAAATGACCTTATGAGGCTTTCTATTCAGAGCTGTATGACATCCTGAATGAATTCAGGAACATGCAGATGGCAGCTGAAAAAAGACAGCTGATTGCAAAGCTCTTCAAGATTACCATGAAGAACAAATATACAGTTCATTTATTTCTTAAAAGTGTATTTTTAATGCATTCAAATGCCTTTTTTATTGTGCCGCAAATAGCAGCGCTATTCCAAGCGAAATATCCTGTCAGGATGCAGAGTAAAATGTTGAAATAATATGTACTGGCATTCTAACTTTAATGTATAAAGAAAATATGTGAGAATCTTAGTTGTGGACATCATGATTTTACAGCTACTACTGCTTTGCCATGATGGAATTAGTGTCTTTCCCTAGGAGCTGCTGATTGCAGTTTACTGTTGTCCCCTTACACAAGCGAGAGGGTTGGATTTATCCAGGAGAACAGAAGAATATGCACTTTGTAAAACCAAGATATTTACCAGTGTTAAGACTCTTGAGGCACTTTTTAATATGAATTTTTAATACTAATTTCTTCTTAGATTACAATTCAAGGTAATTTTTCAGTTCAAATCAGGATTTTATATAAAAAATTCATGCATTTCCTAGCATGTATTTGAAGTGGAAGGAGTGTTCATCTCCTGGTTATTTTAAAGTGAATATGAAAGAATTTTCATAGCAAATGGATTTAAAAATTATTACCGCAATTTTTTTTATTTTGGAAACCTCATTTTAAAGGTACTTTACTGAATGCATGAGCTGATAAACCTCAGGATCTGATTCTGAGTGAAAACTCAATAACTTTTCTTGTTAGTAAGGTTTAAAATTAAAGGAATGAAGAATGGGAGTGCTATAAGAATATTTAACTGTTTTGTAATGTAATCTATTAATGACAATTTTATTCTAAATTTCTTTTTCTTAATGAGTTTTCATTTTGGTTTTGTTTTATTTATTTTATTTTTTTTTTTACAGTTTGCAATGCTATAAAGCCCTACTTGGAAATAACAATTCATAAAAGAAAGTTCTTTCTTGTTTTGAAATGTTTTTGAAAAAAACAATATCAACATGGTTTAAACTGAGGATACAAAAGGAAATTACTCTCTTCCTCCGTAGACATATACAGAAATTACACAGGGAAAAACAACAAAACAACCTGTGGGGTGAGAAATAAGAAAGAAACTTCAGTGAAGTCAACCACTTACTGCCATTATGTAAAAACTGCAAAACTGATGCAGAAATGAAGACAACTCATTTAGTAGATTCTGCATCACAGACCAATTATTTTTCATAAAGCTTAATTGAATTCTTAAAGCAACAGCTTTTGAAGATGGAATCTCAGCAAACAAAAAAACATGAAAATCACAATGAATATGTTATCAATCTCCCATTTTAAACGTGCTAACAACTGCTGATAGAAAGTTTTAAATAATACCTGCATTGTGTGAGGACATTATTTCTATGTGTACTCGTAGACATTTTTTAAAAAAAATCATGAAATTCTTTAATGAAATGGCTACATTACTTTAGTATGTGTATATTGATAATCCTGATAAAAAATACAATGGGTTGAAATATACAAAAAATATTCAAAAAGGGTAAGAAATTCAGAGAACCAGTTGAAGACTCCATAGTAGTCAGAGCAAAAACACATATGGCATCGTATCATACCATCATATATCATATCAACTTCTGAATAAAAATGGTTTGGAGAAGTTATGAATTCTTGTATTCCTACTATACTTGCATTTATTTTGAGTTGTGAATTGACACATTCAAAACGCACAAAGAGTTTTAACTCAATTAAAAAAGTTCTTTGTTTGTATTATGAGACTCCTCACTACATGTTTGATTTTAATTGGACATTTTTACTTCCCTAACCTTTTATAGGATAACATTTTGGTTTCATAATGATAAGGTACTTTCAGATTTTTCATCATCTTTGAGGCTTTAAGAATAAGTTTTATTTACATTGTTATTTCTTATGACATTTAACATAAGGAATGAGGGTCTCTGAAGGAAAAATTTTCCATTTTTTAATTATTTCCTTTTTTTTTTAATTGCTGTTTCCTACATTTCCTGAATTAGCTTGGCATTGATTCATGAAAGAGCTTTTAAAAATCTTAGAACCATGGATTTAGATGCTTTTTAAACTGCAGTTTTAGCAAAAGAAGCAATAGGCCGTATCTAAATAAAACTCTTGTGGCCTTTTCTCTGAAATCAATCATCTAGGATCCATTTCAGCTCATGCAGAGTCAGACCTGTCAGAAGGATATTGAAATCTAACAGCTCACTGATCAGCAACAGGAAAACAAGGAAAACAAGGAAAACAGATTCAGGTTTTGAGCCCCTCTCCCTGAGGGATATCTATGCCTACAAAGATATCATCTCTTTGGCCCTTTGTCCAGCTGACCACCCACGTTGCAGAATGATGCCTCTGCTTCTTTATTCCCTCTCCTGGGTTAATTCTGTCCTGGGCAAAGTGTTGAATATTCAGCTCTAAAAGGGCCTATAGTGGCATAATGAAGCAGAAATTGTGAAAAGGATGCAAGAGGGTGACTTATACAGCTAAGATGAAATCTGGTTACACTGAACTTGACTGGGCTTTACTTAGCAAAAAAAATTTGATGAGCGAATGTGCAGAGACAAAGAGTTGACACTGGAGGCACAACACCTATGTTATGAACATTTGAAGATGATTACTTTAGACCAGCTCTGGTTTGATCCTATAGACTGAATGCTCACCAGTAGTTTGGTGAATTAGGTGTAACCTTGGAGTTTCTTTTTTCATTTTTCAGGTTTATTTCATCAGAAGAAAGGGAAAGGGTTAAAGTGTTTAGCCCTTAAGAGCATCTAGACTTAGAAAACATTTGGCTCAGCATTATAGCTGAGTGGTTTGTTTTTTTCTCCTGGATAGAAACGATGCATAGTACTAGAATACTTTGAAAAATAAAACCCTTAACTTTTTAATCTGAATAATTTCTAAAGTCTTTTAAAAGCATAAAATATTTAAAATGAGAAAAATTTTAAAACTTTTTTTTTCACTTCTTTAATATCAAAATAAAACCTTTTACTTCCATATGTGCAAAACATTTGACTTAAACATATTCAGGTGTGGGTGCTTGATTTGCTAAAATTGTCCTTTTCTGGTTTATGATTATAAATAAATTAAACTGTTATTTGTCACAGTTCTGATATTCTCATGATTGGAGGACTATAAATAGTTTTACCTTGAATTTGAATAAATCAGACATATGTGCTAGGGGTTACTAAACCCAGGAGCCCAACAGAGGCAAGGTGGTTGCATCTCCATGGCCTCTGGCCCTGACAGTAGCAAGGCTGAGCACGTGTTCTAGGTAGGCACACTTGCCAATGTTGTGTAGACACCTGTATATAAAATTCACTCAATGTCAAGGACAGACACATCAATGGACACAGGCAGAAACATGCAAACTTTTGAAACACAGGCAAGATTTGAACTGTCTGTCTGCAAAATGAAGGGCGAAGAGTCCAAAACATTTTAGGATAATCTGTTAGTAGCAATCCATTGGATCCACTGTTGCAGTTTCTTAACACACCTCTCAAAATTATTAACACAGGGTAGAGGTGGGTAACAACTTTGCCGAGTATTCTTATTATGCCACTCCTAAAGCAAGTCCAGTGTGAAGTTGGCTTTATTTGTGAAGAGAGTGAAAAGCGGACTCAGATTCCGTACAGCATCCAGAGTTTTGTTCTTGAAAAGCTTCTTAAGCTTGCTTAATCAAGTTTATCAAGGTACTCAGAATTAGAGATCGTTCTTTCATTGTGTCAATTAACAATTTTGCTTTATTGATTCTGCAAACTTTCTATGGGTTCTCTGTCATTTCTCATAGCACCAATGAAAATAATGGACAATACAGGACCCAGTGTTTCCCTGATACTATTATCAGTCACCAACAGGACGCAGGCTGCTTGGTTTCTAAGCTCAAAGTTTCCACACTTTGAGCTTAGCAATCCATCCATTTTTCGGCACCCAAACCAGTGCTGTGTTCCAGACCTCAGCTTCCAAATGAGACTACAATAACAGTGTCATAAGACTTACCAACATCCAACATTGTCACAGTCACCACTCTCATCCATACAGGCAGCAATTTCTTTGCAAAAGGCAAGACAACTGGATAAGCATCATCCTTGAAAAAATCATATTGACTCTTCCTGGTTTCTGTCCTGTTCTTTACATCTAAAGAAATATATTGATTCTATATCAATAGAATATTGATTCTATTACTTCAAAATCTGTCTAGTGACAGAGGTGAGGCTTACCAGTCGCAATTTTCCATGTCCTTCTTTTTGCTCTTTTTAAAGAAATATGTATTGAATTAACCTTCTTCTGGTACTCATGGATCTCTCCCAGTCATTTAGTTTTCTTAATGAAAGAATAGAAAACAGCCTTATAACCAGCCTACAGTTTCATCATTTCCTAGTGAATCCCACATAGCAGATGAATTTGAAGGTGAATTGTTATTCTGAGTAGTACCTAGTCTGGAGTTTCCTCACTGTGCCTGGCACCACTCCTCTACACTTGTTGAGATACTTGTCTCTCTGCAGATACTGGAGCTACATTTTCTGAATCCATTTACTACTGGTTTATCTATATAATCCATTTCTGCTACCCTTAAAGTCCCTAGCTAGTTTTAGTTCCAAATAAGTTTTGTCCTTTCTGATTAACTCTGCTGTTCCTAATAATGCTATTATACTGTTCTCATCTTTCCTGGACTCATCTCTAGTTCTTTTACACCATTTTTTTGCTTGTTTGTTTGTTTGTTTCTTTGTTTGTTGACATTTCAGTTAAAGCAAAAAATCCTTTTTTTTTGTTGTAAATTCAACGTTTTCCACACAAAAGAATGTTTTGCTCCAGTTGTCTCTATTTTCATTAAAACAGCTTTTTCATTCCATAACAACTTCCCAGGGATTCTGATTAGATGAAATTAGCTGATGTCTGCTCTTTTGAAACCTTTTTCTAGCCTTTCAAAACTCATATATAAAAATCTACAGATTTCTCTTTTTCCTAGCAGACAGCTGGAAGCTGGATGGTTGCCACGCTGAAGAGAAATGGAAACTATACTTTCAGTAATGCAGTCAACAGTCCTTAATCAGGCCCAGGACCCTGAAGGCTCTAAGGTAATTCATTCCACTCAGTGAAATGGAAAATTATTAAAATAACATCACATACTTTTATAATGTCTTCTCTCCAGGGTTCTCAAAGTGTTTTGTAATAATTAATTAATTAACTAAGCCTTGTGACATGACTTTGGCCTAAAATACTATACTCCAATCTACAAATGAATCTGCTCGTAATAAATATTTATGCCAGTTAAAGAAATGTGGTGTGCCTGTAAGCTTGCCTATTCTTTCAGTTAAATGTATGAGAAAAATGAGATTGCCTTATTGCGATGACATTGACCAGAGACTAGAGGCATACCTTAAAATAACTCTTTTATATCCAAAAGTAAATCCTGTGCTAAATATCTATTAATTCAAAATCTAGCCACATATTGCAGCAGAGAGGCACTTCAATAAATTGAATTGTAAAGGATAAAAAACAAAGTGGGGGTTGGTTGGGAATTTTTTAGGTATCATTTGAAGTTTTGATGTGATTTCTGAATGGGAAATAAATTTCTTTTTTTTTTTTTTTTTAAAGCTGAAAGCAGCAAATGAAATAGGCAGATGATTCTGGCACTCAGATAGGAATTGGAACATGCAGATTCTAGGAATTATTCTTGCAGGCTGGAGCAGAATCCTGAGACACAGTCTTCTACATCTGCCATTGCAAAATATGTTGGCTTTTTTTCAATATCTCTTTCAGTTCTGATTGCTGTATTAAAAAATAGTATTTGATGAAAAGTGCAATATCTACAAAACTCATAGATGTGAAAAATCAGGAAAATCAAATGTTGGCTATGAAATTAGGCCTTTCCCCATGATACAAGTGAAAGGTTTATCTATAAAATGTAAAATTTACTTTCTAGAAGAAAAGGTATTTTATATATATATCTATACAATCAACATTTATCATTAGGTTCCAAGATTTCGTAAGTTGACTGATCTCTTCATCAGATATATCTGCAGTAGTGACATGGCATACTGTAATATCTAGACATACACAAGAATGGAATAAAAGATATATATAAACTTTTTTAATGCACACAATTTAATTGCAGAATTGTTAGTTCTACTGAGTGAATGCCAAACACATGAACAAAACTAGAGAAGACACATTATTTTTAAATTAATGTTGTATTATTGTTAGTATCACCATATGGATCAATTTAATTTTCATTGGTATGTCTTTTCATGCAAACCCTGACTTTAATTGAGATAAACATACTCAGTGATTGATTTTTTGGTGTTTCAAATTTTATGTTTTAGAGAAGAACATTAGCTGATTTTAATACTAATTTACCAGTGTTTCTTTTAGTTTATGTCTTTCTCAAAAACAAATCCCAAATAGTCAAGATGTTTCTGAGGTAATATTAAGGAATTTTTCAAAGCATTTATGGTTATGGTTCAAATGGACTGAAAACCCAAACTATTCTATGATTCTACAAGAAAGAGAGACTCCATGTTATATCAAATTTAAAGTCAAAGAACCAAATAAGACATTTTTACAAGTATCCAGTATGATGACATCCAAAATTTCCATATGAAATGCTTACTTGTACTGAGCAAAAAAAGCTTTGGCTGATAAGGAACAGCGTATAGAACACAAAGAACCAGACTTGCATAGTTTAATTACAAAGAAAGTCTATTGATGAAATCTTCTTGCCCCATGTAAAGAAGGCATTGTGCTCACAGGCTCTTGTCCTACTGTGGGACTCCAGCCACCCTCACATTGTCTTAGTTTAAAAGAAACCAAGATGTCCATCAAGGAAAGTGAGGAACCCTTCCGGACTCGGAAGGGGACCTCTTCCTAAAAACAGCCACAACTTTTGAAATTAAGAGACTTAATCAGAAAATCTAGAGAAAAAGGATAACAGGAAAAAGGATTTTCTTTTCTACAGATATATATACGCATAACCAAAACAAGAACATAACAAATAGCAACATCATAACCAAAACTTTCAAACAAATCAAGTCCTATCTCTGCCCCTTCAGTGCAGTTGTATTTGCAGAGAGCAGGAGACGATGCCATGCCTCAGGAGGCAGTGACTGCAATGACTCAGGGGCTCGGGCGAGGCACAGACAGCGAGAGGTAAGCAGAGGTGCTGGTTCCGAAAGCTCACATGGGAATGGCAAACACAAGGGACTGGATGAAACCTTTCCATTGGGCAGTGTAAGGGCTCTCTCACCGTCCTTTGAAAGCATTTCAAAGGGAGTTAGCAACTCCTCTGAAGATGGCATCAGCCCAGCAAGGAGTCTGTAGCAAATCCAGGCAGCAGCGATTGTTCCCTCAGAAGAACAACACAGGGCATACAGAGTTGGAGGCTGAGCCAGGAACACCCTCCCAGTGCTTCCACCAGATCAGAAAACAGCAGCTGGCATTTAAGCAGATGGAGAAGTGTGGCAAAAAACAGGAAACCTCTCTCTTGCCCCACCTCCCCCTATTTCTTTCCCCAGCCATCACGTTGGAATGCAAAGCTATCAGCCACCCCTTTGTTTAGGTTTTAGACCCTTAGCTGACTTTGGGAGCCGGTAGGGGGGGCTGGGCTTTAACAAGCCATCCGTCCTGGCCTCCAGCTCCTAAATCACAGTGTTAGAAAGGGAGAGAAAAAAAATTCTATTAAAGATTTTGAAACTATAGCAGACATCTGCTGGAAAATTAGTATAAAGAGGTGTAGGCAATCCAAGGGACTATTCTCCAATCCACGAGTTATTCTCCAAGGAATGCATGGAGAATAACTTCAGGAGGCAAGTAAGAGAAAGCCCTTCTAGAGGGGGTGTATTACTTGATTTGATGGTCATCACTGTAAGCAAGCTGGAGGCAGCCTGGGCTACAGGGTTCATCTATTGGTGGAGTTAACAGTCCTGAGAAAAATGGGCCAAGTACGGAGTAAAGTTGGGCCCCGGAACTTTAGGAAAGCAGACTTCCAGTTCTTCAGGGAGATAGTCAATGTGATGCCCTGGGAGACTGCCCTGAGGGACAAGGGAGTGGAACAGAGCTGGCAAAGGAAGTCTTCCGCAGACCTTAGGAATTAACAATCCGCAGGAGCAAGAAAGATAAGAGACCAACATGAGTAGGAAACTGCTGGTTAAACTAAAGGGAAAGAAACAAGTGGAGAGGCAATGGAAACCAGGACAAGTAACCTGAGAAGAGTAATAGATATGAAGTGCTGTTGTGTATGGATGGGGTGAGAAAGATCAAGGCAGAGCTGGAATTGAAACTGACAAGGGACACAAAGAGTAACAAGAAAGACTTCTACAGTTATGTTACCAGGAAAAGGAAGGTTAAAGAAAGTTTAGCCCTTTTGACAAACAACTCTGGAAAATGGTTAACAATGGATGAGAAGGCTGAGGTACTCAGCAAAGATTTTACTTCAGTCTTCAATGGCAGGCTCTATTCCCACACTTCTCAATTGAATGGACATCAGGATGGGGACTGGGGTACAAAGTTCTTCAGGCTCAGTAAAGATAATGTTCATGACTACCTGAGGAACCTGAAGGTACATAAGTCTATGGGACTGTCCTGGTTTCAGCCACAACAGGGTTAATTTTCTGCAGTAGCCAGGAGGGGATGTGGCTAAGGCCGAGATGTTACTCTATACAACATCACATCATTGTGGAGCATGGGGGAAATGGACTCTTTCAGGGATAACAGGCTCTTTCTGGTCAGGAAAACATACTGGGGGAAGCTGTTCAGTATTTGCTTATTGTCAGAGGCTTTCTGTGTAAATTGCTTATTTTTATTTTATGTAAGCCTTTTGTTATTAATATTGTTGCTGTTACTGTTCTTTTTTTTTTTTTAATCTCGTTGTTTCCAGTAAATTGTTCTTATCTCAACCTATGATCTTTGCCTTTTGTGCCTCCAGTTCTCAACTCTATCCCTCTGCGGTAGGAACAGGGAGAAGAGGGAAAGACAGAGCAGCATATGATTTTGGAGAATCTCAGTGGGGGTACTGAATTGGGGAATACCATTCCTAAACCATGACAGGAACCCAGTGAGATAGATCCTAGAATCCTGAAGGAATGGGATGATGCAGTTTCCAAGCCAATCTTCATGATATTTGAAAAGTCATAGCAGTCAGTGGAAGCCCTGAGTGACTGGGAAAAGGGAAATATACCCACCTTTAAAAACAGTGGAAAGGAGGACCCTGGGAACTACTG
>JAWWMP010000081.1:133769381-133787958 GCA_035047865.1 Dendrocincla tyrannina | reverse complement strand
TACATGCAGAGGGTAGTGGTCAATGGCTGAGTCCTGATGGACATCAGTGACAAGCAGTGTCCCTCAAGGGTCTATACAGGCACCAGTATTAATGACATAGACAGAGGGATTGAGTGCACTCTCAGCAAATTTGCAGATGATACTAAGCTGAGTGGTGCAGATGATACTAAGCTGAGTGGTACAGATGATACACCTGAAGGGACCTGGACAAGCTCAAGAAATGAACCCATGGGAACCCCAGAGGTTTAACAAGACCAAGTGCAAGGTGCTACACCTGGGTTGGGGCAAGTTCTTGCATCAAACCAGGCTGATGGATGAGCAGATCAAAAACAACTCTACTGAGAATGACTTGGGGGTGGTGATGGATGAGAGGCTGGAAGTGAGCTGGCAATGTGTGCTTGCAACCCAGAAAGCCAGTCTTTTGGCCTGCATCAAAAAAAGTGTGACCAACAGGCAGAGGGAGGTAATTCTGCCCCTATGCTCTGGTGAGTTCCCATCAGGAGTACTGCATCCAGTTCTGGAGTGCATAGCACAGGAAAGATCTGGAACAGTTAGAGCTAGTTCAGAGGAGGCCACCAAGATGATTAGAGGGATGAAGTACCTCTCCTGAGAGGAAAGGCTGAGAGAATTAGGATTGTTCAACCTGGAGAATAGAAGGCTTCAGGATGACCTAACTGTGGCATTCTAGTACCTAAAGGAGCCTAAAAGAAAGATGGAGAGAGACAATTTGCAAGAGCATATAGTGATAGGACAATAAAGAATGGCTTTACATAAAAAGAGAATAGGTTTAGATTAGATGTCAGAAAAATATTCATTGATGTGAGGATGGTGATGCACTGGAACAGGTTGCCCAGAGAGGTTGTGGATGCCCCATCCCTGAAAGTGTTCAAGGCCAGGTTGGATGGAGCTCTGAGCAAACTGATCTAGTGAAAGATATCCCTGCCCATGGTGGAGAGGTTGAAACTTTAAATTTTGAATTTGGCCTTCCACATTTCGTTTTGCATACAGCAAACCCATATGTACTTCTCAGGATGCCAGAATAGCTTTGATTGACTTTCAAAACTCTTTATAAGCTAAACCTTCTTAAAATAGATTGAGTTACATGCTGTAATTCATAACGGACATAGATGGACAGATCTATTTAAAGGCAAGTCTTTAACATGTCTTAAAAGTGTATATGCTTTATCTGACATGGCTTATGAAATTATTTCATTATTATTTCAGTTATATTTTTGTATGCTCAGTCTGTCATCTGAGCACTCAGCTCATTCTACTTAGCTTGTATGAAAATATTTTAAAATTTGCTTATATCATTATACCACTTATACCATTTTAAATGCTTCCATGAACAGTAACTGCACACAGTATTGTCTTAATTATGAAGTATCAGGAAGGATTTGTAGAATAAGGCTTAATCTGGCAATTGACCAGCTAACCCATTCATATTCTATGATATACAGTGGAAATAAATTTGCAAATATTGAAAGGCAAATGAAAGCAAATGAGTATTTATACTGAAGTGAAAAAAGGCAAAAGCAGCTGCAAAATGGAAAAATCAGTGAATCAAACTGAGTAACCTTGTACAAAAATCTACTATAAGTTTTAATAAGTATTTTACTTTCTATTCTGGTCTCTAGTTTTTAATGTTGCTTCTGTAAGGTCTTACAGAAGCATTTTGGTTTTGCTAAATTTTAAAGTTGGGGTTTTTCCCAGGAGGACTACATTATCAAAATAGTTTTCTGTATTTCCCAGCATATATTGCATTTTGATCTCCAGCTTGTGCCTTTTTTGCATTTCAAATGTGTGAACTATTCCAGGTTGTTTTTCAAAGGATGCAGGCAGAGATTTTGGTATCACACTTATCCGAATTATCACTGACAATGTAATATATGTATTTTTCTAGCCTGAATGAGTTCTCATTACTGTTATTTTTCTACAGAGTTGCACATATTGTTTTTTTTTTCTTAAGGGAATTGCAATGCCATATATTATGTGTGTGGTTAGTGTTATTACCTATCAGGAAAAGTCAGAAAAGTGTCATTTAATGGACAAAGTTAAAATAATAGCATTTTGAAAAATGTTTACAAAATTTAATTTTTATGTATTTTATAGTTATTTTTTTAAGTTGAAATAGCTGAATAATACATAAGTATTAAGGAAATAATTGATTTATTAATATAATGTAGGGAACTTTTAAAGTTTCACAGTTACTTTTCAAGGGAAATGTGTGCCACATGACTATCACTTATTTACACAGCTTCCCAGTCTGAAAAAATTGTAGTCTGTGTTTTGTTGTTTTGTTTTTTTTTTTTTTTCCTGAAGCAAAGGAAACATAAACAGAAGCAAAGCTGAGGAACACATAGGAATTGCATAAGTGAAAAATTACAGAGTATGAAGTACCAAAGGCATTCTCTACGGGCAATTCCAGCACCTTGAAAACTGCCGAAAACTGGCTCCAAGTCACAATTAGGAGCAATGATGGAGGGGAGTAGGCAATGCATGGATAAAGTTGTGCTCAAAGTAAAAATGTAAGCAATCAAAATCAGGCAGTTAGTTTTAAGTGACTAGCAGGAGGTAAATAAGATGAGAGGGGAGCTGATCATTTGAGAGAGAGAAGGACATAATTAAATCATAAGTAAAAGTATTATGGACTGACTTACAGATCTCTGATTTTAGCTAGAATAAATTGCTTCATGCATCTCACCACCTGCCATAGGTGCAAGCAGCTCATATAATTCACCCCTACTGTTTCTGCAAAAGGAATACGTGTGGGAACCTGAGAAGATCAAAACTCTAACCAACATGATCTGGGATCAGAGTTTTTGAAACAGGTTGTCATGATGTTACCAGAAAATGCAGGGGACTGCATTCAAAGTCTCAAAAGCTTCTTTCATTTCTCTGCTCATAAGAATATGAGAGGTAAGACTAACTACAGTGAGACCAAAGATGTTTCTAGAACAGTACCATAACTACAAGACTGGGCAAAAACACATACCTAAAGAAACACCTAAATACAAGGCAGTTATGGAGTGATACTTTTCTGAACACTCCCCTGGATTAGTGCCTCAGGGACTTAATGAATCACTCGTCATTTTTACAGTAAGTCATAGGGTATTTCCTTTTCCCATAAGCTTACTATACTGCCTAGAGACTCTGCAAGCTTTTAGCATCCATCACACCTTGCATGAGGAACTTCCATTTTTTATGAAGTAAGTAAACACATTGCATGATATGTGCTCCACAGCCATCAGTGGCTGTAAATTTCTTCATGTGCAGTTTCGTAAACATCATACCGTGGGAATCAAAGTGCTGGAAACCAACCCTGTCATAACATTTCTGTCTTCACAATTGTGAAGAATTGTGTCTTCACAATTTACAGATGCAGAAATATACTTGGAGGACTTTCAGCACTCAGAATGACAGGACATGCCAATAAATGACATCGTGTCTGACAAAGTGTGGAAAAGAATATACAACCTGCATCCTAGGATCATACAAACAAGACCATAAAACTGCATTTGTAGACAGGTTACAGATGGATAACCCAATGTCAAGGAACAAAATTCTCTTTGTATGTTAGTATATCACAGCATGAAATAAATTAAAAAAAAAAAAAAAAAAAACACAAAAATAAAAAAACAACCAAACAAACAAACAAAAAAAAACAAACCAAAACCAGACCCAAATAAAAAAAAAAATCCACCTTCACATCCACAAAGAAAAAGATACAGAGTTAAGCTGAGTTTCTTATCCCAAACATGATCTACTTTCAAAGTGAACCTAAATCCAGTTTATTTTTAACAAAGTGAATAAATCATCACTGGATTTCTGATTGACCTAACTTCTGCATGAATACTGACATCTTCAGCAGCAAAACTAGGGAGTAGGGTTAAAATATATCTAAATATTTGGCAGGAATCTTCTAGCAAAGGTTAGAAGAAATATGTAATGCACTGTCATGTATGGCAAGTCAACAGCACTAGATATACAGGGGACTATCAATTGCATTGCTGGCTCTGTGAAAATGAGGGTAGGAAATCATTCCACCAAAATATTGCAATTTCAACAGCATTTGCAATACAAAAGTTTTTTTAGTCCAAGGTGTAGACTTCTGAAAATTTTAGAAAGAAGTGAGAGGAAAGGGACTAAGAAGCCTCAAAATTTACCATTTTCAGTGGAAGATTCTGACATAGTACAATGAAAGTTATTTGGGAAGTTTTTATTTCATTTCAGGGGATTAAGGAAATACATTTTGAAACCTCACAAGTTAGTATGTTATTCAGTTGTTTTCTGGATAGGTCGAATGACAAAGAAACAAAGAAAAGACTGAAGTATATGTGAACTAGAAGTGAAAATAGAAAATATATCCATACCTAGTAATTCCATATGAATGAGACTAATTTCCCGTCAGAGTGGTAACAGACTGAACACATGTGGTTAACAGAAGCTAATCAAGAGAAAACAAGATCTTGAAAAAGGCTCTCCATACCTTTCCTTAGTTGATGTTGTATTTTCTCAATGAGAGTGTTCAAGAGAAGCAGCAGCATTAAGTGCAGAAAAAAAAAAAAGGCAAACAAACCAAAAAACTATGCTCCAGAAGATAAGCCCAGGAGATAAGTACTCCTGAGACTAACTTATTTACTATGCCTCACTCATTTTAAGCAGGTTCTGATTTTGGGGGTAAGATATTGGGTTTTGTTATGTGTTGTTATGCTTTCACTCTTGCCTACTTCTGAAGCCTGTTCATTAAAACCTGTCAAACTTTACCGCATTCGCCATCTTCTATTGTCTCTCCACACACTTTAGTTCACCAACTTTTCTTTCCCCAGAAAGAGAAATTGTGATATTGTATGTATTGTGTCACTGTGTATGTGATATTAGCTGGTTATTTTTTTTCCTACACTTAAGTCTCCTGCCAAAGTTCAAGTATTCATCAGGCTTCACCTGTCACACAGTCAGAAAAGAGTACGTAGGTGGTACTTCATAAGAATAATGTCCCAGCATGAATCTTTTTAAATGTAGATTTTGAAAATGTTTTTTAAAGCAAAAGGAGTCATAGAAAATATGATAGCGTTTGAGGTAAAATACTCCTTTCATTTCATGTGTTTTTAAAAAGCACCGCTTAATATGTTTGGAAGCAATTAAGTTTAAATATGGTATCATGTACTTTTGACATGTTACAATTCAATGTCAATAATGTTCAAAAAACAAATGCCCTGAATTTGTATGTATATAGAATAGATCTCCCAAATAACTTTTGACCACCTACACATATATTTTTATTAGGAAATAGTGATAGATTTCTTTTCTATTTTGATAGAAAGTATAAACAATATGAGATGCTTTTGCCTATCAGAGTTGAAAATGAAAGACACTAAAGATGTGCTCACATTTTCTGTTATGCTAATATTTTGTTTCAACTTCAGATAAACACAGTTTCCATATAATGCACATGATGTTTATTAGAGACCTCTGTAAGAGCAATTTCCTTTCTGATACAGTTTTTCACAGATTGTATTATTAAAAAGGGAAGAGGGAATCAAGATCAGATCTTTAAGTGATAGTAAAGAGCAACATATCAAAAAAAAATTTTGGAATATGTGCAATAATTTCACAGTTATTCTAAGCAGTAATATCTATATTAAGATGCTATAAATTCTATTCACAGTAATATACTGTCAATAGCAGACTTGAAAACATAAAGATCTAGACAAGTACCCCTGGATAAGATGAGGCCAGGGAAATAATATTTTGCCCCAAATAAGGCAGCACTTTATCTGCACTCCAGATCCACAGTAGGCTAAAGTTTCATGATTTAAGATTTTTTGATTGTTTTCACAAAACACAGGTCCTTGTTCTGAGACAGATTGTCACAAAAAGGTCAAAACGCGGATTAAAGAAATACCCACAAATGCATGCTTTCAAAAGTCATGTTAATGCTGCAAGCAAAAGAATCAAATGCTTTAAATTGAAAATTAAAACCACTAAAAATGCTTTTTAGTGTTTCATATATTAATGATATCAACAACTCTAACAAGAGTATTTTTAATAGATAGCAAACCAACAGTTACCCTCAAGGTCTCTATACTATTCACATTTCGGTGCCAATAAAAAGACCACCTCAGATAAAATTTTCAGAGTTCACATAATATACATACTGTGTTTTATATTATTGTCAAGGACAGACAATTGATACAGGTATGATATTTCATTTTTTACCATCCACAGTGAACTAGTTAAGTGTCATGCAACCCAGAATGAAAAAAATCTATTTTGATGCTTTCATGTGTAGGGTATCCCAAATTGCATTTAAATTTCATCAACTACATACATTAAGAATTACTGAAAAAAAATAATCAAAATATCAAAGTTTCTGAAGGACAATATCTGTCTCCTTTACTTTCCCTCTCTGCCCCCAAGTATGGTGTAAGGAACATTTCAGGGTGCATTTACAAAATGTAAAATGCAAACAAATGTCATCTCACAGTACTTTTTGGCAAAATTAATACCTTACAGTACAGATCACTATTGAATACAATAGACTCAAAGGAACCAAAGTTTATTTGACATCTACAACAAAATATTTCTCAGAGAACCGTTTTCTTAATTAGAACTAACAAACCCTGCTTCCTACAGGCTTCTTTTACATTACTGCTCTTATAAGTCCATTAAGACACTTCTGCACAATCCTCATTTTCGTTCCCTCTCACATTCTTTAATTGGAATCTCTTCTCTTTCTCATTCCTTGAGTAATACCAGTTACTTCTCTTGCTTCCTATTTACTGAATGAGAGAATAAGAATTTTATGTATGTTTCCAAACCATGTTTGTACTAAGTGGCCTGCTGTGAGGTGGAAGAGGAAGGGGAAAGAAGCTACAGTTTTGCACAAAAAAAACCCCAAAACAGTACACAACAGTAATTTTCAAGAAACTCACAAAATATTCATATTTTAAGATCCATTTGTTTTGGATGATGATCACTCCACAAATGAATGGACAAAAATTCATCTGTATGAGCTTGTTTCCTGATGAACCAAGGCACAGATAGGCCCTTTGTCATCACTGTGTCATAACAAAAACTTTTATTCTGGCTTCTAGATTTAATTTGCAATATAATTTTAAGGCATTACACATTTTCCTAAAAAGAAGCTCACCATTTTGTTACACAGTCTAATTATGTCTGAAATAGACCCATATCCACAATATTCCATGAAAATTCATAGATCTGTGTTCTTAAAATAGTTGCCATAGTACTTGACAACTGGTGTGGTTACGTTGTTGGATAGTGGCTTTACATAGTCATTCAAGATGAGTCTACTCTAAAGGGACTGCAAGACCTGAGCAAACAAATACATCCAACTTTAAAATTTGACTGTATGCTGAGATATGAGGCTTAGCTGAATGTAAAATTCTGGAAGATAGTTACTGATTGTAGTTGGTCAGAGCTTTGCTAATGGCCAGAAGTTTTTGGCACATGGCCTCATGGGTCACACTGAGGCATCGGGTTGGAATCAAAGATCTTTAAACTTTTTCCAAAATAATCCTTTGATTTAGTGATTTCTCTGTTCTGAGACATATCTATCTCTAATCTTTTTTATACAAGCAAATTTATAATGTAAAAATGAAATGTGTGCATATGTTTACATTTGTTACTGTCTTTTATGTGTACCAGAGAAGTAAGTTTACCTTAAGGTTAAAAAAAATTCCATTGTTTCCATATAACTTTTGCTACAGTGTCTGTAGATATCTTAAAGATTTCCAGTCTTGATTCTGCAACAAAACATAAAATTATGGCCTGATCTCTCCTACATACATCAGTTTTCACTGCTAGCAATTATTTGCCTTTCATCAGTACTTAAAGCTACTTCATCATAACATACATTGTGCAGAACAGTATATCGAGACTGGGTCATAGATATTAGCGCTTATGTGCAGAAATATGATTGCCAGTTTGTAGGGTTTTTTCCTCTCTTTTGGATAAGCAATCAGTTCTGCCTCCCCTCTAATGGGCACACAGAGTTCAGCTCCCCCTCAGCAGTCAGCAGTATGGGATTGAGTTCTTCTGTTGCACAGCTCCAAGACAACCAGGTGGGAAGTGATTAGCATGAGTTGGATAAGGCTGTGAGCAAGAAATTGGCTTGTATGGTTTACTGGAGCATTCCGATTCCTGTCTCTGCATGATACTTGGTTTCATTTTTCTCCAGCATTAATTCTAACAGAAAACAGCTTGATGCTATGTCCTCAAGCCCTCTTGTCTCTGGGAAAAGGTCTCATTTTTACCAGAGGCTTATGGTACTGAAATCTGTTATCTCATTTTCTCTTTTCAATGCTTCTAAATAAGAGGTACCAGAATGCTCAGTCTGAGTCAGAGCAAGCAGTTAACTACTATCTCAAGAGTATTTTCCTGTGTTCCAGGCTATGATACTGTCAAGTGATAAGACAGAAGCTTGTAGCGCTAACACATGGCATAGAGCTAGAAGCATTTCTGATTTGAAATTAGGGAGGGGAAAATTACTACAAGACAGGTGCTTTTGAAACAGAAAAAAGTAAAAGGTATCAGCATGATGTAGCAGTCTGTAACGGAACTAACCTGCCCTGGATGAGTGGGAATATGGAAGGATTTTTTTTTTTTGCTGTATGTTCACTGATGCCTAGTATAACAATTGTTTGGGGGATTTTATTTTTTTTTTTTTTGTTGCCAAGAGAAAACATAATTTTCCATTTCTGAGCAGGGGCTTTTTAGCTGGTGGTAAAGTTTCCAAACAGAAAATGTACAAAGTGCTGGCGTTACAGATGAAAGTGATTTTATTTGCCACAAAACTGCATTAAGGCTATTGTTTCATAAATTTTGCATTAAAAAAAAAATCAATGAAATGAGGAATTACAAAAAAATTAAAGCCATTCTAAATATCAGTGGGCATCTAGATGAAAATACAAAGGTTTGCATTGATCCAACATTCAGAAACGTTTATAGGTTCAACCCATGACTTAGAAAAGCCAAAATCTGATTTTAAGCAACAATAAGAAAAAAAAAAAAACAGCAAAACAATAAGTTTAATGAGGTCAATTTTAAAATAAGATAAAGTTATCCATTGTTTTATTCCAAATAAATCCATGGATCCTTTTAGCCATAAGTATAAAATGTTCCGTTAAAAAGATACAATTATAGTTGATTAAATCAACAAATCCATTGTTATAAAAGACATGTAATGGAGGGTGGTATTATCATTTCTCAGCAGGCTATTAAGATTTTTGTCATTTAAGGTAATTATGTCTAACAGAATCAGATTTCAACAGCTATGTTACTTTACATGTTGAGAGAGTAACAGTAAATATGTTCTTTTTTCTTTTCAAGTTTTCCTTTGTAAATAGTGATTTCTTTTAGGTTTAGATTAGTTTAGATCTAGTACATTTAATTAAAATTGCTTAAATAGATAATTTTTATAGTGGAAAATTATTTCAAGACATATAAATATGAATATGGTTTAGAGCAGAAGTTTTTTTAGGCTTTTTATATTTTGTAAATAACTTCAGTTTAGTGAAAACCTTGAATGAATGAATGGGAATGCCATCCTCAAGATATCCTTAAGAAAAAGAGCAATGCAACACAATATAGTTTATTGCTTCTCACTTTTAAACAAAGAAATTCCTCGAATCTACTCCAATTTTCCCTTTCTTTTTACATATTATCTATTTTAATTAGATAATGCAGTAGTTACCTGTAAAAACAAGGTTTTAAAACTGCAGAGTATTAATCTTTGAGACCAAATCTATTAAGGAAAATCTGAATTTTATCTCACCATAAGGTTTCTTTCCCCTCTTCTACAATAAATATATGCAATGAGGAATTAAGTTCCTGGAAGTGAAAGGTTTCATAAAATCAATTTGAGAATATAAATGCAGATGTGAGTTTTCTTTCTTATTTAAAGGTGGACAGTTTAATATTTTGGGGTTTGGGAGGTTTTTTTTGGGGGAGTGAGGGGGGAGAGGATGGGGAACTGGGCATGGAGAAGCACAGAAGCCATTTCTGTGGAGATTGCATCCCACAATTAAAAATTGTCATGATTAATACACTCTATTACAATTATCTGTTGGTGTATATTCTGGTGACCTGAATGAATACTATTAGAGATAACAATAGATATTTTTATGCTTATCTTGTGGGTGGAAAAGTTGATGTCCTATGCAGGACACCAAAAATGAAAGTGTAAATGTAGAAGTCTTGCATGTTTTCCTTGGAAGCTCTCTGTATAAGACAGAAAATTCTGTTATGTAAAATAGCATTCAACTTGCTTCCTTTCAGTAAATATACTTGATACTGGTTATCTAGTTAAAATTGGTCTGTTCTTCTTAAAACACATAATCACCAACAGCTTAGTAGCAGTACAGATTACAGCCATCCATCTACTCACTAATGAACAATTTTCTGGGTGTCACAGGCTGAAACCTACTCAGATACACCACTGGGAGAAAATGAGTCCTTGCCTACGTACACCCAAATGACCATTAATTGCCTTTAGATATAGACAAAATAAAAGAGGTTTATCTGGGACTACATGACCAATTGAGTAATTAGCAACAGGTGCCAACCATTAGAATTAGAAAGTGATAAATAATGAAAATGTTAACACCTCAGTGGGAGCACATCCATGTATGTGCAGCACAGTAAGGAGGGTTGAGTCCCAAGTGGCACTGCTAGGCCACCAACCAGAGCTAGGACATACACTGGATCAAAGTGAGCATTCTGGCCCCCAGTGCTGGTCACAGCCAGACTAGAGCAGCAGGAGCACGTGCTGGTGATCATCAGTGTTTTCCAAGCAAATTCTGTTCAACACCATTCTGTTTAAATATTTGTAAGACCCTCAGTATTAAAGTATTTCTTATAAAACTCCTGGAGTAAACTGTAAGGTTTGTGAGAAAAGACTGCTCTTTCCATTTGCCATTTGCTGCTCCTTGATCTTAGATATTTTTTTTTTAAATAACAAAGGAATTTAAATCAAATGTATAACAGGAATGAGGAAAAAACAGAGTCTAAACTTCACTGCTTTCAGAATAAGTTCTTGGTACACCAATGTTTTTGTGCTTAGTAAAGTGTTAAGATTGTGGGATGGAGTCATTAAAATAACCCTGATGGATGGAATTTTCTTAAATTTTATGTACTTGATTTTTAGGACAATCAGGGGATCAGACCCAGCCAGGAAGTGTTTAGGAAAAGCAGGTCCTGTTTGACCAAACTGATCTTCTTTTAGTGACCCTCCTAGTGGATGAAAGGTTATGAATGTAGTCTATCTGGACTTCAGTAAAGCCTTTAATACTGCCTTCCACAGCACTCTCTTGGAGAAGCTGGCAGCCCATGGCTTGAACAGGAGCACTCTGAGAGGTTAAGAACTGGCTACATGGTCCAAAAAGTGGTGTTGAATGGTGCCACATCTAGTTGTTGGCCAGTTACTAGTGGGATTTGATGTCGATATTTGTTGTTTGATATTTCCTTGAATCTGATGGTAGTGATCATACTGATTTCATGGGAATATGATGCTTATATGGTGCTTAAGTAAAGTCTGGAATGCAAATACTTCATGAGAGGGACAACTTTGTTAGTTGTCAAATGAGAGAGTCTAGAATGAACACCTTTTAGGTCTGGGGTTTGGGAGATCTTGTACTTGTTGGTTTGTTTTAAACTCACTCTTCAAATGTTTCTTACTGTAATAATTTTAATATATGTTTATATGATGATTCTGGCAGTGGTATCTTTCCTATGTAAGTTTTCAATTAATCTTAAGCACAAAGAAAATATATATGAGTATTTAAAATGTCATTAATAATTTTCAACATGTAATAATAATGATTAAGTTCTGGTTTTTTTAGACACTGCTGAATAGATTTTTTTTTAATACATTATTTGGAAGTAATTCATTAGTTTCTGAGAAGGAAGAAAAAAAATTATTCTAAATAAACACAGTAGTCCACAAAGATTTAATTGTACTGTGGGAAGAGAGGGAATGTGCATGAAGAAACCCGTTGGGAATACTTCACATTTTCTTTTTATCTACAAAATTATAATTTAAAAGCAAAGTTATAGCTTGGATTGTCAGAAATTTGGCTTAAGAGTCTTCTTGTCTGCACAAATGCACAAGCTATCATCTTGGTTGTGAACAAGCAGCTACATCTACATCTACAAAGTGCTTGTGAAGCTGTACAGAGATATGATTTAGGACAAAACTGCTGTATTGCCTGAAGTAGAAACATTTTCTTGTCCTTACAATGAAAAGTTGAACTTTCCACTAAACATCCCTTATAAACAAATTGAGGACAGATATATTATGCATTCTCTGCTGAGCAAAAGTTATCAAGTTTGAACAGCTTTTGACTACATCCATGTGTGTATTAATGATACATTCTTGGCCCCTCATTGCTCTGGGAATATGGCTATGCTTTTCTGAAAGTACTATTCTGCACAATCTCTAGTACTTATTTAGGCCATTTTTGGTAGATACGTCATAGGCTACCTAACATTTAGTTCCACATCCTTCACCATTTTCGAGGAAACTTGTGTATTTACAGGTGCTATACTGTTTCCTGATCAAGAAAGATGGCAATGAAGCAAGATGAAAATGTCTGTCTTCCTTTGATCACAGGTCATTTATTCAATGACTAAGAACATCATGAAAAAAAAAAAAAGTTGAATTGATCACAATATCACCAAATTGTTTTCAGTGAAAAAAGAGAATTCAGATATGCTCACTAAATAAATTAAATGTATCAATTATCTATAGCAGTTGAAGACATGTTATAGAAAATATTGAAAGGTAAAAATAGTGAAAATATAGCCTTGAAATACAAATTCTAAAATTCTTATTCTCATATTGTAAATTCTCAAATATATTGAAAAAAATTATGATATGCAAACTTTTTTTATTATCCAAGCTCCATATAATCTTCCTAAAGATGTTTGAAGGCCAACCTTTTGCCTGAAAGTAGTCCTTAAGTATAAGAGAATTTTACCTCAACTGATTGAAGCTGAACTACTTGCTGAATACAGTGCCAGCTTTGTAGTAATGAACTGAAGAATTATTGCCACAAAGTGAATACAATACGATGATGTTAACACCTTCCTTAGATTCCAAGATTCCTGAGAAACTTTATTTAAGATTTTATGCTAACAAAAGTTTATCTAAATGTACATTTCAATTAAATTCCAGGTCAATTAATTTTAAAGACAAATGAAATTTTTGGAAAAAATCTTTATGGTATCTATAAGGTTATGAAGAAGCTACTCCTTTTCATTTGGATTGTTTTGTCATTGACTAACATGACAGAGAGCTAACATCAATCTCACTTTACTCCAATGGAAAAGGCGAACTGAGAAGGTCACTTGCATACAATATTCCAGAAACAGTTTCATCCTACTCCAAAGAAAATATTGCTGGCACAGTAGCTGAGTAGTGTTCTGGCCTCTGAAAAAATGTTAGCAGTCAGAAGTGTTGAAATTATTTCGAGTCCTTTATCTATGGCAGGAATTTTTGTTTATTTTGGTGTGTTTTGTTTGTTTGTTTGTTTTTTAAAGGAAGAACATTCAAATAGTATTGATAACAGCTGGATTTGGGACGCATTGTATTTATTTTGTTCGCAGACTTCTTTGCTTTGTCACTTCTGCACAACACAATCTTTTTTCTTGAACAGATGGTCATGTGGAACAACACTTCTAGAAACTTTTTTATTCAGCCACTGCAAGGAGTGGACAGAGACTTCACACTTCGGGGAGTTAAGAGCTACATTGCCTGAAAGCTTTTTCAAAGGTCTGTTTTGAACATGCTATACAACTTCTAAGAGTAGATGCATAACAGTATTGGATTGAAGTAGTTAGTACTGAAAAATTTGGGAAAAGGATTATTGCAAAGAGGTACCAGGAATTAAAGTCAGGACTTGAGGACAGGATAACATCCTATAAAAAACCATCATGTTATATTAGAAATTATGTTTTTCAGAACTAACCAATGGGAAGGTATAAATCCATTAAAACTCCAGTAAGAGCTATGCTGGATGTGTCTCAAACACAGACAGATGAAGAATCAGAAAGAGAGGAATGTCAGTGAGGACAAAGTGCAAACTATGAATCAGTGTGTGGACATGAAATTGAATCAATAGACCTAGCTAGGAAAGAATCACTATATCTACACTCTACTAAGAAACCTGAGCTGTGTAAAGGAGATAAAAAATAGAAACTTCAAATAAATATAAAAATAAATATATTTAATGGGATTTAATCTATTTTTGGGATTCTAGAGACTGAAGTCTTTGTTTTGTTGGTTCAGTTTTGTTTTGTTTTGAATCAATAATAAAACTTAAGCATTTATACTGGGAGAATAGGGTAACTTCCATTTCTACCTCTTAGGATAAAGTCACCATCACCAAGAATCTGATTTATATTGCACAAAATGAGCAAAGAGAAGAGACTAAATTGAATGTACTTTTTTAAAAAAAAATCATTAAATAGCATATTTTCCTTGACTACAATGATTTTTATGTAGTCTCTTTTCTCCTTTATTTCTGAGCAGTTTTAATAAAAGCATATGAATATATTAATAATGTAAGTATATACTAGAGCAAATTTTTAAAAAGAGACAATAACTTTGCAGCTTGGTGGCCAGAGTACTGAAATTATATCTTTTATAATAATGTTTTATATCAAATGGAGAAAATTAAGCAGCAGAAGCAGAATACTCCAGAGCCCAGTAGTTCAGAGGCTGCAGTTCAGATTTTGATTTTTATGACTGTTCTGATGTCACTGTTCATATGGAAAAAGATTTGCCTATGACTCTCCCATATATAGAATATAATATAATATAATACCTCTCACAAGCTATAGAAAAAGTTATGGAGATCTCCATAACTTGCTTGATTTTGCAAGCTGTTACAAAATCCTCTTGTGAAATCTCAAAAAAAAATCCACAAGTTTACCTTTATTTGGTAAACTTACCAAGTTTACTTTATGTGTCATTTATCACCTGCTTCATGAGGTGTTGGCTACAAAGTAGCACACCTGAAATGGTTCTAAACAAATAAAGCATGAGGAGCGAACAAGAGTTGCTTGAAGCTTTGGCCCAGTCCCAGAGACTTGACATCATTTTCATAAGCAAAACCCAGCAGGATGAGTCCTGTGATTGGAGTGCCCTGTTGGATGGTCACAGGCTCTTTAGGAGGGATAGGCAAGGCAGGAGAGACAGAGGGGTGGGATTGTATATAATGAAAGTGTTAGAATATATGCAGCTCACAGCTGGCAATGGCGCAGTTGGGAGTCTCTGGGTAAGAATCAAGGGGAAAACACATAATGTGGATGTTATCATGGGAGTCTACTATAGACCTCCCAGCCAGGACAATGACACCAATGAATTTTTCTTTGAGTAACTTGCAAGTCAACTGCACTTGTCCTTATGGGAGGCTTCAGCCTGCCAGAAAATAACTGAGAACATCACATGCCTGATATAATCTGGACCAGAATATTCTTAAAAAGACTAGATGGCAACTTCATGGAACAGGTTCTAAAGAAACAGACTTGGAAAGATGCTCTCCTTGATCTGCTGCTTGTGAACAGGGTAGATGTCATGAGCAAAGTGGAGACTGGTGGCCAACTTGGCCTCAGTGAACACAAAGCTATCAAGTTTAAAATTGAAGAAAACAGGAAGAAAAGTTCCAGCAAAACCTCAAATCTGGACATGAGGACAGCAGACTTCAGGCTGCTCAGGGAATTAGTAAACAAGTTCCCGTGGGAATATGCTTTTGCAGGTGCAGGAGTCCATCAGTGACAGTCTTTTTAAACATCACCTCCTCAGGAACAGGCAATTCCTAAATCTCACAAGCTTGACTGAGTAGGGATCCTGTCTTGGAAATAAAATGGAAACAGAAGATGTACGTTCTGTGGAACCAAGGTCAAGTGACAAGTAAAGAATAGAGATGCTGCTTGCCACTGTATTGAGAAAATTTGTGTATCCAAAGCTCAACTGGAGTTAAGTTGACCAGAAATGTGGGAAACAGTGAAAAGAGTTTGTTTTTTTCAAATATATTAGTGGAGAAAGTCAATGTAAAAATAAGATCAGCCCATTACAAGATGAGGATGGTCACCTCACAAACAGGGACAGAGACAAGGCAGAGATGCCTAACACTTTCTCTACATTTGTCTTCAACGTGGATGATGGACCAAGGGGGTCTTCAGTGCCCTGAGCTGGAGAAACATGGCTGTGAGATTGATCAACTTCCAGATGACCCTGAACTTGTGCGGGATCTGCTGCTCCAGCTGGATTCTTACACGTGGAGACTGGTGGGATTCATCCAAGAATCCTCAAAGAGCCGACTGATGTCATTGCAAAGCCTCTCTCAATGATTTTTGAGTAATCTTGGGAATCCAGGGAGGTCCCAGCTGACTGAAAGCTGGCAAATTTTGTCCCAATTTTCAAGAACAGCAAGAAGGAGGACTCCAGAAACTACAGGCCTGTAGTCTCACTTCAGTGCTCAGTAAAATCAGGGAAAATGTCTGGGAAGCACTGAAAAACACCTGTAGGACAACACAGCCATTGGTCACATGCAGCACAGCTTCTTGAGGGGGAAGTTCTGCATGTCAAATCTGATTTCCCTCTATGACAGGGTAACCCACCTAACTGATCTCGAAAGCCAGTAGATGTCATCTTTTTGGACTTCAGCAAAGCTCTGAAGTCCAAAGTATCTGAATACAGATAGGATCTGTCACAGTATCCTTCTGGACAAAATTTCCAGTATACAGCTGGATAACCATGTTATGTGGTGGGTTGGGCACAAAGAGTTATAGTGAGTGGGGTGACATCAGGCTGGTGTCCAGTCACTAGTGAGGTTCCACAGGGCTCCATCCTTGGCCCAGTTATCTTCAATATCTTCATTAATGACTTGGGTGCAAGACTTCAGTGAATACTAAGTTTGCCAACAACACTAGATTGGGAGGATCTGTTGACTCCCTCAAAGGCAGAAAGATCCTGCGGAGAGACTGTAACAAATCAGAGAAATTTGCAAACACAGTCACCAACTGTATGAAGTTAAACAAGGGAAAGTGGTGGGTTCTGCATCTGGGATAGGGCAACCCTGGTTGTGAGTATACACTAAGGAACAAGAGGCTGGATAGCAGCACTGCAGAAAGGGACCGGGGGGTCCTGGTCATTAGCAAAGTGAATACAAGTCAGCATAGCCCTGGCAGCCAGGAGGGTCATCTGTGTCCTGGGATGCATCACCAGTCAGCAGAGGGAGGTGATTGTCCCACTCTGCTCTGCATTAGTGCAACCTCATTTTGAGTATTGTGTGCAGGTTTGGGCACCATGATACAAAAAAATAGAACTTTATGCTATTACAGAGCATCCAAAGAAGGGCCACAAGGATGGTGAAGAGTCTGGAGGGGAAGCCTTGTGAGGAGTGACTGAGGTCACTAGGTTTGTTCAGCCTGGAAAAGAGAAGACCAATGGGAGACCTCACTGCAGTTTACATCTTCATCAAGAGGGGAAACGGAGAGGCAGGTACAGATCTCTTTGCTCTCATGACCAGTGACAAAACTCAAGGAAACAACAGGAGGCAGAGTCAAGGAGGTTTATGCTGGATATCAGGAAAAGGCTTTTCACTCAAAGGGTGGTTGGGCACTGGAACAGGCTCCCCAGGGGAGTGATCACAGCATCAAGCCTAACAGAGCTCAAGAACTCTTGGGGATTGTCTGTGGAGAGAGAGAAGTTGACTTGATGATCCCTATGCATCCCTTCCAACTCAGCAATTCTATGAGTCTATGATTTTTCTAAATAATATGGTTATAATTTTTTCATCTGAAATATGAATTTCTGTTGTTAATGATAAAAAATCATATTTTCTTTAAATCTACAGTTCACTGTAAACCCAGAGTTAGTTAGTCTCAATATATTTTTTTTTTCAAGACCCCTTTGTCACTGATTCATATCAGCACTTTCTGTGGTCCTTGCACCTGAAACATCTTATTGATTCACACCTATTTCTGCATAGGAAAGACAAGAATTCCATGTTACTTTGTGTCAGCAAATCTCTTTCTATATCTTGGTCTCTTACCTCCGATTCTATCCTCTAGCACAAATTCAAATACAACATTTTCTTTAGACAGCTATCATACAGTGCTTAAAACAATGAACATTTAGAAAACTGATAGTTTCTAGATATTGTCTGCTTAATATTTTTACTTGAATGTGATACATGCACACACTGAAACATCATGAACTCTTTTTACCCCTCAATAAACATTAAAACAGTAGAGATTAAAAAATAGGGTAGCCATTAGATATTAAATAAATTAAATATGATTTTTTCTGAAGAATAACTAATGAAGCAGTCAGGATCAAATTTAGACGAAAGATAAAGTGATATACTGTAAACCACACCGTTTCTCCACTGCAATATATTTGCTTTTTAAATGACCTTAAAAGTGTCAGTGGCATGCAGAGAGAATAATTTTTAATTTCAGGTACACAGCTGTTCTAGGAAAAAAAGCAACACTGCCCATTTGTGCTTCTTTTTGTTGTCAGAAGTACAAGGAATCACTGAGAAAG
>JAWWMP010000081.1:133727339-133769281 GCA_035047865.1 Dendrocincla tyrannina | reverse complement strand
CTGTTCTAGGAAAAAAAGCAACACTGCCCATTTGTGCTTCTTTTTGTTGTCAGAAGTACAAGGAATCACTGAGAAAGCCTTACATAAAAATGAAATCTACAATATAAATATTTTTTTTAAATAGTAGAAAGGTTTGGGCTGTTAAAAAGTATTTGAAAGTTACTGTGGTATAGCCTGATCTCAGACTTAAAATGATTCCCTGGAGAATACTCTGAAATTCAAACTTCCCCATTAGCTGACAGATCATTCATTCATATGATCATTTAAGTTGGAAGGAAATTCAGGTCAGTAGTCCAAAGTCTTGTTCAAAGCAGTGTGACGTCTAAGGTCAGACCAAGTTATCCAAAGCTTTTTCCAGCTGGGTGGAGCTCCTTGGTGCAGCACACCTTAAATTCAGGATATTACTCCTTCCATTTAGTAATAGATACCTTTAAGCTAAGTTTATAGCCAAATCTAGCTAGGCCAGCTCTCAACAACAAATGAAGACGCACAGAAATATTCAGGGAATTCTTTATCCAAATGTACCTTAAGAATTTAACTAAAATAATATGGATTATCCTTTAGAGATTCTTCATTATCTTATATATTATTGTGAAAACTCATACTAATTAAGAAAGGGAGACTAGAAAGTAAACTTGAACTGAGAACCTTCTTTTTTAGCTAGCTCTAGTTCAGTGAGATGAATCTTAAAGCTTCATTAATTATGACTTATTGCTTGTGAAGATACTGAATGTGGCCTATACAGACCATCTGAAAACATCACTGTTTTCACACCTCTATCATTTTAATATGATACAAGCTGTGGGCACGAATCATCAAATCGTTCCTCTGGGAAATGGCCTAAGGAGATCTCTAGCCCAGCCTCCTGCTGAAAGTAAGTAGGACATTCAGTTCAGACCACTATGCACAAGGCTGAAGCCAGTCAGGTCCTGAAATATCTGAGATAGAGAATGTGAAACTCCTCCTGTTTGTTCCCCATGCTGCATGTATTAGAGGCATTTCAGAGAAGCTTACTCCATTTCCAAGAGCTTACTCCATAAAGCTGTTCTGCAGGCACTTCTTTCTTTATATGCTCAAACTTGAAGAAATTCCATTTCCATTTCAATTCTCTTTTATTGATCACTGTGTCCCTCTTGTTCCCATCATCCTGAGATTTTTGTTTGCCTACCCATCTAAAACTTGCACACTTGATTTTTGAGACTCTCTTTACCAGTCTTTCCAGTCTGTTGGCAAAAATGTCCCACTTAGTCAAGGTGGATTTAGTCTTCTCCAAATAGCTGTTGACTCTTTAAGAGAGTCCTATGATTGTGGAACCTGGAGCTGTACTCAGACACCAGCTGAGCAAACTATTATTGACCCATAAGGTCTGTTGTGTCTGCTTAATGCCCTTTCTGCTCACTGGCAGGAGTCAAACACTATGAATACACTGTTGAACGCTGCCCCTGTAGACAGCCCTGTAGACACATTTAACAATTCCCCTTTCTATATCATTGTTGTCTATGTGGAAGAACGGTAGAGACTAATAGGCTGGAGTAGGCATTGGTCACCTCACTGGAAACTCAAAAATGCAAGCCCCCAGCAAGCAGCAAACCTCTCCAGGTGACAAATACAGTGAGCAGGTCAGGCCTCTGCCCCCGGCGTGTCTCCCCTACCATCACCATGCACCACTTCCTATTTGTGGTCTTGAGTGACTCAGACTCAGCCCCCCAGAAATGCTGTTTGAAAGCACACCCAGTTCCTCATCATCTACAAGGGTGCTGAGCCTGTTCTGCAACTGCAAGTCATCAAGTGGTGCAGGATGAAACAGTGATGGCAAAATCCTGCCAAACTGCAGCTGTTAATTAAACACACATCAGTTGTTCTGCAGAGAATAATAACTGAGAGGAGGGAAAGAGAGTGAAATAAGCAGTAAATCTGGCTTGGATTTTGAGCATGTTTTCTAGGACAGATGTTACAATTAAAACTAAAGTATACAGACAGATCTGTCAGTGCATCAAATAATGAAAGAAAAGACTACTGGCAATTACCTGCCAGCTATCTGAAAAGCAGTAGTCTACCAGATACATAGAACTGTGTTTCATATTAGCGTTTATTTGCAGATCATGTCACTGCTTGATATATGGTAAATTGAGGAAAAAATTCTACAATGCATATTACCTTATTAGTTATAGCAAGAACAAGGCAGAGATGTTCTCTCCCCTGTGATATTATAGACACTAGAGTCCCAAGTTAGTTATACAAAACAATCACATCTGTCTTACATCTCTTACAGACAGAGGTCATGGGAAATACTAAAATTCACATGAAAAAGCAGAAACTTCAGCTATCTAAATACCTTAGGTACATTTCAGAAAATTAAAAGGAGGAAAAAAATCTGTGAAAAGAGGATGATATCATTGCATTGATGCCAATGAAAAGAAACACCTAATTTGTTTTATATTTTGTCAGATTTGTTTCATCTCACTGGTGGCAACCTTAAAAACAACTTTAAGTATTACCAAACAAGGCAATGTAAGTAATACATAGGCTGGTGTATTCTGGTTTACAACTTCTTTAGATGATGGCTACCCTAACATCAGTGAACAAACATAGAGGTAGGGATATTTTTATGTAGTAGGATATTATAAATCTATATTTGCCCTATACCTTTTCCCTCTAGTGTCAAAAATAAAGTGTAAAGTATTTCATACTTCCTTCTGCAACATGGATGTAACTACTACTGAGTTTGGTGAGATGCTTCCAATTCTGAAAAGGATGAGAAAGAGCAAAATCATGCATTATCAAATCTTTACTGGTACATTGCTCTTACATGGGAATAAATATTGTAGCTTGTCACAAGTGAAGGTTCCAAAATCACTAAAATAGTGACTTCAACACTGTAGGCTTGTGTGGCAGTTACCAGTGATTTAATATAGACCTGTAACAGTGGTATTGACTGTATTAATTTGATATATAATTTTAAATTTAAATCTTATGTTAATTTGCCATAACTAGAAAGTTGGGGAGGTTATTTAATACAGTTGAGAGCTTTACACATTTTTATTCATAAGCAAAATAACATTCTTACTTTTCTACTTAATTGTTGTGTTTTAAGCTGAACTTTTATTTGATCTATTTCTGTAATTGTATTTGCTTTGAATTACACAGCCTCAAGTACATTACTAATACTGCATGTCACTGAAACATGATTTTTAGGAATATAGTATGTTCATAGCTGTTTAACCTAGTGGTTAGGATCTCAATTTACCAACGGGAAGAGGTCAGGATAAATTATAGTCTTCCCTGAATTTTGGACTTCAAAAAGTATTTGAAAGATTTTATGTGACATCTTTTCCTCACAGGGAGATAAATAGCATGATCTAGTTAGAGCTGTGCATTCTGGTTTTCTGTATATATTTTCTAATATGGAATAAGATCTTCTCATTTGCTAGTGCCTTAAGACATATTTATTCTTTTATACCTCTAATTGTATATGGTTTGAATTTATGTCTAAAAATAGAGGGAAACTACAATCTTTACCCTTTTCAAGATATTTTAAAATTGTATGTAAAGCTTCCTGTCAAGGTTAATGCCAAGTGCATGTGTATTTCCTGAGTAAAACTCTTGCCTTAACCTTAAAAACTTTATAAGGATTTTTATGGAAAGCTTATTGCTAAATTTATTTACTTGGGACATGATGACCAGTAGAAGTGACCCATCTGAAGCACCAAAAGACCCCATTAAAATGGTCTCCTAAGTATTTCAAAAAAATAAAAATAAATTATTAATCCTTTTCCTTTAGTAACAATAATACTATTTTTCTACCAAGACAAACCCCACAGTTAATTATCACTTGAACATTATTGGGCTTATTCTTTGTATTGCATCTTTAATTGGATCACTCAATTATTTAACTGTTATAGTAGGGACTGGTAGTGGTTCTGTGTTTGACAAAACAGGCACCTGGCTAAGAAGTGCTTTATTCATAAATGGTCTAAACCATGGCTAGCAAAACAAGGAAAGAAGCATGATATCTGGGAAAAAGCCACAACTCAGGCTGTGTAACTGAGCAGTTGTATAAAAAGTGCTGCAGCTGCAGTCTTCAATATTATTTCTCTTCTCTTTCCTATGTATCCAACAATTCACTGAAGGCATGTGAAGCAATGCAGACATACAAAACAATATAGGTTGTTGATGAAAACAGCTTTAGTAGAATGCCAGAAAGAATCATGCTTTAAAACTTGCTAGGTACTACAGATCAATATAGAACAAACCAAAATAAATTAAAGACAATTAAAAATCACTCCAAACCCAGCCATGTTTTATGTCAATTAGCTCATGCTCAGTCCAAAACTGAATTCTGCAGGACACCACAAAACTGGTAAAACTCACTCATGTTATTTAATTAGTCCTGAAAAACTATTAGCTGATTCAGTCCCCAGTGGCATCACAGCAATATTATCAGCCACTTTCACTATGGTCTTTCATTCATTTCCACATCTCTCCTGCGTGGTGTATCTCTGCGTTTCAACCCTTTGATATCTACTTACTCTGTCAGATAATGCTGTCACACTATTTTGTGAAATCAGGAACATCTTCTCTGATGGCGCAGCACTACAAATTCTTAATTTCTTAAAATTTTGTTCTTTAGAATCTTGCACTCATTATTTTTTCATACTCTTTAAAGTGATTAAACAAGACTGGACTGTATCATTCAGTACAAAGTAACTAGTTCAAACAGGTGTAGCACAATTAAGACAAATGTTGAGCTATACCTGCTCCAAAAAAAAAGGTATTTAAAAAAAAAAAAAGAAAAAAAGAACTCTAATCCAAAACCTACAATACGTACCCTATGAGTATCAAAAATCTAATTCTGCTAACAAGCACTTTTACGTTAAAGCATATAAAGGAAACATTACCGTGGAAGAAATGATGGCACAACTAAGAGCTAGGTCCACTCATTTTATTAAGAATTAGATTATTTTTGTACTAACAATTTACTCACAGTCACTTCTACAGTAACAAAATCTTCCACATGGTTTTGAAATCAGTAAAACTTTGGAGATCCCCTCATTTTTCTAGTGAAACATTTCGGATTATAAAAAATATATTTTACCTAAAAATATAAGGTCAGCTTTCCTCATAGTGACATTCCTTCCTGTGGAAGGAGCATTCTGCTGTACTGGATGCAGGGTTAAGGCCACGCTATGGCTCAATATGTGGAAACAGATCAGATTCAGACAATTCATTTAACTGAAATGTAATAGTTTTATGAGATTCAATAGGTCATAAATAGACCATTTCAGTAATAGCTATTATTTTCTCTTTTGCTATGTACTTGCACTCAAGAAGAAATCAAATTATTAAATAGCAAATAATTGTAGAATTCTTTGTATTTAGAATTCCTTTCATGAAGTGGTCACTATTTTAAAGCTTTTACATTAGCAGCAACACCTGTATTAAGAATATCTTACTTTTTGAAGAATAATAATAAAAGGACTGCTGAAGAATAACAGCAAGCTTGCTGAAAGTTTAGGGAACTTATGTCTATCAGACATTTTTGACTGTTAAATCCTTTTATCCTTTTCTATTTTTAATAACAGAATGGAACTTGTTATTCATCATGTGTAGAAAATTATGTTAAAATAAAAAAAATTACAAAAAAGCTCATAGAAAATCTGGAATTATCTGATGGATGTCCCATGCATGCCCAGTGCTTGGCAATTACAGATTTTGTGAGCCAAAGAATATATTTAGACTATTGTGTTTAGCAGATAATTAATTGTTCTTGAAACCTATTCATATTTTTAGTTTCTAGACCATCCTACAGCAATGAGCTCCTCTCTTTCATTTCTACTTTATTACATCCTGGTGCCGATATTAAACCCATCGAAATTAAACATGAATTCTCATTTTATGTAAGGTTATTAAAAGGCATTGAAAACTTGTCATGCAGTTCAGAAGGAGCAGAATCATACAAAAAACCTTAAATGGATAGTTTTTGATCCACTGGAAAAAAAAATTCTAAATTATAAAGCCAAACAATTCAGTTACATTTCTCTCACTTTTCTCTCCCCCCAAAAAAATTTAAAAATTATTATAGATAAAAATGTTGTTAGAGAGATAACATGTTAGATTTCAATCCTGATGAGCTTTCAACTGAAACAAACTAAATAAAAGAGGACGGAGTTGTGTATTTAGGCTTTTTAAGCTCAAAAATAGTTAGAATTAAAAGATATCACAATGTAAAAGCACCTGGTACACGATAAGGAAAATTAGAACTAATAATTAAACATTATCAGGCTTTCATCATCCATTCTAATTTTTTTTGAGAAATATAATTGAGGATTTTAAATTCTAGGCTTATTCACAACTATATTATTCTAATTTAAAGGTGTTTTATGTATCTCATGATAATAAAGATTTGCCTATAAAAATATATTTTTATATATATAGGTAATGTTGTCAGTCTTGACCTTCTCTTTTAGGTTCTGATTTAGCTTTCCTCATGGTTTTCTAAGGTAGTGGTAGTTACAAATACTGTAGGCAGCATTGTGAAAGAAATAAAACAGACTGGTGAACTATATGGGCACAATCACTGGACTTCCAATGTTCTTTCAGTTTTAGGACCCAAACCCTGAACTATAAAGCAATCAAGGAAACGAGTGGTACTTCTGAACATATTAACTTTATGGCCTGTGCCACCCTTTCCTAGAATCCTTCTATTGTCTGATGTTTCTTTGTTAAAATCCTGATGCTGGATTAGAGGAATTCCAATTGAGGCAATCCCAAGCAAAAATACAGAGAGAGAGAGGATATAGAATGGATTGAGAGCAGCCCGGAGGAAATCTCAGGGATGTTGCTGGATGAGAAGCTCAACATGACCCAGCAAGATGTGCTTGTAGCCCAGAAAGCCTGTTCTGGTGTGCATCAAAAGATGCATTGCCAGCCGGTCAAGCGATTTCTCCTGCCCTACTCTGACTTCAACAGGTCCATACCCTTCTATGTTGGGGTCCCCGTAGCTGGACATAGTACTCCAAGTGGGGTCTCACAAGAGCAGAGTAGGGCAGGAAACCTGTTGAAGTGAGTGCAGAGGAAGGCCACAAAGGTGGTCAAAGGGCTGGAGCACCTCTGCTATGAAGGCAGGCTGACAGAGTTGGGTTGTTGAGCATGGAGATGAGAAGGCTTCAGGGATATCTTAAAGCAGCCTTCAAGTTCCTAAAGGGGACCTGCAAGAAAGCTGGAGAGAGACTTTCCAAGGTCTTGTAGTGACATGACAAGGGGGAACGAATTCAAAGTGAAAGAAAGTAGGTTTAGATAAGATATTAGGAAAAAATTTCTTACGGTAAGGCACTGGACCAGATTTCCCAGAGATGAGGTGGATGGCCCACCCCTGGAAGTTTTCAAGGCCAGATTAGATGAACAACTTGTTTTAGTGGAAGGTGTCCCTGATCAAGGCAGAACAGTTGCAACTAGGTCATGTTTAAGGTCCCTCTTAACATAAAACATTCTATGATACTATGAAATTGCTGCACCTGACTTATTTTTTTTCTGTACTTCAAATACTGGAGTATAGTGATGGAAATGGGATATATTTTCAGATATTCTTTAATATAATGTCTTTTCTTTCCTCATGAACACAAGGAAACCAAAACAACATACATTAGTAAGGGAGCAAGAGAAGTATAACATAAACAATCTGCCGCCTGTTTAAAATATTTTTAAGAAAATACTCATTTTTCCCTCAGATAGTTTGATTCAAAACACATTACAACCATTAGAGGTCTTTGCATATATTATTTCTAGACACAGCTATAGGAAAAATAAATAATGTATAGGATTAGTTGCTTGTAAAGTTCAAATGCCATCTATATTTCAATTTTGCTGCAGATATCCAGTGAAGACAGAAGCAAGTGCAAGTCTACAGTGTTTATCTTCTAGACTTTTCCATACCACATTGCCTTATTTTTCTCATTTGAATTTATGTTCATAAATGTTCACTATGCAGCCAGCATCACAATAACATAATTATTTATGAAATAATGCAGATTCCTATCAGAGCAGATACTTGGTAGAGGATCACTACACTGTTAAATTAACCCATTTTATGTGACTTTTTATTCAGCAGGCAATGCCTTTCAATCAGATCAAGAAAAAGAGAAACCAGAAACAGCATTTTCTAGAGTACAATAGTGTGACTTGGGAACAATAATAGTAAAACTAGATATGACAACTGTTTAATGCAGTACCTTTGACCTTACTCCATGGCACAGAATATTTGTGCTGATATCTGTATTATGCTTACTTGGAGTGAGAAAAAATTTATTGTGTTATTTCTTAATCATTTCCAATCTACCAAAAGAAGTAGCAATATGGTCCTGACTACATTTCACATACACATTGTCATCTCTGTAGCAACATTGGGGTAAATCATCAGTTAAGACATTGCAGCTCCACTTAAGATCATTGATGTAACAGAATTGTTATATTGATGGTAAAAGCATTTAACTTGCCACTGAAATAGTTGTGCAGCTTGCTTGTTGTTTCAGCTTTGGATATCCTTGAAGTAATGCAATTTGATGTCATCACTATTGCATCATGCAAGTGTGATGTTAATATGCTTTCTTGACTACTGAAACTTCACCAGTTGCATTAATGAATAGGAAAGTCTTTCCTATGCCCAATGAATTAAAAAGTTTCAAGTTTACCAGCTTATGACTGCTACAGTGCCAAGAACATTCTTTCAGTACAAAAATGTACACAATACCATGATTATGCATTGTCTGTCCTTGGCATATTCACTAATATCTCACCCTGCACAATGTCATAGTAATAATACATTTTTATCAGCTCTAACCAAATTAGATATTTCCTAGGAATAAAGTACAACATTGTTTTTATTTACAGGAAAGGGGTTTGTTTTATTATTCTGAGAGATAGGCAACTGCTAGTGACTTGGGATTTTGCTGTTATCCTTGATATGATTTGAAGACATCCATCTGACTTTGAAGACAGTATGAGGAAGCGAACACAGGATTACTTTCTGACTTAACAGCAGCTCTTTAGTACTGTGCAGTTTGATGCATTTTTGAAAAAAAACATTAATATGAAAGCAAACAAATATTGATAATACTGATATAATTACCTGTGATATAATTTTGAACTAGGTAACAACTTGATTTACAGTCAATTCTATATTTAAAGATGCCTTGTGAGTTTCATCTAAACTTATTTTCCTACATTTAAAGTTATTTTTTGGCCAATTGAGGAATCTCATTATTACAGAACATTTCACAGAAAAAAAAAGAATAAAATTAAATTGCCTTTCTTAAAATTTTTATTACTGTACTATTATTTTGATAGTAGACAGTCAATTTGAGCTGTTGCTCAGATTCAAGTAGTTTTTGATCACAAAGTTGCTATTATTTCTAACTAATACCCTTGATTAAGTCTAGGAATATCTTTGTAGAAATATTTGGTGCTGAGAATGACATAAAGCCCTACTCATGCTTCTAAAATTAGAATTCTGTATTTTTACAGAACAGTTTATTGTAGATATTTGAGGCAGGTCTCTCAACGTTTCCTAATATGGTCTCAAATATTTCTATAAAAAAGACGATATTAAATAAATTTACCTTTAGCAAAAACATATTTTTTAAAAAATCCCGCAACCTTTACTCCATAATGGTATTGGCAAAACTATTACTTTTCTTCTGGAATTTGAAAGTTCTTCACAAACATGTGAAAGATTTGAAAGCCATGGTAACAAGACTTATTCCATCTAGCAGTCACCTTGAGTTCATCTACTTTGCTCAGGTGACATAAAGGAAACCACTTTCTTATCTCACAGAATACCTGAAGGCTTGTTGAGAGAGCTGCATTCCCTGCTCTGACATGAGCATCATGATATGCCTGATCTCTCAGACACTGAAGCCATTAAACTGCCAGCTGCTGACAAATCACTCAGATTTCACTTGGCAACAAAATGTGACTGAGGTATCCATCCTCTCTTAAATAAAGCAGTTACAACTGCTCTGAACTAATTATTCATTTCTGCCTAACTTCAAATATTTAATATTTCCATCCTAATGTCACTGTCTTCTGGCAGATATTTCTTCAGCACAGAGCACACATTACCTGTGTTGTGTTGATGTTCATGCTGTTCAGTAGATATTGAATGTAGGCTGTTATGTACATGGTGTTATTTGTCACAGGGTATTACAAAAGGCACAGATAGCTTATGAGACAAAGCAAACTAGATCTATTAGTACTGAATCCTTGACAGAACATTAAATATCAGGATTTCAGCAAGTATGCAAATACAGTTAAGAAATCACATTTAATGTTTCAAGAGTGGTTTGTACTAGTTGTGATTTATAAGTGAATAAAATACACCCAAGAACAATTCCTTTCAATAGGAACATTCAAATTTCATTTGGGGCAAGGAAAAATTCCAGATTAAATGTTACAAAAAATAGTAGCGTTGGATGTCCTTTTTCCATCAAAAAAACAAACTAAGCTTACTTGTAAAATCCACAGGAGAGATGGGACTGCAAGACCACACAGAAAAAGTTGAACTGGTTTAAATTACTAGTTTGGGTACTGGAAGCAACACTTTACTGTACAATAGTTAGTAGTTAGGCCAATAATAGGCAGATGGCAAATGAGCAGAGTGAACTAGGCAATGTAACCTCCCCTGTCTTCCAAGCTTCTAAAGGGCCCCTTGCTCTTAGTCCATGTAGACTGAGCTCAGGGGTGAGCAGCCTCCAGATGTATTGCAGGACACACAACAGGTGTGATTTCCTTAGTTACTATTCACAGATCTGTCCCAGTGTAATCACTAACTTCAGAGGACTCTGAAATGTGGAATCACAAACCAATAACTGCAGACAGTGCTTGACAAAAAGTTCTGTAATACTGTGAGGGCTCCCCTCTCCTGGGATCTTCGCTATGAAGTTTCTTTCTGACACTACCAGCATTTATACAAAATTAAGGATAATGGAGAATGAGGATTTGAAAACAGGTTTTTTTGCTGCATTTGTTTATTTGGCTTGTGTTGATTTGGCCCCTTGGTATCTGTGTATATTTAATAATTAATTAGAGAGTTTGAGGCAAAAAGTTTTGTGTAACTTAGTGTTGATATGCAGTAACCAAACTATCCTTCTTATCTGGTCTGAATACATCTAAATCACTCCCTTATGCTTACACATTCTGTTACAAGTGAGCTGGCACTAGCAAACACAATACTGGTACAAATGCAGTAACTCAGATTCTCGAATATTTATGGAAGCTATACTGTATCAATTAACAAAGCTATATTAGGCAAAATAAATCCACCATCTAACAATTTTGATGGGTTGGTCTTGGCTGCATGACAGCTGCTCACCATGCCACTCTATCACTCCCCTTCTCGGGGAGGGAGAAAATAAGATGAAAAAAGCCCCATGGACCTAGATAAAAGCAATTCAATAGAACTGATGCTAAAAACTTTGGCTAATGAAAAAAAAAAAAAAAAAAAAAACACTCAGAGACTTGTTTGCATCTTTGAGTAGAAAGTATTTGTTATTCATGGTACCGGGAACGAGGCGAATAGCTTCTCTAAACTCGCTCGCTTTCCAGAACAAAACTTACATATTTATACACTTTAATAAACAGGAAACTATGAGTATGCCTCTTTTCTATGCCTCTTTTCTTCAAGTCATTTTACACTTCTTATTACATCAGTCTCTCTGTTGGAGAATGCGCAGTTAAGCACCCTGGTGGTCTTTTCCGTTTCTTCCTCACTTTAGGGGTCTCACAAAGTAGTCTTCATCACTGTAAACTTTCGACCTTATGTCTCGACATGTGCCCTGTTCACTTGTTTTTCACTATTTTGCTACTTAGTTCCATCTGGCAAGGCATCCTGTTTTTCTCTTCTTGCTACATTCTAATTGGTTACAAAGATTCTATAGTGAATAGAGTTAGTAATATATGGATATCCTTTTTCCTCCAATTTACGTGACCAAAAGCACCCTCTAATTTATGTGACCAAAAGCACCTTCGCAGATGTCCTGTTATGTTAGACAATTCATAAATTCTAATATAGGAATGGATTTCTTATATCAAGTATATAAATGGACTAATAATTCATATATTCTAATACATAAATGACTTTCTTATATCAGAACAAAAGCAAACATCACATGGGGAAGCAAAGAAAAACAAAATAATTATTCTTTACTTCCCATCGGGATGTGATGTCCAGCCACATTTTGGGAACTAGAGTTTCAGTATGCATAATGGTGGCTCCACACGATAAACATAGCAATAAATACCCATCTTTTCTTCTCCTTTCTCTTAGATTTTGTTGCTGAGCAGATGTCATATGGTATGGAATATCCTTTTGGTCCATTTGGGTCATCTGTCCCAGCTGTGTCCCGTTCCAAAACCTTTCCCACTCTCAGTCTACTGGCAAGGAGGATGTATTGGAAAGATGGCCTTGGTGCTGTGTGAGCACTGCTCAACAGAATCCAAAACACTGGTGTGTTTCCAGCACCTTTCTAGCTACAAATGTGAAGGTTGTTATGAGGAAATGAAATCCACCAAAGTCAGGCCTAATTCACAATGTATTATGGAAAAATTAAAATAATAGGTCTCCTCACATGTAAAAAAAAAAAAATCCTCCTTTTAAATAGACCAGGTGATATTTAGTTAAGGCAGAAATGCTTTCAATTTCCCCTGTTGCCCTCATTATCTATGAATATAGAAAAACAGTAATATAAAGTTTTCCTTTAAAGTATACGCGTCAGACATCTTTCATTTCATTTCACTAGGGGATGTTATGAAAATAGTGTTGATGCAGTGCAGATTTAGCTGGATGCTTGATTTATTTTCAAAATAAGATAACTAGTGTTTAGTTTATACCCAAACATATGAAACAAAAAAGGATTTATTGAAAGGTACAAGTGATATCTTGTAGGCTGGATAAAGTCAAGCAATTCAGAAATAAGGTGAAAATCTATCCTTATCAAATCTCATTATGTTTAGTTATTGAGTTTCTTATGGTATATGAAAAGACCCACTGCTCTGAGAGTCCCTGTGGAACTCTAACAAATCAAGTGTATATGTGAACCATAAATTCAAGTTTACTTTGTTTTAGATAAGTGTGGTATTCTCAACAACTATAAGCCTGTGGGACCAGATAGGATGGATACCAAAGTGCTGACGGACAATTGATGTCATTGAGACACTTCTTTCTATCACACTTGATACATTTTGAAGACAAGGAGAGGTCTCCAGTAACAGAGGAAATTCTTGCACTTGTCTTCAAAATAGGGTGATGAGTATATAGTGATGGGTATGAATAAAAGAGTGGTTAGCTGAACTTCAGTCCCTAGAAAATTCCAGTCCAGATCATCCTAGTCACATGAAGGAAAGGTAGGTTACTGGAACCAGCCAGCATGGATCATAGAACTATCAAAGTAAGATCACAGAGCTAAAATTTACCACAGATAAAAATGTCTGGATCCATGGATGAACAGAAAACCGTCAAAATTTATCACCTTGACTTTAGTAAAGCACTTGACACTGTCTCTCTCAATATTCTTGCATCCAAGCAAAGATGGCTTAATGTCTGGACTACTAGGAGGATGAAAATCTGCCTGGATTGTCAGGTTTTAGGTAGCACTTTTTTGTTTTTTTAACTGGAAAACTGTTAACAGAGGGATTTCCCCAGGGGTCTACCCTGGTACTCATCCTCTTTAATGTAGCTAAAGAGTGATTTGGAGGAGGAGAAAAAATGCATCCTCATAAAATCTGAAGACTGCACCTAACACGGGGGACTGACACCAGTTGACTTGTTCAGGAACTGGCCTGCCATTTAGAAGACTCGAGGCAATTCTACCCAGGAGAATCAGGTAGGAAATTCAGCAGGGGTATACATATAGTACTGCATCTATGAAAGAATAACAATACAGGCCAGGCACTCGCTGGGGAGCAGATCTGCTGAAGAAGTTCTGGTGTGATCTGTCAGTGGGAACAACAAACAGCACCCTCACTGTGCCAATGAGTAGCACAGCAAGGAGCTCAAGGGAAGTGATGAGCTCTTTTTGACTCAGCACTTTAAAACAGATCATCCAGGCTTAGGCCTCACAGTGCTAGAAACTTATGGATAAAAAGTTCAGTGAGGAGACACCAGAATGGTCAAGCCTGGAGCACTTGTCCTGAGAGGAGAGGCTGAGTGAGCCGTAGTGATTCATCCTAGAGAACAGATGGCTTCAAGGTAAGTGCCTACAAGGAACCAAGAGGCAGAGATACACTTTTAGTGAGATAAATTATGGGTAAGAGGTAGGGGTTATAAAGTGGAAATAGACCATTACAAAGTTGACTTACCATGAGAAAACCCAACATATTGGTCAGGCTTCACAGAGATTTTGCAATGTCTACATGCTTGGGAGTTTTCAGGACCCAACAGACTACAACCTTGGGCATCTTGGTCTGAATTAGATGTCCTACTTATTTTCGGCAGGAGATTGGGCTAGAGACCTCCTTAGGCCACTTCCAAATTGAATGATTTGATGATTCATGCCCACAACTTGCATCATATTAAAAAGAAAGAGGTGTAAAAAGTGATGTTTTCAGATGGTCTATACAGGAAGAAGTCAGTACGTTCAAGACCAATAATTCATTGTAAGAATTATGATGAGTATAAGATTCACCCCCACTAAACAGAGCTAGCTAAAAATTAGGGACTCAATTTCTTTTCATATCTCCTTTTCCACTCAGAAGAAGAAACTAATTATCTCTAAAGGATAACCCATGCCATTTTTAGATAAATATTTAAATTAAGTGGGGATAGATTATTCCCTGGATGTTCCTGTATGTCTTCATTTGCTGTAAAGAGAACATGCTTAGCTGTGTTCATCTGTATGCTTCACTTAAAGATGTCTATTACCAAACATAGAAATTACTGCTATGGATTTAATGTTTTTTTTACACTAAATAATCTGTATGAAAATATATGTAAGCTCTTCCTTAATAGATTTGAATAACATAACTTATCCATGAAGCTTAATAAAAACAGCAAGAGTTATTTTACATATTTATTTGCAGAAGAAAAAAAGAAGTTAATTGTCTTTTCAGCATGAACTTACTTGAGCTGTAATTGAATACTTCAGCACTCATAACAAAGAAAGATGTTGACGTTTACATCATGAAGTCATTTGGGAGGAATCTGCTGCCTATCTTCCTGCTTCCCTGTCACACATTCTGGTGGCACAGATGTAAATCTGTAGTAGCTGATAAGTACCTTGATATTAAGAACAAAGTTGGTTCTTATTTGTCTCAATTATCACTGTTCATCTTCACATTCCTCAGCACTTACAGCCAAACATCTAGACTTGCCTGACCTGTAGTCTTTAGGGAAATGACAGAACAATGACTCCATTTTATGGAGCGGGAACTGAAGGATTGCAGTAGCACATTCATTCTCACAATAACACAACATATTCCATGTCCTGGAGTACAAAGGTTACTACAGAATGATAGAATTTCCTGATTTCAAAGGGGCCAACAAGGATCATTAAGTCCAACTCCTGGCCCCACACAGGACCATCCACAAGAGTAATACCATGTACTTGAGAGCATTTTCCAAACACTTCTTGAACTGTCAGTCTTGGTGCTGTGACTACTTTCCTGGGGAGTCTGTTCCAGTGTCAATCCACTTCCTGGGTGAAAAACCTATTTCTCACATCCAAGCTAAACCTCCCCTGACACAACTGGAGACCATTCCCTCAGGTCCTGTCACTGGCCACCACAGAGAAGAGATCAGTGCCTGCCCCTCCTCTTCCCCTTGAGAGGAAGATACAGACCACAATGAGGTCTCTCCTCAGTCTCCTTCTTACTAGGCTGAACAGACCAAGTGACCTTAGTCACTCCTCCTTTAGACCCCCTCTAAAAGCTTTATATCTTACATTGTGGTGCCCCAAACTGCACACAATATTCAAGTTGAGGCCTCACCAGTGCATAGCAGAGTGGGACAAACCCCTCACTGGCTGGTGATGCTTTGCCTGTTGTCCTCCAGGACATGGTTGGCTCTCTTGGCTGCCAGGGCACTGCTGCCTCATATTCAACTTCCCATAGACCAGGTCCCCCAGGTCCCTTTCTGAAATGCTGCTTGCAAACCACTCATTCCCCGGTCTATATACACAGCCAGGGTTGCCCTGTCCCAGGTGCAAAATCCAGCACTTGTCCTTGTTGAACTTTATGATTGATGTAAATGGCATTAAGTGTGCATTTGCAACAGAGCAATCATGAACAATGTGAAGACCAAAGTTTCAATACCCTTATCCAATTAATATCATTGCATATTCTTTTGCAAAGAATTCTATTTTACTTGTAATTCAAAAAGTGGCTTAAACAATACCATTCTAGTTTGTCTGAGTGAGTTCAGTCTCACATCTCTAATAGCATAGTGTGTGACAGACCTCATCCTACTGGATTTAGAGCAAGAACCTGCAGAGATAAGCCAGTATTAGGCAGCTCTAAGCCAGGATATCTTGGGGGGGGGAATGTTTTATAGTGTATAAGAGATGTTTGAAGATGTAGGGTCTCAGGGTACTTGAAAGAGTATTTTTATACCTAGATTTCCTGGAGTCATGAGCAAGAATAGCCATATAGTTACAGACACCTTGGTTGCTAAATATAGATTCTTCTTTGCTTGAAATAGTAAACATTATTAAACTGTGATAATTTTGTAACAGTTTTCTCTAGCCTTCAATGTCCTCATGAAATAGAGAGATAAAATATTATCATAGATATATATGTATCTCAACAGCCTACAAGCATTTACTCTAAAAGGAAACAATTCTATTGAGCAAATGGAACTATTCCTGAATAAAGTTTGTAACATCAGGATTACGTCAAGTATTTCATATCAGTGTATAAAAATACTAGGATGAAAGGATGTTAGAGTTTCAAACCTCAGTTTGGAATTTCTTCAAAAATGCTTGGAGCCAACACCTTAGTGTCAGTAAAGATGCTTAACAAAGGACACAAAAGATGTGCATATCCTGATGTTATCTGCCTTAGGCACAGCCTTTTGTTCTGATCTCTTCCCAGCTGGCAGGGGGGTGGAAGACGGGCTCGGGTGGGGGAAGGGGTCGGTGTTTCTGGCTTTCTGCGCAGGTCAGGAGCTCAGGTCTCTGCAGAGTGAGGAGGATGGGGGACACACACACCGATCCCGGCATCACTGGATACTGGATTGTGTTCCTTTTTTCCCTTCTCCAGCTCGACCGTTTTCATCTGTGAGTGATTATAAACATCACAAAGATTGCCATGAGGAAAAGAGGAGGGAAAAAGCCCCGGATTCCTGCCCCTGCAAAGACAGGATTGTTGCTGCTTTGCTTTCCCATTTCTCACAGGAACCGACCTGGGAACTGCCCGCCATCACCCTGAGAGAGATCCCAGCTGGCCAGGCGCGACATCGCCACCTGCTGTCCGTAGATACAATTGCATTCCCTCCCCTTTGGTTTTGGGGGGCAGTCAAAAGACCCTTTAACTGCTTCTTTTGTCGTTTGGGGGAGGCGTTTATTACAAACTGTTGTTGTTTGGTTCTTTTCTGAATATATATGTATTGTGGTTAAGAACTGTTATCCTTTTATATATATATATATATATATTTTTCCTAATTTAAGTTCTGTTTTCTAAATTTAAAGGAGAGGGATTATTTTCTTGGTCAACATAGATATCTTAGTTCTCCCTTGAACTAAGACAAAGGAGCAAAAGAATATTTAGCTGGAACTATTTAGTTTAGAAATGTGAAGAACCTTTACAGATTGTGTTTCAGTTCAAGCTCTTAATGTTGAAAAAGTGGGAGGAGTGTATTTTAATGGTTTTTTCAGTATTAGCTTCCTCCTCTATCTCAGTGCAAGAAACATTAAAAGGGAAGGTATGCAGGTGAATTTCTATTGCTTTTAATTTGCACTTTCTTTCATGGATCTAATAATTTGAAGATGCAGTTTGGAAAACTTTCCCATTTAGACATTCACAGGATTTCTAGGTTTTGTCATTTTTGTCTTCTAGCAAGTTATCTTCTCTTTTTAATGTTCTTTTCTTCACCACTTCTCAGTTTGAATTTTCAGAAAGGCATATATGTCCCTTACTCCCTCTAACATCTAATGAGCAAACTTAAAGTAATGCAGTTCATCTTCCTGCTGCTTATTATCTGTTTCCTTCTTTTAAAATTCCAATACTTTTTTACCCTTGACTAAGAAGTAAAAATTTACAAAAGCAAAACCAATAAATGCTAATGCTAGTATTTTTACTATATACTCAGCAACTGAAATGGAAACATTATTAAACTATGTTCAGTAAGTGCCTTTTTAATTCACCTGTTGATGAAGTGAAGAACAAGTGTGAAAAACATGACAGTGCTCTCTTGCTGTCAGACCTGGTGCTATTCTGCTTAAAGGCCATATGTTCCATTCACTACACAGTAACTTTACTTTGAGCAACTTTCCCACATACTAGAGAAGTAACTAGAGATTACTCGAAGGCAGATTGAACAGGTATACATGGTAGAATTGGTTCCAACTGGATGACAGCAAGGCACAAGTTAGCTTTAAACAAAGAGAGAAAGAAAAAAAAACCCAACAAAACAAAACAAAAAAACCCACCCTGCATAAACATAGTAATAAAACTGCATTTCTTATTAACATGACTGTGGAACCTGCTATAAGACTGGTACTAAAAAAGCACTTATCAATCAGCATGGCTATTACCAATGTCTAACACTTTGTATTGACTCATGAATGTTCATAAACATTCATGCTTAAGGTAAAAATAATTGCTAAATAATGAACTAACAGATCACCTTGAGCCTTCAAAAGCTGTCAATTTTTTATTTTTTTTAACTTGACTAATGAATTTCAGAGAGAATGTGCTAGGTTCGTATAATGTGCAGTTAGAAGTGTTTATATGGGTTCTAACCAGGTCTAAAACAAAGCGTAGAGTAACTAAAGACATAGAAAATAGAAATGTTTCATCCAATTTTCTCCCACAAAAGATTTTTAAGTGCAGCACACATTGCATCATCCATCTATATGCCACTCTACTTGCTCTTTGTTGTGTCTCCAATGGTTCCAGCTGGAAAACACTTTGAAAACAACTGCACCTTGGGAACATATTTCCTATATGAAGCTAGGAATTTATTGTTAGTCAAATTAAAATCTTAATATGATCAAAACCTAGAAAACATCTACCTTTAATCCTGTCAGAATGATATCAAACTTATGTTTGCAAACTTATTCACAAGAGCATAGTCAGAGCTACCCTTTTGCTCTGATATTGTACTTGCACTTTCAATATCCCTCTGCTCAATGAAGCCAGACTTCTTCAACAAGAGAGACAATGGGGTGTCAAAGCGAGTTAGCATCTCAAGCTCTGTGCTGGGTGGTGTGTGGTGTTCAAGGTGGCAGTGAGGACATTCTTTTCTCCTTATGATCAGCAGTTTTTTATTCCAATGTCCTCTTACCTGCTTGCCTCTCACTGGCTTCCTGCCCACCTGGATATTGCACCACAGCCTTCCACAGCCCTGGGGGTCACTATACCAGCTGTCCAACAGTGACTGTCTGGTTTGCCCAGCTTCATCTATCTGCAGCTCAGGTCAAGTGACGCTCCTGTGGCCACTGGATCATTGTTAAAGCAATTTGGCAACAGCTCAGGCCCAGGCAAGCCCTCTCAAGCACTGAACACAGCCCAATTAGATACCTGTTGACATAACATGGCAGAAATCCTCTTCACTAGGCTATACTTGACTTCAAAACATTATGTAGAAATAGTAAGAGCTTTCTCTCAAGGTAGTGTTGATACATAAGGGTGTTTGTAAAACCATATATACATACACATACTTTAACCAACTTCTTAATGAAGACTAAGTTTTTAGTTAATTGTTATCCAGCTCTTAATTACTTCTCTCAACTAGAAGTACTTTTTCCTGGACTGAGGACTAATTGCCCCAGAGAAAATGATGAACCAAGACTGGTTCTGTGCAAAGGCTACTGGGATCCAGCATGACTTTTTAAGAAAGAGATACAAATAACTATTATACAAGTACATGACCTGGAAACAAGATAGACTCCTTTCATATAGGTTAAAGTTCCATGCCAAGCAAAACTAAGCTTTCACTAAACCTGCTCTAGTGTCCACATAACTTTTCTCAATTGCAAAACTTTCCTGGTTTTATACTCTGACATCCTTGACTTATTCCATACAGATGCAGTGCTGTTTCTTGTCTCCAGGTCAAACCAGCTTTCCTATAACAAAGCTCCATCATGCAAAGCCAGTTGGTTCTTTACACTGTATTCCCAGAGCTCAATTTTGTAGCAAGCATTATTATTTCTAAAATATTGCTATGAAAATATTCAGGACCTGGTCAAACTCAGCAAGTCTTCTAAACTAACAACTAAATTAAACTTTAAGAATTCATTTTAAAAACACCCAAGTGTCACCCTGTGGAGCCATGCAGATTTCAGCAAAAGAACTGAGTTCTTTAACCAAATTAGAAACTGTGCCGAGCTACACTGGTTGGGTGGGCCTAATTCAGTACCTACCCAGAACTTGTGACACTGATTTTGCTTTCACAGAGAAACTAAGGCACAGCACTGTGCAATTCTGGTATGATTTGACAAACAACTCCGGGAAAATTTCTTTTGAAATATTTGACTCAAAATGAGAAAATGTGTTTTACAGCTATCACTGTCATAAGCTTCTTAAATATATTATTTGTAATTTCATAGCAAAAATAGTAAAATGGAAATGTAATGAGCAGAAATTACATCAATGTGGTATCATAGATAACTGTGTTTTGTATGCATACATATATAAATCTAGGTAGGGTGTAAAGATTTTCTAGTATGAAGGAACAAAAGTAAAACACGAGATAAAGGTGATTCTGTATATATCATTTCTATGTGATATTATGAAAGTTTTTGTAAGTTTCTTCAAGATATTACTAAGATAAAAAAAATAAATCAGGGCAAGAAGCAAACAGCTTTTCTAGATTAAGTACAGATACTAATCAAAGTATTACATAACAGTAAAATGAACAATGGAAAGCTGAATTCAGTGGGACAAGCAGTCTACACTCTCTGTAAAGCAAACAGAATGGTTGAGGCATTCCCAGGTGTCATTCTATTAAAGGCAAACTAGGAATGGCAATGTCTGTGGCATCATTTCTCTGATGTAAATCCCTAGAAAATGTTGAGAAGAGTAAAAGACAAAAAGGAACATTGAAAAGAGGAAATGAAAACGAATTCTGGAAACTGACAGGTGGGGGAAGTAGAGTAAGTAAATTAACTCAAATATAAAAGTAATTATGTAATTGTAGGGGGGAAAAATCATATAAGATTCCAAAGAATAAGCCTTAATACTTATTGCAAAAGTTATTTGTGCATCTCAGACTCTAATAATAGAAAAAACATGAGATGCTCTCTATTGTGAATTAGATTCTAAGACATATATTATAAATAACAATTAGAATTAAGTATTAAGGACTATTAGAAGCTATTTTTACAAACATATTTTCTCTTTATCATGTGCACTTTAGTATACTGGATTATTCATTAAAATATACAAAGTCTAAAACATGGGAAGGAACAGGTAAATTTAGACTGAGTGACTTTCTAAAAAAAAAGAAAAAAAAGTACATGTTTTGTAACAGTGAATTGCTTGAATGATTTTACTGTATAAATCCCTGTAAATAGTCACCTTTTACATGAAAGAAAAAAAGTCACATAATACAATGATTCCCAGTAGTATCTACGGGTACACCAAAGCAAACATTTTCAAAGGGAGAGTAGGGAAGCAAGAAACACTCCCCTGAGTAATGGACAGCTAAAAGGGAATAACTAGAAACACTCTCTGGCTGCCACTCTGTTCAGATCTTGGAAGAAATAATCAAGCCTCAAACTATCCTTCAGATGTCTGCAATGTATGCCTTGTAGTCAATGCCTTTTTCCCCAAGAGCAGAAATCTTTCTTTAGAAGCAAAATGTCTATACTGCCATAAGCAGACTGAGCAAACAGTAAATTATTATAGAAGTGAAGCTGAATAACACAGGCATTTATGTATTTAGCCTCTTAAGAACCTTGTTTCTCATCACAGAAGTGCTGCAGACCTATGTGGTGCTGTAACATGATGTTTGACACAGAAAGACAAAATGTCACAGACAGTTCCTTGGCACTTCGTTGCCACAGCTGTACAAATGGACTATATGACAGCACATGCAGCTGTGATACTTATTGATAGTTTAATGCCTAATGCATGTTTGAAAGAGATTTGTTTTACCCCATGTATGGTTTGATCAGACTATTAGGTCTATATTGTAACACCTATAAATTGTGTGATTTTTATTTCTGAACATGAGATAAACAGTCTACTCAGAACTGTAGTGAAGTGATATAGACAAAATAAAAATCTTCTGTAAACTCCTAATAATTTTAGTGAAATTTAGGTCACCCTCATGGACCTTCTGTGGGTGTAAAATGTTTTTCTTCCTATGTTCCTGTAATTTACTTAAAGGCAAGTGTCAGTGAAGGGGAAAAGATGCACATTTGAACCATAAGGACACTTACAATATCAACCATTGACTTAAAAAAAAAAAATATGGATCTACTTAGTGGTAAAACTACTATGAGTCACCATGTTACTTCATAGGTTGGAATCATTTTTAAGACATGATGCTCATGCTGTCAATGACTGGTGATCAATTACAATTTAAGAGCTTCTAATCTACTGACATCCTAGCTCTTAAATGATTAACTATAAGTTTGCAAGAGAAATTATTCATGAAATTGTACTAGGAAGAAGTTAACATTGACTGTATATATATGTATATATATATATGCATTTTTCTTATTAAAATACTCCCTTTATGTTTATTTATACTTGATATTTTTTTAACATTTAATACATAATAAAAAAACCAGACTGAGGATTCTGAAGACTGGAGTGTGAGTAATTGGGAAGAAAAAGTATGTTACCCCATAAAATCCTTGATTTTTAGTTCTATATGGAAGAAATATGTCCTCTGGTAGAGTAAATCAATTTTTTCCAATTAAATAGTTTAAAACTTTGCTCATAGAAGGAAAACAAAATAAATAGGATTATTTAGGATTATTTTAATTTTTTGAGAACATTACTTCTATCTTGGATTTCTTCTTGTAGAAAGAGGATAAATGAAAACCAGAAATATAGACTTTTAAGAGTCTTTGATGTACTGTTTACATCGGTAGCATTAATGATTACATATTTCTTCTCCTCGGTACTTTTTGGAACATACCTACTAAAATCAACAAGCTAATGTAAAGGGATCATCCCATCAGACTGAATTAGATAGTAACATGATTAGTGCCATACTGATATATATTGCTACATGAGGGGCTGTCTTCACTGAGACTGCTTGTGTCTTCCCATTAGTTCATTTGAACACACTCCACACAAAGATACCTGGATGCTAGGGCTTTAAGGCCATGTTAATGTAGAACGAACTGAAGCAAGTGGCATGAGACAAAAATACCACATTTCATTAGTATACCATAAGCCACATATTTATTCTTATGTATTTATTTTTAGGATAACAAAGTATCTGATTTTTCCAGAATAGATGTCTGAACTTCAGCAAACAGCCAGTCACTGTCATCTATTCTGACTTCTTATACTTCAGTTCCTCTGCACACCACAGATTGTGCTCCACAGAGCATGAGTTACCTTCAGGTACATTTTGAATACAAACTTAAACCAGACATGAAGTCAGGGTAGCAAATGTGTTTAAAAGATATAGTAGGATAGTAGGAGACATTACTGCCTGACATGTTTAACCACAGGTTTTTTAAAAATGCACGTGCAGTCAGTGGTCTTTTACCACTACTTCCGATGGGATTTGGTGTTCATAGACAGAAAGATACTTTTTTACTTTTTAAGGTCCATTCTACAAATAGATAACTGAAAAAGTTTTGTCAATCATGGGAAAATGTGAGGGGAAGAACAAATGTGATCATTGTCACACTGGATGGAGCTAAATTTTGCAACATTACTGGTTTTCTCTGCTGATTGTTCATGCTGATATAAAAAAGATTGTAGTTTATTAAATAGAACTAATGATCATTACTACCTTTTTTACTAAATATAAAATATTCACCTCACAAATATACCTCATAAAAAACATGACAAAAGCAGCTGAACGAATGTATATACTGTATTCAATTTACAGCCTCATTTACAAGGCTAAGCAAGGGCAGTGTGGCAGTGACATGTAGACAAGGATCAGAATGGGGAAACAGCTACAAGACATCCATTTTTGTAAATACACTTTTCATGTCTTACTCTCCTTGCTTAATATTTTTTTTTGTTAAATATTCCTTAACATGTTTGATTTCTATTTTATGGCGATCTCTAGAGAGCATCCAAATGAGTATCAAATTTCATTATGATATATTGTACTATTATAATGCTTATACCGGTGTTATAGATTCATTTTTTACTTTCTAACCAAAGCTTCTTGCTTAAGTGACTCAACAAAAACATGATGAGATTTTTGGGAAGTAACAACAGGTAATATAAAATTTCCTGAATTACTGTTGAACTTCCCTTAAACTAATCTTTCCAAATGCTTGGGTTTTTGTCCTTTTTCTCTTATGGAACTTTTGCTCATGGAATTCTTATGCTTATGAAAAACAGTACTAGGTGCATGATCTAGCTCTGTGCAAAACCAGACTGCATGGATTCTTCTATTTGTCTTCCTAAATACAATAACCAAGACTTATCCAACTCAGAGTATTCTGTGATTCTGTGAAGCCTGCAGTATCTAATGATTACTGCATAGTTCTAGCTAAATATTATGCACTGTCTTCTCAGTGTCTATGCAGCAAAATAGCTTTAGCCCACTATCTTTTTTATATGAAGTTGAATTCTAATGGCAAATTTACAGACTATGGGACTACAATTCTAAAAAGCTTCCGCTTAAATACTCTGCAGTGGTATTTCTCTGCTAGTGTAAAGAACACAGTCCTTTTTTGACATTATTTGTAGTTACTAGTAATTAAAATGTTTTGTGACCTCAGAAAACATTCTCTTAAAAGCTTTGCAAATTTCTTTCTCCAAATAGAAGTTGTGCTCTTTAAAATATTTTTTATGAAATCACATCTATCTTTCTGAAATACACTTTAAAACTGATTTCAGTAAGCCAGAAAATGATTATGGTGATCTAAATCTTCAGTTACTTTACCCTTAAGTCTTTCATCAATATGTTTTTACCATCTACCATATAAATACTTCATTGGAAAAACAAGTAAGGAAATTGCAGCTATAGTTCGTGGGACCTGGAAGGTTCTCCAAGTCAGCTATTTCAGTTGATAACTTAATGTTTTATGGATTATTGGAAACAGTCTATTTATTCTCAAATTCCCAATCATATACTAAATAATAATAATGGAAATAATGTGAATTATTTGCAGCTATCGGTATGGAATATATGCTGTAATTATAAAAAGGAAGTACTTGCTTAAGTGAATCATACTGATAAATAAATTAACATCACTAGGAAGTGGTCACCTTCAAAATTATGAAAAACCTCTGTTACACTAGTGAAAGTCTTCAGACTCAATGAAAGTCTTCAGATCTTCAGACCTGAAGATCTGTACGCAGACTCAATATCTGAGTCTCCTCAGTTTTTTCAACTCCTGAGTTTTTTCAAGGGAGTTGTATTCTACATTAAGATGACATCTGTAATAAGAAATAAACTACATAGCTTATTTTATCATGATTTAAAACATCAGATATTTCTGCAGACAAAAGAATATAAAGTAGAAAAAAAAAAAGCATTAAGCTCCGTGTTATTCTTGGAACCAAGGGAAAAATGCCAAACTGAAATATACACTATCTGTAAATACAAAAAGTGCCATAATTCTGCAAGAAAATGCATGGGAAATTTGCCCTTTAACTCAACAAAAAATGTCATGATATTTGCAGGTTGGAGAAAATAACCCCTTTGACGAGAGCTCTTTGACACATTGTTAAAACATGCAGTTTTGATGTTGCTTGCAGTGCCATTTAGGTCTCAAGTCATTATTCAACTATGGACTGTGCAAGCTAAAACACTGCCTTTCTGGGAACAATGATTCCATGATGACAATAATGGCACAATCACACTTACTTTCAGACCAGTAGTCACCTGGTACTGGCCTTTAAAGAATTTGTCTGTCTTCCAAAATCTTCAGTGTAGATCTTTTATCCTTATGTGGCATAAAATAAATCCTTAGGAAAAATCTGTTTGGCCTGAAATAAGAAGTTTTTATGAGACAACTGTCAATGTTTGGAGAAGACATATACCTCTACTGTGATAAAAACAGATAATCTATAACTCCTCCTACAGTTAAAACCACAGATGGAATACACCTACAGATAGTTCTTCTGTACGTATGTCAAATTGTTCTCCTCTACCTTATTTCAATCCAAAGTTGTTTACATCTGGACAAATACAATTCTCTCACACACTGTTCTTATATGATAAAATATTAATTGGATTTGTCTTGTCCTAAAAGAAGTGGTTTTCAAGAATTGCAAAATACTTGGGCTACTCATACATGTAAGCAGTATAGAAGGATAAGAATGTACAAAACAATGAGAAAAAAAAGTATCTTGCTCTTGGGACAGAATTGTATTTGTACCACTCCTGAAAGATCTGTAGGCTCCGTGACCTCTTCCTGCATGTGTACATGGTTCTCACTGTCAGAAAAAGTTCCCCCATCTCTACAATATTTTTCCATTGTATCCTATTGTAGTCACCAAGAATATGAAGAGTATTCCCTGTTTTAAGAAACTTTCATATACTTGAAGACCATATTATTTCCTTCTCTTTCTCTCTCTCACACACAAACACACACACACATATATATATATATACACACAGGAGCCATTCTATCTTTCCTTAACAGGACTGTCCAGAATTACACAGATTTCTCTTGCTGGAATCTTACAGATCCCAGGGATCACTGAAGCATTACTCATAATTTTTTGGCATTTACTTCTGCTTGCACAAGCTGTGCAACAGTAGAAACACAACATTGATTTCTGCTTCATTTCATGAACTATTTCAAAACTTTTCTGCAGACCAAGTTATACAGTAAATTATTTCTCTGTAATTATTTTAAATATGCTACCCATGCAAACATTTTTATTGGATAACAACTTTCTCACCTTTGGGGCACTTATTCAGAATTGTATAAAATCTTGTTTGTTTTTGTTGGGGTTTTTTTGTTACCTTCCCATACCTGTAGGCATTCCCAGTTTTTTTTGTTTGAAGGACATTTTAATCGGCATACTGATGTGGTGTCCTGAAGTAAATAAAATTGCAGAACAGGACTGGATCCAAGAGAGTCACAGAACCCTGTTCAACATATCCTTCTCGTCTGAAGCTGTGGAATTATAATTCTTCCATCCCATAGATGAGAACAGAAAGATTTTAAGAAGAGAATACATACTTATCACCTCTGTAATCTGCCTCACAGCATCTAGAATCTGCCATGTTGAAAGAGTGAGGGCAATTTGAATTAGGACACACTTTGTTCCCAAAGAGACATTGCAAATTGCAGAATTTAGCGAGGATACATCATATCTACTTACAGGCTTCACTGAAGTGCCAGATATGGTTAATACAGTGTGTCATAAACATACTGAATGCTATTCTCCTTCAAACAAATAAGTCATAAATCATTCCTCTGTCATTGCACATTCTTACTGCCTACAAGCTCCAAAAGCAAAACTCTGTACGTGTCAAATCTGTGTTTTGGTTGGCAGTTAGGGAACAAGAACTGCAGTGAATGAGTCTAGCTGAAGTCACATTAGATCATGGTGTCATACCCACAGGAGTACTAGAGACATGGTCTGACCGCTTGAAAAGGAAAGAGTGTGACTCAGGTTTAGTGGCCTGGAATAAGGTGTCAGAGAGACATCCATTCCAGACAAAGTATTACTTGAGTGTGCAGCAGGTGTAAAATCATTTTGAATCAAAATGACAGTGTTCTGCTTTTCCTGAGTCCCATGTATGGCAGTTCTGCTCTGGTAACATGCCAAGAACAATATAATAAAATAAAGAGATGTAGGAACAACTTTGGGGTAGAAAAGACACATCCATCTAACAGTGAGCAGTGGAAAAAATGGAGATGAAAGAAGAGGGTGGCTCTAAACAGGAGCATGCTAGATTCAAGAAGTGCAGCTGAAGGTCAGATATTTCTATGCAGGATAGAAAAATGAGAGCAATAAGAATGAGTATTGTAAGTACTTTAGTCCTAACAGGGCATATTAATTTAGAAATGCTGACTATTGCAGAGAATCAGTCTTATTATTGCAATTTTTCTTGAGTAACCATCACTTTATGAACATTAGGAAAAGCAAAAATATTTTATTTTTGAGATTAGATGTAACCTTCACTGCAGCAATTTATCAAAAACAAGAAACCCAAATTCAGGAGCACCCTGACAGTTCCAGGTACAGAGGAAGACACTGAAACATAGCAGCAGCTCCTGAATATATACAAAACAATCCCAAGGTGTTTTGCTATCTGAATATTACTTTCTCCTTATTAACACCTGTCTTGACTGGAGCAAAGCAATATATGCAGCAATTTTCATGGGAGTGGAGGAGCAGTTGCAAACCATCAATTTCATCATCTAGGGATTATCAGATTAAATGCATTCACATGAATTGCTTCTGACTAGAAATTCTAGGATTCAGTTTAATAACGGCTCCTAACTGAGAATTTAGTAGTAACCAATATTAGTCTAATAGAAAAACAGCATGCTACCTTTAATGATCAGAAGGTTTTGAAAACTCAGACCTCATTTGAAGTCCTAGCATGAGCCTAAGACAGGTCTGACACAGCCTCACTGAAAGCAGTCTACAGTTCTGCTTAAGAAATACCAACATTTTTTGAACCCTCTTTTGTTCCTCTGGAGGTGATACTGTACTTTAATATATTCTGTTAAGAACATTCAACCTTATGACCATAGTGGACTTCGTATCTACTATGCTACTTCAAAAACTACCAAGTTGAAAGCAACTTCTTGATGTCTTCTGCTGTTCTCCACACCAACTGTTCAAAAAGGGTGTTGTGCTTTAGGAATGGTACTCCCCAGTTTAGTGGCCCCACAGAGACTCTCCAAATCACACTGCCACTGACTCCCTCCCCTCAATCCCTCTCCCCACTGGGAGATGGGACTGGAGAGGAGAATTTGAGGCACAAAAAGTGAAGATCACAGGTTGAGATAAGAACAATTTACTGGAATTGAGATCAGAAAACTAACAGTAAGAGCAACAATATTAATAACAAAAGTGTACAAGAGAGAAGTGAGTGATTCACGTGCAAGATGCTCAGAATCAACATTACCAGCTCGCTACCTTCACCACACTTACTCTACTAAAAGACACCTCTGCTCCCTGGCAGAAACTCTCTTGCCCCTGCCCAGCAATGACATAAAGTGGTATAGAATAACCTCTGGACCTGGCCATGCTCCCTCCTGGCTACTGCAAAACCCTGTCCCACCCAACAAGCTCAAAATTTTCAGGAACAAATTCAGTGCATGCTTGCTATCTTAACTTAGTTAAAAATGAGTAGCAGACTACCATCCCCGAGAAGCTACAGAATTTCCAAGATTAAGATCTATACTACGTACATTTTTTCCCAACAGAGATACAGAGTAATTTTAACTACATTTCCTTAGTTTCTCAAAATAATAATAATAAAAAGCCATATTTCCATAAATGATTAATCCAATTGGGGTTTATGCTGTCCAGAGTGATTTTCTTTCTCCCTTTATTTTTTGTTTTAAAACATATTTCTGGATAAACTAAACACAGATAGCTTGTGACCTGCTTACCCACCATCTCTGTTTTTAATTCCCTCAAGGTTATTTTTCGTCTGCACTACCCTTTTTGATGAAAAAAAAAAAAAAAGAGGATAAGAAGGAAGGAAGAAATGAGTAATTATAAGCCTAAGCAATATGGAACTCATTTAAATGAAAGAGAGAAAAAAAATGAGCACCAAATGAGAAAAGAGTGAAAGTAAGCATTTCATTGAAGAGGGGAGTTTAGCTGACTAGAAGGGTCAAATTCTGATACCCAAGAATTTGCTGTGTGCAGCATCTTTATAGAAAATTTCCTATTTGGTTGGTAGAGGAGGAAGAGAGAAAAAATGTCAGAGTAGTAAAAAAAAGTCTCAGATTTTCATGTGGAAACCCTGTATTTTCTCATTTGTTTCCATAAACCCAGGGAAGCTCACTTCAAACAGCTAATAATGAATTTACCATGCTTCTCTGTTAACACAAGGTACTGAAAACTGTAGGAAAGTAAGTAGGGATAAACATAACACCACACAAACTTCTCAGAAAGAAGGTTAATATATTCCAAATCTCCCAAAACACAAAAATCAGTCTCATTTTCCCTTGCCAGCTAAATGGCAGAACTACTCAACCATTTGTGATCAGCATCACTGAACTGATCATCTTTTAAAAAGGTATGCAGTGTGCCAAGAAAAGCTTTTTCAAGATTTAAGATTCAGAAAGGATATTTTTTTTTTTAGAATGTCTCAGCTACACCAAAATAAGGAATAAAAGCTCCACCCATGTGAAACATTTTTCAATATGTACAATTAGTGACCCAAAAAGTCAATAGATTTGAATTCTTATCTATATTTCTTTGCAACTTTGATTACACAAAAGTTAAATGAGTTCAATAGCGTATTTTAATACTTCAGGAGTTCATACCAACCTCCACCTGGGTGACAGAGCTTATTTTACTTGCATACCTGAAAATGTCTTGCTCTGTAGCATGGTAATATAATACAATCCCAACCCTCAGTCACATTGAGTAGAGGTTACCTACAATCCAGTGAACTTAATTTCAGTCAATAGTTCACTTGTGCTACTCCTTTGATTTTTTTTCTTCCTTCTGTCACTCCCCAGGGGTTTAGAAAGATGCTAGGGAAAAACCAAGAAGCACTTTTTTTTCCTTTTGTGTATCTCTTTCAAAATAAAAAGGAAACTGGTATGCAAAATGAAAATCTCTGTCCTCCTTTAAATTGTCCATACCTGAAAGTTCCTTTGTCCCTCTTGGTCAATGTTACTCCATTCTTCTCATGTCTCTCCTGCCTGCAGGTTACTTCAAAAGAAAAGAGCTGTGGGGTCAGGTTACCAATCAACCACTGTCCTGCTAAGCAATCACTACCTTATTGATGAGAAAAAAACCAATCTATTCCAACAGGAACTGTATCTCTTTACATTGTCCGCAATCTGCAGGAATTACGTGGGAAATGTTCAAACCCTGCAACTTCTTTTTGACAATTTTTTGAATGTTTTTTATATTTTTAGATCTAATTGTTTTTCTATACCACATGGCATTTCTGCTGTGTGATGTACCCAAGCTGCTTTAAAACCATCTCTTCAGAAGGGGAAATGACCCCAAACGGGTGAGAGCAGACAGTAGTTGAAGAGCAGCACATAGTACTGACATTTTGTGAAACACCTCCTTTTAAAAACTTCTGCTTTTCTAAAATTTTAGAATGTTTAGGTTGTTTTGAAGCCCACAGAGAGCAGGGGAGACTGGTTATTCTATGTGATCCAAATTTAGAGGAGTTTTAGACACAATTACACTTTGTAGTGTAAAGCCCTATGAAGAACAGCAAACCTGAGTATTTCTCTAGTCTTATCTAGAAACTGCAATTTATATTGCTCACCAAGTAATCAGTAACTTTGCTTTTGGAATCCATTTTTTGCTATGTTGGTTATTGCCACTTTTGAGAAAACACTGCTTAAGACATTGTTAACAGAAGACTTTAAATCTCTAGAGTATGTGCCAGTCACATATCAAAGGGAATCAACAAAACCTTAATTTAGCACAGGAGCCCAAGGGGCACTGTGAGCCTACACTGCAAGCCTACACTGTAGATACAGCATTTTTGAAAAGTGCCTGCTTTGTTCTGTTCCATTCTAAACACTTCATATTTAGTCTACCTGCTTAGACCAACCATGCTTTCCTGTCTGTGCAGAAAATAATGTGCTTCTTTCCAAAAGTCAAACATCTGACCTGAGTAAAGAATTTTGTGCCTGAAAGCTAATGTATTCTATTTAATATTTTATCTAAAACAAATAGTGCCATGAACTTTATAAGCTTTGGGGCTAACTCTCTTAGGAAAAATTACAGATAATAGAAGATAAAATTATTAAAGGGTTTAACTTAATTTCTAACCTGCCTACACATGATTCCAATAGTCCTGGCAACACAATTTTTTGTAGAGGTTCACTGGATCGTTTTATCCTAATTGGCATCCAGGCATTTCTTGGCTTCTCTCCCATACAATTGTCCTCCTAAACTGTGCGAGGCAGAAAGTAAAGGCTCTCCACCTGCGTGGATGAAAAATTTCCTCAAATGTGAAATAATCTCAAAAGGATAAACTCAGAAGAAATAACAACATCTAAGCAGAAACAAACTTTAACAACTGAATAAAAACCGGCTATGTTAGCCCAAAATCTTATTATGCCCAGAGAACACACCTTACGTTGAGCCAAGAGTTTAATATTTGACCAATTAAATTCTTCACAGACTAATTCAAATGCAAAAATTAGTTATAATTTATCCATTGTCAATTATGGCAGCACAGCCTAAATAATGTAATTAATTTAAAAAAAAAATAATGAAAACACCACCCTGAATTAGTAATGTAGATACCTGGTCATACATAAACCTATTCGTATTCACCCCTTTTATTATACCTACTTTTCCAGTGCCCCTCTGGGCCCCAGGGCTAAAGTTGGTGTTCCTGCAGAGGGGGACACAAAGAAATAGCAACATTCAGAATTCACCGAGATGATTATGATATTAATGAGGTGGAGTGAGTTTCATCAGTCTTGAGTCCACTATTGGTATTATTTTTGTATGGTTTTAAAGAGCCTGTTCAAGCACTCTTCCTTTCTTATAGACCCATGAGTTAGTTACACAATGACTGCTTAATATTTTTAGGTTTTTATCTTATATGGTAATCAATATGTTGCAGAGCAGATATTAACCTGTAGCAGTGTCATTAAAGAATTAGTGTTAAGATGGCTTCTTTTTGAACACTAGATATTTTTTTGCAGTTATAGCTGTTTCACTTGTAACTTATGTTTTCCAGTTATAACATTTATATGAAAGATTTTTCAAATTCAGCAATTTTGGATAAAGGAAAAGAGTACTGTACTGCTCGCTTCCCAGAACTGGATTTCAGCTGCCACAATGAAACATCTCTAATTAAGTTTTACAAGGAAATTACTAACATTGATCACTCTGATATAAAACCAGAAGTGAAACTACAGTTTTGGAAAGTAATATCACTGTCTTCCTTTTTTAAATAAGTTTTAACATAACTTGAGCATATACCTAATTTTCTGAATGCTTAATTTCTTTGACAATATTTCCTTTATTTCATCCTCTTCTCTGGGGAAATTAGGTATTTTATAATCCGTAAGAGCAATGTTCCAGCTTTAAGTCTCAAAAAATAATAGCATAGTAGTAAATTCTGATACGATATTAAAGAAAATATCAGGTTTTACTACAGGTAATTACATAATTTTAAAATTATTGTATTTTAACAATAGCCTAGCATTTTTTTGAGAACAATGCTGCTTGTTGTAATGGGGAATTAGCATTCAATAACTTCCCTAAACTATGACTATAATCCAATGATAAAATAAAACATATATTTTCTTATTCACATGTAAGTTGGAGCAACTTTTCTGCAGCTCAAAATGCTCAAGTACCTTAAAAATTAAACCTGATTTAATCTGGATTACACAAAAGTGGGAATTTAAAATCAGCTTAATTTGACAGATGTGAATCTCAGAAAGCTACAGAGATTGTCTATTCCTATATGCCTGGGTTGTCTCTATTTCAAGATATAAGATGGTACATTAAGAATAGATTAATTTAAATAATTGCAACACCCATACAGTTTCATGGGAATTTCCAATGAGAAATGGGAAAAAAATATGTTTATTATATACCACCTCTTTCTATAACAACAGGCAAATGTCACTTCCTATCTCATTCTGTTGTCAAAAGCACTTTTAAAACAGAAAAGTTCCTTAAATACTATAGATACTTTGTTGGGTTTTTTTTGCCTCTGAACTTCTATTCACAAATGAACAATACAGATTTAATATTTTATATACACAGCACACTTTCCACTCTAGTAAGGCAGGAAACATAATTATGAAGACATATTTTAATATTTAATTTTGGCTGAAAGTAAACATAAGAATATAATGAAGTTACCTGGAAAAAAGTCATGCCCCAGCACCCTCTTTACTGGCTAGGAGACACATTGCATTGCCTTGCCACACAGAAACTGCGTAGCCTTCTGTGTCTTCCCCAAAGAATGCAACGTGTAAACATGTTGGATATACCCCTCAGTAACTAAACTAGTGGCTGTGGAACTAAACTGACTGCTGAGCTCTTTCTGCTCACAACTACCATGCTTCATCCTTTTCCTTCTGCTGGTAAGAGAGAACACATTTTCTGAATTCAGGGTAGTTTAGAAGGTGCACAACTGACACACATCCTTCATCACTCCATAAAATGAACTGTTGTTACAATTACTCTGATTTTTTCTGCACCTGGAAGTTTTGATCAGAAGTTTACTGAAACAGATTGAATTTAATGAGAAAGAGGTTTCAGCAAACAGTTCTGTCTTTGTTTTCATGATATTGTGTTGCTTCAGTACAGTGAAAGAAAGGACAGAATGCCACATGACAAATCTTAACACCAAAAAACAAGTGAATATTTCAGGAAGTAAAAGGATATGAGTAGGAGGGATGAGTAAGCATGACTCAGTTCCACATTGATCTGTATTTGACCCTGAAGAGAAAGCAGAATTTCAGGTTTTAGTATTGCTCAAATTTGATTAAAAATCTGGTTTTTAATGCATTTTTCTATTTTACGTGGTCGTATATAATGCAGCTGGGTTACACTATGTCCTCCACACAATTCAACATTGCAATCATACCACTGTATTCTGTGCTTGATAACATGTTTCACTGCTAGCAGATATATATTTCAGAAGACCCAAAATGGGTACTGGCCATTAATATGTTTGCCACAAAATCTTTTAATTCTGTACACTATAGTTCCAAATGTCCCAAGTAAATTACTTTAAATCACTGTAGTAAAGGAAAAATTACAGTCCCAAAATTATAAGTGAACTTATTTAGTTCTGTATCTCATCACCTTTGCCTGGGACTTCTGGGCTGGCTAGCAAAAAGTAACAGAAACCAATTGCACACTGAAGAAAAGGAATAGATGATATATATAAAAAAAATTATATATTTATATATATATATATACACAAACTGAATACTTGCTAAGAACATCGCCTCTCCAGGAAAAAAAAAAAAAGTGTAATCTAACCTAACTCTTGAGCAAGAAATATTTTCTATCTCTAAAATAAAGAAGATATAGATAAGAATGAAAATCAAAAGCTCCTGCATACTTTAACTTCTCTTGGGGAAAAAATGAACTGTGTTTTAATTGTATGCATGGTATATATGCTGGTTACAAGACTGGGAGTCTTTGTGAGATCTGTAGGTAGCATCATAGTGCAAATAATTTTCTGGGTTTGATCAGCAACTTTCAAAGCTTAAATTATTGTCAGATAATATCACAGTAAAAAAAAACATGAAACAAATTAAGAAGGACAAAATCACACATAAAGAAATTCAGGAGAAAAAAGAATAGGAAAGAATGTATTAATGATTATAGTACTTATAAAATAGTGTTTGCTTTTAGAAATTAAAGACAAAAAGGAAACACTTCAGCTTCTTTTTCTCTTTGCTATTTCACCTAATGTTAATGTAAATAGTGTGGATTTATTATTTTTATTCAGCTGTACTAGAGGTTTATTGAAAGGTTATGTGGAAACTGTGGAAACCATCCCTGAAGTCTCCAATCCCTTGGAATAACCTGTCAAAAAAAATCTTAAGAATTTTTATAATTTTTCAAAATGTTGTGCTTTAGACTAAAACCATAAAGGCATTCGATTTTGACCATTTCGATGTATAGATGCTTCATAAGTGTCCATTTCATACTCTGAGGTTAAGAATTTCCAGGAAGAGACTCTACTGGCAAATAATTACAATACTAAAAATGATTTAGACAAGCTTTTTCTTGCAGATTGGCAGGACCTTTACAGTTCTGCTAAAGAAAAACTTCTACATGATGACACTATGTTTTTTCCCTAAGTCTAGTTCTACCTTGCAGCTGGTTGTGTATGCATTTTAAAGCTGGCTACAACCATAATTTCTATACTAGAATGAATGGAAAACAATTTTAATAATATTAATTATATATTAGTTAATTTTCCAAATGTTTGTACACTGAGAAAACTACATAAGCGATATAACTAATTTTACCTTGGATGTGATGAGCAACATCATTAAAAGAAGCTCTTCTTGGAAAACCACATCACGTTCATGCATTTCTATGAGCACAGCCCTAGAGTGCATCCTGTATCATCATAATGGTGAAACTTCAGCCTTATAGGTATGAATATATCACTGTGAATGTGTCAGCTTTGCTTCAGAGGCAGTTCTACCAAACATTCTTGCCCTTTATCTCATATACAGCTCACAGTTGCTCTTGTCTAGCTCTAATAATAGCAAAATTTGAATTCACTTGGGGTGGTTCTCCTTTATGCATATGGACATGTAGTTATAATGCTGATTAATCACTGGTATTGTAAACAATATTTATCAGAAGCACACATTAAAAAATTATGTGAAATATGTTCAACTTCACAGCTAAACATTAATTATTATAATAGATTTTGAGACCTTGGTAGGTCATTTGGAGAAAAGCTATTAAATCTTTCCTAGCTTATCTTGGAGTTATCAAAAGAGTGACATTAATTATTAACAAGATTTATTAAAGAAAATTGTGAAGAAGCACAGGTAATGATTAATATTGCAATACTAATGCACTCAGCTGTAATTTGACAACAAAAAGAAAAAGCATTACAGTATCAAGTCAGCATGGTTTCCCGTAAATGCTGGGCTACAAATACTTCTAGAGCAATGGAATAGAGAAACAATCAAAGGTCAACAGATGGAGACTCCTTCAGTTCCTGAATCAAATGTCATCTATCTTACAAACTAAGGAAATGATGCATCAACATTTTGCTTAACTGCTGATGACTTAGCACATACAAGAAGCCCAAAGACAATTTTCTGAAGGTGAATTATAGCCTAGAGTACTTTCAAGACTGAACAAAGGAAATTTGTTAGATGTGTACTGATGTCGCCCATGTGAAGAAGAGGAGTAAGGCCTTGTCTATGACTATGAAGTGACCTAATGTGTAAGAAATATTCTGGAAGCCAAGAGAAGGGTGCTTTTCCTGTAGTCAGACAAAGCTATGTGTACAACACCTTGAAGCACAAGTCCCAGACACATCCATGTGGAGTGGTTCCAGAACAGTGACAGCTGTGAAGGCTGCAGCACATTTCATAATGCCAGTGGCATGATTGTAGAAATCCAGTAGGTGCCATACAGAATACAGTTATATTTGCTTCCTCTTGCACTGCTGGCACAAAGCAACCATCTGCATTCCAGAAACAGGTATTCCTGAAAATGCTCCTTTATGGTTGAAATAATGCCTCAGCATATACTTCATTTCTATCACTTACGTCTATTCCAAATAGTAAATGGACCGTAAGAGGCCAATTAAAGATGTTTCTTCCATGTTATCATCATTCTGATGCACTCCAGTCCATGTCAGTCCCCTTACCTGTCTAAGTTTGTTAAAGAAACAGATTGGAAACCTGGTGAGTTCTAATACACGGAAGCCAAGGTCCTCTCTTTTCATTCACAGAGGAGTTTATCTGGTTCAAAAGCACTTATCCTGTTTCACTAGAGATTTCAGTCTTAATAGGAAACATTTGAACTCTGTCCTATCTGTTTCTACTGAAAGCTTTCTCTTAAATAAATAAGTAGGAGAGAGGAGAGTAACTTAGTTTCAACACAAAGGCCTTAGTTTCAACACAAAGGTCTCACAAACTTCAATAAAAGGGGGGGGGGGGGGGCGAAAGGAAAAGAAAAAAAAAAAGGAAGAAACTGATTTTCCAAGTTTGGAAATTAAGATAGGTGGCTAATTTTTTGTATTTTTATTTCTAGAATTGGTAATTGTGTACCTAAACACAATCCAGGTTTGAAAATTTATAATTAACAATTGCATTGCTAAAATTTTAAATTTTATATCTAACCAAAGGAGATAAAAAGAATAAGTCACAACTGAATAGAGATATTTTCAGCATTTTTGCATTGTCTTGTTTTCAATTCTGCTAAAGTTCATTGGAATTTCATGATTACATTTTTTGAAAAAAAACAGTGAACAATCTTGAAGGCATGAGTTTTTAACATAATGAAACATAACTGAGAATTTAAACGTAGAGAAAATAAAAATATTTTTCTATTAATCTTTTCTTCAACAAACAGACTCTTTTCTGAGTATAAAGTGTATAGTAATTATTACACCTTTTACGCATTTCTAGGCATTCATGAAAAGCAGATACAATCTTATCCTAATGGTGAACATCAAAAGTCAATACGCAGCTGAAGTAAATGAAACTGTTTGAAAATAAGCCTGCTGTAATTATCTTATTTAAGGGAAGTTTTACACTTATTAAAAACTTGAACAGTACAAAGGAGCCACTCAAGGAGGAAAGAATCATCCAAATGGTTGGTTTGTATTTGTCTGTCACATTCAAAGATACAACTGGATAAAGCCTTGAGCAATCGGATCTGATCTCACAGCTGACCTGAGTAGGAAGTTGGACACAGAACCTCCTGGGGTCCCTTCCAGCTTGAACTCTCCTTTGATATTTCCTCCTATTTGATATCTCCTTTGATATCTCCTCTATTTACTATGATAGTAAACTTTCATTAAGTATCCAGAACCAGTAGAAAGGAAGGAAGAGAATATTTTTGTTGTGCATTTCTAAATAAACCTTTTAAAAATTCAGGATCCTAAGCAAAAATAAACAAGCAGACCCACAAGAAAAGGAGATTGACTGGGCATTTAATAACTATTCATAAAGTCATGGCTTATCTTGATAAGCATGTGAGGAAATCATTTGCTTTATTTTATATTTATGAAAATAAGTTTAAAATTTGCTAGACCAAATTGCTCCCCATTAGACAGCAAAAAAACCCACACTGTTGTAACACACATGGCACTCTAGCAGACATTGTGAATGCCCCTGTATAAAAAGCAGTGTTTGATGAAGAAGATTATATGTTAAGTTTGCTTAGCATAATGCACAGTGCACAAGTATTATGTCATTTTTTCTAAACTTCAAATTCCAACATCCAAGGTAATTCAGTATTCAGATTTCTTAGCCCAGACGAATCTCAAACAATCACTGCAGATTTCCAGCTGACATTTGTAATGTGCACTTGACAAATGAGAAAAGAAAAAATTAAACAAGAAGAGGAAAAGGGAAAAAAAAAATCAATATGTGACTATCTGAGTTGGAATGGTAAAGACCCCCTCCATCTCATTTTTCCCATCTTCACCACATTTTTAAGATTTCTAAGAATCCACAAAAGAATTTGGCTGTGTTTCTGTCTCCGTGATTATTTTTTAAAGTACAGACACTGAAAAATAACAATTTTCTTCTGTATTCTGTGAGGGGTTGTTTTTTTTTTTTTTTAATTAAAGTAAAAGGTTTGTAAATGCAGGGTTTAGAATTAGAAGTGGCTAAAGTCCAGGAATATATTAAATGCTTTATGACCCAGAAATATAAATGAAAGCAGTACTATCGATATGGGAATCACCCAGGGAAGGCAATTCATAGGAAGTAGGAGAGACTTCAGGAAGTGAGAGATCTGGGTGTTGATTAAAATTATTGCATCAACTTTATGGTACCATGTTTATCATTAATCTTTGTAATAACTTCACACTATCAGACAGAAATGCTTCTACTATCACAAAACGGTGTTTTCTTTACCATGTAAACCTATACTTCATAGGCTTTTTGTGATATTAATGCTATTGCAAGACATAAACCATGAAATTTATGACTTATACAATAAGACCGCAATTGTAAAAGGCTGTTTCTTCCCTTGAACTCACGTTTCAGCTATATTTTGTCCTTGCTTAGTCAAAAAGATGTTCCAGTTTTCAGTTCAACAGACCCAGCACAAATTGTTATTTTTTTTCATACACACACACAAAACCACCCTTAATTCTCAACATAATTCTACTAGATCCTCTGTGTAAATTTTATTTTCTAAAAATTTGACTCAATTGCACCTATGCACCATAGGCAAATTAATACAATTCCACTGATTTCTATGAGAACATTATTGGTATTTCCACACAGCAGACATATCAGAGATTTTTCTCAAGTTCAAGGTACAAATTCTAAAAACATACAAATTATGAATCATTTGTATTAAAACCAGTTGTAAAATAGAACTAAAGGTTTATGTTGAAGAGAAAAAGGCATGGAATTTTTTTGACCACATGAAATAGCCAATGCAAATGAAAAATGAAGATGAAAAGAAGTAAAGCTTAGGTCATTGAAAGCATATCACAAGTAACAGCTTCTGGAAAGAAGTTTCAAGGCTCAGAAATGCAAGTGCATTTCAGTTTTGAATTTGGTATATAATAATGTAATTAATTCTTTAGACTACCATATTTTACAGGTAAGTCACAAAAAAAAACCCACCTTTGAATCTTGAGATTGAAATGTTCTACCATTTACAAACAAATTTCCTTTGATGTAAGGGATGGTGGTGATTTTTCAGACTCAGTAAGCAATATAAGATCTCAAAGAATTCCTTACAGTTCTACTTTCCCAAAACAGAGTTATAAAAATAGTTGTGTCCTGTATGAGGAATAAGATAGAGCCAGGCCTTTTTATATCTCTGCACACATGCACATGACTCATTCAGTGCAGAGTAAGAGATATCATGTGCTATGACAAGATAAAAAAATTAGTTCTCTCATTATTCTTTTGAGTTTGATTGACTGTTATGTTACTTCCTTCCTTCTGTCGTTCTTCAAAGAAACATAAACCTTCTGTTTCATTTAGTGGGATTTTTTTCTCTTTTTTTAGGTATCCCATGAATATGATGATTTGGGATTATTAAGAAAAATAAAGCTTTTCTTAAAATGGACATAAGAATTTTGTTCCTCCAAAAATGTAATGCAAAAGCTTGTTCATAGAATGGGGAAATAGATTTCTTTCCTTAATAGTTGCCTCATATAATTGTCCTAGTTCAGCAGGTGGGACCAGTTATCACTGTGTGGGGGTGATCAAAGCTATGTATTCTACCCCCTCTATTAATTTCCCAAGAACAATGGACCATTTGCAGCAGCTGCCCAGGAAGTTGTTAGCACCTTCACACCCAGCCTGAGGAGTTGTGGCTGCTAATGGGCCATCAACGGTTCAACAGCACCCCATGACTCACAGAGTTAATCACCCATTGTGTGAGTCCCCACCCTGGGGGAGGGACTAGGTGCTCCCTGAGGGTACATAAACGGGGCTCAGGAGACCTCGAGGACAACTGGTTGGATCCAGAGGAGCAGCAGGACCTCGACAGGAGGAAACCACCCCTCTCAACCAGACTACGACCATCACTCCCTACCAGATCACAGCACCAGATCATCTGCACCAACAGGTCAGAGAGCCCAGTGCTCGGTGGAGTAGGAGGATGGGGATACACACTCCGATCCCGGCATCACTGGATACTGGATGGTGTTCCTCTTCTCCCTTCTCAACTCGACTGTTTTCATCCGTGAGCATTCATAACCATCACAAGGATTGCCGTGAGGGGAAAAAGAGGTGGGAGAAAGCTCCAGATTCCCTGCCCTTGCGGACACAGGATTGTTGTTGCTTTGCTTTCCA
>JAWWMP010000081.1:133707447-133727008 GCA_035047865.1 Dendrocincla tyrannina | reverse complement strand
TGTATATATATATATATATGTTGTGGTTAAGAACTGTTATCTTTTCTTTTACATATATTTTTAGCAATTAAAGTTCTGTTTTCTAAATTTAAAGGAGAGGGATTATTTCTTGGCCAACATAGTTATCTTAGTTCTCCTCGAACTAAGGCAATAATCAAGACAAACTTTAAATGCTTGTACATGCTTTCCATAATATAGAGCAAAATCCACTCTGTTGCATAGTAAATATATAGTACTTCTATTCATATCAATGCTGCTGCACAGTGGAGTGGAAACAACTCCAACCTACAAAACAAACAAACAACAGAAAAACCGAACCAAACAAAACAAACAAATAATAACAACAACAAAAAAAAAACCAACCAACCAAACAAAAAAACATGAACACAAACTAGAACAATCCATTCAGGGTCAAAGATTGGATAAATAGTGGCCTCTCTTCTTTTCAAGTTATCTTTAAAAAAAAAAAAAAAAAAAAAACCACAGAAATCCACTAAAGACAGTAGGTAATGCTCTTCTAAAATTTTTGTTTAGGTCCCTCTGACTCTTACAACAGAGCTACAGCTCTACTTACATGTTAAAACTGTTTCATAAATTTTAATCAAAAGAAATGTTTTCTATTAGTCTGATATTGAGACAACACAAGGCTACCTGATATTTTGAAAATCTCAACAATTGCTTAAATCTGCAATACAAGAAGCTAAATACAATACACCTGAGATATAGATATTTTTCCCTTATCTTCAAATTCTAAAATTACAATAATAAAATCACAGAAGAATGCTCTAGAATAGAAAGACCCAAGGTCTTTCATGCATAACTTAGAGGACTTATGAACAGCTGAAATGATGCAGGAATAAAAAGTAGGTGACTTCTAAAGCTTCTCAGGTTTAGGTTTAGCTCAGCATCTTTAGATGTGCAATCTGAAGTAGAACAGCCTCACAGATGGTGTAACTGTGTCCCTCCAATGTAGCTCCTTAATGCACAACTGATTTCACACTGATATTGCCTGCCTACACACCTGCGTAAACATCTGCTAATATATATTTAAATCATATTTTTGAACGAGGACTTGAATTTAAAACTAAATGAACTTTTCTTCAGTGAGTCATTAATCATGGAAAAAATGCAATTTTTGGTAAAGCTAATATGATTTGAATTGATGAGTAGTTTTCACCAAATTGAAAATGGTAGCATTTTGAAGTGTCAGAATCTTTTTTTCTATTACATGTTTAGAAGCCTTTATATTTGGTAATAATGAAGAGTTAGATTTATGGATTCTAGAAAGAAACAGGGGAAAAAATGCACTTCTTTTTCCCTAAATGAAAATAGCTGGTGTGGAGGGCTGACTCTTTATCTAATCTGTGCAATGCAGAACATGGTCAGTGTTAAAAACTGGGAGCTAATTTCTGGCATTTCTCATAACCATCTGATGCAAGACTTCCCTCAAAGTACAGGTATTCTAAGTTCTCACTCTTCCTGCAAACAAGGAGTCTCAAAAAAAGTTTTGCTTATCTGAAAACAGTGACCGAAACTCAGAAGTATCAAGTTAGTGAATTTCCATCCAGTCTCTTTTGCAAATTCAGAGATGCTCCTCTAGCCCTTCCAATTTTTTTAGATATATTTAAAAAAAAAAAAAAAAGCCAAACACTAAACCCAAACTTTCCATGAAAAGTAACAAAAAATATCTAGGAGTAATTAAACTGTGTATTTCAGTTACCTATATATTTTATGAGTCAAAAAGCAAAATTACAATTGTTATATTTATATATAATTTTTTAATCTTTTTAATCTTTAAATCTCTGCTTATCATATGGTGTCTTCCATTCCTGTGGAACTATGGGCCATCACAGTTATTGCTGAGACTGAATAACACAAATGATGCCAGGAAACTAACACCCTGAGCCAGTAGTCCAGAAGGTCAGTATACATGATACCTCAAATTTTAGGCTCCTCTTAAGCCAGGAACCAGCAACCACTGGTTGTTGATCATCATCTTTGAAAGACTGAAGTCATGGCTTCACTGGCGTATAACCTGTCTATAAACTGTCCCTTAGACAGGAGTGATAAAAAAAGTATTTCGGCTATAACTCCTACTCCAATGAAAATTTATGATTAGAAAGTTTGGAGCTTGATTAATCACTTTCCTATTTAATACATTCACTTTTTTAAAAACTGTAACAATAAGAATTCCTTCTGATATTCAGAAATTTTCTCTTTAAGAAGTCTAGAATTAGAAAATGAAAATAGTAAAATAAAAATACTAAGTAGAAGACAATATGAAAAAAAGAGGGGCAGAAGAATAATCTAACAAAATTGGTCACTTATTTTTAAAAATATGAAAATTTAGGAGGAGTAATTCTAAGATATTTGTCTTGTATCACACAGTCCTTACTTTGCATATTGCAGAACAGCTCTTTTGCCGAGGGAAAAAAAAAATAAATAAAGACCTGTACTTGGTATATTGCAAGTTACAGTGATTATGGGTTGTCATCATTCAAGCAGTCTCCAAATACAACAAACCAGTTTGAGTTGCAAGAGTAAGGGCACTGAAACTTTTAAGATTAATACATTTACAGGGTTGATATTGTCTAGCATAGATAAGTTCCACAACTGTACATAGAAGCTTCTATCATGAACTGCTTATTCACCTGAGTTAATAAAAAGGGCTTCACTGAGATATGCCCTTTAGGCAAGGGGATGAAGAAATTCATCATCCTTTAAGCAAACTCTGTGGTCTTTCTCTCCTATTGCTTGGTGAACTGTGATCAATAAACTACCTCAAGATTACATAAGGAAAGTAAGATTTCTTGTGCACTGTAGGAACTGCATGCTGATGATCATCACTGATGTCAGTAAATAAATTAATAAGCTCTTTTGCTCTACTGCAGTGATGTGTGAATTCATGTACTATAAAAACCCATAGCAATAAGGTATTCCAGTGAACCCTCTCAGGCTGGTTATTCCTCTCGGGGCTTCAGCTGGTAAAAGAGCTCCCATTACATGTACATTGATCATTGTAAACCTTGATATATGGTACTGCAGTGCACTCATTTTCTAATGCCCAGCATTATTTCAGAACATTTTATTGATTAATACTGGCTCTTGTCACAGAGTTCTATATGTTCCTGATTAATTCATTCTCCTGATTAATTCAATCTAAGGTTACTTCCCTTTTCATTTAACATTACTAATTAGTGGGGAAAGCAAAATTTTGTGGTCCCCCAATAAGCTGTCCCAGCTATGACATACACTTGACAGCTGTCTTTATCTTCTTAATGCACTTCAGTCAAACATTCATTGAATATCATATAAAACATTTTAACTGCTCTAATTACAAGCTATTTTTCCTCTCTGGTGTCTTGTGCACTGTTTCTCAGTTATTAACAGCAGCATTTATACATTTTCATATCTGATATCATAATCTTTGCTTTTGTTGTGGGCTGTAGCCATCTTGACAAAATCTCAGAAATGTTGATAATGAATCAAACATTTTAATAGACATACTGGGCAAACTTAAATATATTAATTAAGTTTCCAAACAGGGCTTAGGTAGATTTGAGGTCCTTAAATTAATTTCTTCAATATCAAAACCTCCTGTTTAGCTGCATTGTATAATACAGGATGTGCCTAAGTAGATGAATATCTGCCTGCTTGAAACCATTACTCCCTGGAGATTTAACTATGGATTGTCTCAGAATTGCTTTAGCCTGAGCAGCCTGGTGATTATCTCCTCTCTAAATTTCACTGGATCCAGAGTAACCCAGGCATTTCTCAGAACATGTTCAAAACTCAGGTACACTTAGACACAAATGAAGAAAATTAAATGCCTCACAAAATATAGCTATGACTGCTGTCTGTTCTGAAATTACTGAGAAGCTGCCATTCATCTTTCTGAAGTGGTAACCTAGTGATAATTAGACTTTCCTATGAAATACCACAGTGATTTCCAAACTCTTCTGCATCTATATTTTCAAAACCACATTTTCCAAACTGGGAGTGAGGAAGCAGATTAAAAGTACCCTGTAAGGATAATGCCCTTGTGAATTCTAGGTGAATTCAAGGAGAGGGAGATAGGAAAGACAACCTGCTTCTCTGCAGTATTTCTGCATGTCATCCTGATTCTATTCAACACAACTAGAGAATTAATCCTATGAGCTGTGAACAAGGGTCTGAAACACTAAAGAGTCAATTGATTCTGCCAACCTACCCTTGCCCTGTAAAGCCTGACTTCTTCTCTGCAAAACTCCCACACAAAAGCAGACTGCAATTTAAAAGCATAATTTAAAGCCTTTGAGATTGAGGCTTGCATCTTGCTCGCAATATATGTGGATTTTAACTCCCTTATGCTGAATGAAACTCTTCTCCCTGCTGAAAATTTGCACCAGTTGGCCATTATATAAAAAGTAACAACTTTACTGCCTGTTTTAAAAGAAAACATTCCTGCTTTGAAATACACATCTCAGGAGAGGCTTCTGGGTTCTCATTATCAAAGATATATAGCTGTGCAGCACATGACCATGCTCTAGAGAGAGGTGGCATTCCAACACAATGTGTCAGACAGCAATTTTTGTTTGTGGGAGCACAGTAGTAAAATAATGCACCATTATTAGAATGCATTATCTTATTGAAAATAAAAAAAAAAAAACATAAACCCAAATGTTACTTTGTGATTAATAATATGAAAGAAATCTACTAGAGGAAAGGAAAGCATGACAGTTTATTACATCCAGTACTTAAACTGCATCAGGAATTATTATATTTACATTAAAACTAGCGGTACAGTAATATTTTTTATGTACTTTATGTAGAAGTCCATAGGATTGCACTGTCAGGTTACAAGCACATGATTTGACCACTGCCCAGGTGCTGGCTGAGGTTATGCTGATTCAACAGAACACAGAAGACAACTGAACATGACTGGTAATAGTCAGAGATAGTACCACAACAGACATCTGGTTCTCATGGGTGGGATCTGTTGTCCTGGCTGTGTGTCCTCACAACTTGTGCATTCCCAGCCCTTCATTCCTAGGGTGAGGTGAGAAGCAGAAAATGCCTTGACACTATATAAGTACTTCTCACCAATGACAACAACATCCCTGTATTATCAATACTGTTTCCAGCACAAATCCAAAACAGCCCCATATCAGCTACTGTGAAGAAAACTAACTGCATCCCAGCTAAAATCAGCAGACAGTATCAGCAAAACGAAATTTGAGTACAGATGTAGCAAAGCTAGGTTCAAAGGGAAAGGGACAGATGTAAGTGTGGGAGAAAAAAAAGGTTAAGGATCCAGAAATGGGATAATGAGGCAGGCAATGATGTAATCATTTGCTGGCTGTTGAGGATAACTGATGTGTTTGATCTCTGCAATCTGAGCAGGACAAGAAACAAATGCAGTTGACCTGATCACACGAGTCAAACCCATCCTTCATTCAAGGGGAAGGTGCATGGGAGATGCAAAGATGACAGACTAAACATCCAGATACCACCAGGCCTGCAGTTGCCCCTGGTCTACTGACATCATCATCTTTATGATCCCTTTCTAAAAAAATATTTAGAAGTGGCACAAAAGCAGCTGTCAAGCTGCATCCTGGTCCTATCAATGAGCTCATAACCACCAGGAGGATAATCAAACCCTCCTAGATCATATGTTATCAGCCTGCCAGCAGAACCCTAAAGCTAGTTTGATCAGTATCAATTGAATTAACCTTGTGCAAACCTGCAGGGAAAAAAGGCATGAATTAAATCTATGTTAGGATTTCATTTAGTCTTCGTGAACAGGTAGGTGGTTGTTGACTCAGTCTTTCACAACTATGACTAATATCAATTTTATAAGCACCACTGGAACTATATAAAAACTTTTGTATAATAGAAAGGTAAAACATTTCATACAGAAATGAAGCCAAACAATGTATATAGTGAAGTCAAATAGAAATCTAAGAGTCATTGAATTGTGTCCTGTAAAAAGCTACCTTTTGATAGTCCTGAAACTTTTTCAAAGGTAATGAATGAAAAATATTGATTTCCACAGCTATCATGTTGAAATTGCTCCTTACCCTACTTTTGAAAAGTATCTTACAACATTTACACCCCTTCTCCAACAGAAGGTCTAGTTCCATTGTTGGAGAGAACTTTATAGTCCACTGACATCAGAAAACACTTATTGAAAGTTATTGTAAAGCCATTAGATTGTGTGATTACTGGTGGTCCCACAGGTGCAGCTTCACATTACAGAAAGTAAACAAAACAAAACCCCAATGCACACAGAAACTGTTTGCTGGAATAACCCTGAAATAATTTTCTGTGAACATACTGTTATAATTTGCCAGGATAAAAGCTGCATTTATCAAGTTCTTTTCAGTTTCTTGGCTTCAATTTTAGAAATTTTAATCACTACCTCCCTTCTGAAAAGTTCTTTTAATGGTTAAATAGTAAGAGGCCTACACACTGCATAACTATTGTAGCAATGGTGTTTAGCAACTTTTCATTATTCAGATTGCTGTTTCAGTTCTATTCATATTTTAATTACTTTTTGGAATTTCTATGGTGTAGTCTGTTGGCTCAACAAATAAACCCTATGTGGAAATTAGTGAAATCAGAGACCCAAACTCCTCAGAGAGGGTTTGGTTCCACTCAAGTTATGTAGGTGTTTTTTACGAGTAAACTTTCAGAACCAAAGTTATTGTGACCAGATTTTATAAACACTGATAACACACAGTATTTTTCTACTTCAGTGTCTAAGCTCAAAATTGGTTTTCATATGTATGACCACATTAATTTTATTGCGCTTTAGAGAATATAGAAGGAGTAAATTTAGGTCTTTGCTATAATATTTGCAGAAAGTTTACATGCTTGAATTGAGCATAACTTAAGTGAATTTAGTTATATAAATATTTTGCAATAGAGTTGTGTGAGGTTTTGCTCAGATGATTTTAAAATATGTATTTTTTTGTTATAAGCTTATATTGGATATTGTGTTTGTCTTGCTAAATACAATACAAATCAGAAAAAAAGAGAGGTCAGTGATTGCAGTTTGACAATATATACTTTCAAATTCTCATTAGCAGAGCGTTTTATTACAAAGAGAAACATTTAACTGAATGTATAAAATCATATACATTAATAAAACACTAGTGCTGTTGTTGCCAGAGTGACATAGCACAAAATATGTAAAGCCTTAAGAGATGTACTTGCAAGCATGTTTATGTTTGCTTTCAATCATCTGTCATATTTTTGAAGGATTAAATTCTCATATACATAACATGAAAAGGATCACATGTATCTATTCATCTGCTTTTTCAAAATATTAACTAATTAGTAACAGAGCTTAATTTTGGATCAGATTGTGGTATATTACACTTTTAAACCACATTGCAGACGCAGTATGTAGAATTTGCAGTGTATGTACCATAAAAATAAAGCTTTGTCCAGAAATTATAATTTAAATATCCCTCTCAGCATGTGAAATTTGTCTCATGCAAGATCTCAGAACTGGACTGAACTCAGCCCTTGCCCAAAAAAGCCATACTGATACCTGTTTAAGTCTTTCTTCACTGAGCTTAAATCTGCCAGATAGGTGATGGAGAAGTTACTAGTGAAAAATTGGATTAAATTTACTTTTACACGATAAATGTGAAAATACCCTTAGTGGATGGGACACATTATGGAATGCTGGGAAAGGCATTCTAGCATTATGCAAAGCTTATAGAACGCTTGAAGGAGAAACTAAAGATGCAAGAAAGGAAGAATTATGGTACCTTGAGGAGAAGCATGCATGGTAAAATAGAGGGAATAGAAGGCAATCTGTCATGTCTTATTAAACTCCATTTCTAACTGGCTGAGGGCTGTCTCTGCATATGTGTATGTTTGAAGTCTGAGTGCAGCTACTGGAGTCAGACCACGGGTCAGAGCCCATGTGTCCACGATGCGGCAGCTGGAGAAACAGGAGTATGTATGTAGTGTGTATGTGTCTATGTGCAGGTGTTTTAGTAGCGAGCATCAGATCAGACTAGCCAGAGAGTAGAATAAGAAATTTGAGAACCAGGTATCAGAGAGGTCATAGACCACTGAAGAGACCAGATGATGTGAGAGTTGGTTTCTGAAGGAGCAAACACATTACCAGAGAAGCCAGGACTCTGACAGTCAGCTGTTAGTGAGTTTGTAAATCTGTACCATCTACTGGAAAAGTACATCTGCATGTTTTGGCATGAGATAACTGGGGAGACCTGTGAATCTAGGGGCCAGCTGCTGCTCAAAAATCTAAGGCCAGCTACTGGAGGAGGGCCCCGGGAGACCAAAGCTGATCAAAATGCTGTCACAAAGATGCACGTGTTCACAGCCCTTTAGAATAGCTGAAATAATGCAGTTATTATTAATCTTCCTCTGTCCCATTTCCTTTTCTCTCTCACTCTCTCTTTTTCTTCTCCTGTTTTTCTCTTCTTGAAATCTGGGTAATTTAAAGTTGGATGGGATAGAATTTGCTCAGTCCATATTTTGTGGAAGGCTTTATTTTGATTGACTGTTTGCTTCAAAATATGCCAAGTACCCTTATTTTCCAAAGTTTGTTGTTGAACCTCCTGAGAATGTTGTCATCTGTTTCCCATAAGCCTGTCCCAGGATACCAAAGAACCCTTTAAGAAACTCATCAACCCGGACTGAGGCTTTACCAGCTACTGTGTGCAGATGCTCGTTCTTGCTACCAGCTGGACTAGAGACATGGAGCTGCAGCAGCCTCACATCTGATGGACCACCAGGTTTGTCAGCTCCTAACAGCTCCTACTCACAAGACTAGCACACTATTTCTCATAGTGCATTTAAACGTAAAATTTGCAGGACTTACTTAAGCTTTCTTTGGATAGAAAAAAGAAGCATTTTGAAGAGTTAAAGGTAGATAGTACTTATTTTTAAGGGACGAACAACTGCTATTTGGACACCTCAGGACAAAGTCTATGTTCTAGACAGAAAAAACAGTGCAATGCAAAATGAAAACATTGCAGTGAGAACTTTGCGGAAAAAGTTGAATTGCAAGAGCAAAAGCAAGTGAGAGATTTGTTCTAATCAATACAATTTAAATACGGAATAAGCCTTAATTACAAAGAGAAGATGACCTACAGATAAAATCTGACAACTAGTATGAGTAAACTGTTGATAAACAGCCTGGACAGCAAAACATTTAAAGGGAAGAATCAGGAAAATCAGCTAATTCTAAGGAGATGATAAAGACTTTTCTTTATTTCAATAAAGTAATGGGGCCTAATAAAATCTTATATTTAATGACCTAATAAATGTACATATAAGCTATTGTTTGGGTGCCACATTCTGGCAGTATGGAAAGACTCAAAGGGTTCTGGGACTTTCAGATAGGTCTAATAAATTTTTGGAAAAATGGAGAATTTTTTTATTGAGGCTGTAACTGACAGAGTTGTGCTAGCAGGTATTTTGGCTCAAAGTTCATTCTACTGCATATTGCATAGTTTCCTCTATTTCTACAACATTGTTGTGGAATTGGTGCCTGTTAGTCACACATCAGGAAAAATACAGCAATTGCCAGTGATGAATTACGACTGATAATATATGAAGACATCCCAAAGGAAAGAAGTAGCAGGAAGAAACAACCGGTAATATACTATTCTTATGCTGGATAATTTGGGCCAATTATTGTTCCTTTGACAGATTTTTATGCTGGGGACCTTGGTATGAGACAGGAAAACCAAGAGCTTTGCTGGTGTAATGCTAATAATTGCACACTACAGGCTTCTTTGCAATTCATGTAAAACTCGGTGTTGGATTTCTCTTCAAGAAAAACAGAGTAGTATCGGTAAATATAGAAATCCCGGACAAATTTTACAATAAATGTGGAACAGTATTATACATAAGGTTCCATCTAAGTCCCTATTTCACAAGGTTAGTAAGTCTTTCAGGTTACCCATAAAAATATGCAAGATAATTTATATTTTCAAATTATATAGAATTGATTGCTAAAAGAATCAGAACTTGTGTCTCACTTTTATATTTATAAACCTTTATTCTTTCCTAAAATGCAAAGTGACGGTGTTCACCAAGTAAATAAAAACAACATCAACAAAGCCCAATAAAGTACTAGTCATACTTCTACAGTTCCTCAAACTGCTACATGCAGAGCAAATCTCTGGTTTTGGTCCTTAAAAGTGAGGAAGAGAAGATTAAATTATATATATTCCAGAAATAATTATTCATTTGGAAGTCATACAGGTATTAACTTTAAAAGTAGCTCTTTTTTTTTTCTATTCGCCTAACCAAGCAGAATGCAAAATTAATTCTGCCTTTCCTATTACTTTTTTTAGTATAGTATCTTCAGTGCAGTAGTAATGATTCACATACAGAAAACTTTTGTACACATACTGAAATTGAAACACTACTTGACAGAGGGCTAAATTTAATAAAATTTCTGTCCTTCCTAACATCAAAGATTACTGCATAAGTTATCAAATTTAAAAGAAATCACTGTACAAGAGACAGTTCATATGGATTGTGTGTCCTACTGTGATGGCAAACTAAAATGTCCATAAAGGAAATTAATATAAGGAACAATCATACATTTAACTGTAAATGTCAAGTAGTGCTATTATGAAAAATGTCAAAGCAATAATGAAATGAAAATGGTTCCAATTAGTATGTACTATGTGGTCACATTCAGTGTATCAATCAAGGGAAGTTAATATTATCAGTAGTTGCTTCTAAATATCTTCTAGACTGGCAACTAACAAAGAAATTTATGTAGCTATAAAATAGCCAAATATTAAAATTTGATTTATAGAACCTGGAATAAAATGCAATTCCTTTTTTATTAACTTTAAAATTAAAAAAAAATGCATGTGTACTTGGGAACTCAGGGCTAGCAGGCTTCTGGGTCAGTGACTTGAGCTCCTGTTATTGAAGGCAAACACAGTGTGTAAGCCTTTTTATACATTTCTTCATCTTAGAAGGTTTTTGAACTTTTTGTCCTTCATTACTCTGAATATAATATTGTTCCAACACCTGACTATTCTCATGGTTTGAAATTGCTAATTAGCAATATAAATTTATTCATGCTCACATTGTATTTTTTTTCCATAATTTTATTCTGTAGCTTTGATAGGTCTCCTCAGTGGCTAACAAACACTATTGATATTCTGTCTTCTCTTCCTTCTACCTAAGTAAGTCAAAGCCTTTTTTTCTTTTTTTTTTTTAATAGGAGAGATTCTACATTTTATTTTCATTTTAGCTGTCCTTTCCTGTATCTGCTGGCATATCTTATCTGTGCAATATCACAATCAGATTTCAGCTCAATTCTGTGCAATTCTCATCTCTGTTGGAAATAATTTTTCCATTAAAATCTTAAACCTCATTTACCTTTTCCAGTCTGCCATCACTTGCTGGAGAGGTTTATAGGCATCCTATGGTAAGTAACACAACCTGGTTTTAATGGGCTGTCTCCAGCTCATCAGCTGAAAACTTGTCATTACTCAGGATAACTCTGTTTTTTTTCCATTTTTCAAGGTTAGCCAAGATGCTCTGTATCTCAGCCTGGCTTCTTCATATTGACTATATTTGTACATGATTTTTAATCCAGCAGTCTTCTGGGTTAACATACAGTTACCTTTAAACAGATGACATTAATATCAAGGAGAAAATTAAAAGCAACCAAGCAAAAATCTCCTTTTACAGTCAGGCACAACTTCCTACAAGATGTGAATATATGCAGAAGCTCTTTTATATTTCCCTGACTTGTCATATTGTGCCACAGAAGAATTACTGCTTCTCTAAACTAATAAGGTTTAAACCAATTAACATGATTCTAAAATAAGGAACTTCCAAAAAAAAAGGATTAGTACAAATAAAAGCCTTTTTAAAACCTGGTTAAAATGTTACAGATTATGACAGTAGAAATAAATAATAATAAAAAAAAAAATAATGAGTGTGAGAGAGGGAAGAGTATGAAGAGGAACAAAACAAGTAAGTATAAAAATTGAAACATAAAAACAGAAAAGTAGATATTTACCTATCCATAGTCAAAACCAAAGATATTGGTATATTATGTTGAAAATACATATGGTCAGTTCAAGTCTAGAATTTGAGCCTTGGAGGAGTAATTCTGTATTTTACTGTGAGAGGAATATATAGGCAATTTTAACTTTGTAAAGAGAAGTGATCCCAAGGACACCTCCATCAGTAGTGCTTGCAGCTGAATGAAATGTAACAATGCAGGCAGGATTTAAAGCTGGACCAGGAGTAGACTGAGCATTGTAAGAGTTTATCACAGCATCAGCTTAGCCATGGTGTCATTTGTAACACAATTTTATGCACCAAAACCCTTCTGCAGTGCAGGGGAGAAGTAGTGCCTTGCAGTAAGATCTACAAGGCAGCAACACAGTTAAAGGCAATTGATAAAAGACACTGAGGATAGTGATTGGCCTTTGAGGAAAAAGAGCTTTTCATGGTTAAATGCATTGCTTCTATCCAAGTCTAAAACTGTCTTGAAAGTAAGCTTTTGTGACTTGCTTTTTTCTAAGAATCTGAAAAAAAAATCATTTCTTTGCTTTGAAATATAACATGATAGATAATAGAACTATGGATTTTGCTTTAAGTTTCTGGATAGATACTAGACATTCTGTTAAAAAGTTTAATGTAGACTTATGAAAGGAAACTTTGCAATGCTGAGCATGCTCAGTGGAGGAAACTTGCCATCTACATCTCCTGTGAAGACTAAGATAATTCATAGTAAAGTCTTGGATACAGGATGAAAAAAATATGATTGGGTTACAATGTGGTGTTACAACCCACGTCTGAGGTGGGCTAACTGAGGTTCTTGTTAATAGATCCCTTGGGGTACAATAAAATGTCACCAAATGACTGGGATTTTTCTAATGATGTGCTCGGGCATTAATATAGGTATGTAATAATATTCTTAAGTCTAAAATAAAGAAATTAATTAGAATTGAGTTATCTGTAGGGCTGAATGACCATGTAAAAGGAATTTTGGATTAGAATTTTCCATGTCATGGGTCATGTTCTTAGACATAATATTAATTCCAGTCCAAGATGGGCTGACAGAAATGCTAAACCGGTTGCTCAAATGCAGATGAAACTACTCAAAGTAGACTGAGCTAATAAGTTATTTTACAAAGCAAAGAAGAGGAACTTGGCAATACTAATACTACACCATTGATTCTGTTTACACTATTGAGCTTTTAGGGTGAGGTTTCATGATAGTTTAAACCAATCTGAATCTAGGTTTATGCCATTTACCACATCCAATCGGTGCTAGCATGCATGTGAATGCACAGTTTTCCAGTTCAGGAAGATAACCTCGTTAAAAAATTATAGCTGTGCCTATGGAGGATGTTGAGAAGAGGCAAGAAGGTATTAGTTTCTTGCTGAATCAAATGGTAGAAGGAGGAAGAAGATATTGTCCAGTAGAACTATATCCCTATAATCCATTAAAATATAAACAGTGTGACAAAAGCCTATTCATAAATTGTCAATGATTTCTCTGTTCATTAATATGGTTTTTAAAAATAATTTCATATGGTCATGAATAAATATGAAATTACTTATCTAATTTGAGACATTTTTATTTTTTCACACTAAAAAACATAGAGGATTCTTTAAAGAACTCTTACAACTCTTTTCCATTCTGTACTTACAAGTACGTTTTTGGGGTCATAGATAAAAAGTCCACTGTGACACTGTTCTTACCGGCAGGAATTATACAAGGAAATTAGAGAGTATAAAAAGTAAACCAAAAAAAACAATCAAAATATATTCTGCAATCATGTGAAGCAAATAAGTCTCTTCTGATTACTGTTAGTAGTTAATGATTGCTATCAGTGGCAGAAATCTGCAGATTTATGTTTTCTTCCTGTGATTGCAAAGTTTGTATATTGTAATCTTTCCTTCCCTATTTTTTTTTTTTTCTATAAAACTGGGGAGCCTGGATACTCTATTTCTGGAATTCTGTCCTTGTCTAGAGTAAGATTACTTTCATCTGTTTTTCTGTTTGTTTGCTTATTTCTCAAAGGGAGCAAGTTATGTGACTCTGTGTGACTTGTTTTGTTTAGTTGGTATGTTGGTATTTATATAAATGCTCCCTTATCTTTTGTTCATCAGTTTCCCTGCCTTATAATTCCTTTAGTTGTTTCCATTCCTATTTTAATATCACACAGACTGGCATGTTTTCCTGGATAGTTGCAGTAATAGCAACATCATGCATTAGTTGTTTTACTTATAATTATTTTTCCCATTTTTATATCTGTACTTTGATTTTCATATAATCATTCCTCTATTTCTCTATTTTGTTCTCTTAAATATAAATATTAATATTAATATTAATGTAGATCATTATTGCTGAAAAAGATGTTTCAGAAAACAGGTATTTACAAATATGAATGAGCATCAGAAAATATGATACTTCATTTGGTTTTTTTTTACAGTATTGCTGTGCCTCCAGAAGTTATTGGTGTTGCTGTTATATATTGAAATGCACAGAAAAGCACTAACAGGTACAAGTAACATGTTTCTTCCATAGGATGCCAGTATGTGACAGTACTACCATAGAGAATCCTGCAGGGATTGACTCTTTTCCCCATAAGCCAGTTGGTGCCCGCTAACATTAGACTGCCATCACATCTCATAGTTCCAGAAGTAAGCAATGTCCAACAAAACACCATGTTCACACACATTGTGATGGTGTGACCTTTGCTTATCACCAGGTGCCCACCATGCTCTCTCCTCCTTCATCAACAGGACAGGAGGAGAAAATGAGATGGAAGCGTTCATGGATCAAGATAATGATAGGGAGAACATGCAGCAATTATGTTCACTGGTTAAACAGACTTGACTTGGAGAAATTAATTTAATTTATTGCCAATTAATAACATAATAGTACATTGATAAATAAGAACAAAATTAAAAACATCTTTCCCCCCACTCCACTTCCCAGGCTAAACCTCACTCATGCACTCTCCTGTATGTGAAAAAACACAGACACTCTGGAAAAAAAACCAGTGGAGGTCTATCAATATTGTCCAGCTGGAGCTGGATTTTGCTCAACCGGAAGAAGAGAAGGTGGATGTTAGTATGACTTCAACTACCTAAGGGAATGCCCTAGATGGATCTAGAGTTTCCTAGGAGATGCAGGACAACATGAGAAAGTGAAATGAACAAAAAGTTGCAATACAATATTACAATTAAATATTTTCAAAAGGAAAATTGAAATAGAGGAGTTGCAGAATTCCCATTGTTGGAGCTTTAAACCCAGACTGAAAAAGAACAGGAGCTCCTTGGTACAGTTGAACTTACTTTGAACAGAAGATTGAAATAGGTGACTTAAAGGTGCTTTCCAACCCAAATTATTGTGTCATTGTACAATTTAAATCCAAGGAGTGTTCTGACAGTCAATGAATACCAACAGAGATAGTTTTCAAACGGGTATAAGGCTTCCTCCTTATAAAACTTAAACAAATAGATTTACTTTCCTTTGTGTATGTCAGGTAAAAAAAATCTATGAAAAAATACTTGGTTTTAATCTGTTGTATTCAAAAACAGTATATGCAAGAGGGAAAATACTAGATATATGGAGGCAAAAAGTTGTTGTTAGCCTATTTAAAATTGGTTTCATCAGCATTTGTATTGCTTCTGAAGGGAGACCCAGGATGAATAGAACTGAATAAATTTCAGACATATGAGTACCAAAATCTGGAAGAAAAACAGCTTGTCAGTGAAAATTATTTCATCATTAGATATGCCAAGTAAATACTCAGTAGGCTGAGCTATTCAATAAATGTGTTTAGTTGACACAAACATCTAGATCCTGATTCAGTTATTTCTGTGCTGTATTTTTCATTCCCTTGACATCACATAACGAAACAAAGCATTAGTATGATTTTTGGTTTTAGCTGAAACAGAGCTTATTCCCTGTTTGAGTTTTTATCATATAGAGGCAAGGATAAAACAAACCTGTGTATAATTACATCTCCAAATAGTTCCTGTATACTCCTGTTTCAGCATTATTTAGGAATGTAAGTCCCATAGCAGCTCCCAGGTGTTTTGCTTTTGTTTTGTTTTATTACACGGTATGGCACCATAACAATATTCCCATGACAATCTTATGCATCACAAGATTGGAAAAAATTGTCTTTAGTCAGTCTCTTTATGGCCCATTTCTTTTCCATAGCTCTTTCGGCTCTCCTAGTCACTCTGATTTCTGTATTTGTTTTTATTGTAATTTTTAGTAGGTCTCTCTTGCCTTTATTTCCACTGGTCATTGCCAACCAAATGCAAGCTTATATTCTGTAATGTCTAGATTGAAAGGTTGTCCTTTTTCGAAGCTATTGGAACAAAAAATACATTAATCAAAAAAAAAAAACCAAAACGGCTGACTTATCTGTTAAAAATCAATTCTTTTCTTCTCATAGATAATAAATTTCCAGTCATTTGAACACTGACTGTTCCTTGGTGTAGCATGAAATTTGTCATCAACAGACCATATATCTCTTTAAAAGGAGAGTAACAACACTACCACCATTTTAATGGCCCTGATGGCAAATTTAATAAGTAGTAGCAGAACCTTCTTTTTTTTTCTTTGTCTAATTCATGATTATTTAAACATACCATCATGCAAAAGAAGTCTTTAGTTCAGGAATGGCCAGTTGGGTTAACTCGCTTTGTAAATGCAACATATTATGGAAAAAAACAAGTACATAATTGCTCACCAAAATGCCAACAACTTTCTTACACTTCATCAGTCTTGCAATAAAACTACATTTCCTCTTGTTTGGTTGATTTTTATTTGATTTTTGTAGTCTCAGGTTTAGTTGCATACAAGTCCAGTTCTTTCTTTCTGAACAGCTTCACTCTGAGGCAAGCAAACACTTTATATTGCTTGTTCTTTTTTCTATATTCTCAAAGTAATTTTTTCTGTCATTTACTATCAACAAAGGTTTTATACTATCAGGATACCATTGCATCTGCTGTAGCCCACTATGTTCCATGGCCTATCAGGTTCTGTGAAACCAATCCTCATAAAAAAATTATGTGAAGACTTTATGTGAAGCTAAAATTACATTATCTTTCTCAGTTTCATAAAATTATATAAGGCGCAGAGTTAGATCACACTAGAGGTAAAATTTCATTCCTTGGTTTTAAGATATGTTTCACTGCAGTTCTTTGTAGTATCTAATAAACCACATTTTGGTATTTGAGATAACATGCATTTACAAATATTTTGCTGGTAAATTAAAATATGTTGCAGCTTACATGAGATTTTTCTAGGTTGCATTGTTTCCCACAGACTGTGATGTGACCTTACTACAGTCTTCCCCAGTTGCACACCTTTTGCAATGGACAACATAGTAACTAGTTGTCAATTTGGGCATAATTCATTCAGAAATTGTCTTGCATATGAGACAACTTCTGTCTTACAGATAAGCTCTGAAAACTTCTCTGGATGCATATACTGAAATAGTTACTGGCATGTTGGTGTCAGAGAATCTAAGCACTGATGCCTTATAGAGTAGTGCTTCAGTGTCATGTCATGAACATTGCCATGTTCTTATGTAACAGTTGTCTCAATTAGTCAGTCAAAAATGTTTCAAAAAACACTTGCTGTGCAAAAAAATTTAATTAATTTTATCCTGAACCTTCTGTAATGCATCGTGTCCTGTGATGGTTACAGTTATGACAGAGACTTCTGTCACCTGGCTTGAATGCATGAAAGGAGTATACATCCTACAAATTTTCTGTCTTCATGAATCAGATTGTATCTGGACTGATTTTGACATTTTGCACTTTAGTTATGATATCCCTTTCTTTAGTGACCAACCATATTCTCTCTAAAATTGTTTTTTCTTATCTAGAATAGTGTGTTATGACCTGCCTTACCAGGCAGCAGTAACTTTTGTTTTATTATTAAAACTGTTGGAGTGAATTAAAGTAAACACTACTAGATGGTCAGTGCTTGTAGATATATAGGATTTATTTTAGTACATTATGGTTGCAAAGGAAAACAGAGATTTAGCTGTTTTCATTGTAATATAACCACCTAAGAAAATGTGCAAGGGAAAAGAGAGAGAGAGAGAAAGATAAGAGAATCGGAGTTGAAGGGAAAAAAGAAGGACAGAGATAAAGAATAAAGGTTTATAATCACCATTTTAGAGATTTTTGACACACCTGATTGTTGTCCCTGGTGTCTTGGTCTGTCCAAGAGTGGTGCCACTAGTCTCCTTTAGATGACCATCACACACCCAAAGAACCATCACACCCCCAAGATTTCACCCCTTGGGCCTCTCAAATCTAACAGCTTGTTGCCAATGGCGTCTCCTTCAGCCTTATCTTCAGTCCCCTGGCAGAAGGCTTGCATGGCTTGCACAGCATGCTCCCGTAGTTTTAAAGCAATTTTAAGCAAAAATATCATCTTCCTCACATAATGTAGGAAATGTCCTACTAATCTCTCTATATCCTAATAATCTCTCTATGAATCAGAGAAATCTGAATTTCACTTCCACCTCTACAAATCCACAAAGAGGACAAATCCACTTTAGGTAAATCCTTTATGTCTGGGTAAAACTCTTAATCCATCACTGAAGACTACGTAACATTCAGCATGCTGTCATGCTTGTGTAGAGTTGTCACTTCCCAGTGAAGGGAAGGACATGGAGGGATCACCCAAGATTCATAGATGTCCATGGTCAAAAAAAGAGTGGAAAAAGCTAAAAGGGTGCAAAAAAATTCTCATAAAGTTTTATTAACCAACAAAAAACTCAGCATGGAAAATAGTTTTGCCCCTATCTTCTAATAGTAAGAGTAATAAAAGAAAAAAAGAAAAGAGAGAAAAAAGAAAAAGTGAAAGGGAGATCAGATGGAGGGGAAAGGAAATCACCAATCCTGGGTCCTACATCGATCCAGCTGACACAGTGTCAAGGGTCCTGGGGACACCATCCAGGCTTTGTGGGACAACCTTTTTATAGATAAGTTTTCCCTGCCCTGGGATTAAGTTATTCACTCTTCATGTAAATGAGTTAGCATGTGCCGCCTCTTCTTCTGGACCTTTCTGGAAATGGGCCAGGGCTTTGAGGGCCTTTTGATGTTCTTGATCCCCCTCTACTGGGTTGACCATCAGCTGACCGTTCATGGCTGCCTCTTGATCCCACTCCTGCATTTGCACTATCCTTTATTGTTCTGTGGTGTAAAGACCTCGGTTTAAGCCACATGCTTGCCCAGAGAGTTTACTTACATCCAAAAATCTCAAGATTTCCCACACAAAACTTTTGCAGAGTCTTTAGTTCTTTAATACCTTGAGTTCACAGAAAAAAAGCTACACATTTTTTCCCAAGAGATTTCTTTTAATTTAGTGAGAAAATAAGTATTTTGGTAAAATGTTTTACAGGAGTAAGAAACAACCAAGAAGAAGATTCCACAAAAGTACCCAGCAAACACCAACACACAAATTAGTAGAACCCATTGGGTTCAAGTTACCCACGTGACAGAGGGAGGGAGCGAGGAACGCAGGAAGGAAGGCAGGAAGGAAGGCAGAAAGGCAGGA
>JAWWMP010000081.1:133670400-133707347 GCA_035047865.1 Dendrocincla tyrannina | reverse complement strand
AGGAAGGAAGGAAGGCAGGAAGGCAGGAAGGAAGGAAGGAAGGAAGGAAGGAAGGAAGGAAGGAAGGTTGGTTAAGAGAAGGAAGGAAGGCAGGAAGGTTGGTTAAGAGAAGGAAGGAAGGCTAAGAGAAGGAAGGAAGATGAGACAAGCATTAAAGAAAGAGGTTAGAATAAGAAACTTGTGTAGCTACCAGCAGAGGCCACATGATGGCACATCACAGGAGAGAAGGCAGGCAAAGGTGGAGGACCTGTTTATATGAAATTGAAAATGACATCTGCTACACATGCAGTACCATTCTCCTTGGTTTTTATGAAATAAAGTGTCAGGTTCAAAATTTGATTTTCGCTCAGTACTAATTCTGACAGTATACAAACCCATGTGTACTGGGTTTGCATGCCACAATTTTGGCAGGGGTGGCTTCTGCGAGGAGATGCTGGAAGCCTCCCTCATGTCTGACTGAGCCAATGCCTGCCAGATCCAAGACATCCAGCACTGGCCAAGGCTGTGCCCAGTGATGACAGTGGTACTGCCACTGGGATAAGGTATTTGAGAAGGGGAGAAAGTTATTGCACAGGAGCAAACTGAAGCCAGAGAAGAGAGAAGTGAGAATATGTGAGAGAAGCAGTGCTGCAGACTCCAAGGTCAGTAGAGACGGAGGGAGAGGAGGTGCTCCAGGCACTGGAGCTGAGGTTCCCCTGCAGCCTGTGGTGAAGACTATGGGGAGGCAGCTGTGTCCCTGCAGACCATGGAGTGCCCCATGCTGGAGCAGGTGGATGTGCCCAAAAGAGACTGTGATCCCATGGAAAGACCATGCTGGAGCAGGCTCCTAGCAGGACCTGTGACCCCATGGAGAGGAGTCCACTCTGAAGCAGATTTTCTGTCAGGACCCTGTGGGGGACCCACACTAGAGCTGCTCATGAAAAACTGCAGCCGACGGGAGGGATTCACTTTGGAAAAATTTGTAAGTAATGTAGGGAACCCTGTGTGAGCAAGGGTCAACAGTGAGGAGGAAGAAGCAGCAGAGACAATGTGTGATAAGCTGACCACAGTCCCCAGTCTCTGTCCCTCTGCATCCCTGGGGAAAGAGGTAGAGATTTGGAAATAAAGTTACACCAGGGAAGAAGGCAAGAGTGAGAGAAGGGAGTTCATAAGATTTGGGTTTACTTCTCATTAACCTTCTCTGATTTGATTGTAATAAATTCAATCATTTCCCCAAGTCAGGACTGTTTTGCCCATGATGGTAACTGAAGAGTGATCTCTCCCTGCCATTATCCTGTCCCACAAGCCTTTTATTATATTTTCCCTCCCCTGCCCAGCTGAGGATTGGGAGGGATACAGTAGCTTTGGTCAGCACCTCATATCAAACCTGGGGCAACCCACCATAGTATGCAATAATAAGATTCTACCAGAGTTTATTTTATTTTATGATACCTATCTGTGTGTGAACTGAGTTCAGTAAGAAATCTGTGACATTGTCTTTAGTAAATCTCTCTTGGGACATGGAAAACTGGCAAATTAATTTCTGTGATTGTGATGTTTTGTTTCAATGGATAGCAGATCAAGGACTGACATGTTTCTACAATATGTGTAATTTCTCTGTTTGACTTGGTTTAGCGGTTTTATCCTGGCTCTGATGTGAGTTGATGGGTTCTCCAAATTCAGTTTTGTTTACTGTCTTGTGTAAGAGCTTATGTTACCTTGCTGGTATCTTATTTGGCCAGGATAACTGCTTCCTCATCCTGATATGAGGAAGACTCTTTGTAGAACATCAGCTGTCAGTAAAATTCACTTTACCCCTGAATATATTATTCCATTCCAAACATACAGTATTTTTTCTTCTTCTATGTTTTCCTATTCTGACTTCCATTAATGTATGGATGTGTTCTTTAAAGTACTTACCCATACTCCCAGACTGATGGGACAAAATCAGCCCTCACACCTGTGTGAAAATGCTAAGTTTAGTCTTTAGTTTCAAGAATTTACTGTTTGCTAATTCACAACATTCTACACCCTTTGAGAGGTGTTGTCACCCCTGAGATCACACAAAACTTTTTTTGCTTCATAAAAATTCCTAATTGCCTGTAAAAAGAAAAAGTACCTCAGTGGCTTGGTGTATGCTGATCAAGAGGTCTATAATGAGATAGGGACAACCTGCACACATATATGGCTGCTCTATCCAGACAAACACTTGTACTCTCCTTGCCACTCCATAGGATGTCTCTAGACATCTCAGTCTCCCAGTCTCTTTAAAGGACAAATACATTTAAATGACAGCTTGCAAACCCTTTTTTTGTTTTTATTTTATTCTGTTCTTTTTATATGTGGTTTTCTATTTAACCATGTTATCTCTACTTTTGCTTATTTGCACTAAGTGAACAGTTTTGCATATGCTGTTTGCTTAGACAGACAACATTTACTGTGTTTTGCTTGTTGCTAAAAGTGTCTTCTGTGTATCAGGCACTTGGGATAAGACTAGGGTCCTATGAAAGGTGCTTTTGTAGTTTATGTATAGCTCATAGCATTGATAGTTCAACATACTTCACTGGGAGTTGCTCATCACAGTACAACTGGAGAACTTTTGAACACTTGCCTCCCAGTACTGCCCAAAACCCAAGGCTGGAAAATGAGGATCAACACTGATGGAACATTCCTATTAGCGTATGTCAACTTTTTGTCAAATATTCACGGTTCTCTGAAACAGAGGATATTTTCAGATCAGAAGGCTTTAGCAGAAAAGTATTGCAGTGGAAGACTTTCAGTCACTTTTACTTCACACCTTTTTGATGGTTAATGACAGGTGCTAAGCCATCATCTTTTTTGCACAGATGGCAGCCTCAGAGGTTGCTCTGGGACTTGTGAAAGGAGTAGGCAGTTGATTAGTTATTTTCCTTGCTCCTAGCAGCTGAAAAAGTTTCCAGCAGTGAGGGCAAAGATCTGGCAGCTTCTTTGACCTCATCCAGTCCTCTGCTCTTCTCTCATGTTCCCCACTGTTTCACATGCTCCTCCTCCAGCCTTGTAAATTAATAAGAGTTGGAGAGTTCAAAACCTTTTCTCTTGCTATAACAGCTGTTCCAGGAGGACTTTGTTGTTTGCACACTTTCAATCATTTCTGAGAAGAACTGTTACATCTGTACGAACAACTTTAAATGCCAAAAAATCCTGACTAATGTTGTCAGATCATTTGTTTGGACCATCTGATGTTGTCATGCTGTTATGTGAAGCACTTCTTGAATCCAGTATTTATACAGGTCAAAGACAAAAAAGTATGAAAGGACTTTCAAGCCCTTGTAGTTTTGGTAGCTAAAAAACTAACTCAGACACTTTGCTTCATTTTTGTTGGATTTTTATCTGGGCTTTTTCTGTTGTTGCTTTGTTTTGTTCTTTTACATCTTATCTTCATTCTTTAGAGGGTCAATACATGAGTGGCTGGAACACAGCATTTCATTCTATTACTGACCTGCATTCTTCCATGATGACCTCTTCATTTCTCTCTAGAGTTGATGAGAGGTGATGGCTTACATACTATTATTTAACCTCAACCTCTGTTTCTCGAAGGAGTAACATGTTTTAAAGATAGTGGTACTCAGTGTAGAATTGTGTTTTAAGTGTCTTCAAGATGCATTTCAATTTCCTTTTGACTGTTAGCCCAGGAAGATGCAATGTCATTGCTAAATTCCTGGCCTAGGGGTAAATTTAAGTGGGAAAAACCATTGCTACTTACAGGAAACGCTGGAAGAGATTTGGGTGTTTTTTGAATGATGGCATTTGTATTTCAGGTAAAGGGTATGATTTTAGACTGAAAACTTGGATTAAGCATATCTGCAAAGTGGTATGGTCGTGCTGTAGATGTTGGAGCAGGTCTGGATTTGTGATCAAGGACTGTCTCTGTAATAGCAGGTCTCAGGAGGTAAACTGATCGATCTGTGGCACTTTAGGAAAAGGAGGAAGACATCTTACCTCAGGTAAATATGTTTTATTTCAACTTACAACATACTGGAACTGGACAAAAAATTTGATATCATGCGTGGCAGGATATGGAGCAGTACCTTACACCCCTGTAGTGAAAGCAGAAACTGTAAAACTGCTTTTCAAAGTAACACTAGCATCCATGACAGTGTCCTTTAGGGAGAGGATACACATATGCCATGATTTCATCAAAAAATTTCCTGAAGGGTAATAGTCTTCTCGAAATTAACACTTCATGGCAAAGAAGTTATCAGAAAGTGAGCAAAATGTGCTCTCTCTCCACCACATAATACTAAAATATATAGGAAAGAGGTGAAAAAAACCCCCAAACTTTAAAAGTTAGTTACCAGATCTTACCAACCCTCTTATTTCTAGCTGAGTTGTGAACTTAGGTTTTAGTCTACTATTCAATCACTTGAGAAGTTTCAATTACTCTATTCCTTTATATAGGGTGGTCCAGGTTTACAAATAATCTCTTGTGTTTTGGTTTGCTATTAGTTCTATTTCAGTACTGTGTTCTATATATTAACAAATGCTCTTCTTTTTTCTCTCTGAAACTGTAAAATCCTGACAATTTTTTTCTGTAGCTTTTAGTTCACCATGAGGAAGTATATGTGATAGAAAAATGTTACTGATATTAATTACAGCAGTGGATGCTTATTCTTAGTAAAGTTACCATTATGCTCTATTATAATCTCTTTGATTGGCAAGGAGATTCACAATGAGAGTTATCATGAACAGGCAAAAATCTGCAGCAGTTAACACAAATTAGCATCCCTGATGAAAGTTTGGGAAAGCATTGGAATGAATGGGAAGAAACATAGCATATTTTTCTGTGTTTAGACTGAGTCCCCAAACTTCATTTGAACTTCTACTGGTAGAATTAAAGCCTTACATAGCCTAGAAATTTACACCAAGGTCGGCTGCTGCACAGACTTAGTCTTTCATTTAGTAACAGATAAACAACAAATAGCTCTAATTTTCTAAAACTAGGGATGTGTTGATCTATGTCTCACCTGTACAAAGCACTGCATGGTCCCTTGCTTTCACATATTTTTCTGAGTTCTGGGATCATACCACAGAGGAGAGGAGAAGAAAATTATTTACACACTAAATTCAAATTATTTTCTCCAGCTAATGAGTTTGTCTAGGCATCTTGGCAGGTTTTTTGCTACCTTATTCAGTACCACTCTCTATTTTCTCCTGTAACTCTCAATGCAAATTCTCTCCAATATTAATTTCATCTATTCTAAAAAAAAAAATTGGCCACATTCTGCCAGGAAAAAAAAAAAAAAGAATGAATCTGTCAGAGATCAGTTTACTGGTACTACAGCTACATCTTCCTTAGATAACTATTTTGTGCTAAAGTCCACTTCTCCCCATAATTACTGCTCTCCTCTTGACACTGGATGTCTTAAGAAACAGGCAAAGCAGAGAGCTAGTCACATGAAGACAGGAGGAAGAAGTTTCCCTATTTTTTTCCAGATGTGGTTTAGGGAAAAATAAAACCTGTATCCAGAATTTGGAATCAAAAAGGAGGAGAAGGGAAGCAGGTATTTTAAGAAAAGAATTTGGGAAGACAGCCTGAGTGCCATCTTGAGGGAGTATTTCAGTATACAAAATTGATCTCCTAGGCTGTTTTATTGATGAAATGGAAGAATAACAAACATAGTCTAGGATACAATGATTGCTAGAGAAAGGGTCAGAGTCAAGGCATGCAGGGAGACACCTTGCATTTAGCTGTCACAGTAATTTAAATCTTGGATGAACAGTGGAAGGAATAAAGCAACAATGCATGAATCAGAGGCTATAATTTTCCAAATAAGACATTAAGCAAAAAATTCTTTTTCTGCAAAGCTAAGTTTTACTTCTTTCTCTTTTTAATATTTTCAAGTATGTATTGTTGCTTCACCCATTCATTTATCATTAAATAAAGCACAGCATTAATCTAATCCTGTGTTCAAAAGGCTGGATGTATATATTTATTAGTGTTTTTATGTGAATTCATTGTATATTCACTGAGATCTGTCTAAAAAAATGCATCAACCTTCCCTCTGCTCTTTAAGGATTGATGTTATTAGTATAGTATGCAGATTTTCTTATATGCTTCTTTTTAGTAATGCAGGCTCCACTGAAATTGTCACCCCTGTTTCCTAAGCTTCTCACCATATTCTACATTGTTAATTTTCCATACAAGTAGTATTCTTACAGAAAATGTGGAGGCAGTTGTGCAAGCTGTTATAATTCTACCTCATAATGTCATGGAAACCAGTAGATATTATGCAAATCAATCATAGTCCACTTCTTGAATGCTGTCTACTTGTATGACCCCCTTATGAGAAGTAATCTAATCAAATTAGAAAACTAAAAGGACAGTCAGGATGATAAAATCTTTTTCTCAGAACCAGCTGAGGCAGACTATGATTCTTCAGCATTGCAAAGTAACATAGGGAGAAAGAAAGTGATGCTGATCTCTATAAAACAGTGACATGAAGGCACAAAACAATTGGTGAACAATCAAATACCACTTGGAGGTGACAAGTTCAAAGAAATAAAAATGAAATATTTCTTTACATACTGGGAATTTTGCCACAGAAGTCTCTGAATCTTCCTAACATATCAGCTATTTAAAAGCAATCAGAAAAATTCATGGCAGAAAAATCCATCAAGGGCTATTTATCCCAAAGCTACCATCTCTGGGTAAAGAAGGATGCTGATCTGGGGACTTTCAAGTTTCCTTGTTTGAATGTTGTGAATTTATGGAAAGAGGAAAATTCTCAGAATATCTGAAAATAGGTAAACTGGTAGGAGGCAATAGTAAAACTTATTTTGTTGTTGTTGTCTTTTATTTCTGTCTTGCATTCTCTAGAGTGTGCTAAAAAACCGTACTCACCAAAGGCATTTTCCTTAAGCTATGAGCCAAAATACAGGGAAATATCTGATTTCCCAAAGAACTGACAGTATGTACTTCTCCACCAAGTGAGCAAGGTGGTTGTTGGCAAAGAATGAATTTCTCTGCATCAGCCAGCCCTTCCAACCAAGCAATCAATGCACTACAGCTGGTAGGTTCTCCCTACTTACCAGCTCTTTGCAGGAGAAACAGTAAGTCACTCTACTTTTGTTTCACAGAACAGTGCAAGGACATTTCATTTGTGCCATGTACTAGACGCATTTATTACTGGTTTATCTTTTGATGAAGGAAAGTGTGAGTCAGAGAATTTTGCAAGTGGGAAGAGAAATACTGCTGTACAAAGGCAGAAGACAAGGAAGGACATATTACTTAGAGAGGGCTAAGTAGAAAGGTTGATTGAAAGACTATTGTCATAGGATAGGGAATATTTTTGCACCGGATACTAATTTTGACTTTTTAATATTTTGTTGCTTTATTGAATTGCATATAAAAATATATAAAATAATTTCTAATTGTTAAAAAATTAAAATTTCTTTCAGAAAAAAGGGAGTAGAAAAGCCCTTCTTTACATTTTTTTGTGTCTCTATATATCTTTTGAGCTTCCTTTCAGTTAAAATTATTAGAGGCATAAAACTTCCTCACAAACATTTCAGTGAACTAGGTGCCCTTTTATGTCATCAGTTTCTTTCTCATCAATAATTTATAAGACCTAAGTCTTGTTTCAAATTATATTCATAAATAAAGAGTAGTTTTAGGCTAATAGTACTTTTAAGGTTTTCTATTCAAAAAGGTTAGTTGATTAAATTATATTTCAGCGGTAAAATTATATATGTGAGGTCGTGCTGTCAACCAATAGATAATATGACTTGGATAACTGCTGACTACATAAATAGTAGGTTTTGGCAGCAAGCAGCAGAATGCATTGTTCTTGCAATGAGTTTGCAGACATATAATTATTACAATGGGTAGGTTCATAGAAAAGCTCTAAGAGAATTTTTTGTAGGAAAAGATGGTGAATGGCATAATTTGTTCAAAAGAAATTAATTGTAAATGAGAACATTGACTTAGAATACTTTGACTTCTTGGCTGAATCTCAGTTTCTTACTCTGCTATACTGTTCTTCTATTTACGAATAAGTATTACTTATTCACAAGTAAAAAAATTGCAATATAAAATATTGAAAAGCAGAGATTATTGTCTCACTTGCTAACTAGTATTTGTGTTAGCCAGAATAAATAAAAGCTATTGAAAAACTACAAAACTGGAACAAATGTGTAAATAAAGACTATAAAGACTTTTACCATGAAGACTGACAATCAATAATTCTTCATAGCAGTTCATATAAAATAATTTTCTAGAAAATCAAAGCTCTATATTTTTCCCTTGCTTCTAAAAATGTTTAGCCTCTTTGAAGACAAGATTCAGATTTTATCAATGCAGCTAAGTACTCTAGTAAAAGTGTATGTAAAACTTGCATGAAGGAAATAGAAATTTTCATACAGTCACTACAAATATTAATTTCAATTTTGATCGTTCCGAGAGTGTGGTCAGAGCTTAAAATTATTAATCTGTCAAAATGATATAACAAAACCTATCCTACCTTTTATAATAAGTTAGGTAGTGTTGGATTTTCCTTATTCTTTGAAAATGTCACATGAAACAATAAGATTTGAGAAAGTATAAAAATATTAATGCAAATATTCAATGCTCAAATAACATTTTTCTGTTGTTTTCTTCTATAAAATAAAACTTATTCTTTTGTAAAATATAAATTTATGAGAATTACCATTTTTTATCACCACTGATATTTCATGTGAAAAGTGTAGCAGACATTGCAGGAACACTAGTGTACTGAGGCCCAGCTCACATCACTGTCAAAATATTGTTAACTAATTGTTAACCCAAATTTACCAATGCTTAATATGGCAAGAGTAGGGAGAAATTGACTTCACATAATTGTATACTGCTTTCAGCTGCTTTCTGTGAATAGAGGAAATGTAAAAGAAGGCAGAACTTTATAAGAAAAAGAGGTACATTCTTATCCCATAAGAATGCGTTATTATGAACGCATCGTTTGAATTGCTGAGACTTTTTTTTAAAAAAAGCACATTAATTCTTGCTGGATGGATAGAATCTCCTTGGTGCTTGCCATAAAGAAAATGATTTGTAATATGATTTGTATTTACCATTATTGTATGGTACACATGGTGCTTTGTTAAAAACAACATGAATCACTGTCTTCTAGACTAGGATAATGTCAGTGCACCAACATTAACAGCTGCAATTGTTTTGGTGATTTAGAGGGAAATAATAATCTGAGGTGGTTCCTAAGACATCTTCTTTCTTCTTCCTTTGTCCATTTATCCTTTCCATAGGACAGCAGGGCCCCTTTAAACCTTTTTTATATTAGGGTTTAATAATTGATGTCAGATCAAAGACACACGCTAGAACCAAATTGACAACATTGCTACACGATCCTTTATAAAGCAGACTCAAAACACAGGTTCAAGTGTCTCAAAATAGTTGAAGGATTCTATTTCAAATTTATTTTCCTTTGTATCCAAGTGCAAATATAATTTTGTTTGTTTATTATCTTTTCATAAACATAATAAAGGTTGTTTTACTTGTTGCTACAAGAAGCCAACTAATTCTCTCTCAGCTTTCCAAGTGTTGTGCATAAAAGTCAACTGAATAGAGTGTGTTCCTTGCACTTCTAATTATAGGCTAATTTGAATGTCATTGAAATGAAAAGGAATGTCAAAATAGTGAATGACAAAACAGAACAAGGTGGGTAGGTATATAACCTTGATTACAATCTAGAGTTGTCACTAATGTTTGCACAAATCCTTAGGAACTGCTGTTTCATAAATTATTTATGACACTAACAATAAATATTGAATTAGATGCCCTGCGGTGCACCTGAAACAAAGAGAAAGGGTATTTAAAGTACCAAGATAAAATAGTATTTATTATGGCCCTAATAAAACCTCATGGAGCTTTAATGTGATACTTTACCTCTATAAAGAATTCCCTAGACTCATGTACTGTGCAGACTTCTATTCTCTTCATAGGGTTTTTTGGGTTTGCTCGCATTTTGGAACTTCCTTAGTGTGCTTGTTTGAAAACTTTGAGCCCTTATGAGTTTCTCTTGAGTCTTACCTATCTTCAGATATTTATAGCTCCAGTCATGCTACTAGTTTTTTTTTTTTTTCTTTTTGTTCAATACCTGCTAGCAAAACAGTCAGATTCATTAATGGTCTTTTTTATGTAGCTCCAGAAATAATTTCGCAGTTAACACATTGCTACACGTTTATTCTGGTGTTGTTCCATTTGTGAGAAGAAATTGACAATGGAAACAGTATCCTCAGTTCTGATTCTTTCAAAGAATAAACAAAGATGGCAGAATGTATAGTCAGATTCTAAGAATTTAGTTGTTTCCCTGAGAACACGAAAATTTTCTCTCCTCCCTAGTCACAGCTCTAAGCTTCTTCCTTCTACACTCCTGACCTCAAAGATTCCTCTTTAAGTTTCCCCAGGTTCTCTACTATGTTGAAGACTGCTGGCACCACTAAACATTGACCCGCTAAAAAAGTACAATTAAAAATTAAGAATAAGTTTTAACTGTCAGTTTACTAGTAGAAAGCTTCCAACAGTATAGAAGAAGTAAAACAAACCAAAACAAGAAAAGATCCTGTTCACCTTTAAAGTGGAGGTTGTTGTGGCAAGCAGTATATGTCTGGATTACAGCATCATAAAAAATTGAGCTATTGCTCAATTCATTATTAATTCATTATTGCTCAATTGTCATTGAACAATGGCTACCCTAGCCAAGTAGCCTCTTAATTTTGCCAAGTGATCTTCTCAAGCCCTGTACAATAGTTTTTGCATGGGCGACAGTTTTAGATAAGGTCAGTTTTTCCTCAGAATCAGCATATAATAGAACAGATTCCAATAACTCAATACAGTATTGACAATTTCTAGCATTTCAGACTCTACTCAGAGTGGTACTCAGCATTTCACTACTTCTTAATTAGGCGCAGAAAAGCAAATACTATAAATTTCATTGTAATTAATTTCGTCCCTCCTCCAGTGAGTGAAATTTCATCTTTTAAGGAGATCCTTCAAGAAAAATCTGTAGTAACATGGTAAATTTGGGGTATGGACACATAGTAGTATCTTCCTCTACAGGTCCACTGTCAGTTTGACTGGGAGAAACAAGACAAGTTCTCTTCTTCTGTCTATGTTCTGTTCATCTGACTAATATTAAGCTTCTAAATGCATGTAGGAGTACTGTACAGGTCTTGTTACAAAATCTCCTGGAGAGATTTCACAGAATTTTCATGTAATGGGAAAATGTGATAAATTATTAAAATTCCAATTTTTAATCTGTTCTTCATTCTAATTATTCACTTTGTACTGAGGTTTGCAACCATATTTTCATTTAACATTCTTTTAATCTTTGGTACATATTGTTTGTTAGAAGGCTCTAGATGTATTGTTTCCCATGTCTTTTGCTGATTTTTGTGGGAAAATCATTGATTTATGTCGGTTTGTAATCTCTTTAACATCTTTCAGCATGAGAGAATAGGAGTTTAACAACACAGCTCTGCAAAAATGAATATTTTGTAGCTGCTAGTCCAACAAAGATATGATTGATCATATCCAGTTTTTGGTCCATTTTAGGAAACTTCTTATTGTCATCAGCTTTACTCCAAAAACATTCATAAAATAATACAGGTTTTGTGTTGCACTTTATTTTTTTTATTTTTTTTGCCAGACTATGCAATTTCTGGTGGCCTTCCAAACCTTTCCCCGTCATTTTTCAATGACAACACAAATGAAGAGTTTCTTCATTCAAGCCCGTGACTAAAACATGGGCTTGCTCTTACTACCAAGGTAGCTTTACGTATTCTCAATTAAAACAAAAACAAACAAACACAACCAGCAAGTGAACAAAAGATTGTCTGAATCTTATTTTCTTGGTTACAGAATTCAGGCAATGAAGACCTCCAGTTTATAGTAACTTCACACCTTTCTCAGTCAGCATCTTTAGCCTAGAGCGTTATTCAGTCTTTTTTCATATACTGTTTTCTGCTTTCCTAAATTTCCTTGAGGTTACTTCTCCTCTCCACCTTTCTTCACTAAAAGCCTTCCTTTTAAAACCAAGGATGACACAGTCTCCTTGTTCACCTTTATCTACAAACACTGGGAGATATCTGTCAACAAGACTGATTTCTTTCTGTCTGAATTCAGGGGAAGTCTCTTTTCAAGACTGTAGCATGAGATTTGGCCGCAGATTTCCCTGTAACTATGAAGTCCCCCTTCCAACACACTCTTTCTGCACATTGAACAGATGGCATGTGAGGATGTAAATGTAAAGAAAAAACTAGATATGCTGGTTCCTACAGTTGCCAGGAAGATGGCATGAATTGGGTTGTTTGTTTTGCTAACTGATGAACATTTGAAAGTGATTGAGCAGTAGACATAACAGGTGTGGTGTTGGCATAGTTTGGACTCCAGCTGAATCATTAAAGCAAATCACAAATACTGAACAGATATTTTCCATGTAATCAAAGTGAAAGAAATAATCAGGTATTGTATTATTCACTGCTGACTTGAATTATTTTGAGTATAATTGAAATGATTTATTTTTCTACTGCCGTTATGCAGCTGTCTGATATGTTTCAAATTGTTTTACAAGGACGACTTTTTGACAGGGTGGACTGTATTATTTTGAGTTTTAACTCTGAAGAGATGAAAATGCACTAGTCTAGAAATAGCTAGGAAATTCCTCACCAAACAAATCTCCACTATATCTTAAAAAAAAAAAAAAAAAAAGAATCAGCACATTGTGTCAATTGCAAAAATTACGAGTGATTCAGAAAAACAATGAATAAGGAGTCCTCTCTTGAGTAAGTGAAATAAGTAAACATCAGAATGTCAGATCGGTTGCCACTTATGTAAATTTTGATATTTATAAGCTAGGCTAGACCTTACTGAAACAACGAGACCTTGACCTCGACCTCCATTCATCACTGAACAGACACAAATTTACTGCTGCATTTCAGACACTGGCAAAAGGGCAAAAACTCCTCTCTTGGAGAATGGATGAGCTATATTCAGTAGTCAAAGGCCAGAGCAACTGCTGTTTTATCAACCCTCTGCACCCACTGGTGCGTGGAAATCTCCACACCATGGACCTTTCTTCCAGCACATCAGACTGGGCAGAGGAGCCATTGCAGCACCATGTCCCATAGAACCTTCTTTTTCTTTTGCATTCAACATCACTATAAATTGCTAAAGAATGAACAATAAAGCAAGACTGCGAAATACTGCAAATTTCTGTAAATGCTATGGGTCTTCCATTTTGTACTGCTGAAGAACGTTGGGGAATGTCTATGTAAGAGAAGGAAATACGCGTGAAAGCATCATCAGTTTTCTCAGATTTTTTTAAAACCTTATATTTGTTTTTCTTTCTTGTAAATACTTTTTAATGTTTAAGTAATGCTCAAGAGAAAAAGCTAGATACATTTTTTGGTTTATTTTACAAGTATGAAGAAATGCTCTTGAAGTTCACAAGTCTTGTAAAAGCAAGAGGAACATTCAGGTCTAGCGTCTAGTAATTTGCATAGAACTCATCTTTTCCCTTTTAAAGCTTATTTTCCTGCTTATGGTTACTTTTACACCTTAGGATAGTGTTTTCTAATACAATGAATATGCCCTTTTAAATAAAAAGTTTTCAGATATATTGTCTATGATCTTTCTCATACACTATTTCAGATGTAATAGAGGCATTAGCTTCCCATAGAATACCTGCCTATAGTATTTTTCAGTTTTACATTATTTATTTCATTTTCCTAGCTAATGTAGTTGTTGTGCACAAAATTTCTAAGATCTGGTTTATAGGTTTGTTTTTTTCTTTGATTGTTTGTCTGCATTTAGATAATATCGCACATTGTTCATGCACTCAGCAGTTATTCCATTCGTTCACATCTACAGGGACTGAGCAGTCTTTAAAGCCCTGCTGAATAAAAAATTCTATTGTCATTTAAATCTTTCTTAAAAATATTGTTCTATTTGACACATATTTTAATATGCTTGTATTAAAAAAAGAGCTATTGACTATGAAAGGCCCTGTACTGTTTTTTTAATTTGCATGATTTTTACTGGTAGTATTTTAAGAAGATCATTAAACAGACTATGCAGAGAGATCTTTTTTTGTTGTTGTTTTTTTTTCTTTTTTTCTTTTTGAATGATTGCCTCTGCTTTGAAATGAATAGTTGCCTTCACTAATCTTCTCAAGACCTCCAACTCCCCGTTTAGGTCTTATGTCTTATTTCCCAGGCTTAGAAATCCTTTTTCCTGGCCTCAAAATCAATTCTTCTACTACGATCTCTTTCCTTTTTTCGTTTAGGTGTTTGTTGTTGTTGTTGTCTTTGCCAATTACATGTCAGCTAGATGAGAGGTGGGAAACAGACTGTCCCTCAGACATCTGGATTAAAGTGATTTCTCAGAATATCTTCATTACTGAATAATTGCATAATTATCCACAGAAGTATATCACTGAAGAAAATTGATAAAATAACAAAGAATAAAATGCATGTAGCAGTGAAAATTGGGATGGAGAGGAAATTGTATAACAATTAAATCTAATGGCACTTCTCATGAGGAGTAGGGTGTAAGAGATACATCACCAGTATGCTCAAAAGGGGCCGTTCAATTTGGACGTAGAATAACTTATGTTGTAATTGCTCGATATGTTAGCAAATATTCCATTTTTAATGCCTTAACCTAGTAGAAAAAAATTTACCTGGTATGTCAGTTAAGAAACTTACAGTTTGATTTTAATTTAAGGTGTATAAAGGTAGTTAGAGTTTTTAACTTTGAGAACTTCAATGATTCTTTACTATTTTTACTATAAAAGTGGGTTTCTTTGATTCCAAAGTATTCTTAAACCCTTTTTTTTCCCAACAAAATCAGTGTTTCTCTTCTAACCCCATAGACTGTCACACAGCAGTAAAACTGAAAGACAAATACTTTTGATGCAAATAAAACCCCTAATGCCTTCTTTTCCTCAAAAGTCAATTGAAAAGGTAACAGTAGAAAAAAATCTATTTGTGCTGAGACGGTCAGCCTCCTGTCTGATGTTAATATTTATTTTTACAGCTGTCTTTGTCTTCAGAGTTTTTTCTTACATTTGATTGGTGTGCTATGACAGCAACAATTTTTTTGATTCAAATAGCTTTGATATAACCTTTGACCATACCCAACAGAGGTCTAGCTATCTAAAATAAGGACCTGGTGTTTACAGAAAGAGGTGATTATGTGGAAATATGTATATGCAATCTCAAACGAGCCCCATAATTCCACTGGGCTGCTGTGGATCAAAATTTATTTCTTTGGTTTAAATCTGTGCAAAATTAACCATGGAACAATAATCTGCACAGGAAAAAAAAAAAAGTTGGGTGCTCTTTTGTTGTTGTTGGGTGGGGGATTTTTGGGGTTTTTTTTTTTGCTTGTTTGTTTGGTTTTTTGGGTTTTTTTTGGTTTTTTTTTTTGGTTGGCTGGTTGGTTTTGAGTTTTGGGGGTTTTTTTGAAAGAGGAGAAAATAGGTTTCAAACAGTGTTTATGTAACATACCTAGAGATTACTATTTCTTCTCCCTAAACTCACTGAACTGTTATTATTTTAGTCCAGGAAGGAAAACAGATGTCAGTAGCTAATGCCCTTGAAAAGCAATTTCACAATGTACATGGCTGTATTGCTCTCTCCTACTCTCCCCACAGCTCCCATTGCTCTTTTCTAGATAGACATTATTCTCTTTTTCCTCTCCTACCCTGATTGCATGCCCTTATATATTTGATATTCTTTGTAGATTTCTCAAATTTTTCCTGAATACAGTCTATTATATAGTTTACAGAAAGCCTTTCACAGGCTGTTTTTTCTGATTCTTTATGTTTGGTTTACCCATAACTCTGATAAATTACTTATTTTACTTATTGTCTTTATTTCAAGCAGATGAAATCTGATTCAGAGTTATAGTATCACAAGCTATATTTTACTAATTTCAACTGGGACAGAATTTAAATCACATTAACATTCATTTTTTATATAGAGAGAGGATTATAATTTAGATATGCATTTGAACAAAACAAGATATTCAGATCATTCTGTTCTTCAGCTGGAATATAATGCTTAGCTCTCTCTCCAAATTTGTTTGAACTTAAGGGTTGTGGTTTCCATGGAAACATGTATCAGTCTGTTTGAACATCAAATAGTTTCCTTGTTGTAGACACTAGCTCAGCAAACCGAGCCCACGTTTTAATGGGGGACTTGTCATTGTTGGGTTAACAGTTGGACCCAATGATCTTAAAGGTCTTTTCCAACCTAAATGATTCTACAATTTTATGATTATAAAAGCTACAGTGGCCCTGAATATATTAAAAATCCAGTCTGGTGAAGCACATCAAATGGAAAGGATACCTTATTTTTCTCCAGTAACAGCTTTGCAATAATATTGTCTAGAGTAAAGAAGAAATTTAAAAGTAACTGTGCAGTCTGTTCTACAGACTCCTATTTGCAGTCTCAAAAATAATTAAAAAAAAATAATTCAGTAGCGGTCTTACCTTAAATGTGTGATCAACAACATGATCTACTGTGACTATCCATCAAATATGAAGAGGAAGGTGTTAGACACCAGTTATTATTGGGTGAGAACCATCTTGTGGGGGATATGTGTGTGTGTGTGTGTGTGTGTAGGGGGAAACGATGGGTCAAACCTCACAGAGGTGAGGTGGTGTATCCCTCATGGCAGAGCCCGGAGCTCACACAGGGAAGACCCAGAGCAGCTGCCAGTCACAAACAGCCTGGGAAAACTACAACACCCCACACACCTGACCCAGGCTTGGATATGCAGGGACAGTGAGAACACTGCCCTCACCCTGGCCTGGAGCCCCAGAGGGGCCAGCAGGTCACAGATCCTGCCTCGAAGGTTTGGCCATAGCAGATAAAATGAAAAGCGTCTGTTTGCAACATGCCATGGCCCTGCCATAGGAGCTGGTCTTTCACAAGGTTCCAGCGGTAGCTGTATGATCTGTCTCTCCGTCTCCTTCTCTCTTCTTGCTCCATCTGCTTCTCTTTCTTTGTGCCTTTCTTGATGCTTTGAGTGGGTTGAAGCTGGAGGGATTGGATTTTGACTTAAGTGTTGTGGATTAGTATGTGCTGGGTTGGTATTTTGGTGGAACATTTTGTCTACCTTGTGTAATGTCCTTTTTGAACCTTTGCAAAGTTCCCTTATTTTCTCCCCTAAATGAATAAAGAAACACCTTGGGAACAAGTCTGTGGCTTATTTTCTTGATGCTCTCTCAAGGTATTAGAGAACCCTATTTATATATCTTAAAGCAAAATTCCTAGCTGAGACTGTGATCTTGCATCTCCCAGGGCTGGAGTGTTACAGAAGGCATTCTAACATTTCACAGAGTTGCTATAAATAACTTCAGAAGTATCTGATGGGGTGACAGCACTTCTTTGCAATTCAGCAAATATTGAAAGCAGTCTGAGATCCAATGCAAAGATTCTGTCTCATGAAGTTGGAAAGGTATATTCTGCACAGCTGAAAAAGACTTCATGTCATCCAAGTCTCTCTCCTGCAAACTCTATCTACAATTCTGTTAACAAGAGACAAGGCAACCTACAGCAGCACAACACACTGGGTGTAGTACTGCATTCCTTCCATATAAAATTCCCACTGATGTCAACAATTAATTCCTTAGTCCTTACAAGTTCATATTACCACATAATGAAATACAAACCCCCAGAAAATATAGTGACCACAACTATTTCTATTTGAGCAGATGGGGTGTATATCCAAAAAGAGGTATAAATGACAAAGCATGATGAAGTGGGTACCAGTTTCAGTTACAGATTTTCACTAGGAAATATAAGTTAATTTTTAAGTAAATGTTGTACGCAAGTATAAAATTATATTTACTGACTGGATGCAAGAATATGCTCTGAGTATTTTAGCTAACTAGTTGAGCATACAGCTGCCACTTAGCTCAGAATCGCAGAATATGACAAGTCGTAAGAGACCTACAATGATCATCGACTCCAATTCAGCCCTGCACAGGACCACCCCCAAGAGTCATACCACATGCCTATGAGTATCATCCAAACACTTCTTGAACATGTGCTCTGGGGGAGCCTCTACCAGGGTCCAACCACCCTCTGGGTGAAGAACCCTTTTGTTATATCTGACCTAAACCTCTCCTGACACAACTTCAGGACATTCTCTCTTGGAGCCCTGGGGAACCACCCTAGTGACAGGTCACCAGTCTGATGTTACCCCATTCACTGCTACCCTCTGTGCTCAACCTGTGAGCCAATTGCTCACCTGCCACATGCTGTGTTTATCCAGCTGTGTGCTGGACATTTTGTCCAGAAGGATCCTGTGAGAGACAGTATGCTTTTCTGAAATCGAAAAAGATTACATCAACTGGCTTCCCTTGATCTGCTAGGTAGGTTACCTGGTCATAAAAGGAAATCAAATTTAATAAGCAAGAGTTCCCTTTCATGCTGGCTGTGACCATTGACAGCAGTGCCTTTCAGGTGTTTGTCAATATGTCACAGAATAATATTGTCTATAACCAGGTACTGAAGTGAGACTGAAAGGCCTCTGGTTTCCCAGGTCCTCTTACTTGTCCTCCTTGAAAATCAGGACAACATTCACCAGCTTTCAGTCTGGCTAAACAATCAAGATTTAAAAGGAGAATATTTGCAAATTCTTTTTTTCTCAGTGAATAAAAAAATATTGTGGTTGTATAGCTTTCTATGTTCAGAAGCATATAGGTATACTAGGTATTGTGTAACCAGATTTAATGTAAGTTGTACTCACAAAACTCTCTTTAAAAAAGATTTTCATGAGCTTAAATTCAAAAACTGTGGGAAATTTTAACATTTTAAAATGTGGCTATTTAAATTGTTTCAAGTGTTGCTATTTAAATTGTTTTTGAAAGGCCTTACTTTCTTAAGCTCCTTATCAACACAGTTAAACTAATCCACAAGTGGTACAGTTATATAGTTATGTTACTGTGTTTGTAGTAAAACACATGATTTGGAGATTCTGTCTGTTCCAGAGCTAACAACGAGGAGGAGAATTAGAAAACTTTTTCTGAGGTGAAATAAATATTTCAAATATATATATTTAGAATATCCAGAAAAAATCAGAAGAAATACTTACCAAGAAATCTCAGGAGCTTTATTAAATGTTCAAAGCCGTGAAGCTACAAGTGAGAGTAAAATCAGCGGTGTCTAGACAGGTCTGCTCTGAATATGACTTTAATAATTGAATGTGTGCTTAGGTATATATTGAATTTACAAAAAATGTAAAAAGTAGTTCTAGGACTGTTCTGACCTCACTGTATCTTTATGCATCTGTCAAGAGGATCATAAATAGAGCAGAAATCATCTATTAGTTGTATAAGGGAGACTCATTCCAGCTACATTAGCCCAAGATGACCCTAATGCGAGAAACTGAATTTCAGATTAAAATACCTCAGAGCCAGGCCTTTCTTTTAAATCTAAAATGTCTCTTTCCACTGAAGTTTATAGTTCCATTAGATCAGGAAAATAAATCTGAAAGAGGTCTTAAGATAACTACAGATTCCTCAAATAGTTGGAAGACTTGGTGGTTTGGTTTTGGTGTTTTTTTTTTTAAACTGATATGTGTTAACAAGGCCTTCCACTGCTTAAGTCACTGATAGTACTGAGAATTAGAATGAAATGCTGAAAAGGCTTCTTATTATACAAACTGTTACAAGCTGTTGAAGAGGAGTTAGAAGCACAACTCTAAAAGGAGAAATAGTATATTTGACATAGAATACTTTGATAAAAGTCTGATTTGCATTTGAAAGTCGGCTGAGTACTGCTAGAAGGATTATTTTTTTACAAAAGAGAATAAACAAGAATAACATTAGAAGTATTAGAATTTTATGCCATAATGAAAGAGTCATATCAAAGATTTACTTTTAACGTAATTATTTTAATTTCCTACAAAGCCTACTGCATCCGCTGACAATATTGTTATGCATCTGTTGAGTTTTTAACTCAAATTACTTTGCACAACCAGTCTGTCAAAAAGTAGAAAAACAATTTTATTTCCACTGTGAGATAACGAGGTTATTTTCTGTAGTTCATTTTGGTTTTATTTATCATTTTTATTTATCATTTTTATTTATCATTTATTTATCATTATTTATCATAGGCTAATTATACATGTCCTTTCCTGACAAGACACCAAGGGATTCTCCACCATTTACACTGTAGGTTCAATCATCCATGCCCCACTTAGTTCTGACTTCCAGTCAGTAGCTGAGTTGACCAAGTCATTTTTATGGTAAGAATTTTTGGCATCTCCAACACATCATTTAGTGAATTTTTTCTAGTATGAACACTTATCACTGAGGGAGGCCCTTCACAGCTTTGTTATGAAAGTACCACACTGATCTTATGTTTGAGGAAATGGGTTCTGTATCAAGAGTGCATATGGGTTCTGTTAATTGTCACAGCATGGATATATCAGTCAGAACAGTTAAAACAGGGAAAGGAATCTGTGTGGTTGATTATATAGTCCTGATAAATGAAGTATATTGGCATTTGTAATAGCATTAGGATTGAATTATAAAGGCTGTGAGTAGCAAATTCCAACTATTTGTAGGAAAACTAACTGGACCTTTCTCAATGGTGAGAACAGTTGTGGGAGTGATTATCATGTATGATTCATTTTTCTTATTTATTGGAAAGTTATGTTGTGATGTGGTATGTTCTGTTATTACACTTGTAGGAGGCAGGGAGTGTGGAACAAGAGAGGGCAAAGATACTCATGGCTTAAAGGAGGCTTGCAGGAGCAGAGACTGAGAGGACTGAGAATGGGTAAAAGACAGCTGTGATACAGAACAAACAAAGGAAAAAAGAAACATTTTTGAAGGTGCACTGCAATGCTTGGTGCAACCCACAAACCCACTGAGAGCTGCTGACTTAAAAGCAAATTTAAGGAAAGAATCCACTCAGAAAGGCTGCTGGAGAGACATTAGCTTGCATAACTCTGTTCTGCTTTACCAGATACTCTGAGTTTTCTCCATCTATATTAATTCATTTTGAAGATAAGTTCCAATAAAACACGGTTTTGGTATTTTGCTATGTCCTCTTCTGAAGTAAATGTGCAGGCTGATTTATCTCAGATCTCTAGTACACTCAAGGTCTTGTCTCAACACATCACTAGCCTGATCAGTACACATCCAAGGAAAGTGTGTGTGAAGAAAAGAAGTGATTAATAGATTTTGACAGGTTACATGCTGAAAATCATAACTCATAATCTTGCAGCTAGTGAATACTTCATCTGGTAGTTGTTTAGCTAGAAATGCCCCAACATGCTCCTGTATGCTGGAGTGACAATCACAGTTCAAGCTGAGATTCCGACTGAAAGGCCAAGGTCTTCCAGCTGGCGATGGGAAAAGTTCATGCTACTATTTTTACTTAGGATATTCTATTCCAAATACCTTTTCTACAGTTTCTCAGGAGATATTCCTAGTGTGTTGAACGAGGAAAGTATTATGCAGCAAGTGTATCTAAACTCTTTTAGCCTACATTTTATCTACATACATTCAGGAATTTATATCTTCCTTACAGTAGGTGTAAAAATACCAGCAAAATCACAAGCACATGAGAAAAATCAATAGTTAAATTTGTAAAGCTTTTAACTCCTACTTAAGTCTATGTCTTCTTTTATTGAAATGCTTTAAAACTAAAAATATTTGGGGGGGGGTTGGCTAAAATGTTGCAATTAAAAGTTTTAAGTTCATGAATATTAAAAAATATCTTTCATTAAGCAACAAAATAGGTAAGAAAAACCCCACATATCAACAGGGTTCTATGTAATATTTTGAGGCTACAGGTATTACACCTTATATGAATGCCTGCTTTAGGATTTTTTCCTACATTAAGACTGAAATACACGAGCAAGTGATGCATCACATTTTGAGAAAAACTTCTTGTGATGATACTCCTACACTGTAACCTCAACAATTAGTCACTTTATATAACTGTCACCCTATTTATTTTTGTGTTCAATTTTAAACATGTTAGCATGCTATTTATGAGTTATTATATCTGTTTAATTCATGAATCAATTGCCTTCATGGGAATATTTCTGCAAAATCCCAACTCAAAAATCATCGTATTCTATTTCACAGTAGAAAGGCCTTTAGGGAAAAAGTATTGCTTTCTTATTCTTCTTTTCCCTCTTCCAATAATCTGCCTTAGACGCATTGCATTAGTTTATATTCTAATATGTCAGATTTTATAGATTTTTTTTCCACTGCATCAACACAATGTAATATTAATGAAAGCAAGAGAGGAAGGGAAATAATATTACTGAAAGGAAGAGAGGAAAGAAAAATAGTATTTTAGTCCAATGTAATTTTTAACCCATATTTTCATATTCACTTTTTCCCAGTATGTTGATTCCTTTTTTTAGATTAAATTTCATTCTGATTTTACTGTACTTTCAGTCTTCCTAGATTTCTTTGCATTTACTATCAGTCAGCATTTATATTAAAAAAGCATTGATACATATTTGTCATCATCATGGTTATTGTATGCATACATACTACATGCTAAAGATCCTAATCAGCAGAGAAAAGCCCTTTTTTGTTTGATTTACCCCATTACAGAAATAAAAACACTACACGAGATCATTGAAAATTTTAACTGGTATATGACAACAGGCAATGAGAAATCTCCTTTTGATTCAGTGTTATGTTTACCACGGCTGGGATATAACAAAAAACTGTGATACAAAGCCACAGAAAATAGTAAACCATGATGGTTTGTTTGATACATGCTAGGTCAGTTCAAGAATTATTCTGAACTGCTCATTAAAATAAATTTTTCTTAATAATCTGTGCTTTAAGACAGCAGAGGTTTCTTTCACTAAAGTTGAAAGGTCACACATGGGAAGAAAATTTTGTAAATACACTTTCAAGATGGTAAATCATGTTGTCAATGTACAGGTACTGAAAAAGACTTCAGGATTACAGTATTTAACATTTTGAAAGGGAGTTCCTTGTTCCCTTCCTTTAGTTATGGAATTTAGTTGTTTAGTTACTTGTATCAAAAAGGAAAACTGACAGGAACAGAAAGGAACAGAAGGTTGGTTTTCCTTTTAGATATAATTAAAAACACTGATAGTAAAAGGATGTAGGGACTTGTCATTCACATTTGAAAAAGGATGTTGACAAAGTAGAAGAATTTCAGCAAATGGCACAAATATAATCAGAGGCCTGGAAACGTTTTATTCTGAGAATATAAAGCAGACCAAAAACAAAATGTACCTAATAATACAAAGGAGTTGTTGTCAACCATACCCCAATGGAGAAAAAGCTCCTGGTTTTAGATGATACCTTACTCTTGTGGAGGAGAGCCCAGTACCAAAGAGAAGATGGAAGACGTATCTGCAATTTGTATCTAAATATCAAAAAGGTTGGAAACTCTTCTGTAGCCATTTTTTATGAAATATGTAGAAGTTTTATTGTGTGATTTAAAAAAAAAGGAAAAGCAAGAGACATACAAGAGTACCAGAGAAATAATAAAGAGAAGGAAAAATGGGTGTACTTCTTAACTGATAACAAATTACCCAAGATATGCAAATGTTTAAAAGGCGAACATGGACACAATGTCTGTAGTGGACAAAATAATTCCTAGGAGAATGGATTTTTTAATGACTACAAAATGTAAGGGTGATAGTGTATAGATCTATTTGCATTTCAAAGAGAGATTCTAAGGACTGTAGGTTCGGAGAAAAGATTTTAGTGTGATGATCCGATACATAGTGGTGTACTGAAAGACCTTGTCTTGCTGAACATACAGCTGATAGAAGAGTACATCTTATGCAGATATTTTGGAGAGTAAATACAAATTAATAAAATTAAGGACAGTTTCACACTTCTAATAACACTAAGCTAAGTGGTGCGGTTGACACACCTGAAGGACTGGATGCCAAGAGGGATCTGGACAAGCTCAAGATGTGGGCCCATGGGAAACTCATGAGGTCTAACAAGACCAAGTGCAAGGTGTTGCTCTTGGGTTGGGGCAATTCCTGGTTTCAATACTGTCTGGGAGATGAACAAATCGAGAACAGCCCTGATGAGAAGGACTCAGGAGTGCTGGTGGATGAAAACTGGACATGAGGTGCCAATGTGCACTTACAGCCCAGGAAGCCACCTGTGTCCTGGACTGAATCAAAAAGCAACATGGACAGCAGGAGAGGGAGGTGATTCTGCCCCTCTGCTCCACTCTGGGGTGACCTCACGTGGACTACTGCATAAGAAAGACATGGAAGTTGATCAAGTCTAGAGAGAAGAGCTGACTTCTTAAATATGTCATCTTTATATAATAGCCTGGCACAATAAATGCAAGTCTCCTTTTGGTAGTCCTTTGTGGTATTCAAATATCAGGTACTGTTAAGATGACAGCTGTACTGGATCTGGACTCTTGTTCAGATTACTAATAAAAACCTGTCTTTCTGCTTTCTAAATCTATACTAAATAATGCTGCTCTTGATACTTTTACACATTTTCATTATGTACCACCCTCCTCAGTCTTCACCTACAAGTACACACCTCTGCTCTTTTTTTCAGATGTTTTCTTCTAAGATGAAAAGGTGAGGAAATGTATGACTTTACCATCAGATCAGATGGAATAAAATCCACTATTTCCCTAGCTATGTACTGAGGGTAGGATTAAATACAGCAATCATCTGCAGCATGTTGTGTAATTAGGTCAGTTTCAGTGACACAAGAACTAAATGCCCATTCCTGAAGTAATCTTGGTCAAGTTGAATTATTTACAGGAGCTGTTCAATTTACAGGATTACTTTCAGCTTCATAATCTGTGTTTTCTAGGGATGAGTTGAGAGTTGTAAGAATGGATTTTTCTATTTGCATAGGCAAAGGATATTCAGAGGTCAGATGCTTTTGGAATTTTATGTTTTAATACAAACAAATGCAAAGAGGATGGAAATATTTTGCCTGGCTTTATAAATTAGATAAACAAGGTAATAGCCTTGAGGAGCAGAGGCTTCTCTGATCTTTCTCAGTCTGTGCTGCCTGTATTCTTATTAAACAATCAGTGGTAAACAGAGGGGGTTTGAAAAACAGCTCATCTTCTGTGGGTATGCATATTTTTGCACAACTTTTTGTTGGAGTTTTGGTGGGGTTTTTTGGTTTTTTTTTGGGGGGGTTTGTTTGTTTGTTTGTTTGGGTTTTTTTTTTGAGTTGGTTGCTTTATTTTAAACTGAATACTGAAAGAAGCATATGTTTTAACCAGGTTGGGCTGATCAACGTAAGTGCATCTTCACTTTTTAGGGAAACTGGGTTCTACATGTTGCTACTGTCCTTTCTGAATCCACTAACAAAAACAAACAAACGAAAAAAAAAACAAAACAAAAAAAAAGGGACGCTAAAAGACTAGAGTCAATAACATTTATCTTCCCAATTAGTCTCAGTCATTCCATGTCTAAAGCCAACAATGTATGAAGATTTTCTTAACTCTGTTCAAGTTCTGAAAAGTTCCTTGAGAAATCAGACAAAATAGAAACTTTTTTGCTTAGAAAACTGCTCATGCACTAAAGCCATTACCTCAAAAAAGAGCTTTGATTTAATTAATTCACTTTTAATTAAAGCTGTTTTATTCAGATTTTCTTGCCATGACTTAATAATCATATCATAGGAAGTAGGAGTGCATGGCTAACATCTAAATTTCTGTATTGATGTGCGTTAAAGGTAAAATTATTGGAAGAAACTTTTGTGAAGGGCAGGGAAAGGTACATAAAGTTAAAAATTTTGTCTCTTTTTTCTGTATAGTTCTGCGATATATTACTGAGGATGTCAAGGTGGGCACTCAGAAGCTAGAAATGTCGTAGATTTGCTTTTGTACCTCTAATTGGGCATTTTACAAGTGAATTACAAAGGGAATTTTAGATAAGTGATTTCCTAGTTCTGAAAAAGTACACTGATGAGAAAGGAATTGTAGTGGAGCAAAATAAAAATGTAATATGTAATAAAATATATTTAAAGTTTAATCTGACTAAATTCAACTTTGAAATGGTCTGAAATTCAAGATGTAGTCCAACAATAGGGAAATTATGAGATTACTAAGGATTAAGACAAATTGCTATAGCATGACAGGAGAAAATCAGGAGGGATAAAGCATAGAATAAACCACTGGAAAGAGAGTGACAGGAAAGGAAAAAAAAACAAAACAAAAAAACCCAGTTAAATTAGTAGAGTACAACCAAGCAATGCCTTTGTGAGTTATTCAGTGAAAACAGAAGGATGATAATAGAAAATAAGAAGAATTGCAAGTTTTGGAAGCTTTTCTTGCTCATCTTATATCAACAAAAGTAGTGGCAATAGCTTAGTAACGCTTACAGCACATAAAAATACGGAAGCTAAAGTGAATGCTCGGATTTGTTAAAAGTCTCAGATGAAGTGTACCTATAACTATTCATATAGGCTACATAAGGATTCTTGTGTATTTAAAAAAATAATAATTTACAATTCACGAAGAAAGGGAGAAGTTCTAGATTAGAAAATTCCAAAAGTATATGAAGTGTCTGAAGAAAAAAATAAGAAAAAAGATTAAAAACAAAAATAAGATGGTCAGAGATTTGTAGCTGATTCAGCCTAGCTTCAGTATACAAAAAATACGTAGAAAAACTGAAGTTAAAAAAAAAAATCTATTTTTAACAGTCATCAGTCATCTATCAAGAGCTAAACAAATCAAAACAGCTTAATGCCTCTTTATGACAGGACAAAAGTTCTTGTATGTAAGAGAAGAATAACAAGTGTCATGTTTTAATACAGAACTGGAGTTTAGAATGCCTATAAAATTTTAATAGGGAAGCCAGGCAAACACTGTCTAGATGAAACCAAAATAGAAGGGTAAGTAGACAGCCAAACAATGTTGAATAGTCCTTAAACTGAAAGTTGTATCAAGCAAGGCATTCAAGAAGTCTGTTCCAGGTTTTCTACTACTCAGTTTTGTAATTAAACCTTTAGATGCTATATGAGAAAAATGTTAACCAGTTTGTAAAGTATATAAAAATTCAAGGAAAAGCACTGAGCCTTCAAATACATTAAATTACTTGGAAACTGTCCAGTGAAGATTAACAGAACTGTTGAAAGAAATAATTGGGATTGTTTAAAACAGAAGAGAAAGCTAGAAAGAGTATGACATGGTAATGGTATGTTAAAGGCTGTGAGTGGGAGGAAATGAGACTGCTGTGTCCACAAAGGACAGGACAAAAAGTAATGGTCCCAGGCCCATCCAAGCACATACACTTCAAATGATTATATTGATCCCTGCAGTTACAGACATGCACAGCCAGAATTTAGAGCTCTATCTTTTTCTCCTTAATTGAGGAATATAGCATGACACCTATAAATTGGGCCTGTAACCATGAGTCAATCCAGCGTACTGAAAGTTGGAAAGAATTGCACCGAAGTGGGTTATTACTTCAGCTGTGAGATACTTTTATTTTCCTTAATTTACTCTCTTGGCATTCTCTGACTGATACAGATACAACAGCAACTGTGCCACAAAGGAAAACATGAGAAGTCTGTAGTTTAGGGTGACATACTCAGATTTATTTTGAAAGAAATTTGTGTACACACCTCCACGTATTTCAGAGTACTCAGCTATTTTCAGTATGCTTTAATGTGCAGGTTTATTCATCATAATGTGCAAGTGAATGTCAAAAAACCCTTGTTCTTTCTGCTAGATTTCACTAATGTAGAAACAATCAATCAGTAGCGCTCTCTTAATTCCTAGTCTAACAGAGTGTTTACCATGGAACGTTTGTGATGTTGCCTGTCAGTTCTCATTACCTTTTGATCAGTAGTGTTTCAGAAACGGCACTGCCAGAAGCAGTTGACTTTGACAATAGAAGTGCACTTAATAGAGCATCTTGTTCTGATGTGTAAGTTAGCCATTTCACAGTAGACATAATAAAATACATTAACTTTTAGAGACAATTAAAACTAGGCAGCCCCTAGGGCTCTGTGATTTAAACTAGATTTGACCAAAGATAATGAGTATTTCAGTATCAAGCAAACCTCAAATGTTATCAAATGTTAAGTTATGAGAGAAAAAGTAGCCTCATAATTTAATAGGATTTATACCCTTTCTTTTGAACTTTATTTAAACGCCAGCTGCTCCAACATTTAAAACCTGAGTATTTCTTTGGATGCATTCTATCTACTGTCTGCTTAGATGTAACAATATGTCTACACTATTTGTTGTGCCAAGAAAGAATCCTTATTGATCAAAAATTTTTTGTCTCTCTCTTCATAACTGTCTTCACTTTCTAAAATGATTTATCCCTGGAAAGTTCCTCTCATGTTGTGCTCCTCTTTACATAAAAATTTCAACTTCTTGAAAGTTCTGATACATGATTAAAAATAAACAAATCTGGTTTCCAAAGTAATAAATTTTTTTTCAGAAAAGAAGTTGCAGACCACTTACATCAGAGCTACACAATGAGAGTTGTGTCAATATAGTGCCTTTAAGTGATCATTGAGTCAACAGGGTTATTTTTTCCATAACTGGTACTGCACTATTGACTGTTCTTGAAGGTGAGAATTGCTGTAGAGAGCCACTGCACACTCTCTGGTGTGTGTAAAGCATGCACATTACACATATGATGGCTTAAATGTGGGAACTCCAATCTCCTTAGTCACTCCAACAAATCTTCTACTGCCAGTCTTTTGTCAATGCTTTTAGCTGTTTTTATTAACAATTATTTATTTATACTTTAAATATATTTATATATTTCCCAGTACTCATATATTTGTTTGTTTGTGTATTGTCATCTCCTATACCTGCAGTTTTATGAATATACTTTTAAATATTGATAGTCTTCTGCGAAATGTGATCCAGTGGCAGAAGTTAAAAGATGAGTGTTTCTTGCAAGTTTGGTGAAAAGGCAAGTAAATGAAATGAGTTATGTCAGAAAAGACCTAGCCTACACCTTAAAGAGAGAAAGATTAATGACCTGGTTAGTTATTAGATATGGGAGTCACTGAAAAACAGGACCACAACCATTCTTATACAAGAAATGACTTGTTTAATTTTCCAGATGGTTTATTTTTTGTTAAACTAAGCTTTAGCACAAAGGTTTCATTTCATACATATAATTTTCTTTTACTTTCTTGAATACAAGTATTCAAGTATTCAAGTATTGCAGATAAAAAACAAATGCTGAGAATTTATACTGTATTAACCCAACCAACAAACCAAAAAAAAAAAAAAACACCAAAACAAAACAAAAAACCAAACCATGTAGCTCATAAAGGACTCTTCTGAAATATTCTCTTAGCTTGTGTGGCTCACATACTGCAGAACAGAGGCTAACCTGAATAATCCGATGGATTATTCTAATACCACGCTGTACAATAACAGTCTCTCAAGTAGAAGGAATCCACCCAAAGAGGAAAAAAAAAGAAAAAAACAGAAAGCATTAAATCCTTAAGGGCGAAAAAGAAAGAATTCATTTATCAAAGTTAAAGTGAACAAAATTAAAGTACTAAATGCAGATGATTTTTTGTGGTTCCTCACATCCTGATGACCATATAAGTAGGTTGTGATGATCTTAATTTTGTTTACCAACTGCCTTTAATCCTGTATACTATTATTTTTAGTTATATTCCTGTCAAAAGGTAGAATTATCAAGAGAGCAAGGATTCTTAGTGAATGATTTCATTCTTTACAAGGAATGAATGCTTTCTTGTACCTTTCCAGAAACACAAATAATAATAAGAAAAAAAAACAGATCAGCTTTTTCACTTGTCATTTCCTCATTTCCATAGCATATAAAATTAGGTAGTACTCTTGAAGTATTAATCACAGTGTCTTCTACATACAACACTGAGAAACTCTTCTTGACAAGCCAGAGCAGTTTTCCAACATAAGAGTGATACTTAGACCTCATCAAAGACATTCTAACAAAATTAGGATGTAGCTTAGTATATGTAGGAAGAAAGGTATTTGAAGAACAGACCACTAGAAATGGGGAAAAAGACCACCAGAACACGGGGGGGAGGGGGGAGAAGGGGGCAGGAAGCAAAAACAAAAAACCCAAAATATTGTGGCTGGAATTAAATCTCTACTTAAGAAAATCTTTAAATGCCTTCACTATACCCAGGAAAAAAATGTGACAATTTATGCTGCTTAACCCTATTTTGCTTATCTTGCCAGACATACTCAGGTGAAATGTAATATACTTATTGGGCTGGATTTCAAATAACCTGGGGCAATCAAACAGAAGCACTTTGAATAACAATTTGGTTTGCAAACAGTTTTTGAATGTAACAACTGAAATTGAGCACACTTATGGCCATGCCCTTACGATTTTAATATATTTTTTTTCTTCCATTAGGAAAACACTTAATATAAAATCAAGTGTTACTGTAAGGAATAACCCACTGATTACATATAAATCACTTGATAAAGGGATTATTTGGTAATTCCTGATTGCTGTGTTAATTTCTGGTAAATCACAAACTGTTAGTCTATTTTGTTTGATTTCTAATAAATAGGACTCTAATTTTTTAATAATCTGAATATAAATTCCCCCCTTTCCTGGGAAAGCGTGAATGGAGATTTGCCTTTTAAGATATTCCCAAAGGTCTGACAGCATTTCCACATTAAATGATATTTAAATTAATTAAAAAATCATTCAACTGCAATAATTTTTTTTCACCTAAAAATTCTATGTCTTCTAGATAAATGAAAGGTATTCCACTGTTGCTGTTCTTCAGTACAGTAAAAAAAGGATTCTTTTAATTACTTACTGATTTCACTTTCAAAGTAAATAGTTTCAGGTTTCATATGTGGCTATATAACCTATGAAATCTATTAGCTTTACTAAAAAAAAAAAAAAAAAGAAACTATGTTTGAAAAAGATTGTTTAACCATGCTATTAATTTAGAAGGAAGTTAGATTTTAAATATATAGAGAATTATATATTATTAGTAAGACATAATTAATTACTCAAGGATAAAAGGTACATGGACAATGGGACAAAATAAGACACTTGTGACAGATTTTAATATGGTTCTTTGATTTTTTTTTAAGCAAAGGAAATATAGTAGCTATATATATAATGTGAGCTTGCTCTCTCACAGAGAAAGATGTAAGCAATTTAACAGGCATAAGAACATGGATACAAAATGTTCAGTGGTTGTATAAACACAGGAATTGTGATTTAGAGATACTCCCAATGAAATTCATATTTGAATCTGAACTCTCTTTAACTTGGTGATTAACCCAACTTGACAAAACCTTAGGCAATCTCAAAACAAGAATATTGTTCCTTAAAAAAATATTTAGTCATGACTTCATAACTCTTCACTTACAGTTTAAATGGTTTTCCAAAAGTTTAACATTGTTCATGAAATTTCATAGCTACCAAGATTTAAATCTTCATTTGTTACCCCCTTCATATAAACTCACTTAATTGGTTTACAGCTATGATTTTTCTATCCTTTTATTCTGCTTTATATAACTTTTCTTATTGCTTCTCTTAAAAATCACTCTCTTTTTGTCTTTGAACCTTTTAATGCTCTCATATGGTCAACAATATGATCAAAGGCAAAAATAAAATTTTAACATTTTAAATTTTAAATTGTCTACATCAATTTACTACAGTGCCTAATACAATGAAATGCCTTTTTTTCCAGAGGAAATTTCTGCTTTATTTTTTAAGAAGTAACAGCATTTTAAAAATGCAACAAATCCTGGATGCTCCAGGCTGTAAATATTTCAAGACTAACCAGTAGAATATATCTGGGGACTGACATGAATGCAATAACTGTGTAACAGTTCTAAAGTCTAAAATTTGTTCTATAAACACTATTAAGGGACATAGGTCAAAGGGAGAAATTCTCTCTCTCTCTAGTTTTGGTCTCTCAGTTAAGGTGCTTACTTAGAATATGAGTTTCCCAGGCAATTCTCAGCAGAAAGGTGGTCTACTTTGAGAAGAAATCTGACTTAGGTGCGATGACTAAACCTCTCTCCATAAAAGAGTATGCTTTAGTTTAAATAATATGTAAACACAGGTCTGTGATTAAGCCAGTTGGCAAACCTCTGTTCCAGGGCTGAATTCCTGTATGAACTTGTGTAACACATCTAAGACTGAATGAAGTTTACCTGTGATTCATGTATTGCAAGCCCTGGGCAGCAATCACATCTGTTTACTTCTCAGGGCAGCTCAACACTGTACAAGATGAAGTGAGGGCACTGTAAGACCTCAGATACAAGCTGTGTGCTCACCCAGGCATTTCTCTTTTAAAATATATTTAAGACTTCAAAAGTTCATTCATATGTTGTTCACTCAACAGAATATAACGTACATTTCTTGCATATAATGGTTAATTGCTTATGCGGGAAACATGAAAAAGCATAAAACTCACATAATATGTAAGGCTCAGGTTTATAGCACCACTGTAGCATGTGCCCACCAATATCCAAGAATTGAATTCACATACTATAGCTCTTTATGTAACAAATTAGATTCCAGACAATCTGTCTTGGATTTTTTCAGACAATACACCCATATACTTTGTAATAACAAAAAGAGACAGAAAAGAATCCTTTTTTATGAAGACTTTAATAAACTTTCAAACATAGATAAATGTAATACCATGAGCACAAGCAAAAAAAAAAGTAGTAATCCTAAACACATTCAGCCCTGCAGTAGAATAATGCTGTATACAAACCCCTATCTATCTTTACTGCTGCCTTCTGTTCTGAGTATTTTGCTAAAACAAAACAACATCAATTTTGCAACAAATAACCGCTTACAATACTTTGTGCCCTATGTGATGTGTCACCACAAAAATGCAGTGTATGATACGTGATCGCCACTGAAAGAATACAGACTTTAATATTTTTGGGCATACACTTATTTAACTTAAATGGAATATTCTAGTATTGTCCTATAAAAATGTCACTGAGATATGCTAATACATTTTAAATATATAAAATCCTGAGCTGTGTACTGCTGTTTGCAACATTACTGATGTATTCTTGTCTAGATGATCTTGGTGAGTAGATAATGACTTCAAATCATTAAAAGGGTTATAGAAAGAAAAAAATGTGTCCAAGAAATAATTTGGACAGAAACACTTACTGAAAAAGTCAGAGTCTGCCAACAAACTTCCAAATGTCCAGATTAGTTAAAAAACAATGACAAAGATGAAGGCATAATCTGTGGGCCTTTCCACAGATTTGACCTGGGGTCAAAGCCTTCCCTTGGAGAACAGGAATTGCACATTCAAAGGGAACATTCTGCCAAACCTGTTACTATTCCTCTTCACAAATGTTTCCTTTATGTAGGGTTACAGCAACTTAAACCTGTATTTCAATTGCTTGGAATAGCAAAGATAAAAGAAATCCTTATCTGCTGTAAAAGTAACAACTCTGTGCAGGGTCAATGTAACAGTAAAATGAAAAGCTGATTTCTGGGCCACTCTTATGCAGGCATGTATGCTCAACTCTTTCTGACCTGCTTCTGATGTTGGTCAGTGAGACACAGCATTTTCATGCTGCAATTTCCAGCCATTACACGTAGTATCCAACGATACTGTGAAAATCTAAATTTCACCTGTATTGGATAGCATGGTTCAGGTACTGCAATGAATGTTTAGAAAGTTAAAGTCTGAGACAATAGCATATTTCTGAGAGCCTGAAACATTCTTCTCAACGTAGACAATGCTGGGTCAGGATTTCAAATGCAAGTCTATGCTTTGATCATTACAAAAGCAGCAAATGAATTAATAATGTCAAAGGAAAGAAAGAATGCAGTGAAGAATATTAGCTAAAAGCTCCAGTCACCCCAAAAAACGGTAGAGTGGTGAGACAGCATTACAAGTGGGTGCTCATTTGTTTGTCTTGGTCTAGAAAAATCACTTCTGTGTATATCAAAGTAGAAAATCTTGCTTGAAGCCTGTAAAAGTTTGAATATCAAATTTTAAGAAGACTAGAACGATCACATCAGATCAGTGGTCTGTCTGTCCGAAAGACTTTCTTCAACAGGACAACAGAAAGTGCTTGAGAAACAAGAAAAAAACAAGTGCGTGCTGACTGCTCACTTTCCTGAAATATCTTTCCAGATGCCACTGATCTGTGGCCCTGAGACAGCACGAGTTGTCATCTGTGTTTAATACTTTCCAATTTTACAATGTCAGCTATGCCTGTGTGTAGCTCTTGAAGAAAGGCAAATCCTTCAAGAGATCTAAAGAATGTGCATGTGATTTTGTCCCTTCCTAAATACACTTCACTTGGCAGTATCCTCATCAATTTTTAATTTCTGTATAATGCTCCCAGAAGTGTTCATCATACCTGTTTCACGTGTTTTCCCTAAAATTGTTTTGTAGAATCACAGAATGTCCTGAGTTGGAACGATTCACTAGGATCATTAAAGTCCAATTCCTGACCCTGCAAGAGACAGCCTCAGGTATCACACCATATGCCTGAGAGAATTATACAAATGTTTCTTGGACTCTGCCAGGTTTAATGCCAAGACACTTCCCCGGAGAGCCTTTTCCAGTGCTGAGTCACCCTCCAGGTAAAGAACCTTTTCCTAATATCTAACCTAAATCTCCCCTGACACAGTTCCATGCCATTCCCTCATGTTCTACTCTGTTCACCAGAGATGAGATCAGTGTCTGCCCCTCCACTTCCCCTCATCAGGAAGCCCTAGGCCATGATGACATCTCACCTCAGTATCCTCTTTTCTAGGCTGAACAAGTCAAGTGACTTCACAGCTGCTCCTCATATGGCACCAGTTCCTCATCCAGTTTCCTGTTCCTCATGCACCTCCAATAATGTGGTGTAGTTTGAACTTTTTGGTACATTCCTTCTGGTACAAACAACTTCTAAGTGTCTTTAATTTTCACAACATTTGTATAACAACCACTCCATATTGTCACTTTTGTCAGTTTGAAACTTTTGTTGTCAACCATACCATATTGTCACTTTTGTCAGTTTGAAACTTTTGTCCCAAATGCTTTTATGAAGCTGGTAACTCTCTGGAGACACTGTCTCGGTATTCATAGTTGTAAAGCTATATTGATTTTAACCATGTGTTGAGCTTCCAGTTCCAGTCTCCTCTTTAAAACTTGCAAAAAAAATACAGTAGAAAAGGCTGACATTCCAGGATGGGAAAAAATGGTGCTTCCATTATAATGTGAAGCTGCCTAATGTGTTCAGTTGAGGATTAGGTACTCTGGAAAGATGTGGTGGTTTAGTATAAGGCAGGCCATGATTGGTTTTTGCAGAGTCCAATTTGTCATTTATGGTTTAATCTGTTCATTCATCTTGTATTTCTTTCTTTTCCCTTTCTACTGGAAATATAAACCAACAAGGGATGAAAGGCATTAAAGATTTGCTTAAGAAGATCAATTGCACTTCAATGCACTTCCTTTGCTTATTAAATTGAAAGTCCACATTTTATCAGTTTGACATATACATAAAAATAAGGCATTTGAAAAAAGAAACAAAACCCCCAAAAACTCATAGAAGCATCACTTTCTTTTTTTTCTGATTATTTCACAAAGGTAGACAAAAAGTAGCAATAACAATTTTTAATTCTGACAGAATATGTGGCAGATTAATGATTGTTATTTGAATCTACATTTTAGTTCATTTTGCTTCAGGACATAAGTTAATAGGATATTGATGACATTTGAACTCAGAACTACATGTTCTGTAAACCGAAACTGTGTAAATTTTAATAGGTCATTTTGCTACCTGACCTCTGTACCCTCAAAATATGGGTATGTTTCCTGGGAACTGTTATAGAAAATAGAAATATCTAAAAAAGACACATGCACTACTGCATACTTTTTCCCCTGCCCAAAGATTAATTTTCACTCTCTTGTTTACAGAAACTACACCTCAGGTTCTGTAAGGACTTAAGCATAACAATGTTTGGTTACAGCATTGCTTTGGCAGATTTTAAAGTTTATTTAATTTATTTTTCAAGTGGATCAATTCATTAAAAAAATATTGCTGCTCAGACAATCAGAGTCTTGAGATGGAAACTAATTAGTTAGTTGGTCCTGTTCTATTTGGCAGAGACTAAGACTTAAAAAAAAAAAACAACCAAAAAACCTGAAAATACATATAATAGAAGGCTGTATATTTGTTAATAATAAATCCAGATTCTGGAGATTGGATCACAGTACCTTCATTTGCAGAAAATATTATCCTTCCTGTGGCAGTTAATATATAAAATAAAAATACTTGTTCATCCTCTTTTATGTTTTTAACTGTGTTTTTTCTGAGCAGTTAGAAACAAGTAAAGTTAACAATATTTTTTCAGTGACATAATTTACAGTATGAATCAATATGCTATAAGAAAAAGATTATAAAGATTTAATTTGAAAAAAATCATTATTTCAAACACTAGGCTCATTTTTTAAACTGAATATGATATTTAGTAAAACTATAATACTTTTTCAAGACATAGAAATTTACATTTATTCAATTTGCAAAAGTCTTAACTGAGGTATGCATATCAGATTAAGAAAACAGCCCTAATAACTTCCTACAATGGAGATAAAATCACCTTTAGCCCTTTCAAAAAGGCCTTTCTTTACTGCTTCCTTTACTCTGTTGTATGTTTCCTTACTTTATTATTATCTCTCTTAAAATGAATTTAAGGAAAAAAAAACTATTCTGTCAATAAGTTCTATTTTTTCAAGTGCCTGCAATACTAAACCACAATTCTATTTTAATAAATGTAATGTTCCTGCATTCATAAATCTCACTGGAGAACGTTTATTATCACATCTACTACTAAGGAAATATAGTATAAGTGTGAGCCAGCAAGCTGTTCTTTATTACAGAACCCTTTCTCACATGTTTAAGGTCCACTGTGATGCCTTAGGGTTTTCATGAATTTGTAGATTTTTATACTTCTAGGTAGTTTCTCACATATAGAGTAGCTAGCA
>JAWWMP010000081.1:133607345-133661054 GCA_035047865.1 Dendrocincla tyrannina | reverse complement strand
TTACGTAAAGAAATGAGATGGAATACTTCCTTAGTTATGACCTTAGTTACCAGGAAGGTAAACTAAAACCATTACAGTGTCTGTGCCTGTGGTGCTGTGTGCAAAGATGACTGGTCCCTACCTGCAACCAGACTGGGGTTGTAGCCTTGTGGGCTTCTGTGTGCAAGTGCCAGCCACAAGGGAAACAGGGACCAAGGGTCTGATACTGGGAAGATGTGTCTGAATCCAGCTGCTGGAGTATGTGTTTATACGTATTGTATGTGTTTATACATATTTTCCCAATAATGGACCTCCATCTTGCTCAGCCAGAAAGAAGAGAGGGATCAATCCTTTGGCACTGTCTGTGTTCATGTGAGAGCTGCATTTTCTGTCTGTGTATGTCTGTGTTACCAGCTGTATGTATATGTGTATATGCACTGTGTGCATGTGTTTCTATTGGGAACACATGCTCAGCCTTGCTACTGGGTGGACCTGGGGATAAGTAGCAGAAGCTTCACTTCTATCAGGCTATGGGATTTGGCAGCTACTAACAGACATTAAATAAATCTGACATGTGGCAGAAAAGGATGAATGTGTCAGTGGGAAAACTTCAGGCTCTTCTTTTCCCTTTACCTGTATGTTAGGTGCAAACAATAAATCTGACATCTTTCACCTGAAAGACAGAGAGTATCACATTTGTGAAATCTCTAGGTCATTATCAGAGACTATGACTCATGTGATTGCTTGCCACAGCATTAGGCACACCTCTAGCAAGCCCAGTGACAGAATCTGGATATGACTGCAATCAGGCCATGATGCCACAGGCTTGAAGGAATGGAGACCTTGGCCTCTTTACCACTGTTAGAATCTGTGACCATGAGAGTGCCATCCTCTGTACTGAGAGTAAAAGAGGTAAAGCTACTGCAGTATTAGGTTCTATTGATGCACTTTGCTTGTGTAAGTTGCTTTGTTTTGCAGTGGAATTATTTGAAATTATGATGATGCAGGAGGTATACGCCTGTCAATAAAATTATGCACAATGATGCTCGGGTTAATGTTTTGCCATGGTGTTGGAAGGATGGTCTCCTAATGAGATGCTCATGCATCTGCTGCTTTTTCTGTACATGTATTATGCTATGGTATCAAGCTCAGTATTAACAGAAGACACAGATTTTGTTTCCTGCCTATGTTCACACTCTCAGTTCATGGGAATCTGGCAGGTTGAAAGAAGGAGATTCAGGGATTTATATATTAAGGTTAAATGAAGATTTCTGTAAAATATGCCTATTTCATTGATCTTAGGAGACTAAAGGTGCAGTGGTGCATTATTCTGGCATGAGGTTATGCTGTATGGCGCAAAAAGTTTTAAGACATGCTATCACATCCTCTTCTCCCAGCTATATTTAGCAAAGAGAAGCAAAAAAACCCTATGTAAATATTATCTCAAATACTTGTCATTTTATTATCCTCATCATGTTAGAATTTCTTTAATTTTTATTTAATGTCAGGGCATGCTCTGTAACTCGTAAGATGTATCAAAACTAAAAATTAACCTAAATATATAAAATATGAGTAAATCAAGGATAACCACTGAAAATAAAACCAAAATAAATTAAAAAAAATTACTAGAGAGTAGACTTTTAAATAAATGCAATGATTTGCATTAATTCAACCTTTTAAGCTTAAGTCAAAAAACACAGTAGATAAAACCAGAAAATGACTGTCGTAGTAGAAAGAGAACAGAACCATCTGCTTGCTAACTGCTGTGAAATGGGTTACTGGAAGTTAAGCACTTTGAAATGGGTTGTTCTCCTGAGCTGCAGTGGCATCTAACTTTTTTAGATGGTTCAAAAGTAATGTAGGGAGTTTTTTGTACAGGGATCTCTCTTCTTCTCTAGATAGTGAATTTCTATTTATAGGAGAAATACACAGAAAAAAATAAAAATATTTCAAAATCGGAGTCCAATAGCCAAGTAACTAATTATTCATTCAGATAGGAAATACCATTATACCTCATTGATTCCATGTACGTAAATAATTACTGTTTTATGGAAAAAAAAGTTCTGTTTCTTTAAACACAAATGTTTATAGATAAACTTCCTTTAAAAAAGGTAACTCTGAGAGCCTTTAATATCTATTATCATTGCTCTGTGCCATTACTTCCAGATTACGGACACCTAATACTGACCTAAGGGAGATCAGAGTTAAATATGTGAAATTGTGTCATATTACCTAACTATAGATTGCTGCAACAGAGGAGGTCTGTATGTGAGATGGTTGTCCACACTCCCTTTATAGTCAGAGGAGATTAAGAGCACTTTTAGGGGGTGATTCATCTGGCCTGTTTTAGATGTCAGCCTTGGAGCACATGAATCAAAATTTGGAAATACTTATTTGTTAGCAGTGACTATTAAGGGAATTTAGATAATCAGCTCAGATGTGGGTATCTCCACTGTAAATTCTCAAAGTTTGGAACAATGAAGCCCACCTCTAATCTGGTAAATAGTAGTATACTCCTTCCTGAATGGCCCTCTTGAAATCAAGGGTAAAGAGCAAAACAAAAGGACTAATTTGCAGATCCTTTATTTCTCCAGAATTTACAGGACCTATATAAACTTGGCATAAATGTACAAGAGCTTCAAACAGTAGGGGAGTAAAAAGAAAAAACTATGTGCAGTTTCAGGGAAACTGTAGGGAAATTACAGAAAACAAACAAATAGTTCTCTTGAAAGTGGAATTAATGAAGCTTATGTTCCTATGGATTTGTGCTTCATGGTCGATTTATTTTGCAAGTGAATTTTAATAAGGCCGCTGTTGAAAGTCTTTTCTTATTAGACGTCCAAGATTCTGCAGAGGTGAAAACCATTATGACTACCTCAATAAGAGGAAAAGCTCCAGTGAGAAGACATGCATTATTGACTCTGGAGAAACCATGTAGGAAAAAACTCTTGCCTGAAAAGTTGATTCTCTGGTGCCTAGCAAGACATACTTTTTTTCCCTGTACTTTGGTTTTGTTCACATGTTGATGGGATCTCTCTTCCTTACCTAGGCACCTAGTAATATGAAATGTCTGGGGATTTTGATACCTCTCCTGCTCTGTCAAGTTTAACTAATATTTGCCATCAGATATTCATCAAAAATAATTGCCATAAACTAACAAACAGATCCAGGGTTTTGCACTGATGCACCTGTGCATTTACATAGAGAATCAAGGGGAAGTATCAGGAAGTAATTTTTTTAGGCTGTTCCTAAGAGCCTTTCAGAAATCTGGTTCCCAAGGAGTTTAGGTTTTACATCTTATTTAAGAGATCCCCTCCAGTCATTTTATGCCCCCTAATAACATTCTGAGGTCAATAGTTCAGCACTAGCAAAGCAAAGTGCTAACTGCTGTGTTTTAGGTGTCTCATATTAAAGTTGTGAAATTACCTGACCCAAGATGTTTATCCAGGAAAGTATTTAACCACATGATTTTACGAAAGTCTGGGGAAAAATATGTTTCTTTCATTATCACTCTTTTCTCAAATTAAACTACTTTTACAGCCCAACTTCTATTGCTTCTGCACTTGAGAATTCAGTTATGCATTTAAAGTTTGGGGTTGTTTTAATATTTACAAGCTATTTTCACAGCATCTTATTTTTTTAACTGCTGGGGTACAGAAATGGATTCATTTTGTTGTGGTTTATTCAATGTCACAGGCTGAATGTATTTTTTTTTCTTCTCTTCACAGCATCTTTTTCTCCTGTTTCTTTATCAGGGAAATGACATGTGGTAGCTGTGATAGTCTAATTACTGGCATAAATTCAGGATGAAGCTGTTATTCCATGCTGCAACTCTCAGCCTTTGTCAGACTCTGTGACAGCCTATGTGATAGACTCCAAACCACAGGAAATTTCAGCCATCCCTCTGCGTATCTAGGTATTTTCACTACATGTTTCACTAAGGTAGCAGAGCACTTAGACCGAAGTAGCAGGGCAAGGAACAGCTTTGCTTTAGGCAGACTGCTCTCTAATATTACATGGAAAAGAAAGAATTTTTGAACAAGAAGTCTGAGTCCTAAAGAGCTGGAAACGTAGTGACAAAATAAACAATTGCTCTCAAAGTTATGCCACTATAAAATGTTATAAATACTATACATTTGCAGGTACTATATTATAGTAGTGTGCAGGAGTGCCACATTATGATCTTCCAGGCTTTAGGCTTATTCTTTGATCGTATGTAAAATAAAAGGAGGATCTATGGCATTTGGAAGAAAAATCACTTTACACATATTGCTGTAAATAATTGAATATATGTCTCTGGTGGCATGTTCAAAGAATAAAATCAATTTTAACAAATAAAACTCAGTACTTCATGGTCTAAACCCTTTTAGATGTAATAGTACATACTTATTCCACATCAATCAAAACATAAAAATAAAAATATAAAAATGAAAAGCAAGTGCACATAGGCTGAAGAAAGAAATGCCTTCTGTAAGTGCAACCTACAAGCTAACATTACCCCTGTCTGTTCCTTCATGGGGACCATATTATTTTTACATCAGTGTAAAAATCAGTGAAGAATGATTAATATTTTTCATGCATTTGTTACGGAATATTACATTTGGTCTGGAATTTGTTTTGTGTTCTACCTTCAGAGTTCATTAGTTGCTGCCTTTTTGACACCAGAACTCTGTGCTTTTAGTTTCCACTGAAACCCTTGTAATAGGATTTACTGAAATACAATTACTGGATTCTTGGGTTTATGGACCAAGACTGGCACCTTCTGGCGAATGAATTTCAATTCACTACAGAAATATGATACCCTAATGGACTGCGCTGTTCACAGATTGCTATTTAGAGATATTCCAGTATCCTAGATATGTTTTCCCCACTGAGTTTAAATATATAAAATCATAGTATTTCACAATACATGTACATGAGTACCTTTACACATAGATACATGAGGATTTATCTGAAAGTTTATCACTCTATTAATTAATGGTCAACAAATTGAACAATTTACTCCATATATATATATAAAAATAAATTTTTGATTCTGAGACTAGCAAACTGGTTAATATGCTGGATTTTTAAAACATAATGGAAGTTATTAGAGCTTATGGAAAAACAGAAACAGGATTTAAACTTGAAAAACACAGTTTGTGAAAAGGTGCATTTTTTACCATCATGTTCTAAGACAATACAGATAAGTATGCAAAAGCTGTATTATTGGTCATTGGGGATCACAAAGCGGAGCATATTTTGCATACATTTTGGATATGTTTCTTCCAATTGATGCCACAATTAGAGACACTTCTGTCGCAGGTTCTTAGCTACCAGCAGATCCTGAGATAAACTCTGGTATTTAGCTCTCCACACCAGAATAACCCATAAAATCTCCATGACAGCAAACAGAATCTCTTCTATAGAGTTATTTTGATGGATTTTTTAATACATAAGTTATAAATGTCACAAGGAGGAAAAGAATAAACTTTTCTTGTTTTGGGGTCAGGCAGTCTGGCTTTTCATGTTCAGTCGCCATTGAAAATGGGAGCAAGACACGGATCTAGTCTCCTTGAAAAGTTGTACGTGTTGTCTAGCACAAACAGTGCTCTAACATTTCAGGCAGAGATTGATTTGTGCCCTCTAATCCACCCCTACTGCGCTATACTATAGGCAGAAGATGGCTTGCAATAAAAATAGAATGACTGGGGATTGTTTAAAGGATCCTGAAGTATACCTGATTCCCTACCCTTTGTTTTTTGGGGATGTTGTTGTTTTGTTTGTTTGGGTTTTTTTGGGGGGAGGGTTGTGGGATTGATGTTGCTGCATGACCTAGCATGCTGGAAAAGACACACAGGTTATGTCTATGCATCAATTTGCTAATCGAATTAAGGTTTTTTAATCATAGACTTAATTTAGTAGTATATATTTAAGAAAGTCTGAATAATACGGTTGTGTAAGATAGCAGTCATGGGACCTGGCTCATTGAGTTCCTTCTATTCTGAAATTTGTCCTTTCCCCAAGCACAAGCATGAGTCTTGAAGGTGATCTGTATCCTCCCAATTCTGAAAATTAGGTCACTCTCCAAAAGCATTTTATTCTTATCCTACCTTAGTGTCTATTCTACTATTGTTTTTAAACTTCTAGGTAGTTACTTGTACAAAGAAAAATGTTACCAAATCCAACAAATTTTTTCACATAAGTTAAGGAACATCCATCACTTTGCATTTCTTTGATGATTACAGACCAAATTAATCAGTCTAAATGGTTTCATGCCCCATTTGCTTATCCCTTGTGTCAGAGTCCCATCAGATTTCTGCTGAGTTGAATCCCATGCTCACTCCCATGCTCACTCCCAACATCTCACGTTCCTGCTGTGCCTGCTCTCCTAACCAGGTCAGAATAGAAAGATAAAGAAAACAGTACACCAGTTTGTAGTTTTGCAGCCTCAGACAGTACCTGGCTGGATGCCATGCACATCAAGAATAAGGAAACTTGCTGTCCTTGAAATAATAGCGTAAAAGCTGCCAACCAATTGTGCTTGATGGGACATTATCACTGGATAAATTGTTTTCCTACAGCAGCACAATTCACTTTTAGGATTTACTGCAGATAACTATAATGGGAAGGTTGTGATAGTAAAAAGGAAAAAGAGTCTCATAGCTCTAATTTGAAATATTTCTATTTGACGAACATAAAAATACTTGATAGAGATCATACCTTGGAGTATGCAATCTATTTTAATGTTAAGAACTCTAGTAAAATCAAACCATGTCTCAAGAGGTGATTAGCTGTGAGATAGAGTTTTGTCCACTCTCTTCTGTACCACTGTTTAAAATTTTTATTATTACTGTTTTGAATTATTATAGACCCATCATTACAAAGAAGGCATAATTTTATTCTGAAAATATGACTATTTTTTAATGTTTTATTAAGAGACCATCTAGAACTTAAAAATAATTGTCTCAGAAAAATTTAATGTTGTAAGAAGGTGAAATAACAGTGATTGATAAGCTTTGTTTGCTACATGGAAATTGCTTAAGAACCTTGTGCCATACCTGCAGCAGGAGAAGAATGCTGGTCTATATTTCTTCCACCAACAGTCAAACACAACCCCAGACAAGTTGTTAAGTATTTTTCATAACCAAGTAACATCTGCTTTCCTATTTAAATGTTTTAACATTCATTATGGGGAAAGTAAGATGTTTTCAAGGGCAATATCTGGTTTGAATATTTCAGACAGTTAACACACATGCCACACAATTCTGCTGCGTAGTATCACAATTCTTTATTAATATACTAAGGAAATAGAATTTGTTCCAGGTATTTCCTCCTTAATTCTGCCACACAAGTAAGAATCCATTTACAGCCATACATGACATGGCACCATGACTGTCCATGCAAACATTCCACATATCTAGAACGAGAAACAAAACAAAACAAAACAAACAAACAAACAAAAACAAACTTGCCCTTCCAAGTTAAAGAGTAGTGAGGAGTGAAATGACAGAAGATAAAGCAAGAGGGACTTCTTGTTGAGAATTTTGATGCTATAAAAGCATTGACAGCCTTGAAGACTACAGTTCTCTTTCTGCAAAACAAATACAGCAGACAGCCCTAGCATATGGTTTTCACATGTTCCCTTAGAGACTACACACACTGGAGACAGTAGGAGAGCTGGTATTACGTGAGGCAACACGTGCCAGTGCACAGGGTGTGGGGCTGCCAGACCTGAAGCTGATCCTCTCTTGATGTAAGTTATTGCTACTCCATTATACCTTTTCGGTCTCCATGGGACTACATGAATTTACAGTGCTTGAAAACTAAAGCAAGAGACCTAATTTTTTTCCTGGCAATACTTTTGAACTGCTGTATGTGAATTTAGATAGTTCAGTTTTCTATCTAAAAGGAAGGTACAGCTTTGCTTTGCAAAATATGAAAATATATGAAAGGAACTGTGAGAGAAAGAGATTATCATAGCTAGTTAAAGTAAACACATTCCAGCCCTAGCTGAATATCTGACATTTTCGTTATGAAGGAAAACTCTGAGCTGCAAAGTGAACTTACCTGTACCCCCCTCACATGAAATCTAATGGAACCTCAGTTACTGCAACACACTGAGCATGCCCCGCTGTTCCCTTTTCCATTCGTACAACTTTCTTTGTCTATCCAGGTGCTGCACAAACCAAAAGTCTATGACAGTTCTGGGAAGTATTTTGTGAGTAGTAAGTAGGGAGTCTGGGACAGATGTTTTGTGCATTTTTCTCCATAAAATATCTTTTTACAGTTGTTTGCAATCATCAGAAGTGGACTGGATTTGATGGCTCAACCAGTCCTTCAAAATCATGTTTTTATTTTGCAAAGTACATCTTTGTGAGTCATAGTCAGATGCCTTGCACATGACAGCTCCATGACTGTTACAGGAAAGTGATGAAGAAAATTTCATTTAAATAGGCATGGTATAGATTTTGTAAATCCTGAGATAATTCTGTCTTCAAAAAATTATGAGCAGGATATCTGTCAAGGTGGAAAAGTGAGGATATTTTATGTGCAGAAGCAGAGAATTTTGGTGGTTTTAACATGTTTTTAACATGTTTCCAGGATTTTAGAGTTGTTTTTACAACAATAAAAACCCAAAGGGTAATAAATAGTTGCAAAAATTTAACACAACAACTTCAATTCGAACAGTAGATTCTGTTAATAGATTCTGATTAGCTTGTTTTACAGAGGTAATTTTGCAGACTGACACACAACAGTCACTTATTTATGTCAGTGTATTTTAGAATATAAACATAAATTATGTGACTCTTAAACCATTCAATCTATTTCTTTGCCAGACTGTTCTCCACTCTCTATACTCTAGTATTTTTCCTGTTTCATTTAAATTTACCTTGTTATAGAGCTTCTATTGCTTCTTTTTTTGAGATTATTCTCAATGAAAGTAAGTCCCTCTGTCAAGAACTCTTTGATTTTTCCTTTCATAATTTTGTCCCTCTGCTTCTTTTTCCTCCTCTTTTTATTAGGCTATAGAATTGACTGTGGTCCTTGTTGACTGAACTCTTCAGAAGCAGTCTCCTAGCACATTCCCTGCTAGCTACTCTTTGCCAAGTTATATCACTGAACCTTTCTCATAAACTAGTTCCTCACTGCTACTATTCCCATCACTGAACATTCTTGTGTCCGTCTGTATTTTATGGTAATTTGGTGTCTTGAGATATGTCCAGTAATACAGATATGGCACTATGTGTATAAATTATAATATATAGCAAAAGTCCCAAAGCAAGGAAATTTTTAGCATCTTCTGATAATATTTCTCTGCCTATAAAGATTGCTGTTCCTTGGACCTGTACCTAACTTGACAGCCTCCATCGCTTCAGGGATTTTCCTGACACTACAGTTCCTAGGCATCTCCTCTCTGTAGCTTGAATTCTATTATCTTCAAAATTATTAATTTGAGCCTCTCTGCTTCTAGTGCTTACTGACCTTTTGCATTTTCTGTTGCTATTGATGATTAAATTTTCAGGTCCAACATCATATTTTTTTCCCTTTATATGTTGCTTTTCTTTTGTTAATGAAATAGCTTCTACCATCCATGTAGCAGTCCCTATCTTTCTTATTTGGGAAATTCAGTAGAGTGATTTTGCAGTACTTATCCCATAGGAGCCCATTTATGTCATTTAAATTAAATTTTGTCCAAGATAACAAATTCTACCAAATGTATTATTTTGATTATTTATAGAATTTTTTTTTCTTTTAGGCATCTTTTTATTTTTTTAGTTGGTACTTTAAAAAAACAAGTACAATTTCTCTGATGCGGTACAACAAGAATCCTCTATTGCCTAGCATGTGCGTATATTTATACCCAACTTAGTTTTGGTTTCTGTTACAGTTCTCCAAACAACATGTGGCACACAAGCACCCTTCCTCTAACCAGCATGCAGCACATGTCCTCTTCACCAATCAGCTCCTAACATGCGGTGTTCACTCGGTGTTCACACGCCTGGCTCCTGGCACTGGTCATTTCCTTCCTGATGCAGCACCAATGTCTAGCAACATGGCACTGACATCCAGCAATTCTCCTCCAACTTAGCTTTGTCACAATTCTCCACATCTCTCCACATATTTGTTTAAAAAAAACATTTTGTTTTTTCAATGCAGACGCATTATTTTACTGGAGCTAGAAAATGTGATTTCTGTTGGGAGAGGGCAACACTCTTTCTGCAATGCCAACAGTCAACCACACATGCTATATCCAGGTTCTCTTGGTACACAGAATTAGCTTTGAGATTTCAGGGAGGGGAGGTGAGATAAGTATTTATCAGTACTTATTCATTCACCCTTAGGAACAATCCAAGGACAAGATATGATTGTGAGCGAAGTAAATATAACCAGAATATTTATTGATAATATGCTAAGCTTTATTTTTTCTATAATTGATATTTCATTGAATAATAAAATCATAATCCATAATTCTTTAATACACTGCAGACGGAAGAGCTTGAAGGAAAAACTGAATTGCACAGCAATGCATGTAGATTAGATCATCTGCTTGCTGACAGAGTTATTCTGAATTTATGGATAAAACTGAGTATTTTTACACTTTTATCAGGCCTGTTCTGATGTAAACAGTTTGTAAAAGGATTTTTTTACAGCTGCTGAAATCTGGAATTGATGATACAGAGAAAAGACTAGGAGCATTTTGAATCACTAAGTACCAACATGTGATCTCATTGTTAATACGGTCTACATTGGACCAGCTGCTTATTAACAGCAGCAGAGTCTGGCCCCTATAGGCCCTATCAGTGCCTATGGAAGTGAGTGGACACACCCTCTCCTGGATCAGTCATCCTGGCTTCAGGGAAGTCAGTGGAGCCATGTGTGAGAGACCGGATTTGTATCTCACTAAGTTGTGTCAGATCAACCATCTTGCCTGGGTGTGTGTCAGGGGAGGGGCCATGGCCATTCCTGACCCTTTTGGCAGTGCTGGGACACTCATGGTCTGCAGGCAACATGACAGCCCAGAGTGCGCATGGCAGCACCCGGAGCTGTGCAACTGGGCTGGCAATCAAATATGGCCCACCTGATATACCTCCCACACTACATCCCTCGGAGCCTCTGATTGGCAATGGCACTGCGCACTTCAGCTGGGAGGGCTCTGAGTGCTCAGGGAATGATGTCCCACCAGGGGAGTGGTCACAGTAGCCAAACCGCATAAACAGAGGCACGGGGCCTCCATGTTGTTTGGTCTTCTGTCTCTGGACCTGCTGCCATGTGACTCTTGGCAGTAATTATTTTTCTCTCTCTCTTCTCTCTTTCTTTACTCCTTTCTTTTCTTAATCCCTCTCTTCTTCCCTTACCCTTTTCTTTCCCTTGTGGGTAACTTAAAACCAATGAGTGATATTTCACTACTGTCTGGTATTGGTGTTTGCAGGGTGATTTAGTGTAACGCTTCTCCTTGGCTGGTTGTTACTCCTGTAAACACTTTCACCAAAAGATCTATTTTCTCACTAAATTATAAAACGTTCTCTTGGGCAGTGCTTGTAGTGTGTTCTCCTTACGTGATTCAAGGTATCAAACAACCAAAGGCTCTGCCAGAGGTGAAATCTCCTGGAGCCTTAAACAACAGTAAAACATCTAGCCAACCGTGTGGCTTCAGAACTAGTGCTTTGCACCGTGGCAGTCAGTATATATATATATATATATATCATTCCAATGAAAATACTCCACTTCTTATGGCAATGGACTTTGGATCAATACCGGAGTTAATAAGTGAGGACAATACAATTGGAGACAAAATTAGAAAGAATCTTATAATTAAAAAAATATATTTGATCATAAGTGCATTAGAATTTGTCATCAGTTATGGTAATAGATCTAATGAGCACACATCTTCCTTCGCTTTACTTCACATTAATGGAGACATAAATGATTTGCTGCTATTTGTCTATTGTTGCTCTTTGATCTCCAGGTCAAAAATGCAGGGGGAAAAAATTGGTTACCTAATTTAAATATTGATGTTATGAAATGCTACTCATTCCTGCCAGCAATTTCAGCCAGATAAACTGTAATACCAAATAAAGCTGAAATGCAGATGAACTCTTTCAACTCACTTAAGAAAGAATAGCCAAATACAAATGAACATCTAGCAACTGCTGTGCCAATGTACTCAGTCTGCAGTTTTGCAGTGGTAGTGCTCTACTTCTCAGTCCTTTAGTAGGAAGTAGAAACGCAGCCTGCAGCTTTCTGCAACACAGTCAGTCACTTCAATTTACCTTTAAAAAAATCTGGCTGGCAGACAGGGAACTGGTCTCCACAGTGGTGATTTTATAACAAAACACAAGTGTCAGGTAAAATTATATCTGGCAACTAGACTTCTACCACCTTATTCATCCAGTCAGACAAATAGAAATATTACCTACAATCCCTTCATTAGAGGTTATTCATCTGCAATAGAGAGTAATTTTTCATTGGTTTCATATAATTTACAGAATCCTTCCACACAATGTGATATTTCTTTGCTTTTTATTTCAAAATCCCATTAAGAAATGTTCTTTTTATTTCTTTGTTAAAGGGACTCTCAAAATTATCATAGCTATTCTTCTAACTATAAAATTCCACCTGACAGAACTGAAACCCTTGATCACTTCCTTCATCTTCTTAAAAGCCTATGCCTGGGTGGTCAAGCTGCACTTCATAACCTCAGTCATAAGCAGGCCCACAGCATCTTCCAAGAAGTGAGATGGCTGTTTGCTTTGCAGTGCACCAAAGGATCCCCACCAGAGACAGCAGGATGTTCAAAATTAATGAAAGAAAATGCAATTAGCAAACAATATGTGCACTCTCAGTTCACAGTGAGTTTTGTCTCACCAAACTTAGACATCTGAAACTGTACATTCAAATCTAAGATGGCGGCCTAGAGTCCCTTTATAGTCAATAAAGAGAAACAGGCTTCTCACTAAACACAAAGAAGCATGTCTGTCTCCAGTCATCTCAGAACACGAGATTTCTGAAAATGCCAGATAATTGTGCACAATAGGTGTTTTCTTTTGATTGGAGTAGATGGATGTTCTTTGCAGTTCTTGGCAAGAAGAACTCTGCAGTGAGAACTAAAAAGTAATTTGTTATTCAGGAACAAGTTTGAGAAGAAATATGAGAAGGATTTTAGAGGAATAACTAAGGAAAAGCAAACACCAGTAAAAAGAACATTGAATTATCATGCTAGGATATAAATATAAAGCAAAAAAAAATCTGTAAACTACAGGATTGCAATAATTCTGCTGCTTGGGAAACAACATCAAAATGGTCTCGGCATAGATTCCCCCTATACTTTTGAATATTCAGCAGATTGATAGGTTCTTTACAGACTTCACAGAATTGAACTCTTTCAGTACTAGAATGCAATATGCCAGCCTTTCAGTTCTTGGCACCAACTCTCACAAAACTGAGCTGTCAGAAGCCCTGCAGCAGCACTGACTCAATGGCAAAGAGCCCTGGTGAACAGAACAGACACAGCTGCCCCTACTGACACTCTCAGCTTTTTCTACCATCATTTCAGTTCTTTTTGTTCTCACAACATGCAGGTTGGGTCACGTGCTATTAGAACACCGTTGCCGGGTTAACAAGTTCTCTTTACCTCTGTCCTGTCAGATTACACTCTCAAAAGAATGTGTCGGAGAAACAGACAGACCAATGACCTGGTCAACAGCAAAAGACAACCACAGTTTTCCCAACCTTTTGAAGTAGCAATAAAGAGGAAACAGCAAAAAGGTCTGGTGTGGCCCAGCTCTATACGTACCAGTAAACATATCTAAAATTAGGAAAAAAAAAAAAAAGTTAAGGTTTTATATGTCTAGGCAATTGCCATCACCCATCCCCCTGTGCTGCTCAGTAGAGGAGGTAGAGAAGTCAGGAATTAAGCTGGGACCAGGAAGAAGGGATGGGAAGGGAAAAGACGTTTTAAGATTTGTTCTTACTTTTCATTATTCTACTCTGATTTGACTGTCAATAAATGAAAATAATTTTCCTCAAGTCAAGTCTGCTCATGATGGTAACTGCTGAGTGATCTCCCTGTCCTTATCTTGACCCACAATCTTTTTTTGTCATGTTTACTTCCCCTCTCTGGTTGAGGAGGAGAGGGATAAAGTGGTTTGGTGGGGACCTGACATTCAGCTAGGTTCAACCCACCTCTGTATGGGAGCCCTCTCGTCTAATCTTCTTTCTTATATAGAGGTATTCTGGACAGTTCTCATCTGGTGTTAATTGAAGCATCTCCCAGAGCATTCTACAATGGTCAACCTTTAGATTAAGATGTGGGCAGAATAGTACAACACAGCTCCTCTGTAAACCACAAAAGCCCATCCACTTGCCAGAGGCATATTTGAAGAGCAAGTATTTGATCTACTTGAGCTACTAACTGCTCATAACAGACTACAAGAGATGGAATATGTCTGATCCCCTATCATCATTTCAAGGCTTTACCAACTTATCTAAGCTCTCTAGGACTTTCTTGAAGCTACTGTGTTATACTGTCAAAGGGCCTCCATGTCTTTCATGAAGAACTGACATAGCTTAAATGTCCCCAGAGAGATGTACATATTAGGAAGCTAAGCCTGGGTCTTGCTGAGTGTTTTCTTGCACTTGACATTACCAAAGACTGGCACGGTCATGATCCTGGCCAATATCTAGGAAAAAAAGTAGTGAGAAACAATCTGAATAAGACAGCCATTCACGACCTCAACTTAAGATATGAAAGAAGACCATGATTCTAATGTATACCTCGTGCTACATGGTCACTTTAACCCATGCTGTAGCAAGTGAATGATCGTGCAGTAGCCATCCATAGCACAGCCTTCTCTCAAGCATTATCAAATGATGTGGTGGCACAGGTATGCACTTGATCTGACAACTGCAGTCCACTTTTCAGAATAATTAGCAAACACAATTATCACATAAGTAGTCTCAGAGTACCATAGGACCATTTCTTTTCCCATCAGTAGCACACCACTTATTTATAGGTTTTATCTTAAAAGTTATATATCTTATTTAATTCACTATTACCTTCCAGTCTTTTCTTCTATATTTTCGACTTTCTCTGTCATTAACTTGTGAGATTAACTTTATTTATGTCTTCCTTCTGTCCCATATTTCATGGTCTGTCTCTGCTTTCCTCTTTTTCTCCATCTAAAATATGTTACTCTTCCCCCTTTCATGATTCCATCAGCAAAGCACCCTGAGGAACTAACATGGCATTAATAGGCGATCACTCAGTTTATGGGTTTGTTATGTTTTATATCTTTCTCCATTTTTGTATTTTTTCATTGTTTAGATCATAGAATTCTTAAGGTTGGAAAACGCCTTTCAGATCATTAAGTCCAGCAGTAAACCTAACACTGCCAAGCCCACCAATAATACACTCTTGGGACAAGGACTTCCCTAATTTTCTCTCTGCTTGCTTTACTGGAGCTCTGTTCTCCATTCATTCTACATGGTAAAAGTTTATGAACAGAAAATAGCATTATTGGGAAGTTTTGGTCTAAAGAAAACATAGAAAAGCCTACCAGCCACACAGATTCAGTTCTGTCATCTATCACAAACTTCTGTTTCCATATGACCAAGCTACAAAGTCTGGGAAAATACCTATTTCACAAAACCTGTCATTCCACACATTATGAAAACTCTTCTTAAGATGAAGAGCAGTGTTATTACAAAAAGCCAAAAGAGATCTCATTCCCATAGCATGGCAGTTACTTGAATAACAGGAAAGACAGGTTTAAGACTTCAAAAATGAGAAAAAGAGCATTTAAATTTACCCACTATTTATTAAATTACTAGCAGAAAAGAATGGATGCATTGGGTTTTGGGGATTTAGTAGGGCTGGAATGCTGGTGAGTTCAAAAAAAGGTGAAGAACATTGGTTGAATTAGAATCAGCAGGGGTTTACTGACACACAGGAAATCACTGTACTCAAGATAGAAATTATAAATACCAGTTAAAGGACAGATCTGACGAGTTCACTAAGTCCTTTGATTTCAAAAATGATCTGCTTTGTTTCTGGCTCTTCACCAGTAGGTAACAAGAAGTGGTAAGGAATAAGCAGTGCTGCTAGGGTTGCATACTGTATTAACAATTTGTCTTCAGCGGAAGGAAGTAGGAAAATGACAAGTTCTCCCATAATCATTCATGTTTAATCTAAAATCTTCATGCAGCTCCTGGTTGCATGCCAGAGGGATCTTTTTAACAGGTAGAAGCCACAATAATCAAAACTCAGCCTAGATAGCTGGCTATAAGTATGGATAATGTGCAGAATTTCATCCTCACAAGGTTAAAGTGATCTTTTTTCTTCCAAAAGAAAGATATGAAGACCAACCATTCAAAATCTAGAGCAAAATTTTCATTCAAAACTAGGGGGTTTTGTCCAGACAAAATGTTATACCTGCTCTAAGAAGGTCCTGATTTAGCTTTATTTATCATCCCACTATCTAACTTGCTGTCTTGTTATAAAGTGTGAATAATACATATTGCCCTAAAACCCATGGGAAAGCTACTGTTGTATTTTATTTGCATTGACTCTGTATAACATTTAAAAATTATCAACTTCAGTGCTAATGTTGTGTTCATAGTGATCTAGCTATAAATCAGTCTTAAGGTAATAAAATGTGACACACTAGTTGACAAACATATTTTTAACAGTACGAAAGCAAGTCAGTTCTCTTTTAGAAGTGAACTACTTCTATTTTTATTACCTTAGAAAGCATATAGCATTCTAAAGTTAGGTTTCTCAAGAAGAAAATGACTACAGATTAAAGCTAATCAAAATATTATACACAATCATGAACAATCAAAGAGTTTCTTAGAGATTAAGAGATTACTTCTTTACTCAGCAGAAATGCTGGGAAAGAATTAAAATTCATATTTTTTTGCTAGTTTGTTTGTTTTGTTTATTTTTATTGTATTATTTTATCTTGATTCACTGAAGAAAAATATAAAACACCATAACATACCTCAACCAAGTAATATTCTAAAGTTCAGTTGAAATGTTTTGGAATATTTTGTCCTACTTAATATGAAGTTCTTTTAAAGTCTTTCAATTCCACTAGAAATACACGAGTATTTACTTCTGTGTAAACTACCTAAGCATTATCCATCTGCTTTGTAGGTATTTGATTGCTTCCAAAATATGTTCTTGTTTACATGATGAAGTAATAGCCTTACTCTAGACAGATATTAGTCATACGTTATCCTTTGATTCAAGTTTAAAAAACTGGTTTCACTACAATGAAATCAAGCAATCAGAATGTTCCACGTGATCATGTACACTGTTAGTAGTTTTTCTATGGAACAGGTGAGTCACATAATTCACTATTGTTTGACAATGACATTTTGTCACTACTATAGGGAAATATTTTTAGCGGTGCATTTAGCAGAGTCCTGATAAATAGTCTTAGGCTCAATTATAACTCCTTTTTCTAGGTTGGGGTTTTTTTCCCCCACCTATATGGTTCTATGAAATGCATTTAGAACCTGTTTCAAAGACCAAAGTCAATCAAAGAGATTATACTTGAGTGCATTTGTGGAATTGTTCTTAGTGGGGTGCTATAAATACATATCCAGTTGGATTAATATGTGACAAACAGGAAATAATAACAAGATGTTTTTACATTACTTCTTAAAATTCATTTGACTGGTATGTTTCTACATTACTTTTTTAAATTAATTTGATTGGTATGTTAAATTTTCATTGTGGAAACAGTGTATGGACACTGGCAATTGTACAGCAACAATGACATTTATTACCAGAGCTTAATTATCAACTGTCTTTATCATAGAATCATAGAACCATACAATAGTTTGGCTTGGAAGAGACCTTTAAAGATCATCTCGGTCAACCCCCTGCAATGAGCAGGGACATCAACTAGATCAGGTGGCTCAGATCAACACAGCCTTGAATGTTTACAGGGGTGGTACATCTACCTCCGTTTTGGTCAACTTGCTCCAGTGTTTTACCTCCCTCATTGTAAAGAAATTTCTTCCTTATATCTACTCTAAATCTACCCTCTTTCCATTTAAAACCATTCTCCCTTGTTCTATCTCAACAGGTCCTGTCAAAAGGTTTGTCCCCATCTTTCTTATAAGTTGCCTTAAGTATTCAAAGGCTGTATTAAAGTCTCCACAGAGCATTTCCACCAAACTAAACAACCCCATCTCTCTCAGATTTCCTTACTAAGAAGTGCTCCAGCCCTATGATCACATTTGTGTCCCTCCTCTGGACCTGCTTCAACAGGTCTGTGTTTTTCCTGTACTGAAGTCTCCAGAGCTGAACACTGCTCCAGGCAGACTCTCACAAGGGCAGAGTAGGAAGATAGAATCACCTCCCTTGACCTGCTGGCCACATTTCTTTTGATACAGTCCAAGTTATGGCTGGCTTTATGGGATGTGAGTGCGCATTGCTGGATCATGTCCAGCCTTTCACCCATCAGTACTCACAAGTCCTTCTCCTCAGGGCTGCTTTCAATCTCTTCACCCCTCCCCAGATTGTAGAGATTGTAGAGACTGGGGGATATAATTTCATATTTGAAGTAACATGGCAACATTGTGCATATAAAGATATGAGTGAATCCAAAATATCCCTCTGATTTAGCCCTGGAGATGTTTCAACGTAAGACATAAGCTTATGTTATATGTTCTACATATAACATAAGCTCTTTAAAGCTTTCTGATTTAACATGAGGGCAATGACAGAATTAGTTTTGTTTCTGTTGATATATATAAGCCATGGTTGGTATTGTTGAAAGGTATATGTGGAGTCAAGAAGCAGCACAGTTGTAGTCACTGATGAATGCAAGATGCCTGAGGCAAATAAGGGCTTTGGTGCATGTTCTTTTGGGATACACCAAGGCAGAGGTGTTAGAATGTGCCTGAAGGTGAAATCAAAGGAGGTGGGAAGCAGAAGAAAATCCTGAATATCTAGACTGGCAACAAAATACGTGATTGTTACCTTTCACAAGACAAAATGAACTAGCAAGTTCTTTTGATAGCACTTAATAGTGAAATGTCTTTCTACATTAATACACACATGGTAAATCTTGATTTATCAGTATCTTAATTAGGTACAATGATACAGCCATTGAAATGTTACATGTACCTACTTAAAAAGAAAAAAAAATCAAGCCTGGTTATGTCATTATAATTAACAAACATGAGTACATGATTAAAGCACACAAGAGAAACACACCTATAAAAAATGAAAACCTGAGAGACATACATTAGTGATGTCTAATAAGGGTTTCAGACATCTGGAGATACCTGATAAAATCTCATTATTTGAGTATTACACAGTCTGAGTGCAATAGCTCCTCTCTCTATGAGATGCATGCTTTTTTCATCTGTATTTAGCAGCAAATCCTCATCTATCTGTGATTTCACATGTTTCTTATTTAAAAAGCCAGACTTAAAATAACCATGAACAAAAGACACAAGGGTCCTCTTTCAAATCTGTGAGTTATAGTTCTTGGTTCAAAATTATTGACCTGAAAGGCAGCTTCCTCTTATATCTACAAAATTAAAAGTATTCTGCTATTATTTTTTCTACTAGCAGTGTTACAAAATCCCTGAAGTGGCACTGGCTTCAGACATCTCCTTTTCTCCAATTCTCTACAGGTCAAGGTTTTCTCTGCTATAAAATGTAATTACTTAAAAAGAAGTCCAAGTAAGAATATATTCACTTGTGACCATAATTTCTGATTCCTTCCTTGGCTACAAGCATTTTTAGCCTCCCTTCTAAGGAAAGAAAGATAAATCAATCCAAAAATCTGCAAGGCAAATTTAAGATTACATTTGAGTTAATGAATTTTAAATCTGATCTTGATGGATGAAAGCTTGAACAGGAGCCAGCAACGTGCAACTGCAGCCCAGAAGGCCAGTCCTGAACTGAACCAAAAGTAGCATGACCAGCAGATTCTCCCCCTCTGTTCTCCTCCTCTGAGAGCCCACCTGGAGTACTACATCCAGCTCTGGTGTTCTCAGTACAAGAAGGACATTGATGTGTTAGGGCAGGTCCATAGAAGGGCCACAGAAATATTCAGAGAGATGAAACACCTCTCTTATGAAGAAAGGTTGAGATCTGGGGTTATTCAGCCTGGAGAAGAGAGGCTCTGGGGCGACCTTTTTGCTCTTAAGGGGGGCTTATAGGAAAGATGAATATGAAGTAATGGGTGCTTATAAAAAGATGAAGACTATTTACCAGAGTCTGTAGAGGCAGGACAAGGGGCAATGGTTTTAAACTGAAAGAGAATAGGTTGAGATTAGTGTCCTGGTTCCGGCCAGGACAGGGTTAATATTTTGCAGTAGCCAGGATGGGGCAGGACCAGAACCCAGAGGTTATTCTGTATCACCTTATGTTATTGCTAGTGGCAGAGGAAAGGGGAAGGGGTTCCTTCTGGCCAAGCAAGGGTGGAAATGGCACGGAGTGGTTTGGGTAATGCTGATTCCAAGCCAGAGAGCCGTGGAGTGACACTGATCCAGAGCCGGATGGAATGGTAGGGGTGGTGTGGCTGCGATCAAGTATTGTTGATTGTTGGGGGGCTTCCATGTTGACCAATAACATTTCTTTTCTCATGTACCCTCTGTCTTTAGTATTGCTGCGCTTCCTGTCTGTTTTCTTGTCTCCTTGTTTCTAGTAAATTGTGCATATATCAATGCTTGATCTTCACCTTTTGTACCTGCAGTTCTCCTCTCCAGCCTGTCACGAGGGGGAGGGGAGGGGCAGGGAGCAAGCGAGAGACATCTTGGTTTGGAGTTTCAGTGGGAACAGTAAATTGGGAAGTACCATTCCTAAACCACAGCAACTACCTATAAGGAAGAAATTTTTTACAGTGAGGTTGGTGAGGCTTTGGAACACTTTGTCCAGAGAAGCTGTAGATGCCTAATCATTGGAAGTATTCAAGGCCAGGTTGAATGAAGTTTTGAGCAACTTGACGTAGATCTGGCTAAATGAGACACTAAAACTCAGAACATCTTAAATATTGGAAAAATAGAAATGATTGCAAATACATTAGAAATTAAAATATTATAGATTTCAACAATGTTAAAAACTTTTACTGTCATATAGGCATCATCACAGACACTAATCAATCATACAACCTCAAATACTAATTGACCGTACAATGATGGTGATACCAAAAAATCAACCAGAGAAAATAAGACCAAACCAAACCAAACCAAGCAAACCCAACAGAATAACCCACAGATTGTGACCTGCTTCCCTTTTTAAGGTGAATATTCTGATGATAGGATAGCAAAATTAAGATCCAGCTTGTCTGCTTTTCCTCTGGCATAAGTTAATAAGTCCTTTACTCTACTCTACTCCCAGTCTCTTCTCCCTCTTCAATTTTTTATATTGTCTTTTGAGTAGGACATTCCAGGTTTGAATTGCCTGAGAGTTAAGAAGAGAAATTAAGCAAGGCATAGTGGGATACTACATACTTTATATGAATACAATTTATATAAAGCAGTGGTTTACCTAAAAAAAGATAAGCAGTAGCAACAGCTAGTTGACAGGCATATTTTAAACATCCCTCTGCCTCATCTGGCAATCATACCATAGCTTAGGAAGGAAGCTGGAACCCAGATTTTCAGACTGAAATATTTCCTTTATGCATGCAGATGTCAATGGAAATCTCACTCTGGAAGGAGAGTATTTAGTGAATATGAAATAGCTTTTCTCATCACTTTCTTCAAAAGAGTCAGCTTTGTCACATGAAGTCTGATTTTAACCAACACTGCAGACAATTCGAATCTCATTGTGTCTCTTGTAAGGAGATACTGCATTATATTTTGTGAAAAGAAGTTCCAATTAACTTTCATTCACTTTATTTATAGGATAATTATGATTCTGTGATTTGGTATTTTTTTTCATTTTTTTTGTCCATGGGAAAAAAATTAAAATGTTTAAATTAAGAGAAAGAGGGATCCAAAATTCACAAATTTATAATTATATAATGCAGTAGCTAACTGAAGACTTGATTAATTTATTAATTTCGCAACAATTCTTGGGCACTGAGACTTCCCTGAACTGAGTGCCAGAATATTACAATACCATGGATGATTAATTTCACTTACAAATGCTCAGATTATAATTGAAGTCACAGAATATGTTGAGTTGGAAGGGTCCTCCAGGTATCATCAAGTCCAACCCTTAGCCCTGCACAGGAGTCAAACCACATGCCTGAGAGTAGGTGGCTTGGAGCACAGTTTTTTTTAATTCTCACACAGATTCACTTTATTTAGTGTACGCTGAAAGAAATTCTCATCTATGAATATGAGTGCTAAATTATGATTTTTCACTGAGTATGTGCTAAGGCTTGAGTAATAAAAATTTGCCTAACTAGCTACTATATGAATTTGCTGTGTGAAAGATTTCTACACTTCTAGAGCTCTTATGCAGAGCCACTATGTTAATTACTCTGCTTTCCACTGTCCTTTAGATGCAAGAAGAGCTCCCCCAGGCCCCTGACCGGTAAAAATTACAATAGCCTGTACAGCATGCTGCATTGTATCAGGTACTAACAAGCCAGAATTGTATTACGAAGCAGCATTATTCCATTTTTATCATTTACATTAGCATTGCAACAATTGTGAGCTGTAGAACAAGTAGAGTTCAAACATTTTGCTGTAAATAACTATGTATCAAGTTAAAAATTTTACTGAAAATTTGGTATGAGAAGACAGAAAATAAATTCAGTAAAATAAGTGCTATATGTAAGAAATGTACTCACTACAGTATATGTAAATTTAACAGAAAGGAAATAATTTATAAGTTAGAACCAGGTGGGTTTTTTTAATCTAACGGTTTTTGAGAGATAAATCTAATCTGAACTGCTCCCCAAACAGTACCTTGAGAGTACTGTTGAGGTTGAGAGTAGCAACCTCAGCACAAAGCGAAGATGAACACTAGGAAAACTCAGCTCTTTTAGGAATGCTTTTATTATCTAATTGCAGTTCCACAGCTACATTAATGTAAACATGGCAAGCTAATAACCATCATTATGTCACCTGTCTTTGGGGTGACTTCATTAAACTCAGGTTTTATTTTTCTCTCCTGCAGGTTGCCCAAATTAGGTTGATTTTGTAGCTAGCAGCTAAAACCAGAACCAAGCAGTGCAGGTGGAAACCATCGATTTTATAGTAATTTTCTTCTATGAACACTTCCCTTGATCCTTCTTGTTCTGGGTGACTCTTTTTGGCATTTGTATGCTGAAAGAATTCAACTTTTAAAGCATAAAGCTTCTAAAGGCTAAAACTTCTTCTCCTACAAGGCACACTAGCCACTATTATAATATCAACAGACATTCATAGGTATTGCAACATACACATTTTCAGTGCTTTATATTGTAGGAGCATCTCTTGCTCTCACTGTGCAGCAAACAACACTATCAATGCCAACATCCATCACTATGGCTCACAGGTACTGCAATAGTGCAGATGTGCACAGAGCAGAACTGTGAGAATTACTATTTTATAATTAAAAAAATGGAGAGGGTGACCAAGGTGTTTGATTTTTTATTCACTGACAAAGAAGGCAGTGAGCAGAGCCCTGGCAGCATGAGTAGATAATGTTTGTTCCTTTTAAAAATAATAAACTCTTAATTTTTTCTTTTCCTACTCAAATGTCTTGGTCTGAGTGATCAGTGTTAATGTTAGCACATAAATAAATAGAGAAAAAATAAAACATATATCCGTTTCATTTGACAGTGTTAACATGAGAATCTGAAATTTCAGTTCTTACTCTGAGAAAACTTAGCAAATAACTACAAAGTGCAGTTATTTCTCATTTTCTGTCTTGCACCATCATTCTAGTTACAGGCTACAAATTGCAGTGAGATATCTCATACTGTGGAAAGTTGTGCTATCACCCCCTGCCTAACCTCCATAAGAACTCTAAATTACTGTATCCTCCTGCTTTTTACTGAGAGGCTTCCTGTCATCATACAAAAGAAATTTCAAGTGATATTACCGGTCTCTGTCCTTGTGTTTCAGTCCATGTCTAGCTGGAGTTAGTCTACGAGGATACTTGTGTGTCTAAGCAGATTATTAAAAAAAACCCAAAAAATGAAAGAACTGCTCACTGGTCACAGGCATCACAGATACTTGCCAGTAGCACAGAAACCTACTTTTTCCGTTGAACTCAGTTTGGTTATGTCTTCCTTAAGCTTCCATGTAATTTCCATATAGAAAGAGATTATTTTCACCTAAAGTATACCTGCAAAGACATCTTTTTCATGTGTTGCAGCATAGATATTTACACAAGACAGCACTGTAACGTTATTCTGCAAAATACCAACATATAGATTATTAGCTTTACTTTAAAATTTTAAGAATTAATCAGAAAATTATATTCTTATTCTATGAAACACAGTAACAAATATTCAATTATCCTATTTCTGGAAAACATTATGCAATATTTTTCCACATAGTATTCTTATTATCCAAAATGTCATTAAAATTAATGTTGCAAGGAACTTATTGATTCAGTGGCACTTTACTACTTAATAGAAACATGAAAAGTTAATTCTTCTCCTAATAATGTTTATTAAACAGGGGAAAGAAAACATTTTAACAAAGCCCAATAGGATACGTCTATTTTCCTATATTAAATCATGTTAAGGAATGTCTTCAGGCAGTGAAGTTTGCTCTGTACTCTTAAACTACTGGAATCATCACTGATACATTTTGACCTAACTTAACTGTCAATCTTGCAAAGCAAGATCTCAGGCAAGGTTTGGTAGTCAGCACAAACCAGGAAGAGTTCTCAGTGGGCAGCTGCTCTACATCACTTGGCCTCAGTGTCAGAGAACATTTCAGACACACAACTTCAGCAGCAATTTAACATAGCTGGGATTTTTTCTAACCATTTTGGATGTAATATTCAAATACTTTGCCCACTGAAAATCTATGTGGTGCTTCTGTAGGGACCTCATTGACCAACTTTCACCTTTTACTTGCTCTGTCTACTACATCCTTATTTCTTCAGACTTTAAATAAGAATTGGGAAGCCCGTGGGTAAGGTGCAGGCTATCTTTTCTGTAGCCTGAAGGAGAGTCAGCAGAATGGTTTTCCATGAGCTCAGGAAAGAACTCTTTAAAGCATTAAGAATGGAGGAAGAGGAATGAGGTTATAATTTCCCTCTCCTGAAGACACATAAATAAAAGGCTCTGCAAGAGCCCATCCATCCCTTTATTGTGTATAACATTAAACACTGAGGAAGTAAGTGGAGTAAACTGAAAAGCTTTTATATTTTAAATTAAAATAGCCAATAATATACTTTAAACACACAGTAATTTTTTGAAAGAGTGGGGTTTTTTTTCTTTTATTCAATTTTTGGGTTTTTTTATTTAGCTGTTTTAAGGATGAGAAAAAAATAATTCCCAAATTAAATTGTTTTAAGTCCCTTAGAAAAGAACTGGCACTTTTTTACCAACTCAGAACTCCAACCTATTATTAAAGCAGCATTAGTATAACTAGAAAATTAGAATTAAAGTCAATAAATACTCTAATGGGTTAATAATCTTACCATATCACAGACAGAATTGTCCTGCTTTAAAAGACTGGGGAAACTGGGATTTATGCTTTTTTTTCTCCTTTTGCCTGTTCTGTACATCCCTTAAACCTGAGGGAGCAATCAGATCCTTGCTTTACCTATATCCTTTTGTTTCCACTGCATTTTTAAATGGTTAAGCTATTTTTTTTCCAAGCAGTTGCTTGTACAGATAAGAGCCTTATTCAGATCTCTATGAAGCCCACCGTAGGGAACACATCTGAAACTGACTTCTGCAGTGTAGCAAAGAACCTGAAATCACTCTCAGGAGCCTCTGTATTAGACAGGGTTAAGAGCTGTGGAAGGAAAGAGCTAATGAAAAGATCCTAGAGGTTAATGAAACATTTTTATCTGAATCAGCACTGGTTTCATTATGTGTAATATTTTCTGGGTTTACAGTTTACTCTTTATGTATTATTTACTGAAATGTTCGGTAAGGAATGTACATAACATTTTGCAGTAATTGCTAATACCTCACCATAAAGAATTCAGTTTTACGTCTGCTGGCTTTACAGGGTGGAATGTCTACAGATTAGCTTCACCTCCTTACAAACTTGATGTCACAGGGAAGGTCAAATTTCCATGAAACATTTATTAGAATTAAATTCTTATGGTGCCATTCTCTGACTTCAGTGAGATACAAAACATTCATATCAATTTATGGTTTGGTTGACAAAGATGCATTAGTGCTTAAATTCTTCCAACGCCAATGTGAGTGCGACATCTGCATGGCTTTGTGGGGTTGGGTTTCAGTTTTCTGAAAACTAGGACACAAAGATTTACCATGACATGCAGAATCCAAAAACACAAGTAACTAGAATCCACAGGAGCCCAGATCGGTTGAGCATCTTGTCTTGAACATTAGCTAGAACAAGGCAGTTTAGGAGGATAAAGGGATAACGACAGGCATTGTTCTTGGCTGGCCAAAGCATGGTGCACAGAAATTACAGTCTGTGTGGTACTCCAAATAAAATGTGGCAAGCTTCAAGTATTTGAGCAGAACCATTCTCTAAGGGCCCAAAAAAAGTGTAGAAGGGACAAAATGCATTTGTATCTGCACTGTCATCCATCACCACAGGTGATGTACCCCAACACATTCTGACTGGTGTCAGGGAAGAGGCAGGTAACATGGGACAGGGGTGGAGAGAGATATTTTTTGCTTTACATGTGGCAGCTAGATCACACCCTTTCTCTGGCCTGATCGCACACTTCTATCCAGGGTACTGAAGCATAACCTCCTCTTTAGATGCAGAGGAAACAAACCAAGCAGCCTTCTTGCCTGGAAGGCAGTAGTCAACAGCTCAGGAGCTAAGTGTTCCTTGAAGTAAGTTTAACTCTTTCCACTGATGCCATTGCATTTGGGATCAATAGCAGTCAACAGAAGTACTGAGTGAGTAAAATCTGTGTACTGCTTGTGTGCCCAAAGTGCAAGGTAACATTTGCACTGCAGGGAACAGAAATAATGATTGGAAGGGAGGCCACAGTGTGGGTCAGATTATATGATTTTGGAATTTCCTTAGAATTCTAAATGTTGAATACTATAAAATTATGCACCTACTCTGTAATTTCACAAACACTGTACTCTCATACTAAAAATCAAGTGAAGAATAAGTATTATGAAAATTTAAAAAAATTGGTCTTATGATTTGTTTATATTACTGAGTATCAAGGTGGCATTGTAATGAAGAATACTTACAAATTGAGAAGTCTCATACAGCTTTCTCGTACCTCAGTTATCTACAAGTTACTGATTCACTAATCAAATAATTTCATTTAAAAATACCCATTTTCTCTGGTACTCGTGGTCTGTGAAGGTAGGTCAGTGACCTACCTCTGTGCTATTGAATTTCAGCATAATGCTTCATTTACCTTCGAAAACCCATGCACATACGCAGAACACTGGCTTATATCCGCTTTGTAGCACCACCCTTTGTTCACCAAGCTTTTATCCAGGAAGCAAACTGATCCTACAAACTTTAATTTACCTTTTTCTAATGGTTCCTGGTGAGATAGAGTCCTTTGAGCAGATAAAATAGTTGAGGGTAATGATCTGGGGAACTTGCTAAGAAGAATCAAAAGGCATGAGTAGGAAATGAAGATGTGTCAATATTTTGTTATTTAGAAACTTTCTTTCTCACATACTTCACACAATTCCCTCAAACTCACAGTTAAATTTATAATCAGCTTAACCATCACGTATTCACCTTAACTGGAATTTTTCTAGAGATAACATTTCAGCTCAGGTTTTTTAAAGTCTAAATATTCTGTCCTTATTAACCCTCTTTGCAGTAGAAGTGAGGAGTAGAATTCTGGCCCTGGTTAAGTGATTGGAAGTCGGAAGAGCCAAATTTCACGTCCTCTGATTGGAACTGAGAATGATATCACAAAAGAGTGATTTGAGAAATACTAAATAAAGTGGGCATGACTAGCCATGAAAAAAATATAATGCACTATGCCACATAATGCACTATATATAAATATAATGGAATATAAAATATAATTCACTATATAAAAATATAATGCATATATAAAATACATTGCACTATAAATGCACAGAAGGGCCAAATTTCTTGTCCCCAGATTTGCACTGAGAATGATGCCACAAAGAAAGGGATTTGAGAGAGGAAATATTATTTAAAGTGGGTATGACTAACCATGAAAAAAAACATAATACACTATAAAACATTCACAAATACAAGCTTATATATCCTGCAATTATGTTGATATATTTTATGTAACTAATGTCCAAATTTTGCTTAAAAATATACAAAACACCCAGGTGTATGAAGTGATAGAACAACTTAACACTACGGTATTTTCTACAAAATCAAATAAATTTGTTGATAATATATCAGTTCTCCTACAACTTTATTTCCTTCCTTTCCTCATGACATATTAGTTGCCACATTAGGCACAGTTATTTGCCTCAGTTTACAGAACATCACTTGGCATAAAGTTTCTAGTCAAATCACTTGATTTACAAATCATAAGACTGTATCTTTTTAACTTGGACATTATTTTGGTAATGGGGGACTGCAGGGGTGGTATCTATGAGAAGAAACCAGGGACTGCCCCATGCAGACACATCAAGTTCCAGCTGGCTCTGCAATAGATCTACCACAGAAGACAGCTATCAGCAAACCCATGGTGTATCCAGGAAAAGTTATTTAAGAAATGGTGGAAAACCCCATGATGGAAGGAGGAACAAGCAATAAGAATAAGAAGCAACAGAATTGCAATTTAAATGTTTAACTTTTTGCACTTTCTTTTTCTCAGTACGTGAATTATTGAATAGTTTTTTCTATGATTTTTCTATTAATTAATTTTCAATGACAAATCAAGTAAAAAGTCATGTTATTTAAGACTTTTCCAACTACGCTCTGTCTATGCAAGCACATTTCTCCAGCTCACCAAAAAGTGTGGCAAACATATTGGAGACTGTGGCCAGTTTGTGCTCCATGGGCCTTTTATACTTCAATGAGCAAACACCAGTGGACTTACGGAAGGCCCATTCTGCCCTGATAACCACTACATTAATAGCTGACAGAGGAGATTAAACAAATCAGGAAGACCATTTGGGAAAAATATATCTAAAAGACAGTATTACACTTTTGCTGATATTCAATAAACAGTATACAGAATAACAGAAATATTGCACTTAATAGATATTAATACACAAGATTTGTTTTTAATAATCACCTATTTGTTGACAGGAAAGATGGTTATTAAAGCTTATAAGTGTGTAAATTATCAAGATCTTAAAAATATGAAGTGCTACCATGTCGTAAGTGGCATTTGAATGATAAACTGACTTTAAGAAATAGTCTGCTTACTAGCAGCCGGTAGGCTCTGAGACTGTGCTTTAAGACACATTAAAAAAATATGCACGTTAGGCACATTTCTAATGATAGGAACTTTTCCATCAGGCTAAAATACGCCCCTAATGCAAAAATCCACAGACAGAATGGCAATTATTTTTTTAGTTATTTTGAAGAATAATACTTAAACCATTCTGCTCAAAAATACTAGACTTATGTCCTGCCTTTAGAAGAAGTTAATTTCATGTAGCACAGACTGAACAGATACATGTTTCTTACAATGTTCTATATCATTCAGCTGCTATTTGTCTCTCCATCACAGAAATCACTGCCTGGTCACTTCTCCAGACATCACACTGGGAAAATAATGCTCACGTACCTTCTCATTACATACACTCAACTCTAGTGTGGTCTGTACTAAGGCATAATGGGTTCAGCCTTTAGGCTTGGTAATTTAATTTCAGTTAATGTTATATGCAATTCTATACAATTCTTTAAGCCAGCCAAAAGATGCTGATTTGTAATACCCAATTCATGACCAGAGGAGCATATTGTAACACAGCATCTGTCGCATACCTATTTAGCGTATTTTTCCCTGCAGGCACAGTGGAGACCCACAGACATAAACCAGGACAGCTTTAAACTATCCAGCAGAAGAGTATTGATAACACAATGCCCTAAGGTTACTTTACCTGCTTCTCCCTCAGCCCTTGAAAGTATCTGTAAAGTGGGGACTCAGTAAAATCCAACACTGTAAAGATCTCCAACCTGACCTACATTATGCACATTTTAACAATATCCTTTACTGTCTGAAGTGTTACTATGATCCCATTCTTACATGTAGATAATGACATTGACTACAGACACCTATTTCAGTAACTCCCTTCTTAAAGATTATTAAAAGTAGCAGAACTGAGTATTTTTACCACTCAGAAAAGCACTTCTGAATATTATTGACATGAAATGGCAGAACAAATCTTCCAAAGTCATCTGCTTAACCACTTTGTTTAGTTCATAGTATTTTTTTCATACAGCAAATTTGTATTTTTAAATAGTGCTAATGCAACAATAAAATGCTCTTCAAATACATGCCTGACAATGTTTTGCGACTGATTAGACGTAAATTGAAAATCTCTCACAAAACCGTGTCAGTGGATCTACTGAGTGCTTACACAAGACTTGTAACCCCTCCCCCAGCAAGACATAATTCTTATTATCAATCAGTTTCTTCTGTGCGGGCAGAGAGGACAACATTTCCATCTGCTTTCATTTGTTACTTATCTTGTCCATTTAGATTGAAAAGCCATAAAAGTAAGACTGTCCATCTCTGTATACATATAGTAGAGTGGGACTCTTCTCAAGACAAGATGCCTTACAGAGGGATCTAGACAGAAAGGAGCATTGGACAGTCATCAGTGGCAAGAAAATTAACAAGAACAAATGCATGTAGGACAGAATAGCAGCAGGCACAAGTATAAATTGTGGGAGGAGCAGCTGGAAAGCAGAAATCAGACCTGCTGAAAGGGATCTGGGGGTGCTGGATTTGGGGCAACAGATCAATAGGAGCCAGCAGTGTGCCCTGGCAGCCCAAAGGACAAACTGTGTCCTGAGGTGCATCAAACACAGCATGACAAACGGGGCAAAGGTAGGGATTATCCTGCTGTATTCAGAGTTGGTGCAGCCTCACCTTGATCAGCATATGCAGTTCTGGGCCCTACAGTTTAAGAAGGATGTGAAGGTCTTTGAAGGTGGCCAGAGGAGGACAACACAGGTGGTGAATGGGCTGGAATACACGTCATGTGAGGAGCAGCTGAGGACTTTGAGTTTGTCTAGTTTGGAGCAAAGGAAACTGAGGGGCGAACTCATCTCTCTCTACAGCTTCCTGAGGAAGGAACACAAAAAAGGAAGGTGCTAAGCAATTCTCCCCAGTATCCCTGTGGACACATTCTTCAAGATGTGTGTAATGATTCAAAGCTGTGTCCTTCAGGGGAGGTTCAGATTGGACAGTAGGAAGTATTTCTTTACTGAGAGGTTGTCAAACACTGGAACAGGCTTCTTAGAGAGGTAGTTGAAGTCCAAAACCTGTCGGTGTTTAAGAGGCATTTGGACAATGCCCTTAATAACATCCTGCAACTTTTGGCCAGCCATGAAGTGGTCATGCAGTCAATGATCACTGCAGGCCCCTGCCAACTGAAATATTCTAGTCTAGTCTAGTCTATTTTGGTCTAGTCTAGTCCATTCCATTCTAAATTTTTTCTTCCTAAAATATAAGCATTTATTCTAAGCTCACCACCTTCAGTTTATCCTAAGGTTCAGTTTGCAAACAAGTAAAGGGAGTCAACCTCTGCATATTGTTGTGTCTCTCCATTGGCTTCTGGCCTTGAGGGAAGGTGTGTACACCTATAGCTAGCTTTAGATTAGAAGACAAGCACTAGGAGAGAAGAATGTAATTGTCAGTAATCAGACTGGCTAAAGCTTCTGAATTCCTATAAAATAATAATGATTATTATAATTGGTATTTCGTAATACCAATTATAAATGGCAATTCAGCTTCTAGAAGAGTGTTTCTCTTTAAATCTCTTATGATTCTCTTGATCTTTTCTTTAGTTTTTTGTCTATGTTTTTTCTTCTCTAATCTATCCAAATCTTTCTACTCTCTCTTGGTATATATCTGTCTTAAAGGAAGCTGAATGATTCCTCATAAACAAAACTGCCTTGCACAGTAATTATCATTACTATATAACCTTTGCCAGCTTCACACCTCAATCTCAACAGGTAATTAGATCAAAGTAGTTTGGAAAACTTTGATATTTACATACGAATTGCAAGAATTACTTTTTCTGACAAAAGAAACCTAGCAACTATTACTTGTAGTTTCCCTTTTCTGTTTTGACATGAAAATACAGCAAATGTTACAAAACTTTGAGGGAGGAAATTCAGCTGTGCCTTAGTTAGGTGCTCCACAGAAACCAAACCTCTGGAGTTAAGGTAGGTCAGACACCTGTGTCTGATTACAGTAAAAACTTAAAAATAACTAACTAAATAAATAAATAAATAAATAAATAAATAAAATAACGAAACCAAACAATAAAAATTTTGCAGTTTCGAATCTAGTCATTAATCTGTAGATAATGTATAATAGGATGAAATGTCTATGTGTCTCTGTAGTGAATTTGTCACTTCATAGGAAATTGTGAAAAAATTAAGGACAGTGGAAGGGTTAGCTTTTGGGTTGGGTATGTGTGTGGTTTTGGGGCATGTTTTTTTGCCTGTGTTTTCATTTCATAGAATTTCATGGTTTGAATGTGTGCTCTCAGACCCCAATGAAATGGCTCTGACACCATCATTTTATCTGCTCTGATCTTTCTTTGCTTTGTATTCCTCCCTAACAGTTTCAGATGATCTACCTAAAAAGGTATGAGAAGAACATGAGAAAAACTGTCAGTTTCTGTGAGACAGAAGAATCATTCACGCCTATCTCTCACTAATCTTCAGTCCTGCAAATCAAATGCATGGGCTGCACTCAATATCTGCCCAGTCATAACTCATTATAGGATCAGAATGCAAATACAGACTGAAAGACTGGCTGAGACCGGTCAATCAGTAAAGGAATTCAAGGATTTTTCATAGAAGACAGATGAAATGTGTTCTGCTTGATAAAATCAGAGAGCTCTCCATTCATTTAGACATTTTATAGGATGGAAAATGAGGCACATGTAATTTTTTATTCCAGGTCTAGAAGAAAACCACTGTAATTGCCTACTTTGGAAAATTACACATAAGAAGAAGTAATTATTCTGTGACCTTCTGTGCCTATCTCTATATTAAAATATAAAACATTTTATACTATAAATGCAAAATTCTTCAAGATGCCAGTTTAGTAAATGAAGAACTTAGATTTGTTGAGGTTAATTAAATCTAAGAAATCTAAAAATACCTATGGAAACAAGCCTGAAGTCTGACATCTTTCCCTGATAATTTGACAAAATATTTTTTGCTGCCTTGCTGGATGTATTTTCAAAATCTATTTATTTGTCATAAATATGAGGAAGAATGTACATCTTTCAAGCTCCATGAGAGAAAGGAGCAAGACATTCATTTTTACTTACATCTTGGATTGCACAACACATAGAAATCAAGTCATATTCTAAAATACTGTGCTAGCACACATGAAGATAGAAGAAAAAGACAACCTGTGACTCAAGAGTGACCTCACAATAAAACAAAAGAATGTAGAGTGGAAACCTCCAGACAGTTGAAGGCAAGTCAATAAATAAGAGATGATAGCAGAGATTTCAACATATCAGGCACAACCTGTCACATCTGAGAATAAATATCCAAAGGTTTTGAGTTTCCTGCACAGAAATCCATCTTCAAATCAGACATCAGAGTGTTGTTATGGTGCTAATCTGTTAAAGGTTTTATTGTCATTAACAGGTCAAGATTCTGTCGTTCTTGTTTATAGTGACACACTTACAGAGCAGTCCCACTGAGTTTATTTTCACGTCTAACAGAAGCAAGACAGAAAAGCCCACCTTAAATGAAAGAATAGTTTGTTTTCAGTGACAGTGCCTGAGCAATAACATCTAGTTTGGTGTTACCAGGCCTGAAAATTTACAGATTAGGGAGGAAGTTGTTTGAAAGATCCTTAAGGAGCACATGATCCTAAGAGAGGACTCCATCTTGTTCAGTGAGAGTCAGTTCTATGCAATGCTTTTGTTCAACACAGAAGTGTGAAATACAGGACTGCTAATCAGGACATGATGATACTGAAAAAGGATGAATGAGAAGAAAATGGTAACGGACTGAATTTTAGCAAATCTTACTTGGGAGAAGAGTAAAGAGGTGAAAGTTGCATTTGCAGGACGTGGAAAAAAAATACAAGCAAAAAAGGAAAAATAAAATAGTTTCCTGAAAATAGGAAATACTCAAAAGAAGAGATGCATAACAGTTACCTATTAGATGAAAATCACAGGTAAAAGTTTTGTATGTTACACACCACAGATGACATCTCAGAAAGTGTTAATATCAATCAACATGTCAATTAGGAAATAAATTAATAAAACAATTATGTATTTATTAAAGTAGAAGTCAACAAATTATACAATCAATTATTTGGACAAAACAAATCAAATAAGCAAGGAGAAATGTAAAAAGTTTTAAACTCACCAAACCATTCTCAGTGTCCCCCATGCCATGGTGTTTAGGACTGAAGCATCCAGAAAACTGGAATTGTATTTTCACAGCAAGTGACTTCATTTCCCTGAAGTTTGCCTCTTATGGCTCCTGATCTTTAGGGCACCAAAGTCAACTATGGAGTTTTGCACCAGAAGAGGATTCTGAGAGTAATGGTCAGTGGTAGATAGAGTCATTATTATGTCTCCTTTCTAAATGATAATTAGCCACTTATTATAGCGTAATATTATTGAATGACTGTGGCATTAAAAAAAAGTAACTAAAAGATCCTCTTTATGCAGCTGGCTAAATATTAATAGTATGGAGAGCAAGATGTGTGAAAAAGTCTGTTTGTTTGTTTTTTTTTTTTTGCTTGGTCCCAAGTGGTTGCACAGTAGATAAAGAGAAAAGGTGTAGATATAATAAATTTAGAATTTTTATGACTGCTGTGAAGTCATCTCATCAGAAAACTAAGAAAATTGAATTAGAAGTAGTAGGTATACATCTGAAAACTACAGTCAAAGATTGTTTTTAAATTATTCATCTTCAAACTGTGAGTTCACTGAGGATGGCATCCCATAGAGGTCTGCCTTTGTCCCATTAATATCTTCATTAATGACTTTCATCATGAAAGAGTAAGAAAGATGTAAAATCTGCAGGGGCAGAGTGCAAGCAATCCATACAATCGGAATTATCTTAAAAAGTTGAAGAGATGGTTTGAACTCAGACAAAATTCAGTAAAGGCAAATATAAGTACAGCTACACTGATACATCAGTCACAGATGAAGAGTGCACAAAAATAGCACCAAAAAAAGTGAAATAAATGGTTAGGCAGCAGTATGGGATGTTCAGGGGATTATATTGGATCACAAATTAAATGTAATAGTATGATGCATTTTCTAAAAGGATAGCTTTCACTCTGAAGACTTTTTCTAGTTTATTTAGTATTGTTGAGGCCTTGGCTGAAATAACAAAGTTTATAGAATAAGTGTTACAAATTATAATAGCAAGCTGGAAAGAATCCATAGCAAAGAAGAAAGCTAAAATATTAGAAAATATGACCTGCCTGCAAAGAAAGATTAAAGCTGCTAGTTTCCTTTTAGTCTTAGAAAAGAGACAGTTGAGTGTAGATATGAGAAGCAGTAGACCTTGTAAAATGCCAGTGGAAAGAAGATGATAATTTTTTTTTTTCTCTACTGACAAAGCTCAAAAAACCCCAACCAATGAGTTGTTAATCTAAGCAGCAGAAAATGTAGGTTAGATATTAAGCAAAGATGTCAAAATGCTGCACTGCTGAAATTTAGAGACAGACTTTGTAGGAATGTTGTGAATTTTCCTTCCCTTGTGGATTTAAAAATTAATTAGATCTCTCAGCATTTAACTGCAAAAACTTGATCCTTCCTCCATACTGAGGATAAGGTAGACCAGCAGTGGTGCACCTAAAGACACAGCCATGGATCGTGTTTGTAGGGGGCCCACCAGGTGATCATAGAAGTTTTGTTTGGTTGGCAGCAAAGAAAAATCTTCTTCACCCCTCCAAAGTTTCTTTAGTGTCCTATTTTTTCTCAATGTCTGAATTCTTTGCGTGACTAGAGCTATATATATAGATGGCCTTTTTTTTTGTTTTTAAAAATATTCCAATGAATTTAAAGTTCAGCTTGGTGTGGTAAAACTCAGGCAAGCACAGAAATAATTTAGAAATTAATTACAAAGATTACATGGTTAAGAAATTAATCAAGAATATTTTTAATAGAGGAAAATTAGACCAGTAGGTAAACTGACGCAAAATTAGCCCAGCATTTAGTCTGATCAGCAGACAAACCATTGAAGAAGGGATTAATTAGCCCAGCAGAAAATTAATTAAATTAAAAAATTAGTCAGATAGAAATAATTTCTGAATTAATTAAGTATTCAGTCCTGTGAATTGTGTAGCAGAGAGCAAGGGTGACAGACCTGGAACATGATGCATAGTTACCAGGATAGAAAGTTAAGATATCAAGTTATGAAAGTAAGAGATGTAATTCTAGCAACACTAGTCATTGAAGACACAGATATGGAAATTTAGGAAGTAGTGATTTTTTATTATACTGTCAAAAGAGCAACCAAACATAAACGTTCCAATATTTGGGGAAGCTGAAATACTTTGCCATTATTAAAGCTTCTGTTATGACACCACATAAAAGTGGCTAGAGCACTCTCTTGTAGCATCAGATCTTCTCTATTGTTTGAGATTTGTTGGTTTGGTTTTAGTTGTGGATTTTTGTTGGGTTTTTTGGTTGGGTTGTTGTGGGTGGTTTTTTGGGGTGTGGGAGAGATGGATTTGTTTGTTTTGTTTTGATTTTTGGGTTTTTTCGGGGGTGTGGAGGGGCTTGGTTGGTTTCTTGGTTGGGGTTTTGTTTTGTTTTTTGGGTTTTTTTTTTTTAACCAAAGACAATGTTTAGAAACTAAAGGCTCCAAATCCCAAACCAGTACTCTACCCTCAGAACCCAGAAAATTTTCGCAGGACCTCTGTCAGTCAGACCTTCTGAAGCTATTCTAGTTTATGTGAATTATACAAATGAATCTTGTGCTCAGAGGAATAATGCAAAAACATTTATACAGCTTAGTGTATTCTCTATTAATGGAGAGTATCTGGTCATAATTACTCATTGAAAATATTCTGCTTTTTGAGTGTATAAGTGGTATTTCACCAATTTGGCAGTTCTTCCCCTTTAGGGATATAATTTACAATGGATAAGCATCCGGGTAGTCAGTAGATTTCTTCAGGGAACAATCCAGATTCAGAGCAGGTACTTAGCTCTGCCTGCAGCTTCCACTTGCTTCTCTTGCATGCATAGACTTGTCTTCTCTGAACTAAGTGTAAAGAAATCACATACAGTTGAGGTACCGAAATTTCCCTTGCTCAGACCCCTGTCCCCATTGGAGCTTAGTCATCTGCTACAGGCTGCAGAACAACCTGGGAAATGGGAGAGCTTCCAGAGTCAGGAGCCATGGAAGCTGACTAAGCAAGAACACCAAGACCGCAAGAAAACTAAGACAGCTTGGAAACAACACTACTATTGGAATGCCATAGAAGTCCATATCCAGTCTGGATAGAAATTGGATAGCTGTGTTCAGTTCACACAGCTGGTTTTCAGCTTTTACAAACACTTGTATTCAGTGGACAGGGACTCAATCAGTAAGCAGACCAAGCACGGCGCAGACTATCTACTGTGACCATTTGGAAGTCCTCTAGGACATATTTGCAAAGTCTTAGCCTTAGAAGTATTTTGTTTATTTGACTTTTCCACTTTGTTGTGCTATTTATTTAAATTTAAAGTTGATAAGAAGTACCCAGAATTAGTAGGAGAACATCACTGGTTTAAGAGAGGTACATTTACAATGTTTGCATTAGACAGGAAAAGTTATTATCAATGACAATTTATTTGGAATAATAGAATTCTTTTTTCTTTTAATGTGCATACCTCCATCCCAATAAGCATATGTCAATCACTGTTGCTTGGATTGAGACAGATCTGGGACTTATCTCAAATTTAACTCCAACCTTAGCTGCTCCTCAGGGACTGAGATGATGTTTTCCCACCAGCTAGACTGGGTTCCTGGACATGGAAAGTTCACAGAGCACTCAGTAGTAACTTTGTTCATGGACTGCATTTTGCCAACTTAATGTTAATTTGAGTTTCTAACATCTGAAAAAAGCCGCCTGCATGGGACAAATACTATTCTTATAGTGTTTAAGGCCTTTGAGTATGCATTTTAAAGACATAACTTGAGGATTTTGCAAACCTGCAGTTTAGAAGTTAATATTTTAATAAAACAAACATTAAAAGAATTCATTAAAATATTAAGGTTTTGTTGTAATATTTTATTCAGTTCAGCTCTTAGACCATCTATAAAAAACTTCTGGTAAGCATAAGTAGTCTAATAGACTCAATATCATATGGAAAATGTTCTGTTCTTCTGGAGGGATACTTCTTCAGATGTATGACAAAGGCACCAGGGGTAGATTTTTGCTCTCCACATAATAGAAAAGCATGAAGGCACTCAGATGTCACCATTGTGGTTACAAAGCAGTATCTGTTTAGACCCAGGCTGTATCAGCTCTCATTTTCCATTCAGTTGTGAATTTGAATTGTTCCAAAAATTTCAACAGAGCAGTCAGGGATGGAACTGACATTTCTCACGAACAGAAGAAGCAACAAGAAATTTTCTACTAGTTGTTGGCAATGGTACTCTAAACTGCAGTTAGCAAACATGTTGTGTGTTAATCTGAATTGCTGCTTCTGCCCTGAAAGCTGGAAATTTTTGCTCTTGCAGTTATAGTTATTTTTTCAGCTTCTATTTGGTATGCTTCAGTCTTGTCTGAAAGCTGACAAAATATTTTCAGTGTTTTACAGTAGTGACCTGTGTGTAATTTGACAGCTACTTTCTTATTCCTACCCCAGACACCCTGCTGATACTGGGATTTGGTTTTTTTTTCATTTTTTTCCCCAATATTTCTCAGCATGTTTTACATAATTGTTTCAGTTTTTCTCTGCTTACTAAATTTGATTATACAGACACAACACACATGTAACAGCTGTAGACATTGTCATATTTTCTATGATTACTTGCTATACAATACATTGTTATCCAGAACATCTTGCATGAATTATTCAGGTAGCCTCTGATGTGCTTATTTAGGAACATGCATGTAAATAAAAATGGAGAAAAACAATGTAAGGGGATAAAATGCTACACTATATTTATTTCAACTTCTGATTTTTTTTTTTTTCAGGGATTTTTTCATGGCTGCTTGCCAATTCCAAACCTCTGTACTTCAGTGTTTGTCCCTTGACACACACAGCAGTCCATGCAGAGGTCACATAAGGAATGGTACCTTGGTGCCTCAGACTTCCTTAGATTCAAAGCTGCCTGATATTTTGTTTAAGAATTTGCTTTAATTTTAGGATTGTTTTTCTCTCTTGGAAGAACTCTGTAATTAAACTGGAGAAATTTACTACAGCCTATCCAGTCAGCATGGAAAAGAACAGCTCTCTTGAAAATACATATAAAAAAATGTGGTGTAATTGATGACATCCTGTAACTCAAATGTGAACCATATTAATACTCCTGACATTTGTAAACAGCTTAAACAGAAATCTTGTGGATTTTTGTTCTATTAGGTCAACGGTAATAATTTTATTTCTGAAGTAAAACCTGACACATATATGGCTTTTAAAAGACCATAGAATTGAATAAAAACTTTACACATTTAGATCTCCAATAGTATACCTGAGTTGTTCATTGCTTTGTTTGTTTGTTTTTTCATGCAGTTTTACATAGCAAGGGAAAATTACGAATTTTAGAGATATGTACATTTCAGTGTTATTACCCTTATATTTCTGTTTAATTAGTCCAGTTCTTCAATTGTGTACAATATTGAACAAAAACACTTGAATCATTTAGCTGCCTGAATAAACAGGAAACTATTAGCAATAAAAAGTTCTCTCCCATCTCCATCCTTTTGTGTGTCCATGCATTTAAAATCCACTTGTTTAAATACTTGCATGGCTTTGTAGTATCATCAAATAGAGCCCAGAAATCCTTATTTACAGAATTCCTACAGGCTCTAAAAGACGCTGAAAATAATTGAAATACTCCTATCCACTTCAGTGACCATTAGGTTATGCTCATAATAGTTATTACAATATTTATCTTCTATAAAATAAGCTAAAAAGCTACAAGAACTAGAATTGTTGCTCATAATACATATGGTTAATTTCAATTTAATATATGGCATGTTTATAATTAATAAGTAGAATTATACTTGTTAAAATTGCTATTGCAGACATGCCATAAGGATATTTTTTGCATGTTTAAATATTACAGTTTATATATGCTTGACACCCATTGAAAAAAAACTCTCTTATGTTAGTGTGTTTTTTATGTTTCAGCCTCTGTTAATTCTTTCAAAATTTATTAGAAAGAGAAAAATCTACCAAGTCTTATGTGAATATCAAGATTCCTTCGCTAGTCTGACCTCTCACAAAAAAACCCCAAGCAATAACAATAAATTCTGTTTGTGTTCCCTGGTGCTTATGACTTTGCCTCAACAGTGACAACTCAGATGTGAGTTTGGAAAGGTGTGACTCCAAGGCAGTACCACGCCGTTACCCTGCATATCATGGACAGCCACATGAAAGCTGGTAAGCACTGCTTTCTTAGGCTTACAAGAATGCACACTTCCACTTCAGTGGAAAACTTCAGCCCAGCCCAGATGGCTGAACGCTTCTAGTTTGTCAGATAAAGCAGGAGTACCGTGTACACAGAAAGTAACAAAAGATCAACCTCAGCTGAACGGAAAACATCTCTGTCAAATCTGTGTTGAATGTCAAGTAGTCATGTCTGTCAGCTTGCATGAAGCCTGGAGTATCACAAATCCTTATATTAGAAGAAGAGCTTTTTTAAGTCCTTCCAACAGTCTGCTGCCTTTCCCACAGTACTGTCTGATAGCTACTGAGTAGGGTTTGTAAGTAAAACACAACCTCTGAAGTTAATATTTTCAAGCGTCTTTTAACAAGTAACAATTGAAATGTTTCTCATCTCTTTTGGCAGGTAAGTAGTAACACTATAAAAGTATCGAGAAATAGGGATAGTGTGCTTGTCACAAATAATAGGAATTCACCTACCCCTATGATTAATATTTGATGTGAGCAATTTCAGACTACTGATTAGCTCTATTAATAATTTATATAATGTTAGTGCAGATGATTAAGGCTATTTCTTTTAATGGGATTCTCAGATCACTTTTAACACCTTGGTATTAATTCTTTATGATATCTATCCATGCATGTGTTCCAGCAAGCCTTCTATGGAAAGCTTTGTAATTACAATTCAACCAGCTCTGCAATATCAACAGACAGAAGTTGTATTCTAGCTGCTGTATAAGAAACAATTGCACAAGACTACTTTAAGCAGCTGAATGTTGTTTCTCTTTCTTTTTTTACTTTTTTAGCTGACAGCATTAACTTTATTTCCTGAACTTCCTTTCTATTGTCTACTTTACTGTATTTATCATGAAGAGTAGTAAAATCTTGGCTAAAATTAGTAAGAAGCAAAGAAAAAACTCAACAGGCAATATATTTAAACGCGTGCAAATGACAGTGACTTCTTCAAACTTTCTTGCAGATGCTATAATTGTCATTACAGATCATCTTTGTCAGTAGGTAGTTGCTGAACACAGTATCATATGGTATGGGATACCCCTTTGACCACTGGGGGTCAGCTGTCCTGGCTGTGTGCCCTCCCATCCTCTTGCCCACCCTCAGTGCAGTCACTGTGGGGACAAGGAGAAAACAGAGAAATCTTTGACACTTGAAACAACATTTGTGCACTACTAATGCTGTTTTACTTACAAATATAAACCAACGTTATACAGGCTGCTATGAAGAAAATTAACTCCATCCTTACCAGACATAATATATTTTTACTTGAAAGATTAACCTTACATGTGTACCCTCAAAAATCCAAAAACATTTCTGTAGGATTCCTCATCTTTAACAGACTCATTATTTTAGGTTTGCATTCATAGAAAAATCCAGCCATAAGTGGGGCTCCAACCTGCTGTTGCAGTGCAAATATATGAAATTAAATTTTACTTTGATCTCAGAATGTTTGTATTGTAAAAGACAGAAATAAAATTGTTTCTTGGTAGTGATCAGGAAACAAATGATGTTCCGAACAACATCAGGCTCCCTGGAAAATTTCTTCCCTTTTAAAACATCAGAGGTTTGCATAGACCATACAGAACTAGCCCAAACTCAAAATTCAGTATCAGGAAAACAACCAGAGAAATAAATGAACAGTTATTTCAACGTAGATGAGGCAGAAAGTTTGCAGGGAAAGGGAAGAAATAAATGAAGTAGGAAATATAAAGTGCTGTTTTACTTATTCATACTCCTGGCTATTGTTTCATGGTTTCTTACTCCAGATGCTCAGTGTTAAATGTAAGAGAAAACTTGACATCCAACCTGAAAGTAGGTAACTGACCATTCAAAGGAATTAAATCTCTAAAAAATTAATTTAACCTGAAGGTCCTGAAACTCACATTTTATATCAGTGAAAATTGTAGAAATAAATATAGTGGATTTATCAGTGAGTCTTAGACCCAGCTTTCTAATGGTTTCCATCTTCCCAAAATATTAAGCCCCTTCAGACTTATTTTACCTCTCCCACTTTAGAATATAAGATTTTTTAAAATACATTCTTCAATGTACAAATGAAATGTGGAAATATATGGTCATGTATCTAAGACACATACATTTTCAAACTACTCAAATACACTTGGAAGACCTTTTACAGTTCTATCAAAAAAAAGTGTCCAAAGGGCTTGACTACTTACCAGTAGAACCTCTAAGCTGCTGCATGAAGTTTCACTACAAAGTTCAATAGTCCTCAAGAAACATTAAAAATAAATCAACGAATGAATAACATTGCCTGTTACACCGTTGTCATATTTCTTTGCAACATCTCAAAATAATTCACAATTATTTTTAAATATTTAACCTGAAATATTACATTAAGCATTGACTATGTTAATCCAGAGTAAGTATGTCATGGTTTTATACTAATTTGGAGAACTAATTTCATTACTGAATTTTATATTTGTCAATAACCTAATTCGAGTGAATACAGTTCTAGAGATGGAAGAACATAACAGACTCTATAAATATATTGCAAATCAACAGGATCAATGCAAAGCAAAGTGGACATAATTTCTGCAAACTATAGAGGTTATTTCTGTAATAGATCATACATTTTTCTCCCTTGAAAGGTTAAGAAAACAAAACCTAACAGAAAAGGAGACCAGCAAACCAGGCAAGATACGGGCAGGCGATTTACTGGACACAGTTATATATATTAATAACAAAAGGTTAATGCAGATTGTAAAAGAAGTTGTAATAAAAATTAAAAGTTCCCAAGGCAGCTGTAATTTCTGTTCTGAACATTTAGATGTTCATTTATATGTGCGTTAAATCTATTTTGAAACATGCAGATATTTTAGTAGGTTTTCCTTCATTTGAGCAATTGACAGTCTTAAAAGCTCAGAATTTCTTTTTACATCTACTTGTATCATAAAGGTCCATTTTCTTTTTGTATTTTCCTCAATAATTGAAAATGTTACTCATATTAATTACTGTTAATATTTTCTATGCTAGACTTCATCAAGACATTTTTAATTTCAGTTCTGAGACAAGAGAGTAAGGAATAATTGGGGGCAGGAAAGAGAAAAAAGAATGGGGAAAAAATGAAGGGAACGTACAGATTTGTGTCTGTTTGTCTGTAATATCTACCCTGGCTCTCACAGATCCCATGCACAGCATTAGTTCAGATTGATACAGATATCAGCACTTAGTGAATTTAAGACAGGATCAAAGACTGTGAAGAGGAAATGGTAATCAATCTGGACAAATGGAAAATGTGCCTATCAGGACTGGAATTAAGTCATGTCTTACCTATTTGGTATTGATGGTCCGGAAAAGAATGAAAAGCATGTTAGTATTAGTTTAAAATGTCTTTAAAATAGAAAAAAATTATTTGCTAGTGCAAGCAGTATTACTGCAAACTGTGAAATTTGACAAAATAGCAAAATCAGAAGTAGAATACTGGCTGGAAAATAACCTGAACCAATGATACCAAATTTGGATCTGGCAAGAAGCGATACAGAAAGACTTACATGCCCTAAGAGCTCTGTGATCAAATACAATCTGCAGGAGCTACAGGAGCACAGACAGCTGAGATTTAGACTGTTCAAGAATATTATATCTTGACGGATCACAGAGTATAATCATTTTGCACATACATGGTATCTTTACCAAATGCATTGGAAGGATATCAAAGAGCAGTACAAGGGACCTTTATTTGATTAATTACCCACTAGACCGACATTCTTTGGAGCCTTACTGCAGGGTTGGTGGTCCTCTGACCACAAATAGCAGGTGTCCCCCATAACAGTGTCAGTACTTTCCTTAAAAATATCCTGAGCAAATCACATCAATTGGTTAAAATACTTGCAGGGCCAAAACTATGAAGGGTCTTCTATTCAGGCAACTCTTCAAATTGCTGCCCAAAATCCAACAAATCAGCAGACAGCTCTGGAGAGAATGCATCTGAGAAGAGGTTTCTCCATATATGAGACTTGTTTAAAGGTCAGAGACGAAGTCAGACAAACACAAACCTGTTCACATCTGTTCTAATTTTTTTTATTTTTATTTTTATTTAGAAAAGAAGGATAGGCATCTCTGGAAAAAGGACAATAACAATGCAAATTCAGTAAAGGCATTTCAAGACAAAATCAGAAATAAATCACTTCTTCTTAGGAGGTGGTAAAAAGGCTATTAAATTAGAGGAAGAAGAATGACAGATAGTACTAAAATTAAAAAATATTTCTTATTTTGCTTTTATAGACTGCCTATAGAAGATGAATGTTCCAGATATATTAATGACTATAAAGGCTAAATCCATGTGTTCTTGTCCGGAGCACAGATCCTTTTAAATTCACATGCTGCAAATTGCTAAACTATATTTATTAAATATGGTGCTGATTAAACTACTGTAGTAATATAAGCATTCCATCAAGTTATCTTCAGCCTGCTAGTGCAAACTGAAAATAAACACAATTATATATAGTAGAGAATGATTATATATTTTTTTGACAACTACATTTAGATTACTAAACTCTGTTTTCATCCTCCACACAGCTCCAAGACTGTGTAAAGCTGCTTCTGATGACCTTCATATAAAAAATGGGGGTTTGTTCCTCTGTTTATTAGCCTGTGGTTTTAAATAAAAATATTTCTAATGCATGCAGATAGAGCTCGTCATGATTTAGAACATTGGTTTTTGCATTAGTAAATGTTTTGTTACATCTTACTTATTTAAATATTTTTCTTGGGAACATAATGGTAATAAAGATTTTTGAGCAGTGGTTACTTGAGAGATTTAAAGGTCATGATCCATATTGAGTGTTTTTAAAACTTTGTCTTCCTTTAAAAATGGGGGTGACATATAGATGATATTTAACATGAAAGTCAAAGGAGCCTAGTCTTCTACAGAATATACAAATTAGGCATCATCAGTGAAAGCTTCTTTTTGTCCCACCAAGGTGCTGCCTTGTCCTCATCAAGGACCGTATTTCAGAGGACAGGAAGTTTGTATCCATGAGTGATGCCTTCTCAAGTTGTATGACCATAACAAAAGTCATAAAAGTTAAAAAAAAAAGTCATAAAAGTTAAAAAGTGCTTTTTAACTGGCCCTGCCATATGTTGAATCAAGTATTTTCTGTCCAAGTGAATCTTCTGAAACTCTGCAAATGTGAGATAAGGGAAGTCGTTTGCAGCCTATAACAAGACCTTTGTTGCTGTACAGCAGCGCAGTAGAGATGCATTGCCTCCAAGACATATTGCAGCCATGTCAAGAACTGAAAGAAAACAAGAAATTAGGTGTTCTACCAAGCCAACTTACCCAATATTTTGCCTTATGTAGTCTGCTTTTGATGGTTCAATTAAGTCATGCATGAGTAGACGACTTGCCCAACCAATAACCCCTAAAGACCTATCAGATACAAGTGCACCAAATTGAAACCTTTTATCATTCTCCTCTCTTTACAGTATTTTTGTGGGGTGACTTTTAAGAGAAAAATAATAGTTTGTGTTTTCATCAGGTCCTAGGAAAGCTCTTCTCCGGGGGAGAAGAGAAAAAAAAATTAAAAAAGACTTTCCAAATAATGGCAGTGGGCTTCTTTGGTCAATCTTGTAGGAGGGAGAGGGGAGACATGTTTGTTTTCAGCGAGCATTACATAAAGACATGACTCATTTAAGAGAGCTGCTTAATATAGGATAACATTTTACTGTTTCCTACCCAGTTGACAACTATGTCATATCATACTCTACCAAGAGACACTTGAAGAATATCCCTTTGGGACAATACCTTTATATCACAAGTGAACTGTCTTCCCTGAAAAAAAAAAATAAATCTGATTTTGCAGCTAGATACAGTCAGAGACTAAACATGCGTTTTCTTCAAAATTACCTTTGTAATGATGCTGTAAGTGGATTGAATGGTTTTGTATTATGCTGTAGGGTAATTATTTAATTTTAATTATTTTTAATTTCTATTACCCTAAAAATAATATTTTATGATTAATACACTTTTTTGTCTAGATTTTTATTCCTTCATTGCAGTTGAGTTTTCTATAATTGATTGAAAATCAATGATTGTGTATTCAGTAAGTATTGAACTTGTTCTCTCATTTTAATTTCAACATTCTTTTATGTACCTTGTCAAAACATACCTTTTTCAGTGGCTTCTTTTAAGTAACATAAGCTTATTTCTGACAGCTATTGTTCCTGTTAGTGCATAAATTTTGAATCTCAAAATACAGCCTTTACATTTGTTGCCACTGTGCAACAAATATACAGCTATTGAAGAAGCAATAAACTTCTCTCTTGCTCTCACTATCCCACAAACACCTAAACTGTTTTATATTCTACAGAGGTGCATTTTAGGATGCCCCTGAACTGGATAGTGTTTCAATCTAAAATTGTAAATTCAAACTCCTGTAAACATGGAGAAGTTTGGTATTGTAGCATCATTTAAATCTGCTTTCCTATCAATATTATTTCTAGTCAGTTTTATTAAGTTAACCTAGGAAAGACTTTTTTAGATGCCTCCAAAATAAATGTTCGTCTTTCTATTTTAATTTTATGCAAATTTTATCATTTCAGTAGACAGGAAATTGAAACAGAATCAACAAAAAGCATGTGTCTTTTCATTTAATATCATACATTGAACACTGAATCAATTATATTTTTGTTGTTGATAGAAGCATTTAATCATATTTTATTAGGTATTTAGTTCTACTAGGCTTAGATGAAACACCAGTAAAAACAAATGAAAAAGCTTACATGTAAAAGAAAACAGAATTTAGTTGAGAGTCCAGGAAATATAAGCCAAGAAGTTGGAAACAAATAAAACTTAGACTTGGTACTTTGTGTGAAGTCTGGTGTATATGAAAGCAGATCTCACAGCACAAAATAAAAGCAAATCATTTACAGGAATGATTAAGAAGCATTGCCTTTTTCCATTCTATATTTTATAAGCCTGTTTTGGAAACAGGAGATGGAAAGCAATTTTATTTCCAAAACTGAAATATAATACACATTAACCTTTGAAGAAAGCTAAACCATTGAGAATGTGATAATAGGGGAAAAAAAACAAATAAACCACTATATTTCAAATGGATAGCTACCTACTTGTCTTGCATTTAGTATGTTCTATTTCAGTAGTTCATATGATTCACTATGGATTTTTAATGAATGTATTTTATCTTGTCTTTAATCTCCCAAACTCTGAAATTACTTCATTGTGAAATCAGCATTTATCAATATTGATTTCCTTAAACTATAAATTCTCTTCCTGCTTACACAGAAAATAAAAAACTAATAATTCACTTGCCAATTTATCCCCAAAGGTATTACTGAATAATTCTTTTCAGCTTCCTTTAACAGCATCAGAAATGGTCAGTGTTAGTAGTCACTGCCTTCTCTACTTTGGTCTATTATCTCACCAGCCACATGGAAAGGTCCATAACCAAATATACAGAAAGTATTAAACATTGTTTTTCTTCACTAAGTGATTCTTTGTGTTACTATTAAATAATTTGAGCAACTTATTTTCTAAGCTAATAAAAGAATAATATGTCATGCCTACTAAACAAACATCGATCAACAGAGGCAAAGTTTTGTTAGAAAATATACATTTTGAGTGTGTGCTACTGAGCAGCTTCCCTTAAAATACCACATGATGTCCAGAAGGTCTCTGTGTGCATGGGCCACTGTGCCCAGTGGGCCTCTGGCACTCCTCTGGCGTTTAAGTATCACTTAGAACCAACCAGATCCATTTTCTTCAAATGCAGATACCCAGCTGACTCTGCTCCTCCCTCCACTGGTGGGACACATGAGCTTTGCAGCTTCCCTTATGGCTGACACTAGAATGGCAAATACCCTGGAAGGTATTCAAAGTCTGCCCTGAAGACAACCAAGTTCATGTTTTCTCAAAGTGGGGGCAAATTTTAAGGCAACGCAGCCCTCCTTGACTTTCCAAGGTTTTCATTTAACCCCATTGTTATCCGCTCAAATCTCTAAGGTGATATTGCTTCACAAGGAAGAGCACAAAGAGTTTACTTGTAAGGAAGACAAGCCTCTGGCCATGACTCTTCAAAGGGCAGCATTTAGACTGGCACTGGAAAGAAAGCCCACAGCTCTGTGTGTAGATGCATATCTGAATTAAATACATTTCTCATTAAAATCAAAGCAGTTTGAAATTTCCTCTCAGCTCTGATAAGATGCGAACCCACAGATATGATTGGTTTTCTTGATGACTAGAGGAAAAATAATTAATTTACAGTTCATTTGCTAAGCTGTCTCATAGTTTTGTTATTCCCACTGGTAGCCTCAGGTAGACTTCCCAAAGCCTCCAGCCATCCTCCCCTTCCCAGAGTCATTCTCATTAGTGACTACACTTACTTCTCTAATGACTACAGATGGGCAGCCAAGCAGGCAGCAGATGTAGCAGCATGTACAGAGAAAGCATGTGAAATCACTCACAGGGTTGATTAGAGCATCTTCAATAATCAACTCCACAGTCAAAAAAAAGAAGTAAAATAAAAAAAGTTGCAAATCACTTTTTCTAGCTTTTGAAGGCCAAAACAACTACCAAGACTTTCTCTATTTAGCCCTGAACTAACAACACAGAAACTGCTTTCTTTAGAGGAAGTGTTTTAAGTGATGAGATGAGAAATAGCGTGAAGAGATCCAGTATAGTGCCTTCACATCTAAATTTGACCTTAGATGCCTGGTGGCCCTAATCCAGGAGCTTCAAATTGTACCTAGCAGTATTTAGGTCTAAGGTAATGATCCTGTAGCAGTCAAAATTTAGATATGAGGTTTGTAGTAGCTGCTAGATCAAATATTCAAATATGAGAAAGGAGGAAAAAACCACAGTTGACAGTATATTCTCTGAAGAAAGAAAAAGTATTTCCAGTAGCTCTCTGGACAGGAACACAAGTGTTTTATTTTGAGTAATAACTAAACAGACGCATGTAACAAGCAAAAAGGATAGCCTATTGCTAAGACTGAGAGAAGGGAAGTTTGCAAAATTTGGCAGGACAAAATGTAAAAATGAAATTATGTAGGCTAAAAGAATGGAAGAACATATTAAAAGAGGTACTAAAACAAAGTAAAAAATTTGTAAATACATCAAAAGGAAAAAGCTGATTAAGGAAAATGCCTGATTACAAACTTTTTAAACGTTAGCTCAGGTGTGATAAAGCTTTAGCACAGAAGTTTAAGGATTCCTTTGTGCAAGTTTTTAACTGCTTTGTTGGACAAATTCCTTCATGCAATGAATTCTTTTATAGCAGATAGATAAAAGGGACTAGACAACTCAAAGGAAATATACAGGAATTATAAAACAAAGCAGTATGTCATAAATCCTCTTAATGAGATGTCATTTACTTAAGACTTAAGTGACTGAAATATGAAATTGCAAATCTGCTGGCCAGTGTGTAAACTGCCATTGCAAATTATCACTGTACTGGACTATTGAGAGGTTCCATAAAATACTCATCTAGACAGAAAGATGGAGAGGGTACCCTGGGAAGTACAGCACAGTGACTCTCTCTTCTGTCCCTGATAAGACAGCAGAAAAATGTAGAGAGTTGTCTAAAAAGGTACTGGTAGCAAGACAGAGGGTGCAATTTTTCCAAAATGGAAAATTTGGTGTTCCCACATTCTTAACTGTTGTGTACAATTCTCATCCCTACACCTCAATACAGTCATAATGGTGTTAGAGAAGGGATCAAAGGAGAGAACCAGAAAGGAGTGGGGTGATTCAGTTTAGAGAGTTCACAGCTGTGGGAACACATTCAAGACTTTTTTCAAAAAACAAGCTGAAATAAACACTACTTTTATTTATCAAATCCCACAGTATGGGAACTGGGGACACTTGATAAATGAGAATGAGTTAATTTTAAGACAGATCAAACTTGCACTTCCTTCAACTGTGAATAGATATGGCTGTCATGAGTGATAAACAGCAACAGCCACTTCAAAAAGCTAAGGTGAATGTATGGACTACCCATAAACACATGATGGAAGTTCTGGATGAGAGATGCACCCACTAGCAGCACAGCCACCTCCCTTCTGGTTGCAGGGGCAGCAGAGAAGGTAGGGAAAGAAGCAGCCAAGCTTCTGTGCTCGCCCAAAACAGCGTCTTTTCCAGCCACCATCAGAGACAGAATATTGGGCTAGAAGAATCCCACCACTGGCCCATAACGTTTCCCAAGTTCTTATGTAGATTTGTGCAATTTCAACTGCACAAAATTTGAACACTAAAAACTGAAAACTGCAGGCAAACTTTTTGAAAATGACTAATCTGTCATGAGAAAATAAAATGAAAATGCAATCGCTTATTTTTCACTTCAATTTTGATGAGTTAACTTTTGGAAAATGATTACTACTTGCCACTACAAAGTAGCTCACAAGTTAATAACACTGTAGTGTTAAAACCACAATCAGTTCAGCTCTGTGAGACATTCTTAAATTCCACAATATTCCAATATCTTATATTCAGTCTCTTGGGCAAGCTAATCTTCTCATTCATAATCTTTGAATTAAGAACATTTATTAAGGATATGCAATTGCATGTTATGCCATGATTAGTCATATTGTTGATGTTGTTATTAAAAATGAAATAGTCCTCTGTTCTTTTTACATTAATTTTTCAATTTTGAATTATAAATTCATTTAGTTTTTGAAATTACTTGATCATTCAGAGACAGAAGAACCATGTCCTTTAACTAAGTGGTCCCTTCCTACTTCAGGAAAATAAAAGGTGAAATTGTATTAAAACACAACTTTTCAGTACCTGAAGGAATGTTCCTAAAGTTGTTTTTTTTTTCTTTTCTCCCTATAAGTTCTGTATTAACTAGTCATAAATTAGAATTCTAGACTGTACCAAAATATACAAATGAATAAAACCCAAGCTCCAGTGTTTCTATTCTTATTTAGGTCATGGATTGTTATTTTAAAATTACCTGTTTGTTTTTAGCTATACAGTAGTGCAAAGTGGCCTTAAGTTCAACTTTACTGTCTATTTAGGCAATCAGATATCAATATCTCATTATTTTTCAGTTTAGTTCTATATTCAGTCTGAAAAAAAAACTTCCAATGCATTCAAACAGCTAAATTGAATAGGTTTAGTGCATTACTAGCATTGCTGCACCTGTGACTGAACAGGATTTTTCTTCTTCATTAATACTACATTTATGACAGGGGGTATTGAATGTCTGCAAATGGGACATCTTTTAATCTAAAATAACCACAGGGTCCATAAAGGCAGCATTTCAATTATTCAGTTTAAATATATTTGTCAACAGTATAACACTCTGCACTTCAGGTAATTGCAGTGGTCTGAAGTTTAATGATCAAGTCAGACCCTGAAAACTTGATCTGGGAGTACTGGTCCACAGATGGAAGAACATGATCCAGCAGTGTTCCCAGGTGGCCAAGAAGGCCAGTGGCATCCTGGCCTGTTTCAGAAATAGCTGGCCAGCAGGACCAGGAAAGTGATTGCCCCCCTGTACTCAGCATTGATGAGGCTGCACCTGAAATCCTGTGTTCAGTCCTGGACCCCTCACTACAAGAAACACACTGAGGTTCTGGAGCATGTCTAGAGAAGGGCAACATTGCTGATGAAGGGTCTGGACCAGAAGTCCTACAAGGAGCAGTTGAAGGAGGTGGGGTTGCTTAATCTGGAGAAAAAGAGACTCAGGCATGACCTTATATCTCTCTACAACCACATGAAAGTAGGTTGTAGACAAATGGGGGTCAGTCTCTTCTCCCAAGTATATCAAGCAACAGGACAAGAGGAAATGGCCTCAAATTGTGTCAAGGGGAAGTTTACATTAAATATTAGTTAAACATTCCTCACAGAAGGAGTCATCAAGCATTGGAATGGGCTGCTCAGGAAAGTGGTTGAGTCAATATCCCTGGACGTATTTAAAAAAATGTGTAGATGTGGCATGTAGGGACATGTTTTAGTGGTGGACCTGGCACTGCACTCAGTCAACTTATTGCACCCACTCTTGTCGAAATCCCCAGTTAAAATTTCCATGGTGCTGGTAATAGTTTGTCTATCCCATCTGTAACTTAGATCAGCTACAGATGTCTCAAAAATGTCTAAAAGGAAAAGTAAAGATGCCTGTGTATCCTGAGTAAAGAAGAATATAAAGGAATTCCTTTTCAGACAGTGGTACCACTGCAGTAAAGAATGAGGAGTCAGTCAAGCATGTTTTACCTTCTGAAGTCAAAAAGAAAGATTTCAAGTCTTTGTGAAAGCCTTCTACCTAACATGCAGAATGAAATGGACAATGCATGATGCCCAGTAAGCTATTGCAGAAATAAAACTTATTTTTGAAGTAAAAGCAAATAACATCATTTTATTCTTTCAATAAAAATTTTAAAAATTATATTTAAAAAATAAATATTTCTTAGAATAGTGCAGATTTTCTTTTCATTACTGTATTTATTCAGTTTTGGTTCTGGTTATCTATTTGTCACGTCTGGAAAAAGATAAACCAGGTTGGATGGAAACTACAACATCTCGTATATTACTTCCACTCAAGGGGCTAATTTTACCGAAAACAGACAGTCTCAGTCCTTTTATAAGATTTGCAAGCAATGTGATTTGATTCAAAACATACAGATAAAAAGATTTAAAAGGATCCATCTAAATTAACTTAGGCCACATATTAGATTGGATATTTAAGTCACATAAGTAAATCAGTATAGATCATCCCTATCTAAATTACTGTAGCTTCAGTGAAATCAGTCAAGTGAATACAAATAGTCCAGTTTGACAGCAGTGTCTGTACTTGCTACAGCCAGCATATTTCAGAATTATAGTTATGCTTTCAGAGTGGACAGCAGCCATAAATGCACTCTCTTTTGCTGCTGATATTGCTATAAAACATGAAGCAAAATAAAGCTTTAATTCTGTTGGGGGGGGGGGGGGGGGGACGGCCGGCCAAAATTTAAGCTGGACTTTGGGTTGCCTTGCCAA
>JAWWMP010000081.1:133580778-133607240 GCA_035047865.1 Dendrocincla tyrannina | reverse complement strand
GGGGGGGAAGGCAGGCCTAAATGTAAGCTTGACTTTGTCTTTCCTTTCCAAAGAATTACTTCAATAAAATAAGTGCCTGAGTTGTCTAAAGAATTTCCACAACATTTATTACATGCAGGCAGACATTCCTTCCAGCTTGCAAAGCAGCCCCCAAATCTAGAACTGTTTCCACTCTTTAGGCTTGTGGTAGGGTCCCAGAGGCTGGGATCAAATGCGTGTCTTCTGGAGTCTTTGCTCTAAGGAATGTGACAAATAATAAAAGACAAGTTCTTGGTCACTTGCCTAATCATTAAGGAAATTAGAGAGAAGGACATTTAAAGTCAGAGATAGATAGAGATATTTAAAGAACTGTGAATTTGGGTGCCAAGAAAGCTGATTGCTCAGCAACTACAGCTGAGCTGATGACTGAGTGGAACCTCATCGGTGTCTGTAAGTATCTGAAGGGAGAGTGTCAAGAGGAGGGAGCCAGGCTCTTCTTGGTGATGTCAAGCAGTAGAAGAGGCAATAGCAGAAACTGATGCACAGGAAGTTCTACCTAAACATGAGGAAGAACTTCTTTACTATGTCAAAGACTGAGCACTGGAACAGATTGCCCAGAGAGGGTGTGAAGTTTCCCTCAGGAGCCCTCCGGACACAATCCTCTAGTGCAATGGACTCTAGGATGACCCTGCCTGAGGAGGGAGGTTGGACCAGATGATCCACTGGACCCTTCCAACTTGACCCATTTTGTGATTCTGTGAACTTCACAAAAGATGGATAAAAAGTGAAGGAATAAAAGGATGCAACATAGATGATAACATTGATGATGGGCCTGATGCAACCTTTGGGATGCAATGAACAAGAGAAGAGATGGGGAGTTAAAAAGAAAACTACTTGGTTTAGACTTGACTAGAGATAAAATATCAACATACAGTGATTTCTAGAAAGTCTATAGCCTCAAATAGTTTAATTTTAAATATCTGACTAATTAGCAGGTTTGGGAAGGCATGAGAGATAACGTAAAAATGCGTCTTGTAATTTTACTGTATGACATCAAGCTTGTTTATTTCACTTGCCTTGATCCAGGAGCAAGGCACAATATAGTACTGGTAGCTAACTTTCTTATCAAAATTGAAGTGATTCCTAAAGGAGATTCCTAAAAAAATCTAGAAATCAAAATCTTGTTGCAGACCCTGCAAATCAAGACAACAAAAATACGAGTTCATATTTGAATTGATATAGCCTCTGAAATCTATCCATTTCTCATAAGAATTTTGGTGGATTCCTGCCTCAGTGAGACAAGACAGCTCCAAGGATGTAATACATCAGAGCTGAGGACAAACAGGCTGTGATTGCAGAAGCAAAAGATATTAACAAATCTACAAGTTTTTGTCCTGAGGACTGAGAGTGATTGGAGACTGAAGAGTCACAAGGATCTGCTTTTTTCCCCATAGTCAGCCTGAGAGCAGGAACAGAAAAACCAAGCAAAAATAAGAGCTCTCTGAAATGCAAAGCTTTAGAACGGAAAGAGAACTTCTAAATAAAAGATAAGATTAGAAAAGGAATGAATAGGAGACTGGAAAAACTTTTATTTAAATATATATATATATTTTTGAGCCATTTACAGGAGATGCCTAAGAAAAAGCCTTTAACTTGAACTGAGCAAACAATTTTCTGAAAATCAAATTCTTTATTGTACTGCAAAGAAAAAGTATAAACTGAGAAGCTACTTCAGAAAATATTTCTTACACTGTAAATAAATATTAAATAATTTTAATACATCTGTGTTTGGGCTTTTTTTGTTTTTTAGAAAAGAATGGAGTCACACACAATGTGGGGTGTATAGCTTACCAGCCATCAGCACATTGATTCAAGAGAATAGCTTTTGTTTTTAATTGGGAGATTGAGCTTTCTTCATTTTTGTGTTGCTATTTCACTCATGTGGAATAAATTGTATAAAGTAACCGAGCCTCATCAACTCCTGCCAAAAAGAATGAATATTTTAACAGCACTTTAGAGACAGAGGATGAACCCTGTTGTCTAGATTCTGACTATATACTGGCTGTACATTGCTAAAGTAGGGAGAAAGGTGAAATGTCAAAGAGAATTCAGGTCTGATGTGATGCTGGGAACTTACTGACTCTCCAACTTGATGCTGTCTGCAGATAGTCCTGTGTCAGTTATACTCACGACACAGTCTCCTTCCTCAAGTGATGTGTCAAAAGTTAGGTTGAAACCCTGGAATCCATCCTAGTTCTATTTTCTTAGAGACAAAAAAGAGTACTCATTTCAGCAGAGTAAAGGTTTCCTAAGCTTGAAGCTCTTCCATGTTTATGAAACACCAGCATTTATATTCCATTCTTATTTGCCTTTGTCATGCTTTGATGTATATTTCTCAACGTGAGTTTTTTTAGCAATCTAAATGCTCACAGAGTAAAGGAGGACTTGTTGGAGGGGGTGTCTCATTCTCATTAGTATATATTTGAACATTTATTTGATTTCCTAGATATTGAAGGAAGATTGGCAAATATTTGTAAAAGTTAATGAAATGTAGGTAGGTCAAACATGGCATAATACTCTCATCTGCCATGCTGATATTGCACTAATTAAACTTAGCAGAATTATTGCAAAACTAAAATTCTTTGTGAAGAATACATTTTAAATGTCACCAGACTTGTCACAGATTTCAGTCCGTGTTTATTCAGACAGATTCACAACTTACTGTCCCTCATTACTGTAAAATCTATATTGAGCTGATAAATAAAATTGCTGTAAGAGACATACAGCAATCTGACATACCTATCAGCTGACCTTTCCAGAAGGAACATCAGTTTGCACAAGTAGTATAACAAAGAAGAACAGAGAACCATGAGGTTACAAACTGCCTGAAAGTGATTACATCATAAGTGATTACATCTTGTACATGTTCAATAGTGTATATATTTTGTATATTAAAATAAGCATAATGATGATGCCTAAAATATATATTTTAGCATAATATACTATACTAAATTATGCATTACAATATATTTTAGGAGTAAGTAATCCTAGGAAAATTTATGTTACTATGTCATAGTCTATGTTTCCTTATGAGTTGATTACTCAATATTACACTGGAAAACCATATAACCTCCAAGGTTTATAAACTAGAATATTATGATGTGTTGAGCAGAATAGATCAAGAGGAAAACCTACCTTTAAATTATTTTTTTCTATTCAATACTGAATATAATAATAGCTTTGTTTGCTATCAATCACAATTTTGCTCCAAGAATTTTTACTATTGTTGTTAACATGAAGACTTCTATTTTTTTTTTTAATTACAGCAATGTAAAAGAAAAACAACAACAAGCAAAAAGGAAAAAAAGAAACAAACAAAAACCCCACCTGGATAGCATCAGGGAGGTTTACCCAAAATACAACATATGCATCGCACTTACACTACATGGAAAGCAATGCTGTGTGATTTGTTGTGTCCTTATATATTTCTTACTGTGAAGACATGATAAAATTCACAGGTCCTCAGCTCACACTCTCAATGCAATGTCATCAAAAACAACTGCACATGTCAGCTGAAAATATTCAGCTTCCTGCAATTTGCACTGCAGTGTGTACATTTTATAGATGAGGATTATTCTTCTTAGGTTTTTTACAACAGATCCAAACCACTAGATCTCAAACATAAATTTTGGGGCAGTTAAATCGCAGCACAACATCTGGGTGTACTTACAGGTGATCCATATATTTGTGCAGTACTGAAAGGTCAAAGAATTTGTGGATACGCAACTATTGCCAAAAGGGTTCTGAGACCAGATGTCAGTTCATGTGAGGTTATAATATGATTTTCTTGCTGCTAGGAAATCTACTTATTACATTGAATATTGATTGTGTTTCATTGCTCACAGCCCCAAGCAATATCAACTAAAGAAGTCAAATGATCAAAAATATGTTCTGAGCCCATCAAAGGCAGCAAACATTTACTACATTAAATAAAGTCTTGTTCTGCAAAAAAACTTAAAATGTAGCTTATATCAGAGCATACAATTCTGATTTTCACAATGTTAACACTGAAAGAAATGTGTGAGGCTGCAGAGGTTGAGAAGAGTGTTTTTTTTTTTTCTCTTCTCATACCAGCTCCAGCAGCAAAAGTATAATTTATCTTGCAGGATGAGTTGCCCACATTCATCAGATACAGTTATTTGGTACTTTGTATCCACTTTCTGATTTCCGTCTCATCAAAAAAATTAGGCCAAATATTTTATTTATAATCATACCTGAAATATCCTCTGCATTACTTTCTGCACCTTTAATTCAAGACTTTGTTAGCGGTCATAAAATTCAGGAAGGTGGCAGGTATGGAGTGACATGTGGAACAACATTTATGGAAGTATAAACTGAGCAGCAATATGTTTCTTAATTCCTTCCTGTTGGAGGGCAATAAGCCACAGAGAGAAATAGGCAAGCAGTTAGCTGTTCCAGTAGTACCCCAGTCTGATGCCCTGCCATGGTCAAGACTGACATCCCAAATGACTGCTGAAGGCACAGTGAATTTTTTGTTTAATGAGTCAGAGTATAACAACCTCTTATCTCTACCCATGCTTACAGTATAGTAGTTTCTCATATTTTAAAGTTATCAGAAGGAGAAGAGTTAAGTACCTGGATAATTATTCCTAAAACCATCTCCCTCTTCAAAAAAAATAAACCTTTATGAAAAATTACAATATTCTTCAAAATTCACCTGGAAACTTCTTAGCCTGATGTAGCCCTCAGACTGCTAGCCATTACTGGTCTTCCATGTAGGGAGTAATGAGGTGGCAGCACAGTTGGGTGATCAAAAAGGACTTTGGGGCCTTGGGATGTTTGGTGATGGAATCTAGGGCACAAGTTATATTTTCCTCTCTACTTCCAGCTGAAGGCAGCAATACTGGAAGAAACAGACGGGCTCAGCTGATCAATATATGGCTCCTCAGTTTGTTTCACCACCAAAATTTTGGTGTTTTTGACAATGGAATGGACTACACAGCACCAGGCATGCTGGCATCAAATGGGACTCACCATTCTCAGCAAAGGAGGAGAGTGTTTCTTGGGGACTAGTGGGGCTCACCGGCAGAGCTTAAACTAGATGTGATGGTGACAATATCAGGCTTGCTCCTGACAAGCTGTGGGATGATATATTAGAGGGACAGGGTGCTAGCAATGGCCCTCTGCCAGTGACTCTGAAATGTGCTAGCCACACTGGAACATACTTGCAGTCTTGCAGAGATCAGCCAGGGACTCCTGAGGTAACAGAAGCCAAAAGGGAAATACCAGGGTAAACTTCTCAAAGGAATTAAGGGGTGACACAGCAAACAGCCAAGATGAGATGGCTTTACACCAGTGCACACAGCATGGACAACAAACAGGAGGAGTTGCAAGCCACCATACCACTAGAAAGTTATGACCTTGTTGCCATTACTGAAACTTGGTGGGACAAATCCCCTGGCAGACTGTCAATGGTTACAGGGTGTTCAGTAGAGACAGAGGAGAAAGGAGAGGGAGAGAGGTTTCTCTCTACACCAAGAGGTAAATTGAGTGAGAAGAGTTGTCTCTGAGGAACAGCCATGAGCAGGTCGAAAGCCTGTGGGTAAGAATCAGACTGAAGTGACAAAGGGAATATGGTTGTGGGTGCCTATAGAGGATAAATTCTTAAGACAGATAATAGACAGCCCTATTAAAGGGGATGCAATACCTGACCTGATGGTCACCAATGTGAGCGAGTTAATAGGGTACATCAAGGCTGAACTTGGCTGAACAACTGAACTTGGCAAGGTGCTCAAAGAATAACACTAAAGGCTTCTACAGGTACGTTAGCCAGAAAAGGAAGGTCAAAGAAAGTGTAGCCCTCCTGATAAACAACACTGGAAAACTGGTAATAATAAATGAGGAGAAGGCTGAAGTACTCAATTTTTTGCCTCAGTCTTCAATGGCAAACTCTCTTCCCACACCTCTCAGTTAGATGGACAGCAGAATGGAGACTAGGGCGAAAAAGTCCTTCACACTGCAGATTAAGATCAGGTTCCACTTGAGGAACCTGAAGAACTGTAGACATAAGTCTACAGGATCCAATGAAATGAATCCCAGAGTCCTGAGGCAATTGGCCAATGTAGTTGTTAAACCACTCTCTGTTATATTTGAAAATTCATGACAGTCAGTTAAAGACACAGGTGACTGCAAAAGGAATAACACTCCACCCATCTTTAAAAAGGGTAGAAAGGAGGACCCTGGGATCTACTGACCTGTCAGTCCCCTCTGTGCCTGGGAAGATTATGGAACAGAACCTCCCAGAAGCCATGTTAAGGAACATGAAGAAAAGGGAGGTGGTTTGAGACAGCCAGCACAGCTTCACCAAGGTCAAGTTCTACCTGATCAGTCTAGTGCCCTTCTATGATGGAGTTACTCCATCCGTGGGCAAGGGAGGGGTTACAGACGCTATTTATGTGGACTTCTGTTAAGCCTTTGACATGGTCCCCCACAACATCCTTCTCTATAAATTGAAAATAAATGGATTCAATGGGTGGATTGTAAAGTGGATAAGGACTTGGATGGATGGTCTCATCCAGAGGGTAGTGGTCAATGGTTCAGAGTCCCAATGGACATCAGCGACAAGTGATGTCCCTCAGTGTTATTTAATATCCTCATTAATGCAACAGACACAGGGATTGAATGCACCCTCGACAAATTTGTAGATAACACCAAGCTGAGTTGTGCAGATGACACACCTGAAGGATGGGTTGCCATCCAGATGGACCTGGACAAGCTCAAGAAGTGGGCCCATGGGAATCTCATGAGGCTTAATAAAACCAAGTGCAAGCTGCTACACCTGGTTCAGGATAGCCTCTAGTATCAATACAGGCTGAGGGATGAACAGATCAAAAGCAGACCTGACATCAAGGATTCAGGCCTGCTCGTGGATGAGAGGCTGGACATGACTCAACAATGTGCACTTACAGCCCAGAAAGCCGAACGTATCCTGAGCAGCGTCCAAAGCAATGTGGGCAGCAGGGTGAGGGAGCTGTTTCTGCCCCTCCACTCCACTCATGATACTGCACCTGGAGTGCTGCAACCAGCTCTGGGGTCCACAACACAATAAAGATGTGGACCTGTTGGAGAAAGTCCAGAGGAGAGCCACCAAGAGGGTTAGAGGTATGCAGCAACTCTCTAATGAGGAAAGGGTAAGAAAATTCAAATTTTTCACCCTGGAAAACAGGTTTTGTGGGCACCCTGAAAAACAGGTTTTGTGGCCTTCTAGTACCTGCAGGGAGCCTATAAGGAAGATGGAGAGCAAGAGTTCTACACTACAAGAGGACAAGAGGGAATGGCTTCAAACTGAAATAGAGTAGATTTGGATAAGATATTAGGAAGAAATTCTTTACTGTGAGGGTGGTGAGACACTGGAACAGGTTACCCAGAAGAGTTGTGGCTGTCCCATCACTGGGAGTACTCAAGACTGGGCTGAACGGGGCTTGGAGCTAACTGGTATAGTGGAAGATGTCCCTGCCCATGGCTGAGGAGTTGGTCTTTAATAGTTAAGTTAGTAATAGTTAGTTTAATAGATGGTCTTTAATGTCTCTTCCAACCCAAACCATTCTATGATTCTATGAAATCTTCAATCCATCTGCATTTTTACAACAAAACTGTTCCAACAAAAACTTTTTCAATCAATCCCATAAGGTGCACAAATTAAGAGAACTATAAAAAATAAAAAGAAAGTGACAAGAAATTGTATTCCCACTTAACTGTTTTTACCTCCCTTTTGTTTCAATATGAAAAATCATTATCTCTTTAAGGTAAAATTCAAACTGTGTTTGTAACCATAGAAACTACCTTTAGTCACAAGTAAAATAAATTTAAAAGTGTGCAGTATAAATTCCAAAAATATCACAAGCTATTAACGTTCAATATGACAAACATGAATGTAATTCTCTCCTTAAATAAACTGAGTTGAGGATGTAATCACACTTGTTAAAAGACTTGCCATATGAAGTGCAAATCCTTAATCTTTTTGGAATAACAAAACCACAAATACCTGTCTACTCCTTTTCATCCTCCTTCCCACTGTATGGCAGAAATGAGGCATCCAAAATTCATAGCAACTGGCATTTGAAAGGAGGCGCCCTTCAGGTTATTCACCTTTGACAATAAAAGCTACTTTGAATTTGATAGTTTTTCTCTTTCTTTAGATTATAATGAAAAATAATTGGAGATTAATGCAGACTGTGCGAGTATTCTCTTGGGGGAAAAAATAGCATATAATACAGACTTTAAAAACAAATTATCTAGGTATCATGGAGTCAAGTTCATGAGTCACAAGAGCAAAGAAATATTTAAAATATTGTTTTCCTTTGAACTTTTCTGCCCCAAAACTTTTTCTGTTCAGAATATTTTCTTCCTTTTTAATCTTGAATAATCTGCATTGTTTTCTCATTTTGTCATCTTTTCCTGCAATTATTGTAGTTTTCTATACATTCATTTGATATTAGTATTTCCTTCGTTCTAGTGATTGAGCTTGTATAAGAGATGGGATACAATAGAAACAAGCATCAGAAAGCTTGAGACTCTCACTTGATTCTCCTTCTTGCATGCCTAATAAGTTCTCTGTCCAGTTTCTGGTTTCTTCAGCATTTCTTCAGGCTCTGCTCATATTTTTAACTTGTTCTTTCATCAGTTACAATAATATACATACGTGATTTCCCCACTGTGACATTCCACTCCAAGAGGTGCACAGAACATTCAGGTGTGCAGATGTTCATGGTCAAAAACAAAGGACAAAAGTTAGAAGGTTTGCAATAACTTGTAAAGTTTTATTAGCAAATTATGCACTTGGCATGGAAACTGGTGTAAGTACCATCTTATAGTATAAGTACACAGTGGTGTACTTTGACTAAGTGATATAGTGAAAAGGAAGACAGAGAGAGATTAGAGAAAGGGAGGAAGGAAGGAAGGAGGCAGGGAAGGAGGAAGGGAGGAATCATCACTCCTGGCTCCAGCATTGATGTAGCTGATGGGGTGTCCAGGGTCCTGCTGCCCAGGCTTCAGGGGGGTATCTTATTACAGATGCGTTTTTCCTGTCCTGGAGATAAGTTTCTTGCATTCTGTGCAAATTGTTTACTATGTGCAGTTCATTCGTGTAGACCTTGCTGGAAATGGGTTGCAGGGCTTCAGGAGTGTTTGATGGTCTTGATCTCCCCTACCAGGTCAGCCTTTGGGCAACAGTTGACCTCCTTTTCAACTTCAGCCCTGCCCTTGTGCTGTACTGTCTTGTGCTTGTCTCCAGAAGACAGAATAAGGGTGTTTGCCCTGGAAAAGTTCTGTCCTATGTCTGTATGGCTCCCTTCTCCAGACGCATCCTGTTCTTTCTCACAGCATCTTATTACCAACAATCTTTGGTTGACTTCACATCTATCCTGCTAGTGCTGTTTGAGACATACACATTAGTCCTTTATCCTCTGGGCTTCTAAACCCACTCAATTTTTCCAGCTCCATTTATCCTCTCACACTTGTCTTCAGACATGCCACAAATATAGCTTCTGATACTTCAATGTCTTCTTCCCAGAGGACCATTTTATTGCACCAGGCATCCTCCAGATCACTTCAACTTTCTGTACGTCTCTGAATCCCTTCTCAGGAAAGTCACAAGGGGAAGACATCTCAGGCAGAAAGAAGAAAGCCCCTTTAAACCCTTCAGCTTTAGGGGCTAGAATAAATCTGGTTTATACTTTCCTCCACTAAACTATCAAACTACAGGAAATCATCATTTCCTAGAATATAAATGCATATTTTTTTCTTCCTCTTACTTAACCAGCATCTTGCTCACATTTAAGCACTAATGAAAGACACTGGCTGCAGCTGGGAGTACTTTCCCTAAAAGAGGGCAACAAAATGTGGGGAGCCAGGTTTCATCAGCCTTACCTTCTAAGTAGTAAACCTGTACAATTAGATAGATACTAGAAGTCCAGAAAGACTGTTTCATCTGCTCGCCCCAGACTACCAAACCAAATTTCTCTGTAGATGTCTGTGCTTCGGACCATGTTCCATACAGAGAATTATGCATTGTCCTTGCCCATAGGCAAGGTGCTATCATGTTACACTGGAGAGGGGAGGATTTGTGCCATTTGCAACAAAAATCAAACCTTTAGACATGGAAATAAAATGTTTCTTCTCTTCCTGAGCTTTTTCTTTTCAGGTTTGGAGTCCACTGAGCTATGTAAGCTCCCATAGCTTCTATCTATTTCAACATTAATGGAACTAATCTTCCTCAGTCATAGTTATTCAAAGAGGGATCAACCAAGTATTAACATGACTGAAAATCTAACACTTTTTGACTGTAAATACCATTTAATGCCTTCGTGGGATAGACTTAAACTGCTGAGCAAGGAACCTCTATGGCATTTACTTTCCAGTATGTGTCACTTCCCATGAAATCTGAAGCTTCCACTTTTGCTGCTCTAGTTAAGCATTAACAGAATAGAAAATGTTACAGTTTTGGACAGAGGTATGTAAAGTATGCATTTTATCCTAAATCAGTTAAAAAGGAATAGCATGAAATCTTAGCGAGTGGTGGTATACCTGGCAAAGCAGGTGGAAAGGATACACAACTTTCAGAAAAACATAAGTACATTAGGAGGTGGAAAATGTCACCATGTACCTGTACGGAGAATTATCATAAGTGACATTTTTTCTAGAATTGCAAATGTTCTATAAAGTATAAGGCTCATCTCAAAACATTCTTTCAATAGTTATAAGTGGGGCAGAAAGATGAATTATGTCTGAAACCTTAGGTTGTTAAAAGAGAGACCTGGAAAAGGATACCCTACATAAGTATAAATTCTTAGGTTTTATCTGAATTTCCAAATCATGAAAGTAGATCTAGTATACTAAAAAAAAAAATGGGTTACAGTAAAGCATAAAGCATAATTTATTAAAGCATTAATATTAGACACTGTATCCATTCATACTAGCTGACACTGAAAATCAGATATTTTACTGATTATAAAAGGGCTATCATGTTATAAGGAAATTTGGATTTTAGATTATATTTTGCTTCTTATTCTTTTCTTCTGCACCTTTTCACATCAGAGCAATCACTTGTAGACTACTAATCTTGCCTTTGAATAAAAGCCAGATATCCAAAAGAGAGTGATGAAACATTAACCTTGAAATGGTCAAGTGGAACGTTGTACCTGTGCATTTTACTTCACAGTAACAGGTTTAGAGTGGCACAAATCCTGTAGCTTCAGAGTGCTGCTTAAGAACAGTAAGTGGTTCATTCCCACAACACAAACAAAGCCATGCATGACAGTGCCACAGATGACACAGTCTTGCCACAGACTAACTGGTTGTGCAGCAGCAGGAAGGCAGGAGAAAGCAAGACAAAAACAGGAAGGAAGACAGGAGGAGAAGGGGGAAATCAGACAGAAGTTTAGGCAGGCAGGAGGATCCAATACTATTCATGTTTAGAAGCAGAAGACTAGGAGGATTTTCCAGATCTTCAAGCCCAGGAGAAAAGTAGGTGCCCAGTGTAGCAGCATGCTCTGCCCAGAGTGGAAGTAAAACAACTAGAACAATACCACATTTGCAAAACTCTCAATAGTTGATGAAGAAAGGCAAATCATGCTGATTTTGGTGTTGAAGAATGCTGAAACAAGCCTGACTCATTGATCACAAAGTTAAACACCCCGAAAGTGAGGGAAAGATGCGGCAGACCTGATAAAATACCTGATAAAGGAACAAAAGAGTGATACTACTGATAAATTATCTAAAGATGCTGACTCGACACAGCTGGCCTGGAGACATATTACTGACAGTCAATCACTTCATGCTATAAAAGCCCAGTCCCACTTTCTAACAACAGGGTCTTCACTGAGTGTGTGGAGATTCCTCCCTTGAATGGGGACACCCCTCAACATTATTCCTTGAGGCTGAGCGAAAGAGATTTGCTCATGGTCATTGTCTAGTACAGGTGAGTAATGTAAATCTCTACATAATAATTGTTTTTGTCAGCTTTCATGTAATTGCTTCAATATTGCTTCCAAAATAGTGTACTATAGCACACTAGTAGTTATATCTACCTATACTGTGTAGTAAATAATTCTGATTAAGACTGTTTAGAGTAATTTCCATAATAAATAATTTATTTTTATAAAAATATATTTGGGTTGTCATCCTTAATCCTGCAGGACAAAGTCGTATAAAGGTTCAGTCACACCTATATAATCTTTTAGACATAAAGCATTGACAAAATCTGGGGCTAAGATTGGATACAGACACACCCAGACTGCTCTCTGAGAAGGAGTTTAGAAGACAACGGGGTCCTTTCTGCCCCTCATGACTCGACAGGAGGGCTTCTCTAATAAACTTTGTCTGAAGCTCCCATTCTGCCCACTACACCCAGCCATCCACACAGTACCCACCCTCCTTAGCACCTTGCTCCACTGCATTACACAACTGTACGGTGAATTTGAAACATATCTTCACCAGTTGAGAATGGAAAATTTGTTTCTTACTGTTGTATTCTCCTCACTTTTCTTTATATCATGCTAAAATGAAGACATAAGCAGGGAGATGTCATTACATAATCACTATTTTTGTATAATAGTGTGCCTGTTTTTCTTCCAATACCCAGAGGCAAAAAAAATATGAAGTATATTAAAGTGGTTAGCTTTATCATTCAGTATTAGGCCTTTTCCTTCAAAAGGCAGATTAATCTGTTGTTAATATGGCAATCTGAATTCCTAAGATACATTGGGTTTAGGGAAGGCATTTGCTTCAGAATCTGAGCTCATTGTTTATGTTCCTAATCCTCTTTTTATTTGGTTTTAATTGTTGTAAAAATTCTGTTTCATAAGTTTTCATAGAACCAAAATTCCACAGCTTAGTTTAAAGATAAATGTAGTAAAAGTAAATAGCCTCCAGGAAAAATATAATTTTGGATTTTTCTTTTTTTGCAACATAGTAATCAGCCCATAGCAGCAATATTAGCACTTGAAAAATCAGATGAGGCAGACTTCATGTGATTGGCTTGCCTGAACGTCAGGACTCCAGTGTGAGATGACCTAAAGTCTCCAATACTTGCATCAGGCAAGCAAAACACTTAGAGATAACATGCCACCTTCTACAGAAGTACCTGTAGACCATGAGGTGATTTTAGGGAACCTTTGACAGCATTAGATTCCTTTACACAGGAATGCACTAAGTTAAGGAAACACCCATCTCAAAGACTGTAACATCTAGATGTTATGTGGAAATTCCAGTCAGAGCTGGACACTGCTGCCTGAATGTGAAGAAGTGAAGTAAATGTGTTGCCACTGCCCCTTCTAGAAATTGTGCCCTCACTCACTGTTCTCATGACAGCAACAACAACAAAACAAAACCAAAACCCAGACTTGATTAAAACAATTAGAAGTAAATACTCTTGGTATAATTTCCATGTGAGAAAGGAAGAATTATGATACATTTTTTTCAGGCAGGGATCAAATATCACTCTCCTCAGGACAAGTCCTAATTACTGAAAGCTGACCACAGTTGAATATTTACTTCCAGCTTTATTAAAAGAAATCGTTGGGTTCCTACTCATATAAATTTAACACAAGAAAATCAGATTAAAAAGAACCCAGCTCTTCTGAAAGATTTGTAGAGAGAACACATTTGAATATTCATTGACAAAGTTTTATTTGTCAGCTTTAGTGTTACAGATTCAATACAACACAATTGAAAACTAGCAGTAAAATAAATAAACCCAAATTGCTTAGATGGAAAGAATTTACACTGTTAATACTTTATGCAGCCTCTTATTAAAAAATGTATATAACAATGATTAAAAAATGTGGCTTGAGGCAAATAAGTAAAAATTGTGTGCTGACAGTGAAAATTCAGTTTATGTTGGAAGAAATTTATACATATTTTTTGTAATGAGGAATGGTAATAAGTCTTTCTTCTCTTAATTCCATGGACAAAAATAACCCACAAGTTAATCAGAAAAGAAACTTTTTTCTCATGCATTTTTCACATTAAAACAATGGAAGGATAGACTGGGTAATTTTTTGACCTTGTAGAAGCCAATAGAAGAGTATCAAGACCACCAAAAGAACCTCAAAACCCCTGATCCTTTTCCAGAAAGGTTCAGAAGAACAGACTGCACATATTAACTCATTTACATGAAGAGTGAGAAACCTAACCCCAGAGCAGGGAAAACTTACCTATAAGAAGGTACCCCCACAAAGCCTGGGTGGTGGCCCCAGGACCCTGGACACTGTCAGCTGGATCAGTGCTGGACCCAGGACTGCTGATCCCCTTTCCTCTCCCGTATCATCTCCCTTTCATTTTTCTCTTTTTTCCCCTCTTTATTTTTATTCTTTGATGATGATGATAAAATAGATGCAAAATATATATAATTTATTTTATTTTTTACCCTTTTAGCTTTTACTGGTGTTTTTCAACCACGGGCATCCACAAATCTTGGATGCTTGCTTCCATGTAGGAATGGAATGTGACAGACCTCCCTCCCTTCACCAGCATTTTAAAAATATGCATTGCACACTGCAGATCTTTGCTTTTAAATACAATTCTCGCTGCTCCCGTGGAACATGATGGCATCTTGTTTATTAATCTTTGTATTATATTCTGAAAAGTGCTATAAAAACCTGAAAGTTGTCTTACTTTGGTGTTGATCTACAGGCTCTTCTGTAAGACATCTCTTCCTCAGTAGCAGAAAGCACTCCTGTCTAGAGGCAGCATGGGAGGGGCACACAAAGCACTGATACACAAGGTGAAATCTTTATGGAGGCCATTAAGTGTTCAGGTGTTGCCAATATTACAGTCTCTGACTGTAACAAGGCTTATTTCAACACCCACTAATCCTCTCTCTTCACATCTGAAAGCAGAGGAGCCTTTTCGTAAATTTTGGAGTGGCTCTATTTGGATAACCCCAAATCTTTTGCCTGTTTTCAGATAAAATATGAAGTATCTACCTCTCAGAGAGAATCAGAACATGTGCTATGGAAATGTCAAATTAATTAATTAAATGCCACACCAAAGGTGCAACGGAAATTTTAAGTGCTTTGTGTAAATAACAACCCCTGGGAATTTACAGCTGTTAAATTAGCTGTGACCTTTACCTGAATTATATAGCCCCATCTTCAGGTTTTAATTAAGTTTTTCCTTGTGCAATAATTTTCAATATGCTTCTGTTGAATTCAAAAATCAGTTGAAATACTGTACAAAGGAAAAAAAATGTAATTTAAATTGAAAGGTTGCAGCCACATAACTGTAACAAAGGCTATTCTCTGGAAAGTACAAGACCCCTGATCACTTGGTAATCTGGGGTCTTTCAAACAAAATGGTTTTAAAATGCAAAATCACATACCTAGGAGTGAGGAATATCTACAAAATTGGCAAGTACATTCTGCAATGAGCAGAGACATGTTGGTATCTAAAATAAAAAACATCAGAACATGGAATTTTGGGATGCTCTAATGACAAAAGGGATGACTTAGAGCCCAGATTAATCCACTGTAGCCTTAGACCTTTTGTCTGCATTGCCAAATATAAATTTTATCTCTGAGTCATCATATAGGCAGTGTCAGGAGCCAGGTATCTCCAAAGTGTGATGCAGATATTCGGTACGTTCGGTTACCCACTGAGTGTCTTTGTCCTTCCCTGATAATTACTGAGCTCCCAGCTTCAGCATACCGATTAAGTTTCCTAAAATGAGTCTATAAATCTGGGCTCATGCCTTTAACAGTGAGTTTATCCAACAGCTGAGATGTCTGCCATAGAAAATGTATTTTTGATCTGGTATCCAGGGTAAGATGGGATGTTTTCAGATGTACTGAGAAACAAGTTACACATTGTTCAAGGGCAAGTCTCTGCATTCTATACAGAACTGAGGGATTGTGGTACAGCCTGTGGAATATTGCAGACCAAATTCTTGGTGCTGTATGAAGCAGCAGAGTGATCAGAACAGTAAGGATTCATCAAATTATTTGATTGTGTCAGCCAGTACTTCATGCACCAATCCAGCATCGGCCTCACTATCCTACCTCAGCAATGTCCTCTCCCTCATGTCAATAAAAGTTGTATATCACTTCTGAGGAACAGTCAAACTTAGAAAAATCAATCTGAAAAGCTGATGGTTTTACAGCCTGAAATCCTGAAAACAGGAATTCAGGCTAGAAATCCTCTGTGTTAGTCTCACTGGCTCCAGCCACAGCTGCTGTGTGTTTTCTCTGTGGCAAGATGTAGCAGCTGTGTGACAGTGCACAGGGCAGGGAGACAAGAACAGACCCTTTAGCATGTCATCACTTTCGGAAATACTATCCTACCTATGATAGCTTTAATGTAATGCTAAAAAATTCAACCAATCCTTTCTTCTTATGTAGCTTTTTTCTTTCTTATGTAGCCTTAATTTAGATTCACATATTTTAAACTGGATTTATCTAGGATTCTCAGTCTGACTGATAACAGTATCTTATTTTTAGTATTAGGTTATTGTCCTATTTCATGAGCTTCTCTCATTGTTACCACAAAATCAGGAAAGAAATGTTAGAGATCACCCCAAACTCATTCCCACCTTCAGTCACAAAAAAATAGTGAGCTTCATACAGTTAACATATTCAGCATTAAACCAGAAATATAAGGTCCACTGAAAGATGTATTGCACAATGATCCAAGACAAACAGAAATCATGGCACATGTCAAAATGGATTCCACCTTTTAAGGCAAGTAGTTGTTCACTAGCCAGTTAGGTTGGGATAAGGCTCTTGGTCTGAAGCAAGTGAGATCTGACAACCTTTCAGCTCAGGAATGAATAAATGGCTTCTGAGAAGAAAGGGCAATGCAGGCTCTAAGTCTATCTGATGGTGTGATTGCAGAGCTCTGATGGAAGCTCATTTATACAGGTGAACTGCTTGGTGAAAAAACTCTCTTCGGGCTTTAGATGCATCTTGAAATATACGTCAAGCACAAAGCCATACCTCTTTGTCAGAAGAGAGGAAATCAGCAGAACTTTTAACTGCTTTAGGTGCTGCAAATTTAGTATTGTATTTAGAGTTTACCTGGCTGTCATAGGTAATAAAAGAGCTAATGTTGTAATGTTAACAGGCATCAGATAATTGAGTGTATATCTGTCAGTGTTTGAATATGAAATTTTGTACTCCCAAGCCTGCTGCCTGCTACATAGAATGGATATTGCCTGGTTGTAGTAAATTCTGATAATCCCTGAAGTAAAGAAAAGTGACATAACCTGAAGCCTTCTCTTAACAGAGATGGGACAGAAGCACCAGTTAAGAGGCAGATCAGGCATTATCCTTGATTCTGAGAAGAATTAGGAAAAAATGTAAAACTCATGGGTTGAAATAAGATCAGTCTAATAATTGAAATGAAGCAAAATATAATATTATTTAAATAATCATAATAATAACAATAAAAAGGAGAGAGAGACAGAACGCAAGAGAAACAAGTCATGCACAGCTGCTTAACAGCTGCTAAGCAATGTAAAACCAGCTCTCAAACTGTGATTGGCCTCCTTCCAGGTAACTCCCAAGTTTATGTACTGGTCATGTTGTCCTACGGTACAGAATATCCCATTGGCCAGTTTGGGTCAAGCTGTCCCGCCTGTGCTCCCTCAGAGATTTTTGTGCAGCTCCTCACTGGCCTGCACAAAATATGGGAAACTGATAAGCCCTTGACTCAAGGCAACCACTGCTCAGCAAAACCTGAAATATCAGTGTGTTATCAACATTATTATTCTCATACTGTATCCAAAACGCATCACTATAGACTACCAAATGGATTTATTTGGGATCCATTTTCTTATTGGAGGCAAATGACAGATCTGATGGTTGATGTCATCATAATACCTGAATTTTGGTTGTATTTTCTTCAGACCTTTATATCTGTGCAAATTCTGTGTTGCCCAGTGTGAGAAGTCATCTGGCCATGAGGTCACAGACTGACACTCAGCACTGCTTGTGTGTAAGAAGAAATAATGAATTCTCAATGAAATCAAGTGCCACAAACTATTCTCGGGAAACTGTTTCTACAATGTTCAAAGCCTCAGCTGTGTATGTCCAACACAGCTACACATATTGCAGCCTTGAACTCTGCAGTTCTACATGCTTTGATATGCAATGAGGTCATAATATGTGTTTATGACAACCGTGCTCACCAAGCTGAGGACTGCAATATCAAAGTTAAAATATTTTTACTTCACTGCATGATTAAACATCTTGAGACAGAGTTATACAGACTATCACAAACCTTTAAAGTATATTTCTCACATAAAGATAAAGGTTACCTCTAGTATGTTGCTTCTGGAAATGTTCTGCCAGGTTGCTATAGCAACCTCTGCCATGTAAATTAGCAAGAGCTTTATCACAAGATTTTTAGATTGCTGGATTTGGGAAAAAAATTTGGAATAAGAGCTGAAGTGAAAAATAAGCCGGAGAAGCGTCTAAAGGGACCAATTAGTAGTTAGCCATGGTCCACTGGAAACTAGATACTAAATGATATTTTAAACTACAGTTTTCAACGTGATTCTGCTTTCGCCTTATGCTGGCAAAGGTGGTGGCACCTAAGATGTAAAAATTCCCTTTTAGGCCTTAAGCCATTTTAAATAATCCACTTATACCACAGAAGTGCAGACATAAAGTGCAGTAGCTCTAAACTTGAGGTGCGTTAAGTGACTAAAGACCAAATGACAAACCACAGAAGAGAAATAACAAATTTTAAGAATACCTCAAAGTTGTTCAATACTCTGAACTTGTGAAAAAAACACTGAAAGGTCAGTTTTAATACTGCCCTGCTCAATAAAATAGGAATGCAACTGTCAGGGGATTCTTTTTCTAATTAGCATCTCCATTTCAAAATAGACCATTAAGTCCTGAATTTTCTGTGTCAGATCCAAAGTATATTGAAAGGCACCTGCTGACCTTAGTTGGTTTTGCATTAATCCCTAGCATATTTGGGGATGATCAGTTAGTTTACAGGTAGTGATGACCGTCTGGTTCAGACATCCCCAGCCTCATTAGTGTTTCTCAGTGAAATTATTAGGTGTACAGATGGCACACAGTAAAATGCCCTATCCTTGTTTCCAGGAGAGTAGCAGGCCAGTCAAAAAGTAAAGTAAAATGTAGGGGGAAAGCAGTTTTATCTTTTTCTATATAAAAGCAAAATGCCTGTGGTTCCCTGATGGTACTTTCCCATGTTATCTATTGCTGTAATTGACACCAGGCTATTACACAGCAGTAAATGGAAAAGAAAGTATCGGCCCTTGTGGATGGGTTAGCAGGTGACGTGACCATCAAGAGCAAAAGGCTAGGTGATTCAAAGGACTGTCTGTCTGATAATATGTGTCCATTTGCTATACATTTGAAAACCCTTATATTTAGATCATTTGAGGGCAAAATGTGATTTTTCCCAATAGAAAACACTTCAGAATGAAGTGTTATGCTGAAGCAGCTCTTTCACAAAAGTCTGGCTTTTGTCAAAAATAGACCCTTTATAGGTATGATTTGCAGGAATTAAAGAAATTTGGGGGGGGAAAAAAACATGAGGGAAAAAAAATGTAATCTAACCCCAATCTTTCTAGTGAAACAATTTGAACAGAAGAATGTTTTCAGTGAGGATTGGAATAGAAAATAAAAGCTGTGATAAGTCCGTATCCATCTTAATGATGCATGAAAAATCATTCATTTACAGGGTTTTGGATTACGTATTGCTAAATGATAGGTTGCTTTTCTGGGAAAATTTCATTGCAAATGATTTTTTTTCTTTTTTCCTTTTTTTTCTTTTTTCCATTGTATGTATAGAGGATTTGGCTGCATACTTTTTCTCCTGTGAAAAATAGAATGGTTTAAGGAAAAAAAAAAAAAGATGGTTAGGGCAAATGCAAGCAGTGATTCAACACAAAATTCAGAGTAATATCTATTTATTTCTTGTTTATTTCTTGACTCACATCTTCAATCTTTCTTAGAAAGATTGTATGTACTAAAAATCTATCCTTTTATTTTAATTAGAGGTCAAAATTAAATTTATCTGTTTAACACTTTTATAACATCAGGGAGATTTTTAGTAAGGGGGAAATTGACATTTGTGATATTTTACATTTAAAAAACCCATAGTTTTTATCGATAAGGATGGCACCAAAACATATTGAGACTTTCACCTTCCCACCACAAGTCATATATAAATGAAATTTTCATCTTAAAAAAAACGAACCAACCAACCAAACAAAGCTTTATTGACATTCATCTATTACTATTATCTATTATTATTCTCCTTTTTTTGGAGCTATTGTTTCTCATTTCCTGTAGGATTTGAATATGTGCCATCTGCATAGCAATAGTTTAAAAAATTCAAAATCCAAATGGTAAATATTTCATTCATTTTTAAAATATGAAAGCTAAATTTAATTTTGCCTTTTTCATTTCAAAGGTGATTCAAAAATTACGCTTTTAGATAAGAAAGGATAAGTTTGGAGAAGAAATAAGTGAGGTAAGACTTCTATCTGATATCTGATGAAAAATTTTAATCTTTTAGCCTTCTCCTTTGTGTACTGACCAATCATTAAAAAAGAAGGGGAAAGAATCCAAAAGTAAAGCAGTTTTATAAGTAAAAGATATAACAAGACATTCTTCTTATTTTTAATTAGAGATGTAATAACAAAGATGTAGATATTTTCCACTAGACACTTGGACAAAAGGGTAGGACAGAAAATTCAGATACTTCAAACTTTCACCAAAAGACTTCAGTTATTTAAATAGTATACCAGTATGGAGGGGTTTGGAACTACAAAGAACAGGCTGGCAGAACAGCAAGAAAATCAGGAGAGGAGGGAGTTGTTGGTATCAGGATCGAAGTCACCAGACAGCAAGATGAATGAGGGCTTGGAGAAAGAGCTTTGAGATATATTGTGGCCCTTTAGAAAGTAACTGTCTTAAAAAAAGGCTAGCATCATTCATCAGGAAAATCACGTTTCTGAGCATATCAAAAGGGTGACATTTCAATCAGTAACAAATCAAGGATAATGACATTTGTTGTCATCCATGTCATTATTCATGACATCTGATGACATTTTCTAGGTGATAGCATTTGACATTGGTTTGGCAACCTCAAGCCAAAACTGAGGTGGTCTGTTCATCTAAGTTCGGAGTATTGACTAGTTGATAAGTATCAGACACCGTCTCAGGGCTTCACTGACACACTGCAACTTCCTGAGCACCCTCCTGGATCTAACAAGTCCTAAAGGTAGAAGCCAACATCTATTTGACATGATTGAGTTCATCAGACTTGGAACATGCTCCACGGAGGAGTCAGATGATATTGAAGAGAAATTTTAGTATTTTTCCATGTAGGCATTGACAGCTACAAATCTTCTAAAGCTGTTTTCTTACATTCACGTAAGCTCCACGGTAAAGTTTTGCTGCTAATCACACTAGATCTCGGTCCTGGGATAGGTTTTAGGCTAACTGGATCTCACTTTAATGTCCGAAGTCTCTACATTTTATTCCACTCTTCCCATTTCCCCATCTGTGCCACTGCACACTTAATCATCTCAGATCTGTGATAGCTACCCTGAATCTCATTATAAAGTCAGGTAAAGAGAAAATCATGGCATACCATAATGCTAATAAGCTAAATCAGGTTCTGACTACATCTGCATTCCCTTTGCTGTTCAGATATGCAAGTAAGAGATGTTCTCAGCTAATTATTTAAAAGCCATGGCTCGCTCTACTGCCTAAAGTAGTCACTGAGCCAAAGCCCAAATAAAGGCAGTGCTGATTAATGCAGTACTAATTCCTGCTTCCACACTTTGAAAAACACTTCCTGTCAGCTTTATGTCCTACAAGTTGTTATTCATAATATCCTTTTACGTATGGTCCCATAATCAATTTTGAATTAATGTGATCAGTGGTCATCTGTAGAAGGGGGCTCCTGACGTGGGAGTGTCTGCTGCTTATTAGTGGAGGTCCTTATGCAAGACAGAAATCTGAGAGAGGTCATTGCTATGCTCATTTGATTTAAATATTAAACAATCTGTTCATGTCATCCTCTCCTCTGACTGGAAATCAATAGAGCTTTACTGCTCTGAAATGGAAAGACTGTCTTGACAAATCAGGTCTTTTCTGTGCAATTCAATTAATACAGTACAATGAATTATACATAGCCAGTGAACAAGATGTTTGACATGGTCATAGAGCTGCAGATGAGATTTGGCAGGTGACCTACAAGCTCAGATCCTCCTTGGTGTGTAAAGCTCCAGCTCTCATTGTGGATTATGGTATCCAGCAGACCTCACTGCTCTCCTTCATCAAGACCCTGAAAACCCTCTCCCTGTGTATATAATTAATATGTTCTATATGTAATGGAATAACTTGTGTGATTAACAGCTCCCTTTTTACATACTTGACTCCCTAACAACTAAACAAAGCATTTATTACAACAGAAAGAGGGCAAAGCTGATAGCAAGGTATTATTTTCTCTCCTTACTTCTGCTTTGATACAACAAAGATAATTTCTTCAAAGAATGACTTTTAAAAGTACGTTTAATTTCATTCAAATTAAACGCCCTATGCTTTAACATTTGAATTGAATGTTCTCTATCACCTTTGTTTTTATACAAGACAGAGAATTCTGATGTAATTCTGATTCTGGTCACACTCGGCTAAGTCAAATTCGACTGTACAATAAGAAACTGTAGTGGCACAAAGTGCTGCATCTTAAGGCAGGAGCACCAAAGTGAATTTGGAAGGGATTAGATTTAACCTCTGGTTAGCTTTGAAACCTGAGACAAAAAATTATCCAAGGGTTTGCAACACTATTTATACACAGATACTCAAACCAGACAGAATGGCTGCCTCGGGATTACTAAGGTTCTGTCTTAATCACAAGATACTTCTAGATCTGAACTGCTGGTAACTATTTTGGCATCTTTTTCTGTAATCCTAATTTCATACCTAACAGAAACGATTCAAGATCTAAACAGATACTATCTTAGCCCTTCCAATTCAGGCAACAAATGGTGCAGGTGATTTTACTATCATCTGTCTGATGGCTGACTGCTTACGTGTGTTGACTCTGGATTTCACATGATTTGAGTCACTTTTACAGTAGACAGACATATAAGAAACAACTCATATTTCAGATATGCACATGTTCTATACCTACACAATAGATCTCTGGACCTGATGAAGAAATTCTTACTGTAGAAAGTAATAAATAGTAAATTATCTGTATAAATTGGGGGATAGAAGTATAGAATCCTATAAAACATTACTTTCTTTTTTCAGGAGACTAGCATTTCTCCTTTCATAATTCTGAATTCATAATATATCTTATATAATTTGCTACAGCAAACCACTTCTGCAGCAGAATGCCTAGCCATGTTCTTAAAACAAATTGTTTCATAGGGGAACAGTGCTCTCCAGTGATCAAAAAAAGGAACTGTTTTAGTCATAAAACAGGTAATTTTGGTCTCCTTTTCTAGTTACTTTCTTTTTTTTCCACAGTGATTGGTAAGATTACCTTCTACATAAATATTCACATTCTCACTTCTAGGATTTTTTCCCTTTTCTTAATAGTACATGTCTTGTAAGGCTAATTGTTTTGTACACATAGTTCTTGAAATTCACACAACTTTTCTTTTAACACACGCTTATGAAAACTTAAAGCATTTCTTGGCTAATTCATATGAGTGTTAGCAAAGGTTTATTTGGAAAACTAGTGATCCTTTGTGTTCATTAAAAGTGTAAACCTATGACTAATTAATCTTGAAAGTTATTGGAAGTATTTCATGTGTTTTGTTTTACATTTTATTGAGAAATAAACTCCTGGAGAAATTTCAACTGAAGAACTACAGAGAATCTTATCTGAAATTTTGCTAAGCACATACTCTTAAAATGTAGTAGAAAGGTTATTCTTGTCTCTTTGTAAGAGAAATATTAAGAACATGCTAGATCTTCACTACTTTATGTCAGTACACTTTTACTTAAGCCAGTAGAGATATGGAACAAGATTCATCCTGATGCTTTATCTATCCATCAGTGGGATATCTGGCAAGTTCACACATAAACTGTATTAACAGGAGAGAAAAAGCTACATCATCCCTTTTTAAGAGATGTGAGATGAACCACCTTCTGGAGATGACTGTTAGTACAGAATGAGCTTAGAGTACTAGTGCAAATGTTCATCTGTAGGTAATGATGATGATGACAAGTTGAGATGAGTCTGTACCCTACTGGTAGACAAGAACAAAAATCCTAGATTCTGGATCAACAAAATAACCCATCACTGGAAGAAAAATCCTCTCTAAAACCAGAATCCAAAGACATGTTTTGTAAAATATGTTGTACATACTGAAATAGAATAGATCCATTCTTATATTCTCTTTTTAATTATCTCTATTGTCATGCAGGCAAGCATGCCAGCATGCAAGTGCTAAGCTGTAGTGTCAACAGTAGAGCCTACAGCCAGGTAGTTCTTCAGAAACAGAGCAACAGTGTTCCATGCAGAAACTGTTTTCGGGTGACCTTCAGTGGCTCTGAGCTACTGAGCCTGTTCCTTTTGTATCTTCAGTCTCTTGAAAGCACAAACATCTACTTGACTCTATACAGTTGTCTTCTAATAGTAATCATTTTCATGTTTATTAGTATCAGAATCCAGATGTCATGTCTGAATTAGTGCAGCAAAGTAAGGGTGGATCTGTAGGATGAAGCAGCTGGTGTTGAGGCCTCAAAGTCCTCATCATATGCACTTCAGAAAGGTTTACCTCAGCTGGGTTCCTGTTTGTCCCTACAGACTGAATGACCATCAGTGACCAGATTGCATCACCTGTGCTACTGGTACACTTTCTCAAGTTCAGCTTTATCCAAAATGAATCCAGATTGAGTATCACACTGCAAACTCTTCATTGTAAACCTCTCTGTAATGCAAACCAAAGTGAAACAAAATAGGATGATTAGAAGATATTTTCCTAATCACAGAATCTTCCTAATATGGACCAAATGAATCCTAATACGGAGATACTTCATGTTGCATGAGTATTGTTATATTTTACCTTTAAACTGCCGATAGGATGTTTGGAAGCCACAAAATTTACAAAGTGATGCTATTCCTCTTAATTCATACATCTACTCAAGCACCTTTTAAATAAAAAAATATTACATCCACCTCTATGTGTGCACATTACACAATACCTTTGTTTTGTAGAGGATATTTCTATGGAAAAGTTACAGTTAAAGATTTTACATGTATCTGTTATTTTTCCAGATTCGCTTTTTAAAGATAATTTAAAACATGTTAAAAACAGGCCTTAGTTGGCAATAGTGTATTTCAAATGTCTTCATATGTACAATTATTTGTCTTTACTATGTTTGTATGTTTACTGTATCTGTGTGTTTAGTAAAAGGATTTTGTGCCATCAGTCTGCTGACCTAGCAAAGACCTTGTATCACTAACAAAATTATCTCTTGTTCCTAACATTTTAGTTATGAAGAATTTCTTTCAGTTTCAAAGTCAAGCTTATATTTCCAGATATCACAAAGATAACATTTAGAAAAATAAAATGGTTTTAACCATGATGGTCTAAGAACAAAAGAGAAACAAGATGTATGGAGAGATATAAGGCAAAAAGGGGCAATGAATACTATCATTATATCTATGTTTGTTCTTCTCACACCTGTTTTCTGCCCTGGACAAACTGGCATAGTCTAGCTACATGCATATTTTTATTATCCAGAACTCTGTCCACAACCTTTTATTTGAGAAAAATCTTTAGCCCCTGCAAACTCCCATGTTGTAACTAGATAATGTTTAGGGAAATGATCATTAGTCCATGGCCAAAAGTGTTCCAGGGTCCATTCTAACAACTTGTCAGAAAATCCAATCATACAGTAAAGCCCATGTCCACATCTGTCACAGTTTAATTTTTGAGTATAGACTTATCTGCATGATGATACCAAAGTTTTAATCCCTTTGCAGTAGTCTCAATCAAGGCCCCATATTCATATATATGCAAAGCCACTTTGAAGAACAAGTGCATGGTTTCAGGGATATTTACCATTTCTTTCATCTCCTGAGATTTAAACAATATTCTGTTTAAATATAAAATATTGAATAACATCATAATTGCACCAGCAGCCCAAAGGAATTGGTCACAGCACTGAGCCAGTCAGAGTTCAGCCTCTCAGCTACCTGGTATAATTCTTGGGGTGGTCCTATGCAGAGCCAGGAGCTATACTTTGTTAATCCCTGTGCATCTTTTCCAGCTCAGGATATTTACGATGATCCTATGATTCAGAGTTCTGAGATAACTTCAACTGAGGAATTTTTTTCCCCTGCATATTCAGCTGGTTGGAAACGACAGACAAACAAGCCAGGAAAGTGATTCAGAGACTGTTTATCTCAAAACTCTACTTCTTCTACCCTCTCCCATCTCATTTCCCCTCTCT
>JAWWMP010000081.1:133544565-133573701 GCA_035047865.1 Dendrocincla tyrannina | reverse complement strand
GCTGCTTGGTCATTCAGGATGCTGCCGAACCAGACTGTCATCTCCGGGTCAGTCTCGAGCGACCAATGTCCTGAACCACCTGCATGCAGGGTTGGGGCTGCGGCTTCCAGTTCACCTTATCAGCTTCTGTTTCATCCCTCACCTGTTGCTACAGGGCTTTGTGAGTGTGGGAAGATCCATAGAGCCTGTGCAATGGATTTTTTAGGTGAGGCGCAGCATGCGCAGAACTGGCCCCACCCTTTACTCCTAAGGTTCATCTGCCAGGGCCAAGCTAGCTTGGATGGTGATAGTGAAGTGCTCAGGATGTAGGTTTGGTTAGAGTGTCCTTCTCTTAGATGCCTTACAGGGCTAAGCGAGCTCCATCTGCCCGGGTTTGGAGTTAGAGTTGTCCTTCTCCTAGGATGGTTGCTAAGAGGCTAGCAAGCCCATCCTGCCCATGGACACACTTTGTCTGACCCTTCAGTTAAGACCTGACTAGTATGGGAGACCCTACCGGAGGCATATACCACCGCCAGCACAGCTCACAACTTCATAAGGGCACACAAGCTTCTCCCCCACGACAAGGGGGTGTCCGTGGAGAAGATTGGCTAAAATGATGTTTCAGGTTATGGTGTTCCTGAATATGCTGCATTCAGATAACCAGCTTTTATTAAAGAAAAGAGATATTACGAAAGAAGACAAAGTGAGATTTTTTTTTATTTTTTTTTACCTAACTTTCCACAAACTAAATAACCTCAGGTCTGTTGATCTCCTTTTACCTCCTTTTGGTCTCTCTGTATTTTCCCTTCCATGCAGGATTCTTCCCTGGCCCCACTCCTACACAGATCTGCCGTGCTATTTTCCCTGGCAAATAACTGTCACATTCCACTCTAGAACAGACTACTCCTCTTTGATGGACATGGTGCTATTTCTGTATGAAGTTTGCTGACTGCTATATTATTCTCTAGGGTGAAATGAGATATATAGTCATGAAACATCAAATGGAATATTTTCACCTGAAAAGAGCTTTGATAGTTTTCTCTGGTGAATGCCTTATCTTCTGGTTGCCAGATCTTCCTTATGAAACATGTTCATAAATTCCAGTCCCTCCAACATTCTTCTTAATAATCCTGAGGCATCTACACTAAATGAACACCACCAAGGAAGAGCTGGGCACTAAGGATTGTCTATCGTTTGGGGTGGTGTTACTACAGTAGTTCCTGGCACACTATTGGCCTAGCTGAATTAGCACTCTTTCCTAACAATTCACAGGCATAGTCTGTGAATTAGCCCGTTAAATGGCCATTTCCAAGACAGTTTGGACGTAGCTGCTCTGAACTGGAAACAAAGACAGTTTAATAACAAGAAAGTAGCCAGATTTTGTCATCTGGTCTCAGAATCAGAGCTAGTGTCCAGATCTCCCAACATAAATATCACCTTAGTATCAAGTGATCATTTTAATACATAGCCATGCAAAATGTAACAGTGAAATAGTAACGTCTTTTGCCTTATCCACGGAAACAATAAAAAATTATTTTGCTTTGTATGTCTCTAAAAATCTCAGACAGGTGTCATTTACACACATGATAGATTCAATTTTATCATACAGGGAGGTGCCTTCCAGTATGCCTAAGAAGTCAGGTAGAGTAGTCATTGTTGGTCCCCCTGAAATCCAGGTGGAGTATAAGTGCCATCCTGCCCCAGAACTAGGTATGAATGTTTGCAAGCAAGTTTTTACATCTCAGTTACACACCACCAAAGTAAAAAGAGGTTTCTCTAATTAGGTAGGAAGGCAAAAATCTTTCAAAAGGTCTAGAAGTATCTCTGAGGATCTTTGAGGATGAGATTTAGTTCCAAATTAAGACATTTACATTTAGGTGTCTACACCGAGTTGTAGGAGTCAATATCCCATTACTGTCAGTGAAGACCTGAGTTCAATTCGTTTGTCCAAACATATGTGCTATTGACATGAAAATGTGACTAGAAGCACAAAATATCCAAGATACTCAGCAGAACCAGCACAAATGACAGCAGACTTATGGAAGATCCCTTGTCTATCTGGATAAGTAACTGGAAGCCAAGAATATCTAAGCAAGTAGAAATCTATGCTCTGGCAACTGCATCAAAATGCACATATTTTTCCATAACTACTGTTTCTATTATCATAAAATAAATTAATCAGACCATATAAATAGCCCATGTAAAATATGTGATCTATTTGACTTTCAGCATCCAACTGACCAGCCTGCAGGTCACAGGTCCTCCCAAAACAGAGGGAAAATCATGCTTTGCAGTTTCAAAAAAGTTTCTTTTCCTCTTTTTTACAACTTCAGGTCTCAGTTAGAGAATATGGTAACATGTATCAAAGGCACTGAACAATGAACAGGAAGAACTTGGAAAGACCTTTTTTACTATTTAAACTTTTAATGTTCAAACTCCAGTGTCAGTAGTAGTGAAAGGAAAGTATTTGTGTAAGAAAAAACTACAAAAGCAGATACTTACTGTTGAAAATAAATGTGACAAGAAAATTGAAAACCTCATTTTTGCAGAAGAAAAAAACTTTTAATAATCATTCACTTCTAATTATTCCCTATCAAAAAATGAATAATGAAAATTGTTAGTATAATTTCCTATTCATCGAGAATACCAAGTCGGAAGGATCACCTACCTTTTGCATATCATTGAAGTTAATGCCATTTTCATGTTTTACTGAATACGGTAAAACATTAAACAAAATTAGAATTTGAGTTCTCATTGAGAACACATGAACAACTTTCTTACAATGCTTTCAAGTCAGAAAAGCACATAACAAGAAGACTGAATTTCAGAGTCTTTGACAATCAGTTCCATTTCAGGACAAAATATGACTATGCTTTCCATACCAGCCTAACCCAAACCAATGGTCATTTTACTTTCAGCTCGTATGTTCTATCCTATCCAGTCTTTTGGAATAGTGATTTAATTTGCATCACTGTGGATGGACAAGCATGTCCAGATTTAACCTTGAGCTACCCTGAACTTTTCTTGATAGCCTGAGTCTCTCTATTGACCTCAGTGGAATTATAATTATGAAAATAAATCAATAAACTGCTGTTAGTGTGTACTGGTTTCCAAGGGAAGGGGAAAATAACAATGAGGCAGGCAGGGCACTGTCCCCTCCAATATGAGGGCAGTTCCACAACACTCAAGCAAGAAGAGCAGAGGAGGCCAGTGACAGAGGCCAAAGTCAACCAGCAGCACAGTGACAGCCAAATTGTCATCTCTATATCTCACAGTTTATCTCCCAATGGGATGATATGGATTGCAGCTGTACTTTTGAGCACAGGCAGCCAAACTCCTCAGACATGGGTGTTGCAGAGCTGGTAGGTGCACTTGGGGCCCTGACAGAGTTTCCTGGAAAAAGTGTCATGAAAACAAACTAAAATTCAAATGTCACAATAGTCACAAAACCGGCTACAGTTTATTTTTGAAGTCTGAAGGTCAAAAAAAAATTCACATTTAAAATCATTCATCTGATCTTTCCATGGATTGATCCAATGAGTTTGCTCCTTAGATTCCTTCAATGAAACCCTGAAACAATCAGTAATAATTAGAAATGACATACAGTGAGAACTTCAGGAAATTGTTTTTCTGCCTCTCAGCCCTGCCTCCTTAAGGACAGGTAGTCATCTCCTCCTAAGAGTGTTGAATATTAATCAGCACTTTTGGAGTGTTCTGCAAGTCAGACTCCTCTGAGTAGTCTGTGTGCATGGAAGTAGCTGTAATAAACCAATTAGATGTTCCTCCACTGATAAAGACAAGGAATTTTAGAGCATGTAACACAAAGCTGCAAGGTACTTGCAGCTGTACTCCCTCCAGTGACAATCTTGCATAATGAAGAATTCTGTGATATGCAATTCTACATCACAATCACACTAAGAGTGGTCCTCTAATATCTTTGACTGAATGCAATTGTTCTAGAAAGATAAGTATAAGGTACAATACAGCTGTGGTGGCTGGAATGTTCTGTAGAGCATCTCTGAAAAACTAAGCGCTCAAATGTTTTAATTAAGCTATTTCTGTGACTTAAATACCAAATTATGAAAATTCCAAGTTCTGTTGCTAGGTTCTGCCAGATTAATTCACAGAAAAATGCAAAGAAAAAGAAATGCTTTATTTTAGATCAGCATCAGAAACAGAAACTCATAATGAAAGAGTCCTATCAAGTATGACAATAAAAACTGCTTTCAGAAATGAAAGGGACTATGCAAGTACAGAAGAAAATAGAACAGCCTAGAGTTATTTAAGAACACAGAGGATGTTGCAAGACTCTTCAGAAGATAGCTCTTTCTAAAATTATCTGGTTTAGAGTTTAAATTTTTTTCTAAATTATTCAAGAAATGAGAGTGAGCTATCTCATCCTGCTGCAAAAAACAAAAACTATCATTTATAGAAAAACAAAAGGACTCTTATCTGTAATAAGTTTCAATTTCACAAGAAAATAGGCCTAAAAGCCAGAATAGTTTGCTTTGAAAACTCTTTTCCATTCAACCATCTTACATTCAGCTTCCCAGAGAAAAACAAAAAGCTGTTCCAGCCTTATCTCAAGAGAATTTATCCTTGAAGTTATGATCACAATGTTTATCATTCAGCTAAGCCTCCACCTTTCAAAGTGGAGGTTGCACTACAACCACTAGAGATAGAAAAATTGAAAATGAAAACAACTATCACTGTAAAGTGCTTTGAAGCATTTCAGTGAAAATTGATTATTATTTGATAGAACTGTGTTGCCTACAGTTTCATACTCTGTGCATGTCTGTAGAACTCAGTTTTCCCAGTATTCTACTGCTGTCTAGCGTGCAGAAATGCACACTCCAAAAATTTGCAGCATATAGGTAGCTCTAAGGACATAACAAAATCACTTTCAAAACACATATTTGAAAGTCAGGCAGTGGATTTAAAATACGCATGAAGGAGCTTACTCTGTTATCTGTTTACCTAAATGATGGAGTTAGTATTCCTTTGAAGGTGAGAACAATGAGGCAATTACACGTGTTCCCACCAGTGTCTCAGGTTGAGACATCAAGGTAGGGGTGGTGGTGGTGGGTGTTTCTTTGGAAACCTAAGACAATTTCTTACCTTATGTACCACATGAATTTGGGACACCTCTCATTCTTATGCTGCTGCATCACTTCTTGTTGGTCTTCCTCACATCTTGTCCTGTAATACCATGCCTCTCCACCCACAGTCTCATAGCCTTTTTAGTCTAGTCACTAAAAGCAGAGTCTCAGTATGTGGTTATGTCACAGTCACTGATGACCTCCTCAGCCCTATTAACCAAGGGGTTTTTTACTACAGTTTTTGGGCTATTTATCCATAAACCCAGAGAGAGGGGGCTATTACTCCGTAAACACAGATATATTTACACTTGTGATAACCCTAATCCATCTGTCCCTACATCCAATACGTTTGTTAACCTAGTTATATGAAAGATTTGTATCACACAGTGAAAACTTCTCCCCAAAGAATTTCTGTCAAGTGTAAAAAGCATTTGTCACTCTCCTCATGGTGAACTCAATGCAAAAATCATTATTTAAAGTTGTTCAATGTCTAAGAAAAAGGCACGGTAATAAGAAAATTTTTTAGCTATGACTAATACTCCAGTGGACTTAGAAACCCAACTCATGTATTGGGAGTTTGTTTTCATTGTTCCATGGGAAGACAAATGGAAAAAAAAATTATGAGTACCTTACAGGAAGGACAACTGCCTATGACTAATAATGTGTTTACAACCTCCTCTCATCTCCCCAGCCTCTCTGCACCTAGCACAGACATACAGAAAATCTAGGCTCAGAGAAATTTCTAGGAATCATTCAAACCACAAACAGGAACAGACTGATTATTAAAACAAATCTTTGTTTCTGGTGATCACGAAAAACAGTAAATCATCTTCGGTTTAATATCTGTGCTTTATGCATTAAAATATTAATTTCATTCCTTCACACGTTTTCTCTTGGTTAGATTAAACCATTGCAAATGCTTCAAGATTTCTTCACGGGTCATGCTTTTAATAGAGATTTTATTTTTAGTTGAAGTCTTTCACTTGTTGAAGCTGTTTCTGAGAAATAAAAGCTTGGTACACAGAAAATGGACACAGTAATTCAGGTGACATTTTACTAGTTCTCCCACCTCTCACATATCAGCTCTCCTGTCAGTACTTATCAGAAGAAGATAAACTATTTTTCACAAGAGCATAGCACTGCTGACTCATATTTAGTTGGCATTTCAAGGCAACCGTTCAGAGTTGATATCTCACCAGTCAGTACTCCTTCCTAAACCTAGAGCATAAATACAGTGATAAGTCCACCCTTCCTCTGAGCAGATCTATACTACTACACAGGTTGTTTTTGGGGTAACAAACCACTCAGTCTGTAATTCATATCCACTTTCAGAACTATGATTAAAACTAAAGTTTTATTCTCTCGACATTTTCCTCTGTCATAAAATAGTAGATGCTACTGCCAGCTTTGGATGCTGGAGGTAGTTTGTAGGTGTGATCAAGTAAGAAAAATTTTACAATCTTCTATGCCTAGTGTTTTGTCTTAAAGCCTTCTTCAGGGAAAGTGAGCACACAGCTTGGGGTGGTTGATAAAAATTAAGTATGATGGAACATTATATCAAATTGTGTATGCCTTTGCTCTGACAGTCTGTGACTACTTACAATTTTTCTTTTTTATCATTATCTTTTACTGAGTTTTTATGATGCATGTATATTCTTATAGTATATAGAAGACTAGTTGTGTGGATGACAATCCCAGAATGTATTTAAAGAACAAACAAATGAAGGAAACAAATCTATCCATATTTCTCAAGTGAGTAACATGAGTAAAAGGAAAAGAAACACAAAAGATCGAGGCTGAGAATGGATGTATACCTGTAGCCATGTAAGGTATACCTACAATCTCACCGGATTGCTTAATTCATATATAGGCATTTCATATTTGAGTTCATCTCTGAATTGCCATTTGTGAAACTTCTATGTGTCCCAGTAGCTCCTTGGGGAAAACAAGCAGACAAAATTCAGCAAAGTGAATTAGTAAAGAGCAGTCAGAGTGACAAGCTGGTGTTGGCAACACAGGTGCCCAACCACTGTCAAAACTCTTTTAAATACCATCGGCTGCTTATCTGGGCTTTGAGCACAATCTTTACAGACTCAGCTGAAATAAATAAGATCCTTCTGAATATTTAAGCTGTGTAACAACAGACTCAAAGGGGACATTTAGATTTCTTCATAGTGTGTGTAGAATACAGATACCATTGGCCATGATTTTACAACATACGTATATTTCAGAGCACCACTTTACGGACAATTAATTGTATAATTCTGCATAGATAAATAATGAACAGATGAAGATCAGATCTGTGTTGTGCACACTTCAACCAACTTGCATTTTTACAAATTTGACCCTGTATCTGGGAACAAGCTTTATTATTTTAGACATAGCTGTCAATGTACTCTCTAACATCAGAAGTTCCTAGAAAGTAAGCTCCAAGTACCATGAGATTGATTGTTCGTAATTTCTTCCACCTGAGAAAGATGGAAAGGCTATGTTAAATTTTGTGCACGTGTGTAATAGGCAAGACACAACTGACTTGAGATACACAGTAAGTCACGCAACTAGCTACCATTTGTTCAACACTAAATTAGATACTTTATGTTACTTTACTATACAGTTTTCTCTTTAATCCTGTTGGTTATCATCTTGCAATCATGCACACAGAAAAATAAATCAATTGTTTAAGTTCAAATGTCAAACTTCGAAGTAATTATTATAAATAGCATTCATATAAAATTGCAGGGAGTTAAAAACGTTATGAAATATTAAGAGAAAAAATGATAGAGTGAAGGGGAAGTGAGGGGGAAATATCAACTGTATTCAATCAAATTATTGTGAAATTGCTATACTTTGGGAGTCATGATAACTTAAAAAGAAAAAAAAGGTAGAGAGCCTTAAGGAAAAGTATAGATTAAAATTGGGGTTTTTTCTCTTCTATTCCTAAATGTAGGAATATTTCCTTTTCTGAACTGGTGATGAAGGTGCATTTCAAAACCATGCTATCCTGACAAGAACTACAGAGCACGTCCATTTCTAAAGGTATTTTATTAGTACACATAGCCACACTGAAAAACATCTTTCGAGACTACTTTCCAGACTGTTTTATGCCAAACACCACTGTCTAGACTGCTTCATGCAGCCAAAGAAGATATTTGCCATCCCAAGTGCTTTTCTCACTAACTAGGGGAAGACGTGTTGGGTATGGTCCCCCCCAGGCTGCTGCTTTGGAGACTGAACCTGAAACTGTTTATGTTACGCCATTGGTAACAGGCTCAGTTAGGAAAGGAACTGAGAGGCAGGGAGTCTATTTAATTATAGCCTAGCATCAAATCAGGGCTAGTCTTTATTGTCAGGATGAAAGGTACCCACAACAACAACAGTAACAAAAAATGTTACAAGTGCTGAGCTTTCCTTGCTTATATGCTCTGAATTTTGGCTGAGGAGAAGAAAGGCGTGATTCTGTGCTGAGTTTCCACATTCTAGAAATACAGCATCAAAAAGAAGCATTTTTTGTGATGAACAATGTCTCACCAAGACAAAGGAGAGGACAACTTCCTTCTCTTATGATCAAAAATTTGTGGACTTGACCCAGCCTTACTGAACTACATTTCTACTTACTGCAATGTAGCTTGCAGAAGATCTCCTGTGTATAGGTATGCTGGAGATGCTTCTGAGTTCATCTGATCTACCTCCCGTCTCACAACAGCTGGACTCTTTCCCTTTCAGAGGTGTTTGGCAATAGCTTGAAATAACTAACTTGTCATCTTGCATCTGCTTGCAGTCAAGCAGTCCATCAAATATCATCCCACAACTGATTTCTACATTGGTGCATAATGTTATTCTTGTCCTCCAGCATATGAATAAAATTGTTTCTTTCTGTTATGTTTAAAATGAGTGAATTTTGGAGAAAACTTAAAAACTTTCAAAATGCTGCTTCTACTGCAGACTCATTTTATGAATTTAACTGGAGCTTTGAAGAGGCATTCCTGCGTTCTTTTTTACCAAAGATGAATTTTACCTAGTGGGCTTTTTTCTCACCTTAAGTAGATATTTATATATTTTACCAGGATTTCTATCAGTACAGCTATATTTGCTAGAAATACTATATTTTAAAGAATATAATTGTCTCCATCAATGCCCTAATTTATGTGCAATAGCATCAATACATCTGTATTTCTACTCTTATTAGTTATCTTAACCTTTGAAACTAGAATGAAAAATAGTTTTTTACTGAAATAACTGCTGCCATATTATCAGTGCACTAGCTTAGCTACATCAGCATGAGTGTGAAAAGAAAAGGATCATGGCACAGACAATGATTAGGGACATACTTTTCTGATCATAAGTGATATATTTCTGCCACAACTGCTTGCTACTGTTTCTCTGTAACAGTCCAATGTTCCTGTCTCCTGAAATCCATAACATGTCTGTGTGTGTGGCTGCACCTCGGCTCTCTCAAAATACTGCTCTGAGAAAAGACATGGAAAGCAACCAGAAGCACATCACTTTCCATGACACCTCCACCCTCCCCAACACTTGCCACTGTTTAGCCTTGAGGTATATTGATGCTGTATGGCAGAATACAGTGCAGAGATTCATCAACAAGCAATGAATTCCTTGCTACAAAATCAGACATTCATCAGACGTTCTCAGTGTGATTCTGAGCCTAAGTTAATAGACCTGCTGAGACACAAAACGAGATTAAGGAGAAGTCAAGTCCTGAGAGCAAACCACAAAAGCAATACTTTCTGTCTAGGAAGCAAGAAGAAGCTGGAGGCAATTATTTCCTAATCTGGATTCACTCTAAAAGAGCAGTTTAACTGATCCAATTTTCCGCACCTTTTGAAAACACTATAAAACATTAGGAATAAAAAACTCTATAATTTTTTTCAGGATTTTTTAATTTCCTTCTCATCCACCTTAGTTATGTTCTACTTAACTGAGTTATTTTTTTTTATAAAAAACAGCAAAAGCATAATGATCTTAATCCATTTCAGGAGACGGAAAAAATATTTAGCAGTATTTGTTCAGGGAAATTGTTCTAGATCTTGCTGTTATGGGGCACAATTAAATGTAAATTTTCCATTACAACAAAATTACTACTTCATTTACAAACACATAAAATGGACTTTAAAACTATGTGATTTTACACCTATTCATAAGACTTTAGTGCTGTTCTTGTAAAATCAACCACAAATGGCTTATTCTTTCAATGTTTTTCTTTTTTCTTTCCCTTTCTCCATTAATCCTAGCAAATATCAAGATCGTACTGAAAGTTACTTCACAGCAACATGCACTAATATAGCAAATGCACAGGAAGGTATTCTCACATATCCATTTCTATTTATTTGTAAAGGAGTTAAACAATCTTTGCTTCAAATGAATTTATCAAATGATTGGACAGTGTCCAATTAATTATTTCAAATTACTAATTTTACTTGTGTTACTTTCCAGAGTCTCTATCTTTAAAATTGAGATTAAACTACTGAAATCTCTCTCCGTATGATTTAACCTAACAGACTGTTTTCAGTAGGTAATGAATTGGAGGACTAATGAATTGCACAAGGGTCAGTTTAAAAGGTAAGAAACAGAAACGTTTTTAAAATTATATGGATTAAGAATGGCCTAGTGTATCTCAGAATGCAATATTTCAGAATACAGTAGGGAATCAAATATTATTTTCCTATATACATTTCCAGTTTGATGGTTGTAGGCCCAGTAATCGATGATCTTGAAATATATTTAAGAATTTTCATAGTACATTAAAATATATCCACACAGCAGAATGAAATGCCATCAAGATTTACCAGCTTAAATCCTAGAATCAACAATCTGGATTCTCAAATATTGTTCCTAAGTTAAATGCCTTGCATCTCAGAAAAGCTTTTCAAATTGGGCATAGAGAGCTTTTTATCTTCTGGTTTTGAAGCAAGTCATTTGACAATAACTGGGAAATCTCTGCAATATGTTTTACAAGGACAGATAATATTATTATCTGGTTAATGGCTTTAAACTGAATGACAGTATGTTTAGAATAGATGTCAGGAAGAAATTCTTTACTGTGCGGGGGTTGAGGCACCAGAATAGGTTACCCAGAGAAGCTGTGGATGCCCCACCTGTTGAAGTGTTCAAGGCCATGTTGGAAGGGGCTCTGAGCAACCTGGTGTAGTGGAAGGTGTCCCTGTTTGTGGTCCAGGGTTTGGAATCAGATGATTGTTGAGGTCCCTTCCAACACAAACCATTCTATGGTTCTATGATGCTGTGGTGGTTTGACCCTAGATAAACACCTGGTATCCAGCAAAACTCCTTCAAGGCCTTCCCCCCCTCCTTTCGCCTTCCAGAGGGAAGGGAAAAAAAACAGCTAGGAATTTACAGCTAGAGATAACAACCGAAAGAGGAGCTTTGATTAATACCGTGGGCAAAGCAGAACTTAGGATAATGCTTAAATTTATTCCTAACAAACTAAAAACTAAAAATAAGAAATAGAAACAGGCTAGAAACACTTTTCCACCACCACCCCTCGGTCTGTCCATGCCCCCTCCTTCCCCTGATGGTACAGGGGACAGGGGAATGGAGGGTTTACAGTCAGTTGTTGTTGGGTCAACCATTCTCAGATGTAAGTCCAAAACTTAAGCAGCAGTTCTGTCTCAGGGGGCTTTCCTGTGGGCTGCAAAGGGGACAGCTTGCTCCACCACAGCCGTCACCACGGTCACAGGGGGATCACAACTCTGAGTCCTTACCCTGCGCTCCATGGGGTCCCCCCCACGAGAGAGATCCTCTGCTCTCTCGTGGGTCATTCCATGGGGTGCAGTCTCTCATGAAAAGCTGGCTGTACCTATTTAGTGTGGGTTCCTCCCCTCTGTGGGTCTTGGCTGCAAATCTCCGCAAGACTCTGCTCCACCTCAGGGGCCTCTCACTGAGCGTGGGTCCTCTCCCTTTGTGGGTCTCGGCTGCAAATCCCTACAAGACTCTGCTCCACCTTGGGGCCTCCCACGAGGTAACAGCGTCTTTCATGTCTCCCCCTGCGCCAACAGGGGAGTCTTTGCACCCCGATGGATCCCATGGGCTTCAAGGGGACAACTCGTAATCACCATGGTCATCACCAACGTATTCAGGGAATAACAGTTTTAAGTCCTCTCCCTGACCCATGGCATCCCTCCTCTTCCTTATCCTCTTCTCCTCCTGTACTGACCTTGATGTCTGCGTTGTGATGTTGTTAACCCATGGCTGCCAATTTCTAACTGCGCCACTACTTCTTAAATATGTTTTCACGCAGGGGTGTAACTTAATGGTTCAAAAGCAGGAAGTTTTCCTTGGAGCTGGCCCTCATTGGCTCTGCTTTGTAGGATAGAGGGAAACTTCCAGAGGCTTCCAACAGAAGCCAATCTTCCTCTTATAAAAAAAGCCTAACCAGATAAACCCACAACAGATGCTAATGAAATATAACTATGCCTGAAGAATTAAAAGTAGGAAATAATGCTGACAGACAGGTCACGCAGCTTGACCCAAAATTCTTTGTTGGGAAGGCCCCATTAAGTTTCTTCAATGCAAGAAAGATCAGGATTATACAAGGAATTACTGAAACACAGACATTGAAAAGGTTATTAACTTTGAGATCATGCATACTTTAAAGTGAATAAATGAACTAATATGTTTTAGTCCCTTGCAGAAGTAAAAAAACAAAACAAAACAAAACAAAACAAACAAACAAACAAAGAAAAAAAACAGAACAAAAAAAACTAATTGGAACTTTGACTATGAGAACATGAACTATTGAAAGAGGGAACTAATGTTTTGTTTTCATAAAAACTGGTAAACATTGAAGCTAGTATGACAGTTCTGTTCACCATATTTCAACAATAAAAAGGTGGAAAAATGGGATAGGTATAAAAAGGAAGCCATTAAAACCAGAGAAAATGTATTGCTTGCATTAAACAACCATGTAGCTTAGTTTGTTTACTCTTAATTCAGCAAATAAGTAATATTTCAGGAAGAAAATAACATATTTGAAAAGTATTTTGATCCAGTAGAAAAGGGCTTGCTGACTGAAGACTAAGAAGTTCAGATTAAAATTTTCTCTTACATTTACAGGGAAAAGAAATGGCTCAGTTCTCTGGTTTTGGTTCCTGGAAACTGATGACAAGATCATCAGTTTCCAGAAGACACTAATATGCCGTTAGTCTCAGCAAAACAGTAAGAGAAGTAACTTTTATGATAGGTGACATATAAGGACTCAAACTATGGAAATTAATCATGTTTTCTTCTCTTAAAGAACCATTTTCTCATGAGTAAATCTTTCTCATGAGCTAGAAAATGTCATAATTACATTATAATGCATTCACTTGTGCTTTACTCTGACTAATTCCAGTACTGTGGGAAAATAAGCATGATGAACTCCTAGGGATAATTTTGGTCAAGCATGGTCCCCACTACGTTGTTAAGTGTGAGACGACATTTCGGGTTAGTCCTGTCATCCACATCCACTGCTGTGGTACCACCTACGCAATCTCTGTAGGGCATTTGGAGGATGGGGTAGGGAGCTACAGAACTTCCTGTATGCATCCCCTTGATTTCCATAACATTTGAGATATTAGAGAGAATGTTTCCTATAGTCATTATCAGTTTTCACATGAGTTTAGAAGTTCAGCTTTTGGAAAGCTAATTTGCAGTCAGATGTCCTCCTACTGGAAAATATCTTTCCCACAAAGACATGTTATGGGCAATGAGTGAGAAGAGTTTCTTTAGGGAGTGGGATGATGCCAGATATACTTTGCTCCTGGTAGCCTGTCAAGAAGTCTACATGAACAAGAATTCTTCTCAGAGACTGGGCTGCATATGAAAAGGTGAACAAAAGCTAAACAAGAGGGGAGATACTGAAATGCAGTGCTGAGAGGGAGGGTAAGGGCAGCTCTGTTCAGAGCACCTGGCTGACAGAGTTCACAGCAGCAGAGCAGTGCTGCAGGAGTGGCAGTGATGATCACTCTAGTAATCTCCCTCTCATTCCTTTCCCTGCAGGATAAGGATGTTTGCTTGTTACCACATCCTCACTCCCGGCCCTGTAGGACTGAACAGAGACTGGGACTATGTCAGGTGCTGTAAAGCTTGGAATAAGGGGATAGGGGAGTCACAAAATCAAATATAGCAAAGTAAAAGAGAAATGCTGACACAAAAAGCAAATTTATAGTGTGCAAGCTATTCAGCACTGAGTCCTTGGCAAGCTAACTGCCAGTAGTTACACCAATTTGGTATATACATGTGTATAAGAGTGTATTTTTAAATTTACAGGGGGACATTAGATTAGTTAACCACACCAGCCTGGGCCCCAAATTACTTAGATACTGTGGGAAAAGACTGGCCTGGACATGCAAAATATTTTGCAATGTACCCATGAGGTTTCAAAAAAAAAAAAAAACTTGGTAACATAAAATAGTTATTTTTTCATTGTAGGCATAGAACTATCTAAGCACACTTAGAATCTGTTTGTTACCATAGAGCTTGCACTTACAGTACTATGGTAAATTTTAATGTGTGATGTGGGAACACTGTAGATCTATAGTTTTCTTAGAATTACATAGAAGACTCAAAGAGAAATTTATTATAATCAGCATCCTACCAAAGACCAATAATTGTGTTTTTAAGCAAGTAAAATTGAGCAGCACATATTAATTACTTCCAGTTAAATTACCTTTGTTTTGCAAGAGACCCCTAGAGTAAGTGTAGATCTTCAATTATCAAAACACATTGACTTCTCCAAGATCAAGATTCCTCACAAATGGAATATCTACCAAGAAAATATCTGTGAGATTTTAAGACAGCAGAGCCTTAAAATAAATTATTAAATATTGATATTTTAATTGTTTCCACATTTTAATGTAAGATTAATTAAAATTAATCTTTACAATTAGCTAATAAAAGTAAAATAAAATACACATTTTTCACCTTTTTTACATTGATTTTGCTATAGGAATTGTTTGAAGTGAAATACAGTTTTTCAGGCTGTTAATAAGATTGCTGTTAGTTCATTTCTTTTTCTTCTTCTAATATAAAATCTAGTGGAGAAGACTACCATTTACAAGGCTGATATTGTAAGGGTATTAAAACATCATACAACCCCTGTCATATTAATTTCCAGTCTTTTTCATCTGGTGAGAAAACAAGGTATTCACATACTGTGAGTAAAAAACCTTTTGTAGTCAATCCACTTTTGAAAAACTGGGGTTTAGGCCTATCAAACTGTGCTCGCCTATTCTGTGGTCCAATACAGGAGCCCTGGTTACCAACAGAGTCCTTTGTGGGTCCACCTTGCAGCCTACAGTAAGGAACTGATTTGGCTTTAAAGTAAACAAAACAGAGCTATCCTTGTTTTACTGTCAGAGGACTGTAATGCACACCTGTTTCCCACTGCAGCACCCCATGGTATGGTACTGGAGACAGTTGCAAGGAAGGGATGGGAACGAGCAGTAGTTCTGGAGGCCAGTATCACAACGTGTAAATAACTGCAGCAACACTTAGCAAACTCCTCTAAGGAAATTGAAATATACTTCAGCTCTTTGCTCTAATCTGCAAATCACTTGGTCCTGAATTGTGTCATTTTACTGTTGATCTGTAGTTTTTATGTGCAGGTTTTTTTCTACAGTACGTGGTAAAAAGAGCCTCTATCTTCATCTTGTCTTTCTCTTCCTGTTCTGCTCTCCCTCCTCTTCACCAGCATAAGGGTCTATGAAGGCATGCATCTATGAATGCTCAATCACTGGCTTTCTGAATAATAACCAAGTATCATGTCTTATTAATATTAAATATGTTATGAGAAAGAGAAAATAAGTAGTTGTTACATAAAGGAGGTAAGAATAGCAATCTCCTTCCAGTCACTGTACTGATTTACAAGCATGTCAATGTACAGCCTCAGAAAGCAATTACAGGCAGTAACTTTGTTTTCCACCTCTGTACAAGAAATTTGTGGTTTTCACTGTTAGTACATCTTTACCCCTCGGCAATGCTTGTCGAACATCTCATGTTTTGCATTTGTCTTTGTCAACGTTTTCCAAATATTTAGAGGAGAGTGAAAACTATAATGAGCAGGAGAAGGATTGCTGTGAAAAAAAACTTAAAGTGAGAAGAATGAAACTCTTTTGGCTGCTCTGGATGACTTCTGGCCTCTAGAAAGAATTTGTTGTTTGGAAGAGACAGTATTTACTTTCAACTAAGTACATATCTATTATTCAATATGTGACACCCTGCTGCATTCCCATGGAGTTTTTTAAGGCTGCACAAGACACAATTCACTACTAGCAGAATAAATTGCACCAAGGCCTCCAGGTAGGATGTATCCCTTAATTCCATGCAGATAGGGAAGACGTCAGTTATACATGATTTTATTCCAACTATAAGTTTCACCTACAATATTTTTCTTTTTATTTTTAAGTGATTTTCTGTTCTTATGCACTCAAACATCAGGAGCTTCTCCCTGAGGATTAGTACAGGTCTTAGTCCTCACCTTTCCCAGTCAACCTTCCAGAATTTAGTTATAAGACACAACTGAACAACTCTTTTCAAAACTATTTTATTCCATAGCAAATTTTCTGTGTTGAGCAATTTCCCATTTTGTTGAAATAATGCAATTCTTTCTGAAAAAAAGAGGGGAAAAAAAAAAGCAACAAAACAATCCAGGTCAAACCATCTTCCTTCACTGAAATAACATGACATTTTTGTCAGATGTCAATACTCTTTTAACATTAAACCATCCTTTGGTATTTTTTGATATCTTCTTATGGGAGTTGAGGACTAAGCACGTAAAAATCCATGTTTTAAACATCTGGCATTCCCCTTTAGTGAAACTACATGTCCTATAACGCCAAACTAGTGTTGCATAAGGACCATTTTGTTTGTTTGCTGCCTAGCGCAATATAATAATAATAATAATCCTGATAGGTGTCTGGAGATGCTACTGCTGTGCAAGATATAATTAACAACATTATTAATGGACAATTATGTCAACATCTCCTTACGTATTAGAGAAGGTTTGTTTGAGTTTTTGTAAACACAATTAAAAGTTAATTACTGTACTGAAATCACCTAATAACTAACTGTATGTCTATCTAGAGACTTTCAGCACAAAAAGACATCAGACTAGAAATACAAAATCAAATATTTTGATAAAACAGGTCATCACTAAAAACTACTACAAATGTTATATTCCATTAGTTTTGTCAGTTTTATCCATGAGCTGTTTTATAGATTTCAGAAGGGTATTCTGTAAAGTTTCTTAAAAAATTAAGAGTGATAAAACTGATCCCTTTGACATGCTGAAATTTATTAAAAGTAATTCTTCAAAAATAATAGTAAATTGTGCATTGCTGCTAATAATAGATGACTCCAAATGGAAGAAAACTCAGGGTCTCTCATGCAATCCCCTGTGAGCAGGGTGAGCAAGATCAGTACAGGTTCTTCAGAGCTTTATCCAGTCAGGCGTTGAAAATCTCCAAGGATGGAAACTGTTCTACCTCTCTGGTAACCTGTTCCACTGATTGACTGTTCTCATGGGGAAAAAGCTTCTCATTCCCAGCTGGAGTCTCTTCTACATCAATACATGCCCACTGTGTTTCTTCCTCCAACCAGACAATGCTGTGAAGTACTTGACTCCCTCTTCTTCACAGCCTCCCTGTAGCTACTGATCAGCCAGTTTTAGGTTCCGCCACAGCCACCTCTCCCCTCTGTGAACAAGTCAACTTCCCTCAGCACCTCTTCACATGGCAACTGCTCCAGCCCTCACCAGCTTGGTGGCCTTCTGTTAAACTTGCTCCAGTTCATCAGTATCTTCCTTGTATTGGGGGTACCTGGCTGCATCAGTCTAAGTGTGATCTAGACAGTGCTGACGGGATGGGAATATAGCCTAGGGTGTTGTTGCCTGTCTTTGCTGAACGCAGGCTCCTGTTCAGCTTGCTGTCCCCCAGCTCTTTCTCTGCAGAATTGCTCTCTGGGCAGGCTCTCTGCAGTCCCCTTCCTTTGCTGATGCCAGGAGCTATTCTCTTCCAGGTGCAGGACTTTGCACTTGTCTCTGCTGACTTTCAAAATGTTCCCTGTTGGCCCAATCTACCAGCCCGTCTAGGTCCCTCTGGATGGCCACCTGGACATTGAGCATACTGGTTGATCCTTAAGTCTGGTATCATCTGCAAACTTGATGAAGGGACATTTCATGACCTCCTCCCACTCATTGCTACAGCTCCACACTGGGAAAGAAGAATCCGCACGCTTCTCAGAAGTAGAAATGGCACTTTATTAAGATGCCTCCTGCCTTATATAGGGTAGGTCGAGAACTAGAATGGGGGTGTAACTTTCTAGAAGGGGTGGAGAAAGGAAGGAGTCTGCAAAATAGAGGGTTGGGACAACCATATTGGGGAAAAACTACTGCAATGCAGCAAAAATCAACCAATGAGAGGGCAGGGTTCAGAGCCATGAGAGATGAGGGAATTTTCCAGAATTTACTATAAAAAATATAAGGAATAATAAAATAAACTGAGAAACACAATAGAAAACCCAAATGCTTGCAGTAAAACAGTCCAAAATCTTCAAATATCAGACTCTTCACTATCAAGGGTCCAAGGTTTGACGTCATTTCTCCAATCTTCAAGTTCCTGGACTCCTACACATTGCTACGTATTAAATGGGATGTGTACCAGACAGACTCCTGCAGTATCCTTGCAAGAACTAGTCAGCTTCTTATCAGGTAAATAAAGTCCACCTCACTAACCACCACTCTCTGACCCAAACATCCAACATGTGTTTTCACAATTTAGTTGTTCACATATCCACTCTAACATCCTCACTTTGATATGAGAGAAAATCACATCCACTGCTGTCCTCTAATCTGAAAATCCAAGCATTTTGTTATAGAAAGCAGTCAAGGTCAGTCAGAGATGATTTAAAAATTGTAAATCTTTGCTGACTATGCCCAACCACCTAACACGCCACAGATTTTTCTAACAAAATCCATGCACACTAACACACTGCAGATTTTTCTAACAAAATCCCCAATTTTCTTGTTAACCACCCCTTTTGTCTGGTGTTATATTTACCCTTCCAATGCTTCTTGAGCCCTAACATTGACATTTTCAGCATTCTTCCAGCAAGCTGGGGGAGGAAGGAGGGGGAATGTGAGGAGTATGGTGTTTCAGCAGCACATTGAGTAGGACAAAGATATTCATGGGAGTCTGAGAGTCCACATGAAAAGCTATATTTGGGGTTTTTTTCACAGCCTGCTTCCTTCTTATTCTTTGCTAGCTACTTTGAAAATTGCACAGTATTTTTCCCCAGCCTCAAAGTGGTATGAAGATTGCTGTTTGCTACACTGGCTATGTATGTTTGTCAGGTCTGTGCCATACACAGTGTTTCCAGCAGTTAAACTCAAGCAGCTCAGGCAACAAACACTTAAACACTAGACAATTACTGAAACAGGGCAACATATGATCCTACCTGTCTACACAAGACATTTTATTAGCTCCCAAACACCTGACACCCCCACCCCTGTGGGGTTCCAGGGCAGCCAGTGTCATCAGGGAGGATGGCACTGTGCCTGCCCATGCCGCACCTGGAGAGCGATCACACTTCTGGCTTCTTGCTTTGCTTGTCTTCACTAGAAATTAAGTAGAAGGAAAAAAAAATCAGTTTCAGTGCCTTACAGTGACAAAAGTGTTTGGAAGTTTTGTGACAACATCAGGACTCAGAATCAATACCCTTTAGAAAAATTTTATGGAGTTCTCATGAAAAAAAATCCTGTCATCCCATAACAGGTTCTCTTAGCCAGTATGCAGAGCCACATCCACACTTAGACTTGAGGCATTTTATTTATTTACTCTTCTGTGCAGAAGGGGATACTTGGTGGCAAAACCATAAAGCCAGAACACTGACTATCAAAACTTTTCATTATTTATACATTTTAGCAAACAAAGGTAATAATGCTCATTGGCTACAAACTACATAGTGGCCTTATTACTTAGTATTCCATCTTCTGTTGGTTAAATAATTCTCTCACTTCTCCTGCTAATTAGCCCACATGCTAAATCTTTTTCTTTTTAGCTGATACCTTCTTTGAGCCAGCGGTTATGATCCCACCTGCCAGAATTATGCTTTGCCTAGTTGAATGAGTTGGCTTTTTTTTATTCCTCATAATCTGGTATCTTCTTAGTTGTTCCCCCAAGTGTCCTTGGTTTGCTGGTTTAGCATTCTGTTATGTCTGGGTTCAGTTGATGTATAGAGAGAAATTTCTTTCTTCTATTCTTTTTTCTATAGCTGCTGCAATTACTGAGACATGTTCAATATAATCTATCTCTTTGGGAGTGGTACATCAATGTTAGAGTATGTCAATGAAGTGTGCTGAAATTAAGTATCACAGACAACTGAAAGCTTTGCAGTTTCTTTCTTCATTGCCTAGTGAGAAAAAAGATAAATCAGGAGTCAGAATGAATACAAGCTTAAGAACTCTGTTTACTTCTTCATCAAACGAATCAGGAATCTCTATATACATACAATTATTAGTAACACTTAGCCAATGCATGTGCTACCACCACAACTGCTCTCTGGACATACTGGCTTCAAGCACATCCTTAGGCACCACCACAGTGACTAGACTAGAGAAACTGCTGGGATCTTGAAGCTGAAGACTAAATATCTGGCCTATCTAGATTGACTCAGTAAAGGGAATGCCTGACTGGGGCCATGGGTACCTGTGGAACATTTCTACCAAGTTCTGACAACTCAGAAATCCTCTCTAGGAGGAAGAAAATTTGACTTATTAACATCAAACCATCACAGGCAGAAAGCTCCCCATATGTCAAATTAAAGATGATTGAGCCACACTAGTTAAAAAGAAATCCTAGTGAAACTGGAGAAAACTCTCAAATTCTTATTAAGTTTCATACTTAATTTTTTTTCAGGAGTGCAATGTACCCTTGGATATGTGTAGACTCTAGCACTGTTTGCCATTTAGCAAATTACACATACAAAATGTCTTAATCAAAAGTACATGGTCTTGAACAAGGGGGATGTTGAGTTCATAAATTCAGGTTTAGATTTTAATATTCAAGAGCAGATATTAATTTGCCATGAGAATATACTGATAATAACTTTTATGGAGAGCACTTTGACATCCCTTACCACCCACAATAAACTGAAGTAGCCACTCTAATTAAAATAATTTAATTTATTTTGTTGTGTGAGGGAAATTTCACACTGACACGTGGAAAGCATTGAGCAGAATTTTCCTTCCTAAAATAAAACTGCTTTTTGTGATAGATGCCTGTGCTTCACAGCTGTAGGCATGATGCAGTTGTGGCATGATGTGGAAACTAACTGAAAAAGACATTGAAAAAGATTATTATATCTACTATAGGGTGGATATAATAAGTCAGATAATATATTTTGGTTAGTAATTTCCTCCCATATTTGATACAATCCTTGATAAGTAGGAGACAACAGAAAAAGGAAGGAAGTAATATGTCTAAACATGAAATTAATTTAATTGTCATAACAAGAGAGTTTAAGTTATGTGTTTGGGAAAAGGTTTTTAGCACAGAAGAAAAAAAGCAATTGGATGTATTTCTTAAGAACATGTAGGGGTTTTAGCTGGATTTTATGTACAAGTAACAGACACATCTATTGGGAAGGATCAAGGAATAGGTAATTTTGGTTTTGTGGATGGAAACTATGATTCCAGGTCATACTGAAGTCCCATTTGTCATTAATCTATATGGTGCAAAACACAGTGATTACAAGTCTAAACTTCATTGAACGGCAGAAGTGAAATAAGACTAAGTCCTTCATGAAGTCACATGTCCATTGGGAAAAAAAAGCCTTCAGATGAGGGAATCTGCAGTGTAACCAATGTGAATAATAGATTAAAAATGTATTAGACATAATGCTTGTAGCATTGATAAAGTTGTGTGATGCTGCACATTTGAAGACCATTTTATTCAAAAGTTTTTAAACTAAATCAACATTTACCACTTAAATCTTCCATTTCACTTAGCTGTGGAAAGTAAGGCACCTAATTGATTACTGCCCTTTAGACTCCCTTTAAAGACAACAGAGGGAGGTATGTGCTTCTAGAAGATTATCTTACTTTAAGAGGACTGTTTAAGCTAAGTGGTTACAGCTGATCTCCACCGACTGTGAGGGCAGTCAGCCAAGGCTAGGTACCTCTTCAGCAGCTGTGATCGCATGAGCAGAACCCCTCCCAGAGAGTGTGACTTATTTGTACTCTTTCATGTGAAAATATATTTAGGATATCTATAAAGTATGCCTGAAGATATCAGAACTTAACACTGCTTTTATGACACGTGAGACATTCTTCCTAGATCCTAAATTGTAGGAATATATCAGGCTTTGGTAGCTTAAGAAGTGTACCATGGGTCTCTGAGGTTTCACTGTTACTGTTCCTTGCTAAGATCTGCTTTGTAAAGTAGATCTGCTTTCTAAAGCTGCTCTTCCTTGCTCCTTAAGAAATGCATGGAGCTTCCTGATTAACTGTATCCTCACATTCAATCAGGCAAAAGAATTTCCCTTTTCAGGTGATTTCAGGTATTACACAGAAACTTGGCTCGTTAATTTAAGGGAGAATATTTATTTCAACTGCACTTAGAACTACTGACAGCTGAGATAGATTAAATGCTAAACCAAAGATGAAATATTTAATCAATCACAAAGTAGTTTTTTTGTGAAGCTGGGAGAAGGCAGGAGAGGTGACTACATTCTGTAACTATATTTTTGTGTTTTTATAACACCCTTCAACAAAACACTTTAGAGAACTTCCTGGCAATTTTCAGAAAGCTTTTAGAATACAAAAGAGGCAGTGAAGTAAAAGAAAAATAACTCTTTTCTTTCCTGTTCATCCTGTACTGTAATGTTTGTTATTTTCTAGCCCAGACACATCAGAGATATAGATAATGAATTATCTGGTAGAATTGAAATTCAGTTTTTACTGAAACTAGGCAAAAATCTTCAAGAAATAGTAATCTTCTTGGAATCTATGTCACAGTCTGAAGCTAGCAAAATGTATGTGTGTGTGTGTCTATCTGCACAGGACAGGAGAATTCCCCTGTGTCTAAAAGTTACTAGAGGTGGCTTCCTTTAACGTCTTCTATTGGCTGTGGCTTTGTTAATGGGGGTTTCTGCAATTTTCCTTGCTTGTAACTCAAGATCTCTGGACTCTGTTAAGAACACTGGCAGTCCACCACTGTCGACAGTTATACCACTGCAAGTGTTTATTGTAAATGTGTTACAATTACATGTATCAAGATTTCCACCTCACTTAAGTTTCATTGCATTGGTCACCAATGTCAACCTCTTAATGCAGTTACAGCAATGAAAAAATTGCCTGGAACACTGCTTGTCTGTGAAAAATCAGTGACTTAAATTACTGAAAAATTTAATTTGGTTGTTTTTGTTTATCCCAGTGTTTCATATTCTCAATGACGTGGTTTTTCTAAAGAGAGCTGCAGAAAAGGATGTATGATCTGAATACATATATCCATCAGAACATTGTAGTAGTTTGGAAACTCATTTGAAGCATTAATTGCCTTTTTTTTCTTTTCTTTGATGTGTCATGCATGTCATACTTTAGATATCTAGCAGGATTTAATTAACAGTAGTGATTTTTAAGTTGCTCACTATTTCATTATTTGACTAAGATTAGTTAGAATTATTAATGTTTTTGTGATGCATCTGTACCTTTAGCAAAGAAGGAATAGAAAAATTTCATCTAACTGAGTGTACTTGAATTCTGTATTTTTTACCAGTTTTGAAAAAGGCCAGCTTCATTGTGGCCATACAAAAGTGTGTCACCAGAATTTTCAATTTATTCACACGCACAAATGCAGCTTTTACTTCTACTGTTTCAAAATCTCCTGCAGACTATATCATAGGCATGAGTAGAAATCATGAGTTAGAAATCACAGAATCATGAAATGATTTGGTTTCAAAGGCACCTTAAAGATCACCTAGTTGCAAACCTTCTGCCATTATCAGTGACACCTTTCACTAGACCAGGCTGCTCAAAGCCTTACCCAGTCTGACTGAACACTCCCAGGGGTGAAGCCCCCACAGCTTCTCTCAGCAACTTCTTCCAGTGTCACACCACCCCCACAGTAAAGAACTCATTTCTAATATCGACTCTAAACTGACTCTCTTTCCATTTAAAGCTATTACCCCTTGTCCTATTGCTACACACCCTCGAAAAAAGTTGCTTTCCAGCTTTACATTTGTAACTTGAAATTAATCAATATAGGTGTCTGAAAATACAGATAAGAGTTTAATTGAGTATTCAGTATTACTCATCACTAATATTCACTATTCAAAAAAATCTCTTCACTAGCACATGTTATTATTGCAGAGATGTTGCCATTCCAGGACATATAAGGGATAGACAAATGCTGTTGTATTAGTAACAAAGAAGTAGTTTATAAAAAATTATTTAGTCAAAACAGACAAACGAATTTCCCATATTAGCTCATAACACAAAATATCTATTACAGGTAGTAATATCACTACAGTATCGCTGCCTGACCAAGACAGCATTAGATGTATCACTGTGAAATGCTGAGAAAGGTCTAAAAAGTTGCAAATCTAGAAGATAGAAAATGTGGGATTGTTCAAGTATATAATTATGAGACATCATATCACAGACAATTCTGAGACTATATTTTCAGACACTATAAATGCAGCAGCTAGGCTGAGAAGACAGTAAAAGATAAGCAATACCATAATCCACAAGTTCTAAAGGAAATAATTTTGTGCCTTATGTAACCATGCAGTTAAAACTTCCTCAGTTTCAGTCATAGAAAATAGTAAACATGATAACAATTTTTTAAAAGGGGTCTGATATCTTCACTGAAGTAAATCTGAAATTGTACCAGTCACACTATTAGAAAATACGATAAATAGTAGTATTAAAGAGTTGATACATGGATAAAAAATATTTTGAGGAAGAATAAACATAGCTTTGTAAAGAGAAGCCATACCTCACAATCAGTTGTAGAAAAATCTGATTAGTATAATCCCCTAGGATCCTCTGAAAGCATTCAACAGGATTGTTCATCAAAGCCAGTTACGGACAATAAGCTGTTGCGAAGTAAGAGGGAAGGTCTCACTTGAAAGAAGATCTGCTTTAAAGCTGAAAAACAGAAGTAAGGCAAAAGTTAGAATGAGTTATTTTTTTTTTCTCAGTGGAAGGAGAACAATAACAGGATCCTGATGGTTACTCTGTGAAGTTTTGTACTATTCAATATGCTCAAAAATTATCTGGAAAATGGAACAGTGCTTAAGTGATACGGTTTACTAATGCCACTATTGTATTCAGGACTCTTACAGCAACAGTGGGTGGGCCTGGGGAAATAACAGAAGAACCTTATGATAGTACGCAGTAAAAAATGAAAAGTAGTCTAAGCAAAATAAACTAATGCACAAAACCAAAAATAATCTTACCTTTGTGTTATCATAGGATTCAGAATTACCTATCACTGTGATGCCTAAGGCTTTCTTTGATTTTTGATTTTTCAATTTTATAGATGTTGGAAATTATTGTAGAGCTAATGTACTAGTAAAATAACTTCAGTAGCTGAATGTTTATACATACTAACCCCATCCTATATCAACCCCTTAGAATTCCATTAGCTGTTTAGTCTCTATTTTAAGGTAGAATTGCAGAGAAGCACCATGAAGCTTGTACCACAAGATAGAGACAGAAGGACCTCCAAATCTGCAGCTTTGGAAGGCCTCCAAGGACCTGACATGCTGTGAAGAAGACAACGTGATGAAGGAAGGGTCCTGAGACCCCAGACCCAATTCCTGATGGGGTGTGCCAGGGGCGGAATGGGGCAGGACTGGGGGAAATAACAGAATGGGATTGGATGGACATTATTATAAAATCTTGTAACTCGGGTCAAAACGGGGAATTCCTGTGTAAATATATTCCTGGAGCCTGTTGGCTCATTAAAGCTCCTGCTCACTTATCTCCTAATAGAAGTTGCCTGCAGTTTTTTTCCTCACTCCTTAAGGCAACACTGCTCAAGGAAAGATCCTGGTGTTTTAGCAGTACTTGTGAAAACCTGAGCTCAGCAGAGGGCAAAACCCATAGAGAAAAAAAAAAAAAAAAAGAAAAAAAAATCACTAAAACAAAACCAAACACCAAACCACAAAAACAAACATACAACTCCAAAATAGAAATAGAAAATAATATAGAATAGCTGGTTATTAGTCTAAGGTACATGCACAACATGAGTATATTGTGCTCTTTTGATCTCTCCCTACTCTTCACTTCACAATTAGAGAAAGCTGAAAGGGACAGTAAAGGATGGAGAATGAGATGCTCAACTAGGTGCTTTAATACACACTGTCTTTCTCTTCAAATAATTTTTCTTCTTAAGGTCTACATATGCCTAAGTTTTAACCTGGCACCCTGAGTACTGACAGAACTGCTCTTGGTCTGTCAGAACTGCTTCATGGTACTGTACTAAGCAAGCCAAGGTATGAAGGCTCCTGAGCTCCACCCAAGCTGTAATCATGCTTCTGCAGACTTTGCACACGTAACAAATGTTATGGGCACTGGTCAAGGTTCTGAATCAAATGAGAAGGAAATGGTATAGCTTTGATACAATCTCCCCTTCTACTGGCCATGTAGAGATATGGATGTTCATCAGTCACCTCTCAAAGGAGTGTTTTTCACTCCCTCCCAACAAAGTCACTCCATTCTCCAAAAATTAGGTAAATATAAGAGAGAATAATGTTAATACAGCACCAAATACCAACGTAAAGCTACTAGCTTAACACTATAGCTCCTAAACTTTCCTGTGTGTCTTTCGATAGTAGGAAAAGGAGTCTTAATTACTCAAAAAATTCTATACAAATAGAATACTGCATACTGTAACAGCAGGTGGCACTGTCACATCAAAACTCATACAATAATCTCATGTTCATATTTAATCAGATTTTATTCATAGACAATGAAATGGAAAAGTGAGTGAAATGCAAATTTGCACATTATAATAAAATATTATTTTCTAAATAGTTTTCTTCATTTCTGGTTAACCATTTGAGTCTTGCAATGTTCCAGTCCTGGATTTGAGCTATTACATTTGCCAATACACCTGCACTGATCCCTTTTGTTCTGTTCAGCCATTGTGGCAGTTCTACATTCCCAGAAGAAATAAGATGAAGCATACCTAATTATTTCTTTCAAAACTGCTCATCAGCTTACAGGTAATAAGACACAAGACATTTCCTCTCCTTTCATATACAGTACTATGTAGGAAAGCAGTAATGACAAAGGAAAAACAGCTTTTACTGTATGTTGAAAGAAAAAGCTTCTTACTGAAAGATTCAGAAAATGGCTGGAAATACTCAAACACTTCATGAATGAGAAGCAGGACCAGTCTGGCCATTTTGAAACAGCAATATCTACAGCCGAAGCAGTTCATATGTAGAAGTGTCAGCTCTTACCACCGCTGAAAAAGGTCCCAAAACACAAGCTCTGTGAGATAATTTTGAGTGCTTTTGCCCATTATATTTGTAACACACACTGATACATGTTTTGAAAACCCCTTATTCCCTTATATATATTGAAGTCAAATTTCTGAACCATAAGCACTTTACAAGTCACTGGACTATGCCATGTTTAACTAAGTACAGTTCATGATTATGAAGCCTAAGCCAAGTATCAGAGGAACAAGTGCCAGTTTAACTGCTGGTTCCTCTCTGCCATGTAGAACCTTTCCATTTCTCTCAATCACAAGGTGGACTTCAGATGCAGACTCTCAGGGTAAGTGGTTTGGACCATAGCCTTGAAAACAAAAACAATCTCAGAGATGAGAGCTCTCCCTCCACAGGGCTATCCTGGCCCCAGGGAAGGTTTTCATATCAAAAATGTATTTCCAAATCAAAAGTGTGATATTGCTGGACGGCAAAGGAGGTTGTATTGGTCTACTTTTTATTGGACTGGACTAACAAAAGTTCAGATTCATCTTGGGTCAAATATTCATGAAGCATAAGGCAGACTGTTACATCAGCGTGTGTTTGTAAATCCAACTGTGACTGTGACTCCTTCCTTGTGCTGTCACCACAGGGCAGGTCACACTCCAGCCTTCCCTCCACCATGAGTGCCCCTGGAGCAGGTCACCAAACAGCACATCCTCCCCTGGCAGGCACCACGCAAACACCACAGCAGGCTTCATCAGGCTGCTGAGGAATGCCACACAAACTGCTGCGCCTCCACAGATTATGATATTTTGTAAAATCTTACAGGGTCTCTCAAAATCTTCAAAGCAAAAAGCCCTGGACAAACCATCCCTTACTCTTTGAGGTATTGCTCTGACTGCCATCTGGTCTAGTGACAGGGAAGCAGCTGTAGAAATCTGACACACACCTCCCACAAACCTCATCTGCCAGCGCTGACTTCAGTGAGGCCAGATGTGGGATAAACTGCTAGCGCAAGGCATTCAAATCCCATGAGATCTTTTGAGAAGTGTATTGTTGAATATTTAATAGCTTATTTTTAATCTGTATTTTGGGCTGGATTATGAAAAAAAGTTCATTAAAACCCTAAACCTAAAACTAAAAATAACATTAAAAAAAGTTAAAATAAAAAATAAAAATAGGAAAAAAAAAATAAAAACCCAATGAAACCAAATTCGAAACCAAATTCAAATCCAAAAAATAAAATGAAAACAAAAAATAAATTAAAAAAGAAAATAAATTCAAAAATAAAAATAAAATAAAAACAAAAATGAAAGTAAAATAAAAATCAAATAAAAATATGTAATAAAAACAAAATCCAAAAATAAAAATTAAAATTAAATCTATAAACTATATAAAATTATATATACTCCCAAACACATCCCAGGGGCCCTCTCCTGCCGCGTACCGCAGGGAGGGACAAAGGACATGGTCCACAGCCAAGGGGATGAGAGCTGGAACAAGTTTATTCGGAGAGTATGGGACTTTTATAGGGTTTGGGAGGAGCTTGGGAAGTGGGGAGGAGTTTGGGGCGGGACACAGCAAATATGGGCAGAGAGGGGAG
>JAWWMP010000081.1:133528094-133544465 GCA_035047865.1 Dendrocincla tyrannina | reverse complement strand
TAGTTGTCCATTTCTGGCATTGATAAACTGTTCATCCTGTTCTTTCTGGCAGTCTTTGAAACAGTGTTCTCCGACACTCTCCAGGCCTAGGGGTCTCCAAACACACCTTAGGGACCCTGTTCAGTCTGAAGGGAACCTCCACTGCACCCCAGGGACCCCAGACACACGACAGAGACCTCCACACACATCTCAGGGACCCCACACACATCTCAGGGACCCCAAACACATCCCAGAGACCCCTCAACAACCCAGGGACCCCAGATCCTTGTGTACCCCCAAACCACCATAAGCCCTCCAGATCTCAAAATCCCCCCACACCCTGACACAACTCGGTCCCTCCCACCACCCAAAAGCTACCCCAGACTCTCTACAATCCCCCCAGCCCCCATAAGCCCCCGACACTTGAGTACCCCCTCAGATCTTGATGCACCCCAATCCCCCCACCCACCCAGGTATCTATGCAGGCCATGCCCACTGCATGGGGCCACGCCCCGCTCCGACATAATATGAGTTTACAAACTTTTGTATACATTTTTATTTATATATAAACTAGAAAAAAGAAATTAAAAATGAAAGTTTAAAATTAAAATTAAAGATTATAATAAAAAATATAAAATATATAAAATTATATACACCCTCAAACACATCCCAGAGACCCCCCTCAGGCTCAAGGGGTCCTCTACAACACCCCAGTGACCCTTACAGATGCCTCGGGACCCCCAAACACACCCCACAGACTCCAATGTCCAAATTTTTAAAAGAATTCTAGAACTTGAAGTAGAGATTTGTAACAAATGGGTGATTATCCGTAATGGATTTACAGGGAATTTCATCCCAGTGGAAAAGTTGATATACAAATCTTTGCTTTGGTCTACACTGGAAAGTAGAGATTAATAAAAATAAATTTGAAATACTGCAAGAAGTTTGCCGAAATATTTGAGTCTGCTAATGCAACACTGTATTTGTGTTTATAACTGAGAAGCCAAGTTTGTGACATCTTGGGTTTTAGTTATAGTATCTTACATCTATATCAGAGGGATCACAATACAAAATAGATGGCCAGATCCAGCCCCAGCCTAGATCAGGGCCCCTGTGCAGCAGCACATCATGTGTCTCTGAACAACAAAATAGGAGAGCAATCCACAATGCTGAGAGGGTGGTAGGGACTCTCACTTAAATAAAATGAGTGATATTCTTTCACCATTGCTAGATGTCTTCAAAATAGATCTAGATCTTTTCAGCAGTTTCTGTGTGTTCATTATCCTGTTTCTGCTGGCATCCAGAACATAGAATGAAGTGCAACAAACTGAAGCTGAGCAGTGAGGTTGGACCAGATGACTTCCAGAGGTCCCTTCCAGCCTAAATAATCCTGTGATTCTGTCATCCAAAATCTTTTCTAAACAAGATTTGCTAAAAGATAATACCAAATACTAGTGACCTCCTTATAACAGCAGATAGATTTTGTGCACTTTTCAAGGAGTTTAATTAGATTAATTTCCCCAGGCTTTCGCCCTGTCTACTGTAAGAAATCTAGAGAGATGCTGTTCAAGCCACCTGAGAGGGTCCAAGGATATGAAGCAGAATTTCTTGTCAGTTGCCTCCATTTCTGGGCTGTCCAGCATCCCTTACGAACATTCTGGCTGTGGAAAAGCAATACAGGCAAAGCTCTCCCTTTTTGCAGGTGCAGAGTGTATGTGCCATTAGCAATACACATCCCATTGCACAAGTGGGGCACAAGCAGAATGTGTCCTTGCTGGATCTCCCAGGGGAAGGCCATGTCTCACCAATGCTGCTGAGATCTGTAACTCACATCTGCACACCCTTGTTCTTCATCTTTTAGGGAGGTCAACTCCTTTTCTAGAGCTTTTAAGACTTGTTTTTTTTGTACCAAATCTCCACTCAGAAGTAAGAAGTTAAGGACTGCATAGAAAACCCAGGAAAACAAGCAACCCAAAGCCAGTTCGTGTGGTTTCAATTATTTGCTGTCAGAAAGGCCTTTCCTTCAGGTATTAGCAAGACAACTTCCCAGATGCATAAAAGCAATGCCTCAAGCCAAAGAAGCTTATCCTAATTTACTCCGATTTATTGCAACCAATAATCTGGCCCAGTACCTTTAAACTTGCTCATACAACTTCGTCTCCCAACTGTATTTCAGTGCACTGATTACAGCATAGCTACCTAGTTAGATGATGTATTTAACATGTTAGCATATTTTTCTCTTTTACAGTATTCAAAAGCACATAAATGTTCTTTTTCTCTTCTGCACTCAAAAGTTTGTACTGCTGTGTTGCTCATTGTACTCTGAATCACACCACAATGCTAGAACTACTGAGGGCTGTAACTAATCCTGTAACGTGAGAGAAAGCTATTAGGATTTTACTTACAACAGGATATTTTACATACTGCTTCAGTGCAATTAAGGGTCACTGAGGTCTTTAGGAGGATAAACAGAAGGTACAGGTCAGAAAATAATGAGCATTTGCTTATAAGTCTTCTACTGTACTGTATTTTAAGAACTCATTAATCATTCACTGGGTGAAACTGATACCTTACAAGCACAAAAAAAGACTGAAAACAGCTGTAAAGGAATTGCTTCAGTACAAGTACTATTTTCATTTCAAGAAAATTCTTCATGTAGAGTAAAATTAATAATTAGCCTTAGATAAGATTTTTTTTTGAGGTTTGATTTCCTATATATGAAATTTCACTCACTTAACTCTTAAGTATTTCAATTTTTTCAACAAAGATATTTTTGGCTTAACTCAGTTTTTTAAGGGCAAGTGTCTACTGCCATTCAATATTTCTAAGGGTACCTGACACATCTGCTTAGGAAAGCAGATGTGATGCAAAACATGTAAAACATGCTACCCCAAGGAAGCAAGTGGAAGCCAAGCAGAAACATATTTGTGTATGTTGGGTGGTATGAGATGCACACAGGCAACTAACATTATGGGAAGATGCATCTGATAACATTTTGGGAAGATGCAGTTGAGCTAAATATGCCAAGTGCAGGAAAACAACAGGCAAAATTAATCTGATCCTTCTCCTATGTATCCAGACCATAAACCCTCCTCTGGACAATTTGAAAGCTGATTTGGAAAACAGGAAGTGAGGCCTCTATTTTAAAAGTAATTTAAAATATCATAACCCATGGCCAGAGACAAAATTTACTCTAAACCACTTTCCAGAAAAATTGCTTGCCTTAGATTTAGTCAATGATATCCAACCTAGACACTCCAGCCTGGCACATAGGTTTAACCATACACCTCAGCTGAAGTCATGAAAAGGGAATTGTTGTGAGGCAAACATGCAGCACAGCTTTCCCTAAGGTAAAGGGAAGCATAAAGGGGCTGGTAATCATATTGTATTACTGAAGTAGCTCAAAGCAGTCAGCTCTGATCAGTGAATTGAACCTTGAGTCATTAAAATGACCCTGGAAATCATTAAAATAGCAAAAAGAAAGAGTCAGTATAGTTATTAAACTTGATGACCTCAGAACAAAAAAATTTAGGAAGGGAAGGGCCTGTTTAGTCTAAAGAGAAGGCTGAGAGAGGATGTCATTAATGCATATAAATATCTCAAAGGTGGGTGCCAAGATGATGGTGCCAGACTCTTTTCAGTGGTGTCCAGCAACAGGATGAGGAGAAATGGTCATAAACTTTCACTTCAACATGAGAAAGAAATTCTTTACATTGAGGGTGGCAGAGCACTGGAATAGGCTGCCCAGGGATGTTATGGAGTCTCCCCTCTCTGAAGACATTCAAAACCCGCTTGGACACATTCCTGTGTAATCTGCTCTAGGTGACCTTGCCATGACAGGGGAGTTGTACTTGGTAAGGTGAGAAGACAAAAGCTGACATAGGGAATGGGACACAAAAACTGGCATAGGGTGCAGTCACTGGCTGGTTTAAAATTTTTCATGTCGAGGTCAATTCAAGCGAAAAGAAAATAAAAATTAAACCTGAAAGACAATACTTGTTCCACAAACCACAGATATCTAGTTAAAAATGATGGATTTGTTTAGGACAATTTTCTTAGTTGTATGAGTATAGCTTAAAGCAAACAAAATGTGGCTGAGAACACCAAATCTCAACCAAGGGGTTTTTGTGGCAAGGAAAAGTGATACACAGAGAAGGACTGTTCATGGTATCTATCTCCTCACAGAGAACTTATAGCTTAGTAGCCTTTGCTCCACATTTCTGCAATTTACTTTTGAAACACTTTTACTCATTAACAGAAACTTATTCCTAATATAAATGATCAAGTGAATCACTAATAAAGGCACATAAATTTAATTATGCTTTCAAAGACAAATCAAAAGGGATTATTTTTCAACATCACATCCCAATTATTTATCAAGCACATCGTCTCTCTAATTAGGATTATATACTACAGTTAAAGAAAATGTATGTGTGTGCTTCTCCCTGAAACAGCTGAGGTTTTTTGCGTGTTAATGTTACACATTTTTTTTCCCAATGACAAGTTTCACAATATTCATAGATGACAGTCCTTTAGTCAGGAAAAGTCTTATTCCACTGAGTCAGAAGCTGAGAGATATCAGGGGCAGCAGCATGATTAAGGCAAATGGAAATCAAACTAGAGTTGAAAGAAAAGAAATTATGGAGACAAAACAGTATGGGAAACAGAAGTGAAAAATATGGCCATGAGCCTTTCAGGCTTTCTACCATTCCCTTTAGATAAAACCTTGGTACAGCACAAACATGGTTACTGAAGAGTAGATCTGGATATTACCCTCATTTTTCTGGATTTTAATTCCCTTTCAGTTGTCAATATGACTGTAATATTTTATGGTTACTAAAGATTATTTACAGTTGTATTGACTCTTAAGGTTATTACTGCTACAATATATATTATTACTAGTGGTTTGATTTACAGTAGTGTCTGGAGAGGAATTCAACTATATTTCCTCCCAGGCAAGCTGAGAATGAGGTTGCACTTTCAATGCTCTAAATATCAACCTCAGTTCAAGACACAAAAGCAAAAGACCAAGGGAAGCAGAGAGGACTTCCTCTCTACAGCAATGGCAGAAGTATGTGCTCACACAACCATTGTCGGGGCCCTGTCCAAAGTCTTTTGAAAGTAAAACGTGATCAATTTTTTATCTAAATGGGCATTTAACTAAGATTTACCCATACAGTTACCAGACTGAGATCTTGAAATGTTCAGAAAATTATTTTAAATGCATTATAATTGTACAAGATCCAACTAACCAGTTTTAGATCAAGATAAATGATCCCAAGAGCTTTTGCTCAGGATGCTCACAGGTCTATGGGACCAGATGGGATCAATCCTAGGGTGATGAGGGAGCTGCTGGAAGAGCCCACTAAGCCACTCTCCATCATTTGTCATCAGTCCTGGTTCACCAGGGAGTACCCATATGACTGGAAGTTGGCCAATGTGATGCCAGTCCACAAGAAGGGATAGAAAGAGGATTCAGGGAACTACAGGCCTGTCAGCCTGACCTCGGTGTCCAGCAAGGTTATGGAACAGATCAGATTGAGTGCAGTCACATGGCACATAGAGTACAAATAAGGGATCAGACCCAGCCAGCACGACTTTAGGAAAGACAGGTCCTGCCTGACCAACCTGATGTCCTTTGATGACCAGGTGACTCTCCTAGTGGATGAGGAAAAGGCTGTGGACATGTCTACCTGGACTTCAACAAAGCCTTTTTCACCATCTTGCATAGCATACTCCTGGAAAAGCTGGCAGCCCATGGCTTGGGCAGGGGCACTCTTGGCTGGGTTAAGAACTGGCTGGATAGCCAGACCCAAAGAGCGGTGGTGAACGGTGCTGCATCCAGTTGGTCAACAGTGGTATCCCCCAGGGATCAGTGTTAGGCCTGGCCCTGTTTAATATCTTTGCTGATGATCTGGATGAGGGGATCAAGTCTACCATTAGCAAATTCATGGGTGACACCAAGTTGAGTGCAAGTGACAAACTGGTGCAGGGTAGGAAGGCTCTGCAGAGGGATCTGGACAGACTGGATAGATGGGCTGAGCCCACTAGGATGAGGTTCAACAAGACCAATTGCTGCATGGCCGCTTTGGCCACAATAATACCATGCACCACCTCAGGCTGGGAGAAGAGTGACTGGAAAGCTGTGAATATTACACATTGTTTGATCTGAGCTATACCAAGTTTCATGCAGCCTGAAAAAGGAATGAAATCGATCAGCACACCCATCACTACCGCTAGGAAAATCTGTCTGACAACAATGAATGATTTATAAAAATCGGAGACATTAAACAGATTCTTTTTTGACAGGCTTATACCCATAAACATACACCTACTGACATCTATAAAAATACTGCCTGTTAGAGTTTTAATAAGTGAATACTAAAGATATTGACACGGGAAAACTGTAATTGAAATATTGTGAGTGAAGATAATGAACATTAACATACCTCATTTTATAGCTGTTTGAACTGATTACTTTTATACTTTTGCTTGTACTTCATTATTTCCTCTTGCTATATGCATCCAGATAAATCAAGAAAAAGTTACTAATGTGTGGGAATCATCTGTGAGATCATTTATCCTCACAGTAAAGCCTACAATAACGATGGTGGGTTTTACCTATTGAACAGAAATTACCATGATTGTTTATTACTGTTCAGATGCAACAAGATGTGACTGGATTATTTAGAATCCTGTCTTCTCTTTAAAAAAGAGAAGTGATGGTTTTGTCTAAGGTAGAGTTAATTTTCTTCACATGTCTAGTATGGGGATATGTTTGGGATTTGTGCTGAACACAGGGTGGGTAATATAGAGATGTTTATGTTATTGCTGAGCAGGGTTTACAAAGAGATAGGGCCTTTTCTGCTTTTCGTGCTGCCATGCTGACAACGAAGTTGGAGTGCATGGGAAGCTGGGAAGAGATACAGCTGGGACACGTGACCCAAACTGACCAGAGGCATATTCCAAACCATATAGCATCATGCTCAGTGTATAAATTTAGGGGAAGAAGAAGGAAGGTGGCAACATTTGGAGAGATGGTGTTTGTCTTCCCAGATAACCATTACACATGGAGCCCTGCTGATCTGGAGATGGCTGAACACCTGCCTGCCCATGGGAAGCAGTGAATTAATTCCTTGTTTTGCTCTGCTTATGTGAGTGGATTTGCTTTCCCTATTAAACTGTCTTAATCTCAATCCACAAGTTTTCCAGCTTTTACCCTTCTGATTCTCTCCCAGATCCTGCTGGTGGAGGAGTGAGCAAGTGGCTGCATGGTGTTTGTCTGCTGGCTGCAGTTAAACTATGACAGTCATAAAACGTCATTAGTCTCTACACCCACAGTGAGGTATGCAAGTCACAGTGCATGAAACATGACAACTGTTCCAGGGTGGGTTCAGGTCATGCTATTGATCTAGCTGAAAACCTTGGGAAATGTACTCTGGATAATTAATGAGGTATTATTTGCACAAATGTGACAGGCTGAAATTGAGGAGCAAGGACTGTTTCTATTCATGAAACTTTTCTCAGAATTGCATGCCAAAAGTTCTCCATAGGACAAGGAGTCCTCATCCAGCACACATTAACTCTAGTGCATGAGCTAAGAAGTCAAGGAACACATTTTCCCTTCTGTGCACCCAAAAGCAGTGAGGAATATCTCCACCTCCCCCAAAAAGTTCAGCCCTTTATCATCCAGTCCTGTAGGAACCAGATCCCTCTAAACATTCAGTTACCAGAGGTGTCCTGGGGAAGTAAATCTTAATTGCACATTGCAGCAATTAACCATCATTATTTAATTATAACAGTACTTACCTATTTCACAGTAATATTGTGAGGACTAACCAAATATTGCATTTCTAAAATTATATGTGACATCCAGAAGAAATTAAGTCATTTCAAAAATACAAAGCAGTTTCATAGTTATCTAAATTAGTGTGTAGCATACAGTTATAAATGCTTGTGTTGGTAAGCAAGAACTAATAACTATACTGATTTAAGTAGTAAAGAATCATTTATTTAATTTTTTTACAAAAACAGAAAATAGTGCAAAAAGTAAAGGCTTCTAGAGTCAGATTAATCTGGCAAACAATAGACATCTACAATCTTAATACGTTATCTCAGCTGTTGTCTAGTGTTCCTTTTCCATCAGGGAAGACAAATGGACTCTTGTGAGGTGTGATTCATCCCATCCTAAAGCAAATGTGTATACAGCAAACAATGAATTGCTTCTTTGAAGTTTCTCTCTCTCTTCTTTGACTGAAGAGGCTAAAGGTGACTGGTGGGGCAAAGAAATCTCTGCTACTCATAGGCAGACAAAGTTGATCAATTATGTAGTCAGTCACACACACAGGAAGCCAATTTACACATAATTGCCACTTAAGAACCACAATTCCTCTAACAAAATTAATTATTCTAGCTACAGAATATATGTGAGGTTAGCCAATATACACAAGTTAATTTTGCAAATTTAAAGGCTCTTAATCTAATTTAGATGACTGAAAAGATGGTGAACAGTCATCTTACATACTACACCAAGTATAGGTCTTTGCATTATTGATTGAAGAAAATTATTCAATACCTAAAATGTAAATTGCAGGATTGTGGGGCAAAGAAATGCTGCTTAAAGTCAGCAGAGACAAAGTTGCCTGAACATGTTTCTTTTTTGCACTGCATAAAGTCCTCTAAAGTAATTTCCACTATGATGTTTCCTTCTGTATGAAGACATGCCTGATCTGGTTCTCCTGTTTATCAGATGCTCAACTATTGTGCCTGTTCAGAGCTGCAAATGGAATTGTTAAGTACATAGATAGATGGATTGGATAATGTTCCATTAGTGCAGATATACAAGTTATTACAATTAAAAAAGTTTTACGAATGACTCAATTTTTGAAAGTTGTCAGATGTTGATAATTTGCTGGTGTGACACAAATTCTTAATGAATAATGATTAGTTTTGATTAAAATAATTATATTCCAACTATTGCTCAGATATTGCTACTGGTTTGTATGTATAAGCAATATTTCTATAGGCTGGAATTTGATCATATAATTTTTAAAGAAGTTATTCTTGCTGTTGGCTGTTGTACTTTCTATACTTCTATAAGTGGGAAAAATATAGGCAAAATTAAATCTTACCAAAAAAAAAGGATTTTTTTTTGTCCAGTGTGCCACCAGAATATCATGATGTGTTGCATAACACAATTAACACATTCTGGAGCCAGTTTCTTTGAAGGGTAGAGACTTTTTTGCCTGAGAGATGTTTAAAATTTAAAAGATCATTTTCTTCCATCTCTGCCAAAGTGTATAATAAGAAAGTAAATAATAACAGAAATTCCTCCAAAAGCCTTCACTTTCAAGCATCTTCATAAAATTTCCACTTAAAAGTGAAGGGTTAACCTCATATTTGATATAAAAATTGAGCATTCTGTTGTATACTGTGCTATGGTATTGCAATATATTTTTCATAATTTGTCATTTATTTAGTATACTCAAATTTACACACAGAACAGTTGAGACTGGAAGTGACCTCTGGCGGATATTTGCTCCAACATTCCTGCTCAAGAGGGTCAGTTGCCTATGACCATGTGTCGTTGCTTTTTTTTAAAATATCTTCAAGGACAAAGACTCCACAACCTCCTTAGACAACCTGTTACAGGAATAAATAACCATCATAATAAAAAAAATAAAATTGTTTCCTGTTGTTCAGTGAGAACCTTCTGCATTTCAGTTTGTGCCTGTTGTTTGTTTCCATCACTGACCATTGCTGGGATGCATACTGTTTAGTAACTTTAATAATGACATGGACAGTAGGACTGAGCAAGTTTGCCTATGACAACAAGCTGAGTGGTGCAGTTGATTCACTGGAGGGAAGGGATGCCATCCGGAGAGACCTCCAAGAGCTTGAGAGGTGGGCCCACGCAAACTTCATGGAATTCAACACAGCCAAGTGAAAGGTTCTGCACATGGACCAGAGCAATCTCCAATACCAATGCCTACTGCAAATGAATGGTTTAAGAGCAGTCCTATGGAGAAGGACTTGGGGATATTGGTGGATGAGAAGCTCAGCATGAACTGGCAATGTCCGACTCAGAATATTCTGTGATTCTGTGTTTCTGTAGTGTGCGCTTGCAGACCAGAAAGTTAACAGCCATCCTGGGCAGTGACAAAAGGAGCATGGCCAGCAAACAGGTAAAAAGAGGTATTTCTGAGCAACCTGATCTAGTTAAACATGTCCCTGCTCACTTACAGAGGCATTGGAGTAGATGACCTTCAAAAATCCCTTTCAAACCAAACCATTCTATGACTCTATGGTTCTATTAAAAAAGTCTGTCTCCAACCTGTTTCCACCCTTAGAAGAGAAAGGTCGCTGATTATATGAGTTTTCTGTCTTCAACTCTTCCCTTCTCAGTTATTCAATTATCTTAATAGAGGATTTTCTTGAAGATGGACAGCAACATTTATAAAGTAAAAGATATGCATAATTCTTTGCAAGATCTTTCTCCTCAGAGTGTCTCTCAGTTCACTTGCACACAGAGGTCTCTCCATAATAGGTTACAGGAATGTTTTTTCTGATCATAAGAGAACAATGAAGAGTTATCAGAAAATCAAGGCTGTGTAAAAAAAATGGTAACATCTGTACAACTTTTTCATGTTCTGAAAGGAAGAGTGGATATTACTTGTTTCATATACTTGGACTTACTAATCATGCACAATGTTGCAGCAGTACATCATGTATTGTACTTACATACAGTCTTCAGTGTTCCTTCCTGTGATGGGTTGACCAAAGTGGCAAAAAAGCCCTCACTCAATGATCACTTTTTCCCCCCATGGTGGGAAGGGGCAGAAGACAGAAAGGTTAAAAGCAAGAAAACTGTATGGTTTGAGGGAAAGACAATTTTATAAGGGAAGGTGGAAAAAAGAAGCAAACAAACAACTGATGCAAAGACACTCACTCGCCACCTCTCATCTCCCATCAGAGGCCCAGCCAATTTCCAAGCAATGGCTAGTTTCAAAAGACTTCACTTGCCTCAGTTTTACCAGTGGCCACAATGTCATATGATATGGCATATCTCAGTTTGGGTCAGCTGTCCCAGATATGTCCCGTCATAGCCTCTTGCCCACCCCCAGCCTACTCCTTGGGGGTCAGAGTAGGAAATGGAGAGATCTTGTCACTGTGTCAGCACTGTCCAGCCCTAGCTACAATATTAGTGTTACCAACACCATTTTGGTCACGAATCTAAAACATGGCACCATATGGGCTGCTCTGAAGAAAATTAACCCTATTCCAGCCACACCTACTACATTTCCCTTAATTTATAAGCAAATGGTACATCTTGTTAACATTAACAATGTCAATGTATACATGGAATGTAGCAACTGTCTATGGAGAAGAGCAGTGAGAACTGATGTTGGTTTGAAACTCCCAGAAGATGACCCAGCCAGGTTCTTGCCCTGGTGATGAGAGCCCAGGAGCCTAAAGTTTGCTATGATAAGCACTGGCAACTTAGTGTAGAGATAACTGAGGTAATAGGTGTGAGTGATCTTGAAGGAAAGCAAAAATCTGTGGGATAAATTAGCACAGGAGAAACAAATGAAGAAACACAAGAAGTAAAATATAATCATTGGAACAGACCACAGGAAAGAATGAATACAAAATTGATTTAAAAGCTGCAGAGTTTACCTGAATTGCTAGTAGACAGGAATTGAATTTACCAAATTAAAATATTTCATCTGAAGGATAAGTAATTTCAAATTTACTTAAGGAGACCAAAAGCTCTGCTAGTTGGCTGATGGAGCAGTAGTTCAGCTGCTGAATAAAACAAGTAATCTGGAGCAGGGATAGTATCAGGAACACTACATAGATTGTTGCATGCATTTAATGTGTATTCTGTCTCTGATGGTAGGGATATAAATCTCAGACTGATTGCTCTAAATGTCATCCTGTGTTGAGTGACTTCACTCTCTTTGATCTATTTTAAAATTAATTTTGAATAAGGTATGATTTTGCATAATAAGTCATTGAAGCTTTTGCTCAGAGTAAAAAAATGGTCATGTTTAAAGAGAAGTATTCCTCCTCTCGATATTTATATGTAATCTTCCTTGGCATTTCTGTGTTGTATCTATTCAGTGATAGGAGGACGGAGTAATAGCTCCTAAAAAATGCATTGGTTAGGTCAACAGTCAGTTCTGATTGCATATCTTTTATTCATCTCTGAGGACTTTGGGGATTGGCAAAATGCAGCTAAAATTAAAATTTGAAAATCCGTATTAACCCCCTTCGTCAATCTAATAACAGTGAAAGTAGCATCCAGCCAAGCATTAGACATACTGTTTACCAAACTCGGTTTTATATATTAAAGCCAATTTCTGTTACAATTTCAGCAGAAAATAGCATCAGCTTGCTTTCCTATGCAGCTGGTGGATGTAATGGTAGCCCTTACTTTCAAAATAAAACTGCTCATATATGTAAGTTGCTCTACAGAACTACCTCCCCAGCTATGCTTTTTTTACTTCCTACCACATTGTAAAAGGCAAGAAAATAAATAGGGTCTGAAAGTGGGTAGTGTTCAGAGATTCTGAAAACAGATTTCTTAACATAGCCCTGATTCCATACTCCCTTAAAATGTTTTCACACAATGTGAACCAAACTGTGTGTCTTCTGATCTGTCTGTTCTATGCAGCTAGCTCAAGGAAAGTGAGATCTGGCTGGTTTTGGTTGGACCATTTCCACAAGAAGAGCAGAATACCCCTGGAGGGAATAAAACTGTGTTAATAAGCTCTTATTTCTCTTGCCAAAGGAAACAGCAAAGAGTTGTCTAGAGAATGTCTAGGTTTAGTCTTTTCTCACCTGCTATTGCAAGAGTAATGTTACAGCAGCTTCCAGACTACATGAAAGGAAGGCAGGCCTCAGACAACTAGATAGTGAAGGAACCACAACTGCTCCCAAAGAGCCCTGCTTCACACTAACAAAGAGGAAGATTTAGGAAAGGATCTAGCCAGTACCACTCTTTTTGCAGGAGTGACCCTTAATCTGTGTAAAGGGAATGGAGTTTATGATATGGACTATGTGTCATGTTCAATGCAATGGAACTCAGGGCTCAATGGTTTGCCAACATTATTAATTTTAACCCTTGCTATGGTTTATTATTCACAAAGCTTGGATTCATATAAAAAATTAAATATATATTTTTGAAACTGATCACTTCCATAGAAACTACTATATGGAAAATGTCAGCAAAATGATGAATGGTGTTGGTAACATGAGCAGAGCCTATGACACCACCACAACAAAGGAATTTTAACAGAACTGAATGGTATCTGTCACTCTGTGCACAGTTAAATTGTGGAGAATCTTGAACAAAGTGTTGTCAACATCGAAAGAGAAATGAGATCAAACAAGATTATGCAGCATCATGAAAGGTCGTTAAACATGTTAGGCTATTTGAAAAGATAGGGACAAATGTTGGGGCCTGCACATCCTGGGTTTTTCCTGTTTATCACAATACACCAGCCAGAAAAAGTGACTGCACAATTGCCATAAAATCATAGCTTTCAACAGGAGTAGAGAAATCAGAAAAAAACATATTATAAAAGAGGTTTTTGCAACAGCTGTCTTTTTGCTGAAGCAAATTTTTCAACTCCCACAACAGTTGGGTTGCAACTCATATTTCAGCATTCCAGCAAATTTTTTTTTGTACTATCTCTTGAAATAATGAAATCTGGGGTTTTTTAGTCAGTGGTATCATATCAGGGAAGGATCAGCCAAAGCATTGGTAAAGACAATAGTTCAGAGAGATATCACTAGCATTTAGTTGCAACAGATATTCTGACATGACAAAGCGGTACAGTAAAACCCCTTTGTCTGAACCACAGCTCTGAACCATGCAGACATGGTTCTGTACAACACTGCAAACTCTATGAGCAAAATCGTCTTGGAAATATTGGTGGTTCACTTCAGCAGCAGCATTTCACTGGCAGAGTAAGACCAAATGAGTCTCTGTACTGTTAGAGCATTTTTTTCTACTAGTCCAGGAGGATATGAATATGGTTGCTTGAGCGGGTTTGCCAAAACAAATGATAAGATTACAAAAGTTATTACTTTGGTTCCTCATGGACAAATGAGCAGGAACAACAGACAGCAGATCCTTTAAGAGTTCCCCAGAATATACTCTTTCTTGTGTCTCTAGTGGTAGAAAAATAAATAGACTATTTTTGGGTCTTTCTGCTCATAAAATATTTTTCTAATTTCATTGAAATGTCCCAGCTTTATTTTATTGGTGCACCTGAAAATAATTTTCATAAGAGTTTTCTGAAAGTTCTTTTTTTAACAAAAATCTAAATTTATAACTCAAAATGAACGAGGATTCAGAAATAAGATGCTATATCATAAATAGATCTCCTGTCTAATTGTGCGGATGTGAGTTCACATTATGGAAGTTGTGAATATGACGGAATTCTGCTGGTGATGTCACTTTCCTGCCATGATGAGTGAGTAGAAGAATGCATAAAACTAAGGGAAAGAATATCCTTAACACATGGTTTTCCTCTAGTGCTTTGAAGAAAACATTTTGGTCTGAACAGCTGATAATCAGACAAAAAATTTACATTGAAGTGGCATATCTGTATGCAGTCATTATTCCATAAAGAACATAAGAAAACAGAAAAATGCCTCACAAAGTCTTATACATATGCTGAAAATAATACATCAGAGTATTTTAAGAACAAATGATCTACAGTTTTAATGAGGCTGGGCATTTGATACTCACTTTGACTAGACAATATCAAAACTTGTAGCCCGGTTCTTAGAAACACTAGTGGATCTGAAGTAATGGGAAGCATCCATCCCTTGAATCATAGTGATAGGAAGGGAGTATTTTCAGATCTCCCTTCTAATGGAGAAAATATTCCTGAAAAAGTCTTTCTGGATGATGGAAAGAATGACTGCTGAAAAGAGGTTGAATTAGTAGTTTAATGACTGAACAATTATGGGGCTAAAACAGTCAGTAAGTCATCTTGCTGTTCTGTGGTACTTCTCATTGATGGTCTTAACAGGTTGGTCTTACTGATGGTTTTAAATAATTTTTTAATTATTACTTTTTATTAAGTGCTGGCTTAATTGCTATCCATTAGAGGGACTGCACTCCTGAATGGCAATCCTGGACTTAAAATGAGCAGTTCCTGAAAGCCAGCTGTAAAATGACAGGTTTTGATAGTTCCAAAGGAAAATGAATTCACAGTTTTGTGTTTATTCATTTAAATTATTTTAAAATTTTATTGTTTTAAACAATAAAGAGTAAAATGTCTATGCAAATAAGTATTTTTCTTTATGACATATTCAAAATACAGAATTTCTACTACCTGTGCAATGTGTCCAAGAAAAACAGAGTATATTGCCCTTCATTTTTTTGAGTAGTCTTTTACGTCTGAAGATTCTTACGATGTTCCTAGCCTTCCACCGTCTTTTCTTCTTGGGCCATGGCTTCCAAATCCCACCCTTGCCCTTCTTCACCGGGTTCTCTCTGATCAGTGTATACTTTTGCCAAAAGTCACTCAGAGAAGATTTTTATGCCAACAAGTGCTGAGTAGAGAGGTTGCTGGAGGTGTTGCAAACCTGCAACACAGTAAATGTTCAGCTGAGCTTCATTTAAAATATGGATTGTCAGTATCCAAAAGATGAAGTGCTATGAGACCTCTCTGAAGTAAATGTTAGAAATATGCATAACTGGACACAGCTGTATGCAACATGTGGAAACCAAAGCTGGTGGAACAGCACATGATGCTGGTGGCACAACACCCAATGCCACATTTTGCATGCTTCAGAATTTCCCCTCCTGGGAGGCTCCACTGCAATACCAGCAGCTGCCCACCTTGGCAAGGAGTCAGAGGCAGCAGAAAACGCAAATTTGCAAAAGCAAATATTTTAAATTTGCCAGAAATAACTGCTTCAAAAAGGAAATGCAGTGAGGAAAGTGAACTAAATTCACGTACCGCTGAACTGAGGACTTAGAAAGTCAGCACAAGATAGTGACAAAGATACTCCAGAGTATTTTTGAAAACCGATTGACAGTAGCTCGGTTAAAACAGGCTCGCTCATCCCCTTACAATGACTGCTTTACGCGAGTGACTTCAGATTTGAGTCGTGGGAGCAGGCAGCCTAAACGAGGACACGTTATCTACTTAGAAACGCGTTTGGGATTACACACAGTACGGCGGGGATGCCTTCCAAGCCGCCCTGCGAACTCGCTCGGAGAAGTTCGCAAGGGCCGGTTTGTCCCGGACGGAGACCCCCCTGTGTGGGTACATAGCGGGCTCCGACCCGACCAACCCAGCACCGGCACCGGCACCGCCGCACCTGCGGCCGCCGGGTCCCGCAGCCCGGGGCGGGGAGGACGAGGCG
>JAWWMP010000081.1:133479134-133527652 GCA_035047865.1 Dendrocincla tyrannina | reverse complement strand
GCCCCGGAGGCAGCAGGGGCGCGGCTCGGGCGGCCCCGGGAGAAGTGCGAGAGCGGGCCGGGCCGGGCAGTGGCGCGGCCCCTCGGGCTGCTGTCGAGGCGCCGCCCGGAGTATCCGCTGAAGCCCGTGTTCCGTGTTGTGCCGTCCCGGCTGGTTTCCCGCAGCCCGACCCAGCGCCCGGAGATGAGCGCCGAAGCCGAGGGGCCGTCGCGGGCGGATGGTGCCGGCGCGGACAGCACGAGGTGACGCCGCCTCAGGTACCGCGGCTCCTTCATCATCCTCGGGGGTGCGGGCGGCGCTGGGCTGCGCAAGACCCCGCCTGACCTCCATCTCGATGGAGGCACCGCTCGGAGGCAGCGGGGGCGGTGAGGTGGCCCTGGGACGGTAGCCAGAGACAAGGAACTCATTTCCAGCCTGGCCGGCCGCCCCCCAGGCGGGGCAGTCTTCTCTGTAGCTCTGTTGTGTTTTTGATCCAGGAGAGTGTAGGCTGCTGCTGGCAGCTACAGGATGAAGTCGCCTCCCTGCTGCATGTCTCTTTCTTCCCAAGCATCCCTGGAGGAACCAGGGAGTAGCACGTCCCTGGGCTCCCTGAACTCCAGTGTTTTCTCCAGTGAAGAAGAGCAGGGGCCGCTGCTCCAGAAGGTCATTCCGCCCTTGGACTGCTTTACTATCAATGTAGGAGGCAGCCGCTTTGTGATGTCCCAGCAAACTTTGTCTTGTTACCCTGACACCCGCCTTGGCAAACTGGCTGTAGTGGTCTCTGCTGCCCGGGATGTGGCTTCTGGCCTCCTTGAGCTTTGTGATGATGCCAACCTTGTGGAGAATGAATATTTCTTTGACCGGAGCTCCCAGGCATTTCACTACATCCTGAATTACTACCAGACAGGGAGGCTGCATGTGATGGAGCAGCTTTGTGCACTCTCCTTCCTGCAAGAGATTCAGTACTGGGGTTTGGATGAGCTCAGCATTGATTCCTGCTGCAGAGACCGGTGAGTTGTGGGAAGATGAGGGATGGTGGGCTGGGTGAGCTCAGCATTGAATTGCATTCGGGGACACTCAGATGAAAGATCCAGCAGTGGGGATAGGTGAGTTACCAGGGTATTTGGAAAAGTGTGCTCAGAGCTGGATAAGTTCAGCCTCAAATGCTGCTCTAGAGGTGGATGGTGTCAGAAATGGGAGGAGACGTATTGGGGGAAGTCACAGTTAACCTTTGCTGAGGAACAGGTAGGTGGTGAGGTCAAGATAGTGAGACCCTAAGAGGAGCAGGGTCTGGGTTGCCCTGTACTGGCTTCAGACTGACCCTGGAAGCTCAAATGTTTTAAAAGGACAATGCCAGAGATGAAAAAGGTGAAAGAAGAGATACCCCTTCAGTCATTAAGTTTGAGGTTATCATATTTAGAGGGATTGAATGTGGAGTCAGGCATGATGCTGAGAGGGTTTGGATCCTCCCCACCCCCACACTTTCACGTTGAAGGATTTCCAAATTCAAGCAGGAGAGGCAGAAGGGGAGGGTTGGTCACCTGCCAGGCTGAGTGTGGGTGGCATGGCTCCAGGAGGAGCCATGAAAGGAAGCATCGCACGTGGATGTAGCAGCTTACAGGGAGGGGGCAGCACCAGCGGGAATATGGCTCGCTGGAGACAAATTGTAACAGGCAGTTTAGGAACGAGGTGGGTTTCGACTGAACCACCCCCAGGATGTTTCTGTCAATTCTGTTTGGAGTTAATTTTAATTTTTCCCACCATTTATAACGTTACTGCTTTGGTTTTTTTTAGTATTGAAGAAAGAGTATAACTGCTATTAATCTGTTATGTCAAAATTATTAGAAAGAACCAATCTCACCCCAAAAGGATACTAGTTATCCTACCCTAGCATGGTTCAGTTCTGTAGCTGGGGGAGCTGGAGGCTAGTTTGCTTCTGTTTCTTCCTTCTCTTCTAGGTGTAACTGAAAGCTACTACTTCTTTGGTGATACAAGAAGCTACAGACCTTTGGTATATGCAGGACTAACTGTACCAAATGAAGGCAAAATTGCATTACCCCTTTGTCTAAGGCTTGACCTTTGAAGCAGTCAAAAAGTAAAGATATGAAAGAAAAAGATACTTTTTTTAGTGTACTTTCAGTATTTTTTTCTTTCATGAAATTAGCCTGTAAATATACTCTTGCTCTGACAAATTATGTATTTGCAGTCTGTAAGTTTTGCTCAGCACAAATGCTTGTGCGCTTTGTGTGCAGACCCATGTATTTAAAAGAAAAAAAAAAAGATACCTTGCATCTTAGTGTGTATTGATCAGAACTTCATTTTCTGGCTTTTATTATGCTGTCAGTTTTAATATTGCAAATACACACCAATGTGATAAAAATGCAGTATAATTAATCAAGCTGAGAACCTTTTAAAAACAGAGGATCTGGGGATGCCAGAATTGCTTACCAAAATGTATGTTAGTCATGCAGCAGATCCTACTGTAGTCAACATGATCCATATAAATAAAACAATATCAGAATAAAATTACTCTACACATAGAAAGTGTCACTGATGTGAAATGGGGGAATAGAAGTATATCAGGTCCATGGAAACACGCTGTAGGGTCTCAATTAATAAAATCTTCAACCATATGCTTGATATTAGGGTCTTCTGAGCTCATGTATGGTATACTTTAATGTGTATTCATATGACTTGCATGGTACAGGATGAAATGCAGATGCATATTGGTATTAAGAGACTTTTGGGGGTGTTCCTGGACAGGTACTTCAGGAGAAAGGAGCTGAGTGAAGCTTTAGACATAAAGAAAGATGCAGAAGAACTGGATGCCCAAGACGAAGAAGAGGACTTTTCTGGTAGCCTCTGTCCCAGTGTCAGACAGAAACTTTGGGAAGTTTTGGAAAAGCCTGGCTCCTCTGCAGCAGCCAGGACTTTTGGCACCTTGTCCATGGTTTTTGTTGTTGTGTCCATTGCCAACATGGCTTTAATTTCAGTAGAGCTAAGCTGGCTGGCACCACCACTACTGGATGCCCTAGAGTACCTCTGCATTGCGTGGTTCACAGTGGAGTTTGTTCTGAGGTTCCTGTGTGCACGAGATCGGTGTCGCTTCCTGAGGAGTGTGGCAAACATCATAGACCTCCTTGCTATTTTGCCATTCTACATCACCCTGCTGGTAGAGAGCCTGTGTGGTGGTGAGAGCTCCCAAGAACTGGAGAACGTGGGACGTATTGTCCAAGTGCTGAGATTGCTCAGAGCCCTGCGCATGCTGAAGCTGGGAAGACATTCAACAGGTACTTTTGGCCATGACAATGGTACTTCTCAGTTTTGCTGCCTACAACAGTTGTCCCTGAGCACAGTCCTCCATTTTGTGTGCATTTCTGCCAAAGCTTTTTTGCACAATATGTTAGCAGCAATGGCTTCTGAAAATCTTACTTTTGGACATTATAATTAAGAGGCAAGGGTCTGCTCTGATGAATTTTAGCTCTTCATAAAGCCATTATATATTGTTTGCATAGAACATTTACAAAAACAGACCCCAAAACTGCATGCTGTAAATCCACCAGTTATTCACAGTGTCATAATTTTTAAAATGTATATTTGAGTTGGTTTCATCAGGAAAAAAGCAGAGATCATCACCCCACACTCTTTGTATTATCCGCTCATGACAGCTGTCACAATTTGATTTGTTTCAAAGTATACGCAAAGAAATATATCATGATTTTTGTCTATGTCACAGATGCTAAAAACAACCACACTAGAAAATGTTTCAAGAAAACTGTTTAAACTGAAGCTTTGCAGGTGGTGGGTTTAGAGTGTCTCTGGCCCTGTTTAGCCCCCTGGTATCCCAGTGGTATGTGGAACCCAGCTGAGGGCTGCTTACTGAGTTGGACGTAGGTGCAGCACAGACCAGCAGTGTCAGAGTCAGTCAGTGTTCACACACTCGTGCAGGACCCATAGTGTCCAAGTGCCCCTGACACATCAACAGACAGATGGGTGAACAGTAAACAAGGGTCAGGTGGAAGGTGAAATGCATTTCTCAGGACCATTTTGTTCACCCTCTCTGGTGAAAGGAAGGCATAGAAAGTAACATTTTCTAGTGGGAATTTATCAGAGGAAGCTGGAAATGATTGGTAGGTGTTTCATTTCCACTTATGTTTCCCCTGTTCTTATTACTGCTTCATAATGTGTGCATGCCTGGTTATATGAAAGAATAAAAGCTGTATTCCCAACACACCCTGACCATGCCATGATATTGTCCAGTGCTCAGCATTTTGAAAATGATTTCATTATGTTCCCATGTAAATCATTGTGAAATATGGTGCTAAATTTGGGAGGAGAAGTGTTCAGCCAATACTCAGAGCTTTGAAAAATTAGATCCTAATAGTAAATCATAGTCTCTGTCCTGCAATATTAGCCTGTTCTGAAGGCGGTGATGATCATTTTTAAAATATACCCAATGTACCCTTTCAGGATTCCAGCCATGAAGCAGAAATCAGCTGATGCCTGTCTAGTTTTTTGGAGAGCCATCTCAGTGAACTGACCACATTTCAGCAGGAGTGAGTGTGTTTTGTTCCTGCTGAAGGGTAGCAAAGCTGCTTACCAATGGCAGGGAGTAGCTTTGATACTATTAAACATAATCATAGTGGTTTGGAAAGCATCTTAATCTTATTCTCTACCCTAGATTATGCCTATACTGATGCATAACTGTCCCTTAGAAAGTAGTTGAAAGGAAGCTTTTAGTGGTTTGGTCTGCAAATGTATTAGTTTTGCTTCATTATAAGTTTTGCAGGGTTTGGTGGAGGTTTTTTTGCAAGAAAGGCTTATACTCACTTTTGATGGTAGCAGTAATGTGAATGTATTCCTCTCTAACTATATTTTGAAAATAAGAAAAAGATTTTATCTCACCAAGGCACTTCTGTGCTGACTAACAAAACAGTGATCCAAAAGTTTCTTGATTCTAGTTGTAAAGTTTCCAGTTTATTGCACTTTACTGATACAGAATGCAAGTGTGAAACTCAGTTCTGTGGCTCTTTCTGTTAACTTGAAACCAGATGTTTCAGATGCGTGTATAACTGTTAACTTCAAGTATATTAACTTTCATGGATGGTCAAAACACTTAGGTCTATTTATTTTTAAATTCATTATTCAATATTACCACAGTTTATGCCACAATATTGAGTGCCTTTAATATTGAGTGTAATAATTCCATGTTAGGTAGAAGTGAATTAATTGTATAAAAATCTAGTGTCCTAATCCAGAAGTGTGCTGGAATCAAAATACTGGTTTCAATGTACAAGAAGCAATATATGTATCTATTTAAACCATTCAGAGCAGTGTTACCATCATCGTGCTTGCCTCTTTGGTAGTTCAGTTGTTGCCCATTTAGGTCCAGAATGCTAAATCAAATCTGTATAATTTAAATGTAGAAACTCGCTGTTTTGATCTTCTGTCAGAGAAAATGCTTCTACTAAGATGAAACAGTACTAATAAATCAAAATATAAATGTACGCTTGCAGATCTGAAGGACAGTTTCTGACTAGAGGTGTGTAGCAGCAGAGAGCTTTGTAATGTACTTCTAAATACATACTTAACCACATCTCCTAATATAAGATGAACTCCATAAGTATCATACATAGAGACTATTCTCCTTGCACGTATCTAGACAGGTAAATCTCAGTGTTCAGGGATGGCTGTTGCAACTCTTCTGCTCTCTTGCCTTGGATCTGGAAGCTTAAAGCTGCCTCCTAGTGAGGCTTCTCTCCAGGTCCTGCATTCTCAGACCTGACAAAGCTTCACACACTACTCTTGTTTTGTGTGGCACAAGGAGTGCAAGGTCAAAAATTGTAGGCAGCAATTCTTTCATCAAGTGGGGGTGTTCACAGTCACAAGGAGAACATCTCTATAGTGCTGTGCAGAGTCATAACAAAGCTGGGATCACAAAAGCAGGCTGGTCCTGTTGTCATTGGCAGGAATGAGTGAGGGGGAAAAGCCACCAGTTCTTTGCTTTCAAGAAAAGGCAGCTTAACCCTTTCTGTGGAAACAGGACCAAAAAAAAATAGTTTAAAAATGTAATTTCTGCCCTTTTGGAAGCAGAAGCCAGCCCACAGGAGGGATGTGATGCCTAGAAACACCTGGTCCAGACCAACGTGAGTGCATAATTATTTATGCAAAGTGCTATACTTCATCAAGGAACCACTGAGAAATCAGTAGTACCTCTATCCATAAAATGTATAGCTAGAGGATGAGACCACTGTTCTGAGATATCAACATTATGGATTTTAGTGGCTTCAAGAACAGATAAGAACTGAACCTTCATTTATCACATTCTCTGATGCTCCTCAGCTGTTGCCTTCTTCCTGGGACCTTGTTTTCTGTGAAATTTTGCTGATCCTCGTCTGGGAAGCACTTACAGTGGGACTTCTTGAGGAGAAGTAGGATGTGAGCATCTTACTTGTGATGGCAATGGGCGTATGTTTGAGAGAAGACGGTAACATGTGTCAGGCTGTCATGCCGCTGGAGACATGAAAAGTGAAACTTTAACACTTTTAGTGCTAAAAATTTAGGATTGTTTAAACCCTGTAAATTGAAGCTCCCAGATATCAGCTTGTAGTGCCAAGACTCCTTGGGCAATAGAGAGATGAAACTTGACCTGCATGGCAGAAATGCTTCCCCTTTCTTCTCCCAGGGCTGGGGCTGCTTGCCAGCCTCACGCCAACTCTGTTATATTACCTCAGCACCTTCCAAGGATGAGTAACCAAGCTGTCACATCTCCTCACAAGTAGTTCTCATGGGAAGCTTTAAGAGCTGCTGAGGTGTCTGTGCTGATACAGCCCTAGTTCTGGCCACATGCTAGGGTTCATAGACATTTAAAAAAATTACAGAATAATATAGTAGAATACTTTATACATGTGATTATACACCAACTGATTCACACTTAGAATGAGCTATGGAATCCTTACTGGACTCCTTGCCTGATTCATAAACTTGTCTAAAAATGTCTCCTGGCTTCATCTAAAGACATGAAGAATTTTAGATGAGGATAATAGGACTAAGAATAATAATAATAAAACGTCAGACTCCCAAAATTAGGAAAATTAACCATATTGTACTGAAGGTGTCATCAATGTGATAAAAGAGTCAACAGTCACTATTCTGTTCCTCCTTATTTGAATCTGGTTTGTGTGACAGATGCATTTTTTTTTAGCTATAATATTCTCAAGATCCATCATATGGTACAAACCTTGGCTTTTATAGTGTTCATTTATGCTTTGAAAAGAAGTGCTACAGGGGTAATTTTAAATTGAAATACCTTCTTCCTATCTCCCCTGAAAGGACTTCCTGCTTTGTTCAGTAGGAAGTTTTACAGGGCAGTGGATTATAGTAACTTCCTTGGAAGATGAGAATTTGATCTGGATCCTTGCAGTTATCTCACAGAGCTTTTGTGCTGCTGATATTAATGTTTCCAAAATATGGAGTCAGTCATACTAACAGAAAAAAGCTTGCGCTGTTATATCTTATTCCTTTTGTCTTAGAGATTTAATCTATATTACTGTAATAAACATTCTAACCAACAGATCGTAGTTATAATAATATAAAACCTGGATATGGGCAAGTTCTTAACTGGAGTTGATAGTAAATAGCTTTGAAAAAAACCCAAACTAAACATTCCCTACAAACTCTGGTGTGTGCGTTCATTGTTTGCTGTACATAAACAAAAGCTTTAAAACCGATTAGACCTGCAGGGGAAATGAAAGAGCCAAAAGCAAGACATTTTAACATCTTGTATTTTGAGGCTGAGGAAAGAAAAGCAAATAAAATTGCTTATAACGCTGATGAGCATGTGAAGTTTGCAAGCAGAGGAAGATCTCCAGTAGACTGTTTTGCAAACACTGGCTTAGTGAAAAGCGTACCCCATGAAGGGTAATTTGTAAGTATTGTGTTTTTCTTGTTTATTAGAGAACACATAGCACATTTTTAAAGAACAGTATTAAAAACCAATCCAAAGTCACCTGTGATTCAAAAGATAATTTCAGTCTTCCATATGTGTCTGTTGAATTCATGCCCTGTTATGTTCCCTCTTTGTTCATGTGTGCAACATTTATCCATTGCACTATTTTTGGATTTACTTTCCTGCTTGCTGTGTCAGGTACTGCAGCCTTGAAGAAGCAGCTCTGAAAGCGATGTAGGGGGTTATGGAGAGTGGTCAGCTGCACCCAAACTCCTTATGCAGGTCATGGACAGTAGGGCTGATGTAGTACATCAGTGAATTAACAGCATTACGCACTTGCATTAGGAGGCTTTGCTATCTCCAGTTTGGCACAAGTGCAGCTGTTGCTGGAAAACCGTATTTGTTTTGATGTCTACAGATACAAGAAGATAGTCTTTTTGAGGGGAAAAAGGGGCCAAAGAGAGCCTATGGCAACTATAAAAGGATTGGAAACCATCCTTAACAAAGAAAAAGTTACCAAGTGAACTGAACTGGGCTCTAAGCACACACCTGGGAACATGAGTTAGGTAGAAGAAGGCTGCTTGCTCAAACAAAAAAATAGGACAATGGCTGGAAAACAGAGGCTTGGCCCATTCAGTCTCAAAGTGTGAAGCAGGTGCTTTTGTTGTGCTTTTAAATAGTTATTTAGATAACATTAAAAACTCCTCTAGATCTTGTCTTATAGCCAGTTACTAAATAAAGATTGGTTAGTTTGTCTATATTATATGTGTATGTGGCTCAAATGAGGATGAGTAAGGAGCAGAATTTCTATGCTATGTATTAAGGAAATAGAGATGATGCCAGAGGTTCACTAACGTTGTGATCTATTTCTTTAAATCAGTTTTTCCCAGTAGTGTTGAGAACAGCACCTCTTTTTAGCCTACCAGAGGCAGTGCCCCACTAGATCAGGAGAAGGGTTTGTGGGAAATGTGGTGGTTGGAGGCCGTCTTGGGCATAGTGACCACGAAATTACAGACTTTTCAATTCTTGGTGAAGTGAAGAAGGAGGTCAGCAAAACATCTGGCTTGGACTTCTGGAGAGCAGACTTTTGTCTGTGTAGGACACTGCTTCAGAGAGTTCCTTGGGAATCAACCCTTAAAACCAGAGGGGTCTAGAATATGCTAGACGTACTTTAAGAAAGAAATCTTAAAGTGGCAGGAGCAGGCCATCCCTATGTGTCTAAGGACGAGCCAGTGGGGCAGAAGACCAGCCTGCTTGAACAAGGAGCTTCTGCTGGAATTCAGGGAAGAGGCAGAACTGAGGAGGAGCACAAGGATTTTGTTAGGTCATGTAGAGAGAAAATTAGAGAAGTGAAAGCTCAGCTAGAGCTCAATATGGCCATCACTGTGAAAGGTAATAAAAAATGGTTTTAAAAATATATTAACAACAAAAGGAGGGGCAAAAAAAAAATCTCCATCCTTTATTGGACATGGAGGGAACACTATCACTGAGATGCTTAATTCCTTCTCTGCCTCAGCGTTTAACAGAGAGACCAGTTATCCTTATGGCAACCAGCCCCCTGAGCTGGTAGACAAGGACAGAGCAGAATAGGGCCCCTGCAAACCAAGGCTGTGAGGCCAGATGGGATTCATCCTAGGATGATGAAGGAGCTGGCAGAAGATGACACTAAATTGAGTGGGAATGTTAGTCTGCTAGAGGGTAGGAGGGCTCTGAAGTGGCGTATGGATAGGCTGGATCAACAGGCTGAGGCCAACCATATGAGGTTCATTAAGACAAAATGGTGGGTCCTGAACAGTATGAGATTCATTAAGACAAAATGCTGAGTCCTGAATTTGGGTCACAACAACTCCCATGCAGTACTACAGGCTGGGGGAAGAGCGGCTAGAAAGTGGCCCAGAGGAAAATGGTCTGGGGCAGCTGATCAACAGGCAGCTGAACATGAGGCAGAAGTGTGTACAGGTGGTGAAGAAGGCCAATGGAGTTCTGGTCTGTATAATGTGGCCAGCAGGTCTGGGGAAACTATCATCACCTGGTACTCAGCACTGGTGAGGCTGCACCTTGAGTACTATGTCCAGGTCTGGGCCTCTCAGCAAGAAAGAGGTGTTGGAGCAGGTCCAGAGAGCTAGTAAAGAGTCTAAGTCCTATGAGGAGTGGCTGAGGGAACTGGTGTCATTTATCCTGGAGAAAAGGAGGCTCAAGGGGGACCTTACTGCTCTTACAACTACCTGAAAGGTGGCTGTAGTGAGATGGGGTTCAGCCTCCCCTCCCAAGGCAACAAGCAACAGGGCAAGAGAAAATGGCCTCACGCTGTGCCAGGGGAGGTTCAGGTTGAACATCAAGAAGACTTTCTTCACAGAAAGGGTGGTTAAGCATTGGAATGGGCTGCGTATAGAGGTGGTGGAGTCACCATCCCTGCAAGTGTTCCTGAAACAACTGGACATGGCACTTAGGGCTATGGTCTAGTTCACAAGGTGGTGTTCAGTTAGAGGTTGGACCTGATGATCTTGGAGTTCTTTTCCAACCTTATTGCTTTTGTGATTCTCAAGACATGTTCACTAGCAAAGAAAAACATAAAGCAGTCAGCTTTACAGTAAGAGATGTTTTGCAAAGTTGTGATGACAGCTACATGAATCAACCTACTGACAGCCTTTCTTGTCTTTCAGGCTTGCGGTCTCTTGGGATGACTATTGCTCAGTGCTATGAGGAGGTTGGCCTTCTGCTGCTTTTTCTCTCTGTAGGAATCTCTATATTTTCCACTGTGGAGTACTTTGTTGAGCAAGGTGTGCCTGGCACCACTTTCACAAGCGTACCTGGTGCTTGGTGGTGGGCAACAACTTCCATGACAACAGTTGGCTACGGTGACATTAGACCAGACACTACCATTGGTAAGGTAGTAGCCTTTATGTGTATTCTATCAGGAATACTGGTTTTGGCTTTGCCAATAGCTATAATAAATGACCGTTTTTCTGCCTGTTATTTTACACTGAAGATAAAAGAAGCTGCTCTTCGGCAGCGTGAAGCTTTAAAGAAACTGATGAAGAACTCATCCAGTGATTCAAATATCAACGTTAATTTGCGAGACATATATGCACGCAGTGTTATGGACATGTTGCGGTTCAAAAGCAGAGAGAGAGCAAGTACAAGGAGCAGTGGTGCAGATGATTTTTGGTTTTGACTTTGAAGTTATTTAACCTTGTATAGCACATAGACTACTTCAAAAATGTAGTATTAAGTATCTCTTTTTTTATTATTTGCCACATAGTGTATTTGCTTTTCCAGGTGGAGTTTTACTTGCTTGGATGGACTGAAATAACTATACAAAAGGCAGAATTCATAACATGGAGTCTCTCAATGAGCTCTAAAACCTACTTTCAGAACTGGATCATGGTGGGTGAAATGGGAAACAATGGATCCATGAAAGTAAAACAATGATGCAATGATTTGTCTAATCTTATATCCCTACTGATGTATAATAATAAAGTCTTGGTGAAAATTGCCATGGTGTTTTGAATTTTAAACATTTAGGGCTTGTATTTGCACTGGGAGAACGAAAGTAAGTCATTAAGGAAAACTGAAAGGGGAAGTCTAAGGAAGTGAAATGTTGAATAAATTTAGGAAGACATATCTGTAAAAAGCTTCATCTTGATCTCCTTTCTTATACACATCTTCTGTTTCATTTGCATAAAAACATTATTAGACTGGGGCAACGTGGCAGACAAATGGGGGAAGGGAGTACATGGATTTGGAATTTTCTCATTTGAAGAGAAGCAAGATGCTATCAGATACATAATGGGTATCAAGAGATGGGTGAAAATATTAAGCAGATACAAGGTCTGCAGCAAAGTATCAAATAGTCATGAAATAAGTACCATAATAGAGAGCATCCTCTGTACTTGCTTCAGGACTTGCAGGAGCTAATATAGCCTTTGGAATATAGAAGTAATTTACAAACTTAGTTTGAACTATGCCTTCTCTATGTGTTTTGATTCCTATGGCTTATTTGTGTACTTAAGTCACCACTGGATAGCAGAAGAAAGGAATTGTAAAAGATAACAAGCTAGTAATTTCTGTCTCCCATTGAAATCAGTGGATATTCCAAGTAGACCAGATTTTTTAAAAGTCAGTTATCTTTACTGACCCATTATTAGAAAAATACTTCATTAAAATCTTCCATTCCAAAGGAAAAATGAGTACTTGTTGGACTGAAGGCTTACTCTAATGCAGTAATCATGTTAAAAAACTAAAACAATTGAAGGTATTTTTGGTCCAGTTTCTCACCACTTACCTCTACGGTGGCCCAATACCATTCTTAGCAAACAAAGCTTTTCTTTAATATAATTTTACTGTCCTAGATTATGACATTGCCACAGAATGCATATAACTCACATAGTAGGTTAAATAAACCCTTTTTTATTTCCCATTTCTTTGGGGCAATATGAAGAAGAGACATCTAGCAATCGTGGATTATTTAACTTTATAAATTTGTGTACATGGAAACTGAATGGATGAAATAACCTGCTTTTGATAAACATTGAATCATTCTCATGGTCTTTGTTAAACAGAGAGCAAACTGTGTTATCAGAGTGTTCCCTTTCCCCAGATATTCTATGAATCCATCATAAAACTCCCCGTGATGTCCAGGAGACAAAATTAATTCTGCAGGGAAGGTCTGATGCAGCCCACTCTAGGTTATTATTTCATAGCTCCTTGGAGCAGGAAGTCTCTCAGGCTACACAAATTGTACAGGCTGTTTCTCATTCAAAAGTCATTCTAATTATAGAGAATTAGGAAGAAGCTTTCATTGTGGTAAGGCTGTTTTGTAACGTCTTTTGTGCTCTCTTGTACAGCATCTGATCTGTGTTTGAGAAAGGAAATACAGTTAGATAGCTGATTGATTCTCTTTAGGGAAAGGCTTCTTTGTTGCATCCTGTGCTTTTTATGAAGGACTCAAAAGAATGAGAGAAATGTTCTGGGAGGTATTAGTTGATTCACTCCTTTTACCGGCTCAAAAGACAGTTTCCTAGAAATGCCCATGGAGAAATGTGGCTCAGACTTTATCCAGTAGCTGCTTTGGCTTCTGTTTTCAGACCTCTTGATTTAAAATTCAGTCTCCCAAGCAATGTTTGTCAATCATGTCATTTATACAGCAAGGTTATCTATCACATCATGGGCTCAGACTAGCAAATCATTTTAGAGGAAGGCCAGTTCTGCTTTCAGCTCCTACAGATGGAACGACCAGAGCATTTGTACTGAGAAACACATAGTACAGGACATCACAACTCTAAAACATGAAGCTGCACCATGTACTTGATACCACAGATTTGGGGAATAGCTCAGCCATCACTAAGGTACCAAATAAAGAATGTTACTGTGCTATCTTTAGAATATCACACTAAAGACAAGAAGCTACCTCTTGTCCTCACATCTGTTCTGCCATTTCCCTCCCTCGGCAGACTTGGCAGAAAGGATCAGTAACATTGGCTGAAAATTCAGCATTTTAGCTCAAAACACCAAGTACTTTCCCAAACTGACATCAAAGGGTGTAGCTGCAGCACATACAAAGAAAGCCTGCATCAACCTTGGTTCCCTAGTACAAAAATCAGTAATAGTAAAAACAACAGAATCATAGAGTAATGGAGCAGTTTGAGTCAGAAGGAACCTTAAAGATTATTTAGCTCCAACACCCCTGCCATAGGCAGGAACATCTTCCACTTGAGCAGGTTGCTCAAAGCCCCACCCAGCCTGGCCTGGAACACTTCCAGGGATGGGACAGCCACAACTTCTCTAGGTGTGTGAATTGACACAAGCAGGCAGCCAGGACAACCACAAACTCACAGATAGAGTGCAAAGAGTAAATTTATTCCCATTACCTTGCTAACCAGGGCATCCTGGAAGCAACTCCTGGGAAAAGACACACAAGCCAAGCCATAGGCACCATTAAACTTAGTCCATGCTATAGGATCACTGGCCTGCTGTTCACACAGGCTTATGAAGAGATTCCCAGCTGCATGGTCCCTTGATCAATTTACAGTCCTCCTTGCCAGTTTAACCCATGCCTTCCAACACTGGGCAGCCTCACCACTCATAGTAAAGAATTTCTTCCTAAAATCTAGTCTAAACCAACCCTCTTCCAGTTTAAAGCCATTTCTCCTTGTCTTGTCACTACATTCTCTTGAAAAAGTTCCTCTCCAGCCTTGTTGTAATACCATAGACTATAATGTAGACACAGTCTGAAAAATCTTGTGTATTTGTTTGTAGATGCTTAGGGTCAGGTTTTCATTTGGGTCAGTGTAGTTTTAACCCACCAGAACTTTTTAAACATGACGAAAATTTTTTTTTGTCATTTTTAATTTCAAGAAAGCCAGTGACCTCTTGGGTCTCATCAGGCAGAACAGTGCCAGGAGATCAAGGAAGATGGTTCTGCTCCTCTGCTCAGCCTGATGACATAGATGTGGGTGATAGGTCCAACACTGTGCTCCCCAGCACAAGGGAACAGGGATAGGCTACTGGAGATAGTTCAGCAAATATTAAAGAGCCAGTTTGCAGAGACCACCACATCGGGGAACCCCTGTGTCCAGGAGAGGTGGGTGTGCTGGTGTCTTCTGGGGCTTCTTTTAAAAGGCATTTAGAAATTCATGTTTCCTAATACTTTACATGTGCAAAATATTAGCAAACATATGATTTACCTGTTATATTGTACTGATATTGGTCCAGAATGCATACTTCACTGATCACTTTAATTACGTGTTGTTAGCAAATTAATAAACCACTTCAATCTTGATTTGACATAAACTATGTAAGTTGAGCAATTTTTCCCCCAGACAGGAATTTTGGGGGTCGACTCTGAGCTTCTCAGATTGCCACATGGCAAATACGGTTGAGAACAAAAAGGAGCAAAAAGGAAAGGAGAAAGTTAAGAGGTCTTTTATAAAGTAATTCATTTTTGTTCTTCTGACATAACAAAGTATTCTCATCTTGTTATAATTATTTTGATAATGAATGTCATGTTTTTCTTATTTGCTACAGTATTGTCCTCTCAAAGCTCCATTGAATTGTCCATGCAGAAACAGCTCTACCAGAGTGTAGTCTGTAGAGATGCTCACCATCTAAACCACACTAGAGCAGCTGTTGCTGATGTCTCCAGTACACAGCTGTCTGTGCTCTCACCACGCAGCATCACTGCAGAAGGGGCAGAGCAGTGCAGGCTTTAGTCACACCTCTGGCTGCAGACAGGGACCTTTAGGGCTCTGGGCTCTTGGAAGCATCAGTCACCAAAGAATAGGGCTGGACTTAATTATGTCTCTAGAATTGAAATGCATTTTTCAATTGCAGCTTCTTGTCGTTCAGGGTCTTTTTGAGCGTTTTAATGAATCCTGTAATTATTATGGCTTTTCCTTTTATTTAAACACAAATACTAGAAAACATATGTCTCCAGACAAAATCAGATCTACCACACACTCAATGTTCATAACAGTTTGATGAGGCATTTAAGTTTGGTGCAAATAGTGAGCTTGACATGATGAGCAATCAGTAACGGAAGACGTCCCTTAATAAAAAGGATTTTAATGAAACACTAAGATGAAGAATTAGTTATAATTGACTTTGTTGTTTGTTTGTTTGATATATATGAATTAGGGTATTTTCTGACAAAACTGTGACCCAGATATATAGAGCTCATGCTTCTTCTAGAAGATGACAATGTCAGCAAAAGGAGCACAGCCCATTTTGCCTGTGCCTCTCACAGGCATGCTCAAAAAAACCTGAGTAGTCATAACACTTCTCACAGAAAAACAGGAGGGAAATTTTGTTCAGGTCAGTTTTACATGCTGTCCTATTATAGGATTTCTATGTGGAACAAAAAAAAAAAAAAATCTAGGCCTACAATGCCGATTTAAAGGGTTTTTGGGCACTACTATCTCTTTTACTTATGTTCAGTTTCTGCTTTGCAGACATCAGGAACCCTTTAGCTGGGGTGAGCATAAGGAAGGGATCCCATTTAATGTCATAAAAGCAGTCCCACCACCAGTCAATGTAAACCTCAGTTGCTTCCAGTCTTTCTAAGACCCCCAAGAAGCTTCCAGTGAGATGAATTTACAACATACTAAAGAACAGAGAACAGCCTGAAGTTAAGTTGGGTCTTATAAGAAGTTTACAGTTTTGTTCATCTAATTAAAATTATGCGAAATGTTCATTAAGATGTGAAAAAATAGGCCTTTGTAACAGTTTCTCCAAATGAAATCCTCTTTCTTGTCAAGCAAAGAAAGACTCCTTCAGATGTAAGATTTTCCCTAATTATCCCCAATTCTGTACAGCTTTCACTAAAACTAAAAGTGCTTGTAAGTCACCTAGTATTACAGTGTAGTGCTGCAAGCTGTGGCAGACATTTCATTTCCTATGGCTTGACTCACAAAGACAGTTCTATTTCCAACACTGTGTAGCAGAGATAGATCCTGAGAAATGACTGAAGTCTGCACGACTCTTCACTACCTATTGCATGAACCAGTTTTTCACTGGAACTTGGAAAAGGATTCAGAACAGCCTCTTATATTGCTATTTAAAAAAAAAAAACAAAAAAAAAAAAAAAAAAAAAAAAAAAAAAAAAAAAAAAAAAAAAAAAAACAAACACGCACAGCAAATGGACTTGTCCTAAACATATTTTTTTCAACACAGACAGAAAAAAGGAAATTGTCTTGCAAATAGTTAAAAGATAACTGGTGATTTCATGCTTTACAGCTGGCCCAGGGTTACAGATTTATGATTTGTAACTCTCAGCCTGATGCATGAAATATTTTAAATATATTATGCAATCCAGACACTGAATTATGGAAAAATATTCCAAGATCAATATGTCTTTGCTTAAGGTCTGCTGTCCAGTGAAGCAACATTCATATACTAATAGCTTTTTTGTCCTAAACTAGCAACATCATTACAGCCTTTAGAACACAATGTTAGGACCTGCCAGAATTACAGACTCCGTGGGATTGCTCCATAACTTTTGCCATGTGTATTAGATGCTGCAGTGATAAAAGCTGTAACTACTGAAGTCCTGAACAGACAGATTAAGCCATTATTAATGCTGAATACATGAGAAGAAAAATAATGAAGGTAGAACAGGAAAGAGAAAACTAATTTAAATTTAAATTAATTTTAATTTAAAATAAGAAGTTAACATTCTTCAGCTGAGATTTACCAGTGTCTTTGTGACTGACTTTGTGAGTTTTAGTCCTCATATCTTCTCATAAGAAATGAAGAACACATGGTTCAGTGCAGAGGAAGAAATTTTTTTCAGCTTATTAACTGACATGCATTGTAAGTCTGTACCACAAATTAGATCACATACTAATAATTCGTACCTCATCCTGCTATTCAGCCTTGTATATCAGACACATATCTGTCCTGAATCGTGTAAGTACGTGCTTTCATATTTACGTTGTTCTCCTGTAGATCATCATCAAAAAACCCTCATCTTTTTGTAAGAAGTAAACACCAAGTTAAAAGAATAAGATCAGAATTAGTCTATTTACAGTTGCTGCTATTTGTTATTTCTGCTGTCAGTTTTCATCTAATCCTCCCATCTTCTTTTCCTGGCAGGAATTGCCAAAAAACAGATGGAAGAATTGCCAATCACAGACTTTCACTGTCAAAATGTAGATAAACCTAGCCCACAAACCTGCGTTCTGTTTTCCTATACTAGGAACAAAATCCAAGTCAGAAGAAATATGTGGTCTTTTTCCCCAGATACAAAGATGGCACGAATTAAGAACCAACAGAACCAGTTTTCCAAATTACTGGAAGCTGTATGCTTACAGCTGGTCAAAACTGACCCGTCATGTAACATAGCTAGATCTGAGTAACAATAAAGAAGGAATACATACTGAAAAAATACCTGTCCCCTGAGTTTAGACAGCTCACAGAATTGGTACCACAAACCTGCCCAAGAGGCATGATCCCACTGTGCAAATGTTACACAGCCCTTTCCTAAAGGCCCTTCCATCCCAACGTGTACCACAAAGCCAAACCCTGTATTCAAATTGAGAGTGTAAAGGAGCAAAGCTTGTCCAAAAAGTCTTTATAGGGATTTATTGTATGAATAATGTGACATGATCCCCATGGCAAGTCTACTGATGTAATGGAATTACACCAGCATGAATTTGGCCCACTTCCCAGTCAACACTTTCTTATAAGAGGCTTTGTTGTGTGAAAGCTGGGTATTTGGTTGGGTCACAATAAGGACCAAAACCAGCATCCAAATTATGGCCTGTCTTATGCAGACTCCCTCCTTCCATATGGAGATGATTCCAGTTTGCTTGTGCCAAGCATCACAATGGAACTACTGGCAGGCTGAACTAACAAAATGCCACTGGCCAGCACTACAACACAGAGGCTGCATTATGCTGCAATGCCCTCATCAGCCGTCCAGCAGATGTGACAATATGCAAGCCAAAAAAAAAAAAAAAGAAGGAAAGGAAAACTCTTGTGTTCACCTATCACCAGGATTTCAGTCTGGTTCAGAGCTAGTGCATTTCACTATCAATTTTTTAATGTACTTAGAGTTCAACACTAGTTCAACTTGCAAAATTGAATATTTTGCAAAATATTCAATGCAAAATTAATGGTGCAATTTATGCAGTTTCTTTCTGCATCAAGAATGTCACTTTCCAAGGACACTTCAGTACTTCAGTAACCATTGCTTACATTCCTTATCACATACATCATCACAAACTGCAGGCCTGTCTCCAGCTGGTGGGTAGAGACAGTTTCACTTATTCATGGTAGGCTTCCATTCACATTACCTTTTCATTATGTGAAGATCAAGCATGCTTTTCTTGCCTGCATTTTCACATCTCCAATCAGAGATACATTTGCAATGTAGACATGGGAGACATGTTCCTTCAGAGGATTCATGCTAGAATGATGTAGTCTGTGGTGCAGGCACTAGTAATATGGGTAATAAGCAGGAGAACACAATACAGGTGCAATAATAGGAAAGAAAGTCATGGGTGCCTCTTTCAGAAGCAGAAGATGCTACATGGAACACAGTAAGCCACAGGTTTTGTCATGGCATCCTGCAACCCAAGTCCAGGTCATGAGATAAAACCAAGTGGTCATTAAATAAGCTCAGTCAAACGCAGCCTCACAAGTCATGCAGGCAGAAAGAACTCTGCACATCCTCAGCTCCCTCTCTAGCTTGCCTATTCCTCATTTTTTCCAGCCAGCCCCCCAAAACTGTAGAAGAGTCCCCATTAGGCTACCTGCACCTGGGGGGGATGTATCCAATGCCATCAAACTAGCCCAGGGAACAAACATTCTAGAATTTTAATATATTAAGTGATAAAGCATTATTTACAAATTCAATTCTAGTCAGCGAAATGTAGGGGTTTTTTTCCAGTTTCATTTCCTCATCTAACCTTCCCATGTAGAGGTGTCCAATTAGCAAGGTAAAATATAATCTGTTAATTAAAAGGAAGATTTTAACAAAAGCATTTAGGAATCTCAGTAAGGCAAGGAAGATGAAAATACATTATAGTTGGCTAATTTTAAAAATGTTTAAAAGAAATAAAATCTTAAAAGACTCAGGTATAGCTTAAGCCTGGGCTAAGAAAGACAAAAAATGTCAGAAACTATAGAAGAGGTAAGACAAGTCCCAAATAGGAAATCCAGTTTCAGGTACTACATATTTTCATATGCAGCATATGGCAACTCCCATGCAAGCTACTAACTGTTTTGAATTTCACTTCATCAGGTACTCTGGGCAAGGATTAGAAATTTACTGATGTCAGAGTCTGGTTTACCAGGTTAGGTATGTCAACTCAAACACTTGAAAATATTGATAGACCTGGACATGATCTAGTTTTGAGTGACGGAAATAGCAATGTAGCTATTTGTATGCTTCCCTTCACACTCTTCAAAAATTTTTTATTTCCTTTCTGGAATAAGAAGATATGAAGCATTTGGTTAAAATGCAAAACACCTGCATACCTCCTCCGTTCCAACTCCAGGGCACATACAACAGGCCCTTTTCCAGGGAAAGGCTCCTGAAAAAAACATCGTAGAAAGAATATTTTACATTTGTTGCTGCACACTTGGGACAAATTTCACACCAGGGCAAAGGTTAAGTGGTAAGTTTGCTTGAAATGTTGGGGAAGTGCTAATATCTGTCACACAGTCCCAGCATTATGATAAGGGGATGAGAGAAAAAGAAAACAAATAGTCATGTTAGTGAACGGGATGGTTGTTTCTGACATGAATTTAATGCAGGCAATCCAGACAGAAAGGACAGAGACACCACAAAAGAGTGGTAATTAGCTATCTCTACTGGTTCCATTCCTCATCTTCAGAAACCAACCTAACGACACTGATTGTAGCATACAAAATGACTCCCCTATGCTTACTCAAGCTATGTAAAAAATGACAGGCATATTCCCATCCTTCCAAGGCAGACAGTAAGAAAAACCTGCACGGGTGCTCAAAATATCTTTGGAGGAGCAACAGCCCTTTGCTGCAAGTGGCCTCAATCCGCGGGTTACACTGACTGGCAGGATGCCTACCTAGCAGGAAGGCTTATATCCCTTCTAGAAGCTGCAGAGAAGTTTCAGAGCTGACAGCCAGCTCTGAGCTGACACTCAGATCTGAGACTGTGAGACAGTGGTAAGATACTGGGGAAGCTACAGTTGCTGCTGGACCTCAGTTTCTGATTCAACAAGTGTGTTGACACTTCTTGACATTTTTGGAGTCACAACAAACTTTTGCTCAAGAAGAGGGACTGCAGATTTTCAGCTTGCAGAAGGCCCTCCTATACGGCATCTCAGGGCTATTCTGGTGCCCTGCAGAAGGGAGACAACTCTCCAGCTCCCAGCTGTGTAGCTGTGAGAAAAGAGCAGAAGTATCACTGACCAGCTGATTGAGCTGATAGAGCTCTCCTGTCCTGTCCTGTCCTGTCCTGTCCTGTCCTGTCCTGTCCTGTCCTGTCCTCTCCCCTCCTCTCCTCTCCTCTCCTCTCCCCTCTTTCCTTTCTCCTTTCTCCTTCCCATCCCTTTCTTTTCCTGTAATTTGAAATCAGTTTTTCTCCACTACGCAGAAAGGCAATGCTGGAGACTTTTTATAAGTCTATTCCTATTTTGTTGGGGTGTGTGCTCAGAAAACTATACAGTATTTTGTAAACAAGAAATTAAAGGCTGCTTGCAAACCACTTCTGCTGCCGGAAGGATTCAGTCCCAACTGCAGTATTCATACGATGTTATCACCACAGCAACCAAGCCTGTAAACAATACTGGTGGTCATGGATAGCACATCAGTACTTGGTTTCATGACTAGAAGCAAAAGCTTTGCCAGACTGTATTTCTTTCCTGTCATTGCAGGTTTCCTGATTGAAATGTTATTTGAAGGGCTTTGCTCTGGAGTGTAAATACATTAGCTTTTGTCTGACATAAGATCTGAGAAGGAGGTTAAGCACCAGTGCTCCATTAAATCATCTGGTTAGTATTTGACGTATTATTCATGCATTATCAATACACACCTGCCAGGACAATGACAACACATTTATTAATGCACATGGATCCTGTACCTTCTGAAGTAAGACAAAACTATCATTTAATTTTGGTACCTACAGAGTGGGATTAGTCTTTTGAGATCCTCATTAAAGGCATCTAGGGAATTCCACAAACCCCGTATTATATAGTGCTCCACAGACATAATTAACTCAACTGCAAGCTGAAAACTATATAAATCTGAAGATATGGCCTTTGTAGAACTTAATAGCTTAGAGAAAAGGGCTATTTTACATTGGCTCTTGCAGGGCATTGATATGCCTGAGGCAGCTACACAGTAATGATGAAAAAGCCCAGAAAAGATGAGGATCTAATGTGCTGCCTTAAAATTCACAGTAGAACTCCCAGTATGGGTGAGTATATTAGAGCCAGGAGTGAGAACCACCTAACTTGACTCTAGTTATGTCACAGTGTAGAAAACCTTGCACTGGCATAAGTCAACTTAATGACTCTTTGCAGTGATTTCATCTAAAATAGGATGTCTAAAATAAAATTGCCTATTATTCTCCATTGGCTAAAGGGAACTTTGGAGTGACTAGCTCCCATTTAGACACTTACATCTTAGAACTCAAAGTCAGGGAGAGATGAATCATTTTCTCTGGAGCTGTTTTTGGCACCAACAAGTTTATTGTCTAACCATTCAACACACAGATTTCAGAAAAGCTCTTCGCTCTGGATCCAGATAGAACTGCTCTGAATCAATCTAATCAGGCTGCAGATGGAGAGCTATGATCCTTTCTGGGAAGATGATGATGGTCATTTCTAGGAAGATTTATTGAATTGGAAATAATAATTAATTTTTTTTCTCCTTCTGCTCACTGAATAAAAAATTCTTCTTCAGGTCTCTGACTCCTCCCTTAGTGCAAGTACATCCAAGAATTAAATTAATAAACTTTAGTGGAATTAATCTGGGCATAATTATTTTGGATGTCTTACAGGACATCTTTTTAACACCAGTTTCATATAGCTCATGTCTTCCAGATGGAGTCATACATGGGATAAGCCAGATAAAAATCTGAAAGGCTTAAGGAATGAGAAGAATTAAGCAATGCAGATTTTAAGACCACCCAGAACAAAACATGTCACCTCTGTATTTTTTTGGGACAAATGGTTAAATATTTATTATCTTATTTCTTTAGCCTTGCTGGGTTTCCATGACTGTATCACACATCAGATAATCTTAAGAAGTTTACAAAACTTGATGTTATCATAAATTTTAGTTCTATTTCTTCTATCAATTCAGAGAGTTATAAATTCTTTATTTTATGTCTTCCTCTCACAGAAATGGAATAATACCAGGTGCTTTGAGTGATCAGCTACAAAACATGAATCACAATTACTGAATCATTGAAGTGACCATTTCACAAACAGCCTTCAGTCTGAAATTTATTTATGCAAAATTATTCCACAACTTCTTGTAAATAACAAATAGTTGAGAAAAAGGAAAACTCAGGGTTTTTATTTGCAAATCAAATGCAGGTCTGCTTTAAAATGAAACAGTAATTGTAATAACCAATTTGAGCAAATATGTGGCCTACTATGGGCTCTCTTCCAGCAGTAAAAAAGATATTTCTAAATTTTAACTGACCCTTTTCATGGTTTGCATGTTATGTTATTTTAAACACCTGTAAAAGACTGATCATATATACCTGATGTTCATTTTACTTGTAAGACTATATAATCTAACTAGTTTAAGCAGCATCTGTTACAGTTATGTCTTAGTAAAGGCCATCAACTTAATGACAGGCAGAGACTCTGTTTAAATTATTTTTCATGTTTCATGTAGCTGTTCCACAACATTACTACTGTTTCTGATCTGAGCAGTAAATAAATGCAATATTCAGACAATGACTTTAAAGCTGCCATGGTTAACCAATGAAGAGACATGAACAGGAAAAGGTCACATTGCATTATAGAAATGCATGAAATAGTTAAGTCGTATTTTTTAGAGACTGCTAACATAATTTCATTCCAGATGGCAGTGAGAGCGCAAATCTGTTCTGTTCTGTGAGGATATGGGTGTTATATCAGGCTCCAATGGATCAGATTTATTTTTCAAATTTTTTTTCACAGAACATTTTAACTATTTCAGACAATCACTATTTTGTTTTGTATGCTCAGTATGAAGTATTCATATAGGATACTGTCTGTCATTGCTCCCCACAAAATGCCATACCACGGAGATGATTCCTCACCAGGGGCATTTCCTCTTAGCAGCTGATAAGATGTTTAGTTTATTCCATGCAGGATCTGATCTTAAAGGCAGTCAGTTTAGTAAACAGACTCTCTCTATTACCATGGTGTTTTCCCTCATTTGACTCCTTCACTGATTTCCGCCTAGAAGTTTTTCTTCCTATGCAGAGACTCCAGTGTCTTCATACTTCTCAAAGCAAGAAAGCTTAGGGATTATTTCTCCTTCATTCTGTGATGCTCCTCAGTCTCCTTGGTTTGGAGGATCTCTGTAGCATTATAACAAGGATGTGGTCGCTAGTCTGCACTTCATCCTAGGGAGAACATGAGGCTATTAGTGTGGGGTAGATGAGTGTCTTTCATAATTTTTCAGCCAGTTCACCCATGGTTTCTAAACTAAAGCTTGTGAAATACTGTAGTTTTAAACTTAAGAGGGATGCTGATTTCAATATACAGGTCCCAGCACTCTGCATTAAGTATCTGTCCACAGCTGCACAGTCCCAGACCAAGTCCCCAGCAAGCAACACTGTTCTGCTTTCAGAGGCCCCACCAGTCAGGAGTTTCCTCTCAAACTTTCCTATGTATTCCCTGCCCTAGTTGATGGCACTCTTAGGAAAACTGCTTTCAACACAGAACACAGTTTTGCTTGCCTCAGGAGCTCAGTGAAGCATCACACAGCGGAATACATTTGAAAAAATCTCTGAACTACTTACTTCATGGTAAGAGCCAAGACACTGACAAATACCTTGTATATATGTTGAGAGACAAAGAAGAAAGGAGAATTAATTTCAGTCCTACCAGTTTGTTGCACCTCACCGCTCAGAAACAACGTCTTGGGCTTCAAAATCCCTTTTATATTTTCTGTCCTACTTCTGTTTGCTTTAGTGAGGTTTTTTTATTTGTGTTATAAGTCAGTTGTGCAAAATGTGCTTCAGAATTGCTTTCAAAGGACTTTTCTGATATGGAAAAGAAGAACTGCAGTCTCCATCAACATCTGTTCTGCTTTTGAATGGCACTTTAGAGGGACATCATTCCTTACTCCACTGTAAGGTAACCTGAAGAGTCTTCAAGAAAACGAATTAGCTATTTAATTTCAGTCTATTAATGTTTGACATAGATGACCAATGACAATGAATAAACAGCATATCTATATAAGCTTAAAAGCAAAATAAAACAAGTTTGCTTTAAGATAACATCTTGTTCTGATACAAGGTGAATAATGATACTAAGAAATTAATAAATGGGTGAATAAGCACTGGGACTTGCAATCATGGTATGTTTGAAAAACTGAAAAGCTGGAAGTAGAAGACTGAGATTCTATGCTTTGGACGTGCTCAGTAACAATTAAGTGCTAATTGTGATATAATGATATTTGGGTTTATTTTCTAATTTGTATTTTTAATCACTTTACAAATTTGCAATATTGCTTAAGCAGATCTAGATTTTTATTCAGAAATTAAGCTGCCCATAATGACCAGAATACTAAGAGATTAAAGCATAATGTTGTCACTGTACTGAAGCTTGGACAAGAAGGCAGATTGTCAAGCCAGTGAGAAATCTTTGTACCCCTCTTAAATAAATTGAAAGAAGGAAAACACAACTCTCAACGTCACACTTAGGACTGTATAACTCTACTGACAGTTCTCATTATAAAACTTCAAGCAACTTTAATAAGTCTTTTCTTATTGAAATCCAAAAAGACCACTGAAAGTGACTGGATGTACTGAAAATGTACATGACACACACAGTTTATGCCGTACTATTAAGAATCTATATCATATTTCTTTAATGAATTCTTTCAGATGACTTAAAGTGAATTAAACCTTATAAGTAATGTTAAGGACATGTCTATGGTATAACACTTGTTTACACACTGAATATGCATATGTCTGTACCTAGAATTCTGGTCCTGATTCAGACATTGATTTGAGTGCTACTTGTTCCCTTATAAGGCTGAATTCAGGTAGTAAATCTGACTCTGCAGCTGATGAAGTAATTGATGCTGATTTCTAAATAGGACTATGCAAGCAGGTGGAAAGAAAAGTAGAGACATTTCTTTCAAATAGTTATTGAAATTTCTGAACAATTTAATTGCAAAGAAACCTGAAATATACACGCAGTATATAAAAGAAATAACATATATGTCTAGTTTGGATGTAGTATATGTTTTAAAGCAAGGTCAACTTGGTTTTGACAATGGAAATTGTAGGGCAATGTATTGTAACTAACCAACCGATCATTCTGCTTCTCTGCAACTTTGCGTTTAGTTACACTTCAGAAAACACGCTTGTACTTTAGTATCCGTTCATCCATTTCATTGCTAGGATGCTCAAATGCCTCCTAAAATACCAGTCATTGTTTACAGAAATAAAAATGATGACTTCTGATGGCTGCCAAGTGGCTAATTAATGACAAAAGTATACCCCAATTTATTTTTTTCAAGAGTTTGTTTGCTTGCTTTTGGTAATTATACTAAAATAATTACTTATTAAACATTAATTTAAAAAGAACAAATTTCACTGGGGAGAAAACTGTTCTCAGTATACATTCAGAAATATAAATGTAGTGTCCTTTCTCTGGGTTTTTTAACATTCCAGAAATGTATAGGGATGAATGCACTTATGTTGTGATCACATAGGATCCTGAAAAATTGTAATTCTGAAGAGGAAAAAAAAATCTTTCAGAACTAAATATATCTATAAAAAGAAACCAGACATAGAAGACCTGCTGCTGCATGAGGGGAGCCATTTGCCTCTCCAGGGCCATTAAACTGCACCACACTGAATAATGAGCCAGGGAATAGAAATCAATATGGTTCCAACATCACTTCTTGCTGGGCAGGGTGTTCATTCAACATAGACATTATGAGTAGCTGGATTTCACTTTCCCCTTTACAATATAATGTTACTTTAAATATGCATGTAAGGTGAGCTGGACTTTCTTGGCAATGGCTTCAAATTTTGTTCAAAGTTGTTTAAAATTGAGAATAGGATTTATTTAATTAACATGTTTCTCAGCAAGACACTCTTAAAAATGACCACAGTTTTATGGGAAAAGAAAAATCCTCTTTTACTTGCCTATACTGCTGGGCTCTTACCTTGTTTACTTTAACTGAGGATGCATCTTTCATTCTCACATCACCAGCAGGCAAGTGCAGTCAATGGCAAACAATGAAGATGAGAGAACATGTATACTTAGAGGCTATGGAAAAATCTTGCTATTCCACTTTTTGCAAGTGGAAAGCAGTGGGAAATGGCACTGAATGACTAGCAGTGATTCAGAAGTGATGAGAAGCTATTCTTATAAATTAGAAATTGTGAAATAGTAATATGAAAAATGTCATTTAAAACATAATATATGAAGTTGACCATCTTCTTTCTGTAATATTGCACATACTCAATGCATGAAGGATTTAAGGGCTCTGAAGCACTATGAATTAATTGTCTGCTGGGTTTCAGGAGTTTCTGTGGACTATATGAGTTATTCAGCATTGGCTACCTCACGTTTCTATCTGGGCAAAAGAAATGATTTGTAGGGCTTATTGTGCTGGATCTCAGTAGCCTGGAATTATGGATGCAGATAGGTTGCGATGGAGCAGTGGCATATGTATTATTGCCATTTGCTCTCTTCCGACTTCAGTGACCTTTTCCTGGGCAAGTAATTTTCACTCCCATACCAAAACTGTGTCTCTGATATACAGCACAATAAATAAGTTTGATACAAACTGGGGCTTCTGGGCATTACTGTAATGCAAATAAATATTTCTTCACATATTTAAAAAAAATTCTTAAAAGAAAGGATATTAAGGCTGTACATTCCAGCCCATGCAAGTTAGGAACAGCTGAATTTATGCTTTCCCCTGTGCTTTTAATTCTACCACGTTATATTCCCACTTGATATGAAGAAAGATTTCTTCAGGAGAAAAAGAAATCAGCTGTGAAACATGCTGAATTTTATTATATATCACAAGCCTGACATTACTCAATATTTGTGAGTTTGTTTTTCAGAACCAAACCACAGTCTTTCAGACTATTTTAATATCTTGTTGATTAAAAAAAAAAAAGGGACAATTTAAATGTAATATTCCTTCCCTTTCACATATCAGCAGTTTTCCTCTTGGCCTTTAATTACCCCAAGAAAACATAGGCTTTCATATCTTCTAGAGTATTCACTACATTTTGACACCTCCACCAGAAAAGATCCTTTATCAGGAAAAGAGAGGAAAACAGCTAGATTCAGAGCTGCCTGTGACCCAGTTTTGATGTTGTTACATAATGAGAACTGATGTGGCTGAGCCAAACTGGTGGCAATACTTTGGCATGGAGCAGAGGTAGTGACCTGGGGCTGGTCATGCACATGACTCTGGGGAACAAAGGGTACCAGGCCAGCCAGAGGACAGAGGATGGATGCCCATACAACCCCAAATTTCTTCCTCCGTGGGGTCTGGCACAGCTGCACCATCACCCATCCATGGGAAGAAGCCATCAGGACCAGCACAAGTTCCTGCCTGTGTAACAGAGGAGTGTGTGTTTTCTGTAAGATGCTGTTGTCTGCTTTTGCTTTCCTTCATGGTCCGTTACTGTGATCCCAGACACAACACTGGAGAGTCAAGGAGAGACATGATCCCTGAGAGCAGGAGGGAAAACCCTTTAAGTGTTGTGTTGTGTCCAGCACAAGGAAGAGAGGTCTTCTGATCTCAGAGCCCACCCTGTCCCAGTCCCTGGCAAGATGGGCTTAGTCCTAGTGTTCCTGTGTTCATTTATTTTGCTGATCCGCTAAGAGAAATCCTGAAGAGAGGTACTTCTACTCTTTTGTTGGCATATCTAACAAAAACTGAATTAAATCTTCAGGGACCAGAAAAAAAGCACTTTATGGAGTCTGTGTATTTCCACTGCTGGGTATCAACAGTGGGAACATTTTCCAAATTCACAGGTATCTCCTTCAAACAGATCTATGGGAGAATCCTTTGCAGAGGGAAGCAGGTGGTATTTATACAAAGGGTGAACATGGGCTGCCTTCTGATGGAACAGTCCTTATAGTCATGGACTGCTATCTTACTTTGCATAAGCAATAAGGAAACTTGTTGAAGTCCACGGGAGATTAAAGTTTCATACAATCCACAATACCGGATATTGTGAATATTCAATTCTAAAATCGGAATACCAAAATGTTTGTGACTGTTCACAGAGACTCAGTCATTTGAAAGAGGACAGAAAAACATTTCACACCAGATTCAGGGCAACATCTTCCCACAATTACCAGGGTCATCTCTCTGTGAGGCACTGCCCACTAACTGCCTGTCCTTGAGAAGTAAGGCTAACAAGAACTCCATCCTGTGTACCCAATCCTTGCTTAACTAACTGTTGCCAGGGTCTGGAAGTAAAGGGACTAGAAAGTAGGTGGGATCATTTGCAGAAGTGTATCTGTAAATATGTTGTCACCCAGAAAGGGACAGGCCATTTTGAAATGGTCATACTGCACTGAACTGTCCCATTGCTGTGCACTGATGCACCAACTCCTTCAACACTTGACATGGGATAAGAGCAGCGGGAGTTGCATGGAGTCATGATCCATGCTGTCCTTGTACTGTTCACCCACACAGCAACCCACATCCAGAAAGTACCAGCATAGATATGAACAAATGAGGGCATCAATGCCCCTAAAACATGAGATATTCTGCATCAAGATAGTATTTCTATTTTGTGTTTCTATACCAATTTCTGTGCTCAATATTGATTGAATCCATACCAGTGTTCTTACATACTGACCATGGATGCTGCTGTGACCTAGTCAAAAAAGGTGCAGCTAGACTGAGTAGTCCTTTTGGACAAATGGAGAGTAAATCAGTTCAGGCTCACACTGGATAGGGACAAACAACGGCATATAAATCTCACTGCTCGTCTAGATGGTCTGTCACTGACCAATGTCATGTAGGCTTCTTCTAGCAGGCTGGATTCAAGACAAGTCTCCACAAGTTAGTTAAAGAAAAAACATTAAATATTGCTAAATATATATACATATATATAATATAGCCTGCAAAACAGGGGAAGCACAGAGATAAAATACTACGTACAATTGCTTAGTTATGTAGCATATTCTTTACAAGACATCCACTTGGTTACTTTCAGACACAAGACTATAGGTGTAGCCCAGAATGATTACTCTAATATTCTTACAGTGTGGAAGGTTGTTATGTAAAATTTGGCCTTCTGACAACATTGATCTTGTCATTTGGCTAGCAGTGGCAGAGCAGAAGCCCTCAGCAGGGTAAACTGTCTCTATAAATCAAAGGTCTTGAAAAGTGTGAGTGTTGTAGCAATGCCACCGATCACCCAAGTGGCTGTCCACTAGTCATTTAACAGGAAGGCAGTTTCTGGCTGAAGCTATAGCTGTGCATGTGGTCCTCCCTTATTAAAGTCTTTCAGTGAGAGAGAGAACAATCCTTCTGTCTTACAACTCACTGGCAAAACATCCTGGTTCTTTAATGAAGAAGGCTGGACATTTACCAGGGTATAGCTAGTGAAGAGATGTGTTAGCTCATACACCAGTCTGCGCAGGTGATGATGACCTGTTATGCCTGGCATTTTGGTTTACATAATTCAAGGGTGCACAATGAGGAGCAGTGACTCTCTGTGCAGCTTTCTCAGGGGTTCCAGCTCTCCTAGACCACACATAAGAGGCCATCGGCATTTCTTTGGAAATAGTCTGGATAGCTGAAGAATTCACCTTCAAGGGGCTTCAGTGGGCACTCTTAACTAAGAATGCAGACACAGCATCATGGGGCATCTCTGCTGAACTGGGAAATTTCAAGCAAATTTCACTTCTCTACATGCTAAATGGGCCCAATCTTCAACCTGTTGAAAAAAAATTGCCTTTCTTCAAGTACGTTCTTTTAATTTATTAAAAAGTAATTGAAATTATGCATTACAGAGGGTTCTTTTGAACATAATATTACAGCTCATAGCTCTGAAAAATTCCCAAATTAAGAAGAGCTGATAGAAAGAAAAACCTTTTGACAAGATCAGTATCTTTCATCATGTTTATTTGTTTGTCTGCTTTCTTCTTCCATTCATAAAACAGTGGACTATAAAACGCTGCTAAATATTGCCACAAGATCATTTGACCATATAATCTGAGGCAACAGCTAGCCAAAGAAATGTCTTCTCCTGACAGCCAAAGCTGTTCTAGTAATATGAGATGCATAACCTAACCAGAAACTGTTTTTTTAATGTCAATCATATTTGTTGATGTTTTTAATAGGACTTCAGAGATTACAGCATTAAATTAAACAAAATAGATAGAAATGTTAATGAGAGCTACAGGGAAATGAAGAAAAGTTATTTGAGAATGTACCACACAAAGAAGAAATATTAAAACATAATACTCTTTTCTGGCTGTAAAGTACATCAACCATAACAGCACATAACAGAGAAACTACTTACAATTACTCATCCAAATGAGCGAGATAGCTTTGTCTCAGAGGTAAATAATTTATGTGCAAAAGCTTTCATCAGTGCTGAATTTGTTGATAATAGTCTTTTGTCCAATATATATTCAACTTGATATCTCCAGAGTGATGAATGTCTTGTGTCTGTGTATATTCTCAGTTTCATGAGTTCTGATGCCCAGATCTCATTATAAAAGATTAAACCTTCAAGGATTAAATTCTCCTATATGCATTCAAGTCTGCATCCATTATTATATTGCTATTGGGGGGTAACAGCCTTTGGCTTAATTGCTTACTTGGCAGAGGGCTGAATTTTTGGAAATTAGGTATTTCTGCAAGCTTTTAGTGGAAGAATTGCTATTTCAGTTTTTTTGTGACATTAGTGTACCTATTCTGAGGTACAAAGAAAAAATACAATCGCTAAGCAGTAAGAAGATTTCTCATTGATGTGTTTTTTTCATGAAGTGTGGGTCTTGGAAATCACAGGGCAAAGCCGCAGTTGAAGAATTCATGGAGCAAAAATAAGTTGTCTCTATTCTGAATGAGAGTTTAGAGCATTAGCATAATAACTCACAGGTTTTATTCACACATCATAGATTTTACAGGTAAAGTTTATACATAACATAAAAATATTTTGGCTTTCTAGGTCCTCTTTGAGAAGGCTTACCCAGTTACATGGTGGTGATGGATCACACACAAGAAGTGTGATTGCCACCCAGACTAAGGCAAAGAGAGTCATGAAATTCCCTAAGGAGGGGAAAGATCTGAGCAGAAATTCACTGTGTTTGATGAAAATTAGAAAATGAAAATAGGAGTGTTCCAAAATTAGGGGATCTGGAACATGAGAGGAAAGATTATGGAAACAGTGATGGCTACAGTGAAGAGGGATAAGGGAAGCATGAGGGGAATGTATGGAAGCTTATAGCAGTGTAAATAATGAGAACAAAAAAAGTATGGAAATTTAGAATAAGTGAAAGGAAAATAATAAAATAAGGCAAAAAAAATAAAGTCAGCTGAAATAGAGTGAAAATAATAAGATGATGTCTCACACCTGTAAGATGGCAATATTGAATAGAGAAAAATATAAAGGTACACTTGGGAAGGTAGATCAGAAAAAAATTAGACAAAGCCTGGTCTTTTTCCAGAGGGAATTTTCTTTGACATCCATCCAGCATTACCACACAATTCCTTTACAGGAGACTTCATCTGAGAAGATTAACACAAGCAATTTACTAATGGGAGGAGCTCATTCAACTCAAGATATTGAACTACCAGCTGCAAACTGGGATGAGATGAAGGGAGAAACTGCTCATGAAACTGTAGGAATAGGACTGGATAAAACCTCCAAGGAAATTCAGCTCTACTAACACAGCTGTCTTGTCTGCCATGGGCTCTCTAGCTGCTGGCTCCAGCTATGAGATCTCGCAGCTGGATTTAAAAGCAGTCAGTTATTTGATTTGAAAAGACTTTTTTGCTTTTAAAAAGATTGTAGAGTATTTCCAGTGCCTTTCAATCCATTTAGCAGGCCTTGTTATTTTTCCTTCCTAGACAATCAGAGCAACAAGTCTGAAATAACAAGTGGCAAGAACATTTTAACAAACAGGAAAAAAAAGCGCCAACCAGTGCAGGACTGTTAAACCTGACAGTTTTAGTGCCATAGATACAAACAGTAATAAAGTTTCAGAAACATAGTAGTAGACTTATTTTTAGAAATTACTTTGAATTATAATTACCTTAATGAGGGCACTAAAGCAAAGGCATAGCATTATATAAGAAATGCCAGATGGGAACCATAATCAAATTTGCAGATGAAATCATTTAAGAGAGAAAACAAAAATCCCAAAGGTGAGCATATTGAAATAATGACTTCTGTTCATGGAAAGGAAGTATGAACTTTCATATCCTAAATTATATTAAAAAAAAGGTTGTGGCATTTTATCTGAATGTGACATATACTGACATATACTTTAAGTTTGGGTGTTTGAAGGGGTTTACTGTTTGGTTTTTGTTTTGTTTTCCTTTTTCAGAAAATAGATCCTATTGAGTTCCTATGGTGTGGATTTCTTTGTAGTATCTGACATATGTTCTGTGGGTTTTTTCTCTCAGCTTAAGCTAACTGAGTGTAAAAAAAAAAAAAAACCAGAGTCATTGAATATTGAAGAAATGCTCAAAGACATTTTGAAGGGGAGATTTCTAATTTATTTTATCCTTCTATTTACAGTTTATTTTAAATTAGTAAGAGGAAAATTAACCAAATCATGAGCTCATTATGAACTAATTAAAGATCAAAACAATTAAAAAATCCACAAATAGATCAAAAGCATTTGAAGGAAGTAAAATTTGAAGTCAGAATTAGGTGTTGAACGGTTCACGTAAGAATGCAATGTGTTCTATCTTTCTATTATGAGTTATGCACACTTGTTTACACTAATATCAGAGACAGATTTGAGCTTCTTTAATGCATGCAATCCATTTCTCATAAATTATACCCTAATATGCATCTCAGCATTATTTTGCTAGACAAAGAAGGTAAAAGACACAGAAATCAAGAAAAACAAAAAAACCTGGCAGCTCTGGAGTCTTCAACCTAGCCATCCCTTTACCTTAAAGAGTGCTTCTCCAATTGCACAAGGTTTTGCAAGATCAGCATTCATTTTAGAACCTGATTTAACAGGGGTAATTTTCAGTTCCCTTTTTATCTGCAGCCTCTAATTCACCTTACTGAGAGTTAAATGGTTTTCATTTTTAAAAAAAAAAGTTTTAACTTCCATTGCATAAAAAAATAAGAAATAATTATGAAACAAGAGAAAGTTAGCTGCAGTCTTCAGGTATGTTTCAGTCTGTCAGTGTCCTCAGAAAGTTTCCCACACACTTAATCCAGATGGGCCTTCCAGCACACCTTGGTGTTAGCTGAGCACTGAGACAGAGGCCTCAGAACTTCAAGGAAATACAGCCAGGAAATAGAAACAAAACTCTCTGAGGCTCTAAACAGAATGGTAAGGTTGCTACCCATGTAAACTGGGTTCAAACAAACAAAAAATAAAAGGATGTTCGCTCACAGATTGTGTTTGCCCCACCCAGGTGATCCAGGTCACATGTTGGAGGCGGATGGTCCCAACCTGGTACCCCAGGCACTGTCTGAGATCTGCCTGCAAGCTTGCCCAGGGAAAGGGACAGAAGCAGGACTATGTCCTAGCTATACGAAGTCCTCTCTGGCAAGGCTACTCCTTCATGAACAGCAAACCCCACCTCTGCACCGGGTCTCATCCATTTCCCCATCACCAATACTCAGGCAGGAACCTGGAGGCTGGGGGCCTGGTGAGATGGCAGATGAGTATTTGGTGGGCAATCAGAGGAAAGACCGAATAGATCTGACAGCATCTGCAGGAAGGCAATGTGCAGGTTCAAAACACTGACTTTCACTTAGAGGGGGCTCAAGGAGGACCCCAGAAGTGCTGAAGGCATCTGAACAGCACATGAATGCAGTATTTGCAATAGCAGGCTTCCCTCCCTGAAGGCAGACCTGAATCATAGCTTTCTTGGCAGCACACCCAAGAAATGCAGAGGCACAAACACCACCTGCTCTACCCAGGAATTGCCTTGACAGTGTCAACTGTTACATTGTCCGTATTTTAAAGTGATTTTTTAAATTATGATTCAGTGACTTAACATTTTCTTTCTTATTCTGATCCAGTCTATCAGTGAGAAATCTTTGTTTACAAAGCCCCATTCTGACCTCCAGCAGCCCAGCTGCCCTGCCAGTAACTCTGGTTGTCTCTGCTGTGAACCTCAGAAAGGAATCCACATTCAAGGCAAAGGAACCAAACACAGTCACTGCATTTCCCCCGATTAGTTTGCTCATCACTCTGTTACGCTTCAAGTCTTGTTATAGACAAAAGGTAACGAACCACAAAGCTCAACAGCTTGATGTTTGCTGTCAACCACGTGCTGACACACCCACCTATGCTGCAGTTTCTGCAGCAGCTGCACCACAGACAGACAAATGCCTCTGGCTCATGGTCTGAACTCCAGCGTGCTGCACTCAGACCCACCACGCACACATGCACACAGACTGGAGAGCTCACACCCAGAACAAGAGTGAGAAATGAAATTTAATGAGATGACAGGACAGACCATGCTCACTGGGCAAAGGACATGGCCAGACATGTACTGCCCAGCAAACTGGTCACAGGCAGCTGGCCACTTTTATCCCCTTATTCCTCTATTTTATCTTGCTTGGCTTTCCACAATCTGCTCCCATCCCCCACCTTTGGTTTCTCTCTTAAACCATTCCATAAGTCTTGCACACCCTTTTTATAAAAGACTGACAGCACTTTCTCTACTACAGAAAATCATGCTTAAAAATGGAAAAAGGAGAATGGAGTGGAAGGACCTGTCATTGGTCCAGATGCATCCCCACAAACTGGAAGCCCTTGGCAGTACTGGCAGGGCAGCCAGGCACAGCTAACTGCTAGCACCATGCCCATGCCACAGCATAAAAGGATCACCATGTAAGTGATCCAGCTGTGGAGGAAGGACTGTGAATCACCCAATGATTATTAACATCTGTCAGAGTGTCCATGAAAAACTCTCATCCTTATTCTCTTGTGCCCGTTCCCAGCTTCTCAGCCCATGCTCCTTTTTGTGGCAGGATATACCCCAAAACACTGCTTTGCTGAGGCAGAAAAATGTGAGGAGCTAAGCACAACAATGGGGACAGGAAAAAGGAGTAGGTGCCCACTCCACTCTTTTCCAGGAGATACTAGAAGGGAGCATTATGGGATTGCATTCTAATACCAGAAGAGCATAGAGTAGGCCACTGAATCCCAAAAAATGGACAAGGAGATTCAGAACAGAACCAGTAATATTTAGTGAAGATTTGACTAAAGACTTCTGAGTTTCTGAGCCTCAAGACTCGCTCCTCTACAACCTTCCTGGTTGTGAAAGGGCACCCACTGGAAGTTATGCTCCCAGCTGTACTGAAAAGGTGCTTCAGACACATGTTGGACAGGGTACAAATGGAGAGAATAGTGTTCAGATTATCCAATGCGGGCTGCACATCTTTTCTCAGCTGCCAATAGCACAGGGTCTGAGTCAATGGGCTGCAACAGCCTGTCTTGTAAATAAACCTCCATCATTTTTCTCTGCTGCAGAATTTCTCAAAGTACTTAAGAAAATCAAAAATGTGTAAGATAGTCCACAGTTCTCCCTCCCTTGTAACAAACAGATCTTACTGCCTCCTATGTTGCTCCTGATGGTAAGTTTTGGTGGTGCAGCAGTGGGGTGTCAATGTCCTCTTGAGTTATACTGGACAATGATTTCAGATATCATGTGATGGACTGCCTTTAGAAGCTTTTTAATCAAGTCATCCACATATCAGTATTCTCTTCTGAGAAGATAGAAAAGATAAGACGTTATCATTTAAATCCCCTAGAGCTCCAGAGACAACACAATGCAGCCTACAATTTTGAACAAGTCACAACACAGATTTCTTCTTCATTATGGAATTTTATCTGAAAGTGTGCATCTAGATAATGAAGCTACACTGTGGGGTGCCTTGGAACACAGATAGCCAAAACTCCTAGAAGTGGGGAGGAGCTCTTAGAGCAACCATCACAGAAACACTGTCCTCAGATTCATATTTTTTCTTCTTCTTAAAAAGCGTTTTAGGCCATTTGTGATCTACTGCTAAAAGGACAATTCAATACAATTTCAGAAAGCAGTCATAACATCCAGTATACCTCTCTAGGGCAGGATTCAGCTGCATGGTCAACCACAGCTTTGCTGTGGCTGAGCTGGAAACCAGCAGTCCTCCAGTTTAGCTGAGGCAGAGAACAAAGCTCTAAATTTGGGCTTAATATTGCTCCTGGACTCATGGGTGTGGGTGGAGGTCTCAGGTGAGGCTAATCAAGACCACCAAGACTCATTGATAAACCTGGGCTCTTGATATCCTTGGCTTCCAGCTGTCACTTGGCATAGGTGGTGGCCTCCCAGAGAGCTCATGTCATACCTGCAGCTTCCCATGCACATCTCAGATACCTGGTGGGTGCACTTACATGTTGCCAGCTGAGTTAAAGCAGTCAGTGGATGGGATTCACATGTAAATTAAGATGTGAAAACCCACATATCTCACATGTGCTAAGTTTTAAACTGCTGTTGTGTCAGTGGGTTTCTGGGAGTTGAATAAATTGCCTAATAAGAAGGATCTAATGCCATTTGAGATGCTCCTGGGTATCCAAGGATATCTAAGATATTTCTACAGGACAGACATAACAGGAGAAGTTATGTGGGACTCAAGACCTTTTGCAACAATTACTGCAGGAGGTTAGACAAGATACTTTGGAGCACCCTGATAATGGGACACCATGTTTAGACAACCAAATCACAAGTTATTACTGTCAATGTAGTCTAAAGAACTTTTGGGCAGCCAAGCACTAGGTGTTTATGTCAAGATGGTCTTAATGGTGGTTATAATTTTACTGACTAGACCTCCCTTACTTATACTACTTTAGGTGTGAAATTTCAGAATCCTAAGAAATCTACTTCTCCTCTTGAGTTAGCCCTCAGAGACACAATGCTTGGCAATTATGTTGTACAGTACAGTCTCTTGGCTCTCTGGGATTGGAGCTTAGATTGTCTTTGATTTGGCATAGCTGAAGAAACATTGTTCCCAGAATTAATTTTTAAATATTTCCTCATTGAGGAGAAGGATAAACACAAAATTCTTGCAGAAGATCAATGCTTTGAGGAGTGGCAACTAGGTTTGTATGCTTCAGAGATGCACCACTGTGGAATAGAGTGGTGTTCAAACCCTTCTAAAAAATCCCCTTCTTTAAAGGCATTGCATGTCAGAACGCCCCAAAAAAAATGTTTTGCAAAAGTAGCATTAGGTCAATATTCCCTTAGAAAACCTGATTAAAGTCATCCCAGCATATCTTCAGTTTCAATAATACTTTGATATTTCAACTGCTGAAACACTTCATAGGCACTTACAGTTTTTTTTAATAATTATGACATTGTGGATGCTATATTAATTTTCTTCTTCCTTGGAAAACTCTAATTGTCTTTGGTTTTTATTTAACAATATATGATCCCAGGACATACTTTTGATTTACTTTTTATCAATTAAATTTTCTCTTTTCAATTTATCCAAAACTGTACATGACTATTTCATAAGTAGTTTTAATTTCATTTTAAGCTCTGCCAGTTCAAATTGTCTCCAAGCACTTAATTAAATTTCATTCTCAGGAGACAGTTATCCCATCTAGATTTTGTAATAGTTTAGCATACAGTTTATAATAGACTTGATAAAAGTTATTCAGACACACCAGGCTGTGCAATTTCCCTTAGATATATGACTCACATACTTTTATATAGCTCTCAAAATGAGTTGTTTCCAGCTGCCACAAAAATAGATGAGCTCAATTTAAAATATATGTGGGGAGTACCAAAACCAGACTTACACTCAGTTTTTGATCAAAACCCACAAAACCCAGAAGCAGCAGAAAGCAATGACAAACTGCATTTTTCTGATGGTCTATGGTCACACAAGAAGGTTTGCTGGAGAGTTTCTCTCCTCTTGGGGAGATACACTAAGCACCAGCCTGCAGCCTGTACAGAGCTGGGCTCTCTCCTCTCCTCTCTTTGTGGATGGGAGTGCCCAATTCCAGGGCAGTCACTTTAGTATGATGGAGTCTGTTTCTTACCTGGCACCCCAAGGAACAAATGAGTCTGTTTACAGATTTGAAGCAGGTTGATGGCGGTGATGAGAAAGACCTATTCTTTCATATCCTGTGACATATAGATTAGGCTACATCTCTTTTACAGGTTCCAGTTGTTTTAGGGAAAGAATGGGGTTCTATCTAAGCTTCTAGAAAATGTACTGGTCACTCTAATGGTCATTCTACTGGCAAAAGGAGACCTCTCTTCCAGATTAGGTACTGTGGAGAGTAAAACATACATGGGTCAGTCAGTAGATCTTAACATTAGCCCTGCAACTCACAGAGCAGATTTTCCTACCTAAAACTGGAAGGCAAAAACATTTTTAGTAACGTTGGTCTTACACTCTCAAACTTCCTTTTAGAAATATATTTAAAAAAAAAAATCGTCTATGTACTATTTATGAAGTAACTTTCAGAAAATATTTAAATGTATGTTCTCAACTTTCTGTAAATTATTTACATCAGACTTTTCGGAGCACAGGGAGCCACTTGCCTCACCTGGAGTTTCTAGTTTTCTCCCAGTCAAGGGAGGGGATTGTCCCGCTCTGCTCTGCATTGGGGAGGCCTCGCCCTGAATATTGTGCAGTTTTGGGTACCACAATATAGAAAAGATATTAAGCTGTTAGAGAGTGTCCAAAGGAGGGCAGGGAAGGTGGTGAAGGGCTTTGAGGGGAAGCCGTATGAGGAGCAGCTGAGGGCACTTGGTCTGTTTAGCCTGAAGAAGAGGAGACTGAGGGGAGACCTCATGGCAGTTACAACTTCCTCATGAGGGGAAGAGGGGCAGGCACTGATCTCTTCTTTGTGGTGACCAGTGACAGGACCTGAGGGAGTGAGCTGAAGTTGTATCAGGGGAGGTTTAGGTTCGATATTAGAAAAAGGTTCTTCCCAGAGAGCTGCCAGGTACTGGAACAGGCTCCCCAGGGAAGTGGTCACAGCACCGAGCCTGACAGAGTTGAAGAAGCATCTGAATGATACTCTCAGGCACATGGTGTGACTCCAGTCCTGTCCAGGGCTATGAGTTGGACTCAATGATCTTTGTTTGCTTCAAACACAGCATATTCTGTGATTCAGTCCAAGACCATCCTTTACCCCTTCTCCTTATTGCAGAAAATTTTTGTGGTCATTACCTTTCTTCCACTGTTACTGGAAATTTATAATAGAAATTTTGGATTGTTGGAAATATTTTGTCCCTTGTATAAGTGGAGAGACATTAAAATGGATTAAATTCCATTTATGCCCAGAGTCCACTGCTTCTCATGGGTTGAGCCTTTCTGGAAGAACACGGATAGAATTTAGGCTGCGAAAATCTGAGTCTTTCCATGAAATTTATTTGGAGAGAGAGAACTGTCAAGTCTAAATTTGGGGAGACAAAGCAACAGTACACACACAGGTAATGCAATTTAGTAACTTAAACAGTTTTTCAAATAGCTTTTTTTATTATATTTCTCCTCTTTCCAGAATCTCTCAAATTATCACAGGCTGTGTAAAGGGATAGCATAATCCAAAGATAGTGTCGTTTCCAAAACCAAATAAATCTTCAATCCCTAGAAAACTTTATGTAGTCCTGCAATAAATTACATTCCCTAAATTCATCTGCAGTGAAAGCATTTGAAGTGATAAGGCAATCAACCCTCCTTCAACACTCTACAGCTTCTAAAATAATTTTAGTCATCTCTGTCTGGTTCATACACAGTGGAGAAAGATTTAAGAAACAGCAAGACTTTTCCACCACTGCTTCACAAATTTCTGATGTACTATGGTTACTCTCATCAGCGACCAGAAAAATTGTGGATATTTTGCCTGTTTAACAATAGGTGAGAAAAAAACCCTTTCATCTCCAGCACATCTGAATAACTATTACAGATACTTTTGCATTTCTTTAATATGTTCATTGCTTCTCATTAAAAAAAGCAACAGAAGAACATAGCATTTCACACCTCAAAAAAAATAAAATATTAAGTGTAATCAAACATCACACTGCACGTGTTGTGGTTGAGATTCTCTTGGTCTACTTCACATTGGTGCGCTGATTAAAACTCCCATCACCTGTAACTGTGCAGATTTTTTTAGGTCTGGAGCATCTTTGATGCCTGCAACCACCAGTAAGTTTCCAAGTCAGAGACATCTGCCTTCCTAACATTTTTTCAAGTTTTTTAGGAGGGAGCTCCCCATTTCCTGCTCATTCCCTGGGCTAAGCCTGCCCTCTCTTTTTGATTACCCACAGTCCTTCTGTGTATTTGCTTGGTGGGACAAATCTATTTGCAATGTACACAGGTCAGGCAGTGATCCTGCTCCTCTCTCTCCCAAATCTGAATTACAACAAAAGGATTTTCACCCAGTTCTCACACTGAAACTTTATAAAACATAATTAAGAGGTTTTATTGCACAGCTGCTCGTAAATAGATTTTGAAATACATTATTAAACTGACTAATTGGCAATACAGATTTCTTATTCAAGTGCACAGGAAGATAACTACTAAAGTGATAAAATGTTAGTTTGCTGTCCACAGGAAAATTTTAAGAGTAAGGCTTAGTCATTTCTATAGTTTGAGCTGTTCTGAAATCATGATGACATTCATGTGCAATGACATTCATAAGACTGTCAGCTGGGACATACATCCCTCAATAAAAACATGATTAATGAGGATCATTAGTGCTAAAGTTGTATTAAAAGAATCACAGAATCATCAAGGGTGGAAAAAACCTTCAAGATCACCTAGTCTTACAATCAACCTAGCATCACCATAATCACCCCTAAACCAATCCCTTGTACTACATCAGACACCTCTTGAACACCTCAAGAGATACTGGCTCCACCACCTCCCCAAGAAGTTATAACCTACTAAACAGGCCATTATGGAGAGCTAGTTCTTAGGAGTTTGTCCTGACTCCATTCAAATCAATAGAAGGTTGTGTCAGCAGTGACAGTGGGGACAGAGCTACACCCTTTCTCAAGTTAAAGCAATAAGTGATTTTAGTCTCCTTGTCCTCGTTCTCTGCATCTCCCAGTTCAGTTACAGACTTGCAGGAATGAGGAACAGTGCTACTCTCCCTGTAGTGCCCGCTCTTCTTCCTTCTCCAAGCACAGCCTGAAGGAAACGAGCAGGACCACATTGCATAAGGGCACAAGAGATGGGACAAGCAGTAGATCCCAACTCCTAGAGGTCCTTGTTACTCTGATGACTCAGCAAGTCCTGCTGTCTCCTAGCCTGTCCTTCTGCAGGACCAGATTTAGTATGACGACCACCAGCCCTGTGGAGTGCAACAGATAATGCCTCAGTAGAAATGTAGGGATGTACGTGTAGGGCAGGGCACCCTCTAGACTTCTCCCAGGTAACTATCATATAGAAGAGGTGGTATGAGGAGGTTGGGCATAGGGCCCAGGCAGCCCTGACAGACTGTGAGAGCCATTTCCTATTCACAAATAACAGCAAGAACTAAGTCTCTTCCATGGATTTGAAAATTGAACTGGATGGAAATGTTAATTGGATGCAATTTTAAATTGCAGTCAGAGAAGGTGCTAGATAATCTCATTGAGGTTCCCTTTCCCACAAAATGTTGGACCAGGTGGTGCTTGAACTTCCCTTCTAACCTGAACTGTTCTATGATGCTATGAAACTTCAACTTAGGTGAAAAATAGCATAGCATCTTTGAACTCAAGTGACTCATTCAATATCTTTAATTACAGAAATCCTTTTCTCCTCATTTAATATGACTTGTTTTATACTATATAAAAAAATAAATGCATATAAATAAAAAATGCTATATATAAAAACCAACAAAAAACAATCAAACAAAAACAAAACAAACAAACAAACAAAAACCCCCTAAGTTTCACAAAAGAAAAACTAACCAGGGAGAGTCTGGTCACCTCCAAGACAGACTTTCAATTTCTGATCACACAGAAAATTCACAGACCCTACAGGAAACACTTGGAGCTGCAGGACACAAGTAGAATGTCTCTATGTATTGTCCATAGTCTTTTAGAAATATTTAGAAATATTTCAATATTGCATTCTGAGAAGCACTTAGCCCAAGTCTGAAGCTTCAAGGACCAACCAGTCCACTGAGGAAAATGTTATTTTTCCTCCTTCAGCAGTGATGATGAAGGACAAAGTCTCAAGAATTATTTCTCTATTTGTATTGTTTGAGAAGAAAAAGTATAAAGTAGTCATGTGGCATCGCTATATCTATCATGGATATACAGGCATCTACACTGATAACATAAATGATTTTGTTATGTATTATATTTATGACTTCCCAAACTTTCAGTTCATTTGTGATAGCCAGTCTACCTGAAACAAAAATGACAGATCACAAGGGTAAACCTGGGCCATAAGCAGTTGTTTATTCAAATAGTATTCTAATCCACAACCAAACTCCATATGTTCTGTAAGATCTTCTTAACAGTAATCTTAGTATTATATTTGAAGGGTATTATTTTCTTAAGTAAATCATAAAATTAAGTTAGATTTGTAGTGGTTTTCCACTTAGGTAACAATGCACTCATTATAAAAAATCAAGACCACATGTATATTTTGAAACGAAAAATTAATAAATGAAACTTTACCACAAATTAACAATGCCATTTCTGAATGCTTATGTTTTTTACATTGTAAATACTGGATAATGCAATTTAAAAATGCAGCAGTGTATAACAGTGTTTGCTTGGCAATGTGTCAATAGCCATGTTTTTCTGCTTAGGTACAGCTGACAGCTGTTCAGGAGTCCCAGGAGCACTAAAGAGAAAAAAATAAATCATCCCCAATACAGAAGGCCCTTCACATACAAAACACAAAAGTTATTAATTTCCTCATAATTATATGGGGATGTGAACAGTGATAAATTTACTATTTTTACAGAATAGCATAGAAGACTGGGTTGGAAGGATCCTCAAGGATCATGTGGTCCAACCTTTAAACTATTAGCATGCATCTTCACAGCTTTCTAAAAACACATTCAGCTTATTCTGGCCACGTATAACAGCCACGACACCAGCTTTTCAGCAGGATCAGCTGACATAATTCCACTGAAATGAGCACTGGTTCTCATTCTCCAGCTGGTACCAGGTAAGAAGGGGCAAACAGTAGTTTCTCCTTAGTGCACAGTTAAGGAGGCAATGGTAATTCGCACTGCAGTATTAGTGTGAAAACATTCCCCAGTCAGTAGTTAGTAATTGATAAAAGATTAGTATCTGTTTGAGATGATCCCATGTAGGTGCAGAGTACTCAGTAGTGCTTGCTCTGCAAGATAGACCCAAACTAGAGCAGATGTGAAGATTTATGTTAAGATCCTTAAAGGAAAGCAAGGAACAACCAGTTTCTGCATGTGGGAACTCTGCTGTAAGCAGAGCATCTCTGTCTCAGAGTGGTCTGAGCAACTAATGAGCCAGTAACAAACTGGCAACTAGCTCTGATTTCTAGGCCACCTTTTCCATTTTCCTAAGCTTTAACATGCACATAGCTTCAGTAGCTTTGCTTGGACACAAGACGAGTATTGGATGAAACATATCGTTTTTACTGAATATAAGAAACACGGTCACGTTATGATTAGGACACTGGTAACAGGACATACCTTGTCCTGTACCCCTGCTAGGGCCACCCAAAACAGGGGGCACACAGCAGCGTGGCTGAGTATGTGGGGACAAGGGGAAACATGGCCAGTCTGAAAGTTTAGAGCCCTATGAAGGGAACACCATGGATGAGGCAGTGGCGCTGGGTATGCCAGGCATTGACAAGTTGAGGAAGAAGGAGATGTAGTGGTCAAGTACCCAGCTCAGGACTGTTCCAGCAGCAGGAAACAGAACTCGGCTGTCTGCAGGCTCCTGGGGGGCCTTTACAATTATGGATTTGTGCTGGCAGCAGTCCTTTCCTGTGCATGTACAAGGATGACCTGGCCCCAGCAAGAGCTCATTGCAGCTGTCTGCATGCTCTGAAAGCTGCTTTGAAAGAGCCCTCTACATTCATGTAAACATATGCAGCTACTGTTATTAATAACAGATGGGAGAAATTCTGGCAATGTTTATGGAAGAAAGTCCATTGACTTTAGCAGTTTTCCAGCCTGCCTTAAAATTGCTTTCCAAGTAGTGCAAATATTCCTGTAAAAGAGGGGAGAGGGTTCAGATCAGTCCCAAGGGAACAAAGGACTTTGTGTATCCTTATATTAACCATTATAAGCAACTAGTCCTTTTTACAGTAGAATGAGAGTGAATATTCAGTGAATATGAGAGTGGGGATGAGGAATCTTTGTGAAAATAAAGTCCCCACCTTAAAAATTGCTGAGAACTTCAGATTTAATAATGTTTGTTTGTATTTCTAAATTATATTTGCATATGAAAGATGCTTCAGTCTAATGGACAAACTCCATTTCTGATCTTTTTAGCAAATCTAACAGAATATTAATATATTTTAGCTATGCATTAGGATCAAACTGTTTATTCATATTAATTCAATAGGGCATGTATCTTTAACATCTCTGTCATACTCTGAGGGAATGACAGTGGGTCAGCCTGATGGATCCAGCCTGTGAGAAAGAATCTTTTCATGTGTCTTCCCAAACAAATTACCTCCCTCCCTCATTGAAGCAATAGTTTTCATACTTGCCTTACCAATAGATATATTTGATTTCTGAACATAATAAAAGAGTAAAACTCAGCAGGAATATCTTTAACAGTACACCAGCTGGCTTTTTTTCCCCTGGTATTTTTAACAAAATGGAAAGATTCTTTTTTTTTTTAAGTGAAGCAGTATTTCTTACTAAAATATTTAGCAGCTAAAAGCCTTTAACCATTCTTTCTTTGTTATTTGTTCTTTTTTGTGCTGACACCCTTCAAACCCTTCCTTAAAGTTAAGTTGGGCAACATAAAGAAAAAGTACTCCAATACATAAAATAGATTCCAATAGCAAAACTGCTATCAAAAATTAAAAAAAAAAAGGGGAGACATTAAATATATCCCAGACTGTGAAGGTATTTAAGATCAGTACATCCAAAAGAAATTCTTTCCAGTCTATAAACCACAGGGAGAGAAACACCATCCTGAAACAGTGATTAGTGCTCAACTTCTGGTTTCAGATGTTCCCCCACAGTCAGCATTTCCAACCAGCTGCTCCCTGCTCAGAACACAGGCTGCTGTAGGGCTTTTCAGTCCCCAGGCAGTCAGGTCCCCACCAGAGAAGCAAAATCACCATTTTTCAGCCAGATCACTCTGCCAGCCCTGGCAGCTGTGCTGACAGAAATCAGGCAGCAGCATGGGAAAAGGGAGGGAGATGTTAGGGGGCTAACAAAAATCTCTTGAAACCCCAGAAAATGTTTTTATGTGTATCTATACTTTTATATAGGTATCGATGTTTTATAGATACCTAAACTTCAGTTGCTTGATTGGGTCTTTGCGCTGCTCTGGCCACACAAAAATGCTGCAAACCAGATGCAAATAGCTTTCATGATTTTTTTTTTCTCAGTATAAGAACTTCATTTATGCAACAACTTCATTCATGTTACTGTGATAAAAAGTATACCAAGGGTTTCTGGAAAAGGTTTAGCTACAGCTCTTCCTTCCATAGGAATGCCTAGAGCTATAAGGCATCCTGAAGCAGCAGGAGAGTTTTAGGTTCACGGAAAGGCCTGGGACAATAAATCAGTAAGAATAACTAAGCAAAGAGATAGAAAACATGGTGGGAAACCACAGAAGTCTGTCCTTAATAATATACATGACAATCTGATATATATATAAAGAAGAATGGTGGTCTTTCCAGGCAGTCCTTACACTAGAGTTATTAGAAACACTCAAATTAGGGCACCCAACCTGGGCAGAGGAAGCAACAAGCCTCATAAAGTCCCTTGCCAGAGAAGCAACTGGCACATTCAAAACCTGTGTGGAAAACCAAGTCACATTTTCTAAGTCACCAGGTTTTTTATCTCAAGACTATGCTGCCTGGGTGTATGAGTTGCAGGTTTAAGGCAATAAAGTTTAGGTAGAGCTGTGTCAATATTTCTGAAGGTCACCTGGAAATATTCACTAGGCTACTCTTTACACCTCATTTTAATTTAATTCTGGACCTTAAGGTGAATCAATTTTATAACATGGCTGAGGAGTTGGAGTAGCTGATGTATAATTTTTGTCAGCTAAAAGCAGTATCAAAGCCTTTGCATTTTTAATAACTGTGTTATATTTAATAAATTATCAACCAGTATAGGAACAAGGATAATATAAAAAGTAGAGATGCAAGTACTGACTATCAGTGTAGACAGGTTTGCTTATTGTATTAGACTTAGGATTTCCTTGTACATTTTAAAAGAAAAGAAAGATGTTTCTTATTAAAGTAGAAGAATATTTTATTGGAGTTACCAATCAACCTTGATCTTGCCCTGTAGAGATACCTCAAAGAAATAAAAATGAATGAAAAAAAATTTCTCCTTAAAAATAAATGTTAAAAGAGAAACCTTTTTTCAGGTCCTTGCCCCAGAGACTGCTAGTGCAATTTCATGGGGAAAAAAACCCCAAACCACCAAACAACAAAAACAAACAAAAAGCCCAACCAAACAAAACAAAAAAACCCAACCAAACGAACAAAAAAAACCCCACCATAGCAGAAGGTGGAATTCTAGACACACGCCTATTCCCAAATGGTGACTTTGCTTTCCCTTTCCTCCTACTCCTCAGTCTAGAGAGCAGCCCTGGGCCATAAACCCAGTTTAGGCACTTTCATGCAATGAGTGCAGAAGATGCCCACATCCTGTCCATCACAGATTCTGGGGACTATGCACTTCATCTTAGTTGTCCAATCCTCTGCACTCATTGCATGAAAGTGCCTGAACTGGGTTTCTGAATCACTGTTCCCATGCTGGCTTACCAAAGCAGACAAGCATAGTCTTTCAAAGGCTGAGAGAAGACTGAAGTTTGAGGAATGATCAATACCTCTAAATATGGTCAAAAGTCTGCATTTTCTATTCCTTGAAAATTCCAGAAAAAAAATGTCCTGATTCTAAATTAAAAAAAACCCTGTACCCTATAAGCACCTATGAAGGAAAAATCCCCTTCCAATCAGATTCATATTTGCATTTCTTTTCCTAAGGAGCATGTAAAACAAAATATAGATTCTGCATCTGTTAATTGCAGTTGTGCTTTTTTATTTGCTTTTGTTTCTTTGCAAAAGTAATGCATCACTGGACTGGACATAGATGTAAGACACAGGAGTTGTAACCCAGCAACTATGACTCTTCATTATGATAGTAAAGCAATTAAAAGCTGTAGACGGTAAAGACAGTGGGAAAAAGTTGCAAGGCTTTTTTCCTGTACTCTGCTTGTCTTCCTTCAATTTTTCTGGAAAGTTTGACTGGAAAAAAGTTGGGTAGAAAGGTTTGTCTTCTCCTCTCCTCCCCTCCTCTCCCCTCCTCTCCTCTCCCCTCCCCTCTCCCCTCCTCTTTTTTTCTTTTCTTTTTGGGACAATAAATGTTATTTGAAAGCAAAAGCTTTGTAGGCTGCTTATTATTTATTCTATTTAGATGTTGCCTTATGGTTATGGAAAAAACTTTGAGACATTATTTGAGTAAAGTAGAGAAGAGTTCTTTTACTTACAGGGTTTGTGGTGTACAGAGTTGTGCTGGTTTAAAGGTAAACTGGCAGGAGAAATGGACCCACCACAAGAGAGATTATAAGTCAGAGTTACAATTTAATGAAAGATATTACA
>JAWWMP010000081.1:133460498-133478441 GCA_035047865.1 Dendrocincla tyrannina | reverse complement strand
CCCCTCCCCTCCCCTCCCCTCCTCTCCTCTCCCCTCCCCTCCCCTCCTCTCCTCTCCCCTCCCCTTCATTTACCTTACCTTCTTGCAGCAGAATTTTAAGAATTATAAAGATTTTTTTTTTAATGTTCTTCTGTACATGCTGTGTCCTATCTGTTGCTTTACATAGCTACGAGAAGGAGAGTGTTGGGAAGGTATTTCAGGACTTTGCAGCCTCCTGCCACAGCAGGTCACATCTAGCAATTTTATTATTAATGCATCCATACTTTTAAAAAATGTTTACTATTTCATGCTGCTTTTGGCCTTTGGTGTTTTGATAAAAGCATAACAGAAACGGTATAAGTAGACAAATTTCCGTCAACATGGTCATACTCTTCATATAAAAGAGTGGTTTGGAGTTCTGACTAAAGGATTCTTTAGCTGATGGCAGCTCTGAAGAGTTTTGCTCATAAAGTCCTGTATGAGCTATAAACATAAGGCAATGGATATCCCTAAATTATATGTAAATTATATATATATATATATAAAAAGTATTAGTAAAGACAAAAATAAGGAAAAAACATCTTTTCTGTTTCCTTTTACTTTAGAGGCAAGGCAAAGAACTTGTATGCCATAACATTTAATTTCCTTTTAAAGAGCCAGGCCTAATTTTGTGATTGAGTGGTTCAGAGCAGCACACTGGAATCATATAGGAGTAGCCCTGTAATAGGACTAGATCCATCCATTTATTTGCATGACAATAAGGGGAAGGTCAGTCACCAGATTTGCTTGCTTGAATCAGTGCACGGTGAAAGCCTCTAAAAATTAGAATTTACAAGTTGTAAAGAAGATTAGGGCTACTGCTGCTTCGTCACAGATGGACCTTTTCTCATCTTCAAGTCTTAACACAAGAGCTAACATCTTAGTTAATTGAGTTATAATTTAATGAAACTGGAACCATGCTTTCACAGAGACAGAATACCCATGGGCTCTCTTAATATGGAACAAAAATAAATGAACCTGAGGATAAATGATTCAACGATGGAAATTCAGGTGAAGCATGAATGTGTAGGTGACCACTGGAATGCACTAGCAGGGAAAACTGGGAAAACAGCAAGCCTCTGATCTGACTCCGCTCTAGAAGACCACCTAGAGGTTCCAGTTAAGTAGGAGGCAATGTCCATGTGACGGCCCTGAGCTACCTGCAGTTCTGAGTCCTGAGAGATGTAGCAGTCAGGCTATGCCATCTGAATATCTTCTCATTGAGAAACTGCTAGTCCCACCCCACAATAGCCTCTGGAAGGAAGCAGCACCAGTGAAAGGGTGCACGCTGAAGGATTTGACATGTTGAGATGGTCCCTGGGCACCGGCTTTGGGCAGCATGCCAGTGCTCTTCATGACATTTCCTGGTGGGGCATTCTTTGCTAAAACAGATTAAATAGCCTGTCATCTCTAGGCCATGCCATTTTGCAGCTGAGTTAAGTCAAAGAACAAGAGATCAACTAATCTCAAAGTTGCATCTCACTCACATTCACATCTCTTTCAATGTATATCCAAGCTCCTACTTTTTATTTCAACATCATGAAAGTTTAAGTGCAATTCAAATGTGTACATTTCACTAACTTCCACATCTTTACCTTGTAATCTTATAATAGGCTTATAGCCTATTAAAGCCTCTTAACAGGTTTAAAACTAAAAGTTAACTAAGTCTTTCCACAGTTACAACTTTTTGACTTACTTGTTGCAGTAGTATTTCATTGTTAGCATGTACTCTTTTGAATGTTCATTTGGTTGCTTCATCTAGCAAATTTATTTTAAAAGTCATATTTGAAAACCTTATTCAGAAAGAATGAAAATATTTCTGTACCTTCAAAATGTAAATCAGTACATTTTAGTTGCCCATTAAATTATGAGAATTATTAGCTATTGCAACAAAATTAGCTTCAATTAACTTGCATGTCAAATTAATTTCTGAAGAAGCTCATCAATTAGTAAATGCATGCGTCCTGCTGCTGAGAAGAATACATTATTTGTTTAGCAAGCATTTTTTAATATACGGTTCATAGAATCATAGAAACACAGAACCACAATGGGGCTCAGTTTGGAAAGGACCTAAAAGATCATCAAGTTCCAACTTCCCAGCCATGGACAGGGATACCTTCCACTAGACTAGGTTGCTCAAAGCCCTATCTGGCCTGGTCTTGAACACTTCCAGGGATGGGGTATCCACAACCTCTCTGGCCAAGTAATTTGTTGCAAAAGGATTTTTGGTTAACACCATGAATTACCTGGAAAAAAAAAAATCTAATCTGAAATTTCTTCTTTTATTCATACATATTATCTACTCTGTTGTGTGTATACATATGTGTATGTGTGCGTATTTCTATACATACTTTTGTATATTTAATTCTCCATCAATGACAATGATTTTACCATTTCTGTCATGCTATTGGATATTTATATCTGAAGATATTTATAACTGTGAAACACATAAAGGCTTCATATCCATCTGTCTTGCTAATAAAAACAGAACAAGAAAATCTGATTTATACCCACAGAGTCATTACAAATGCAGCATAAACTGCCTTATGGGATTCAATGCTTTATCTGTAACTGTCTGGTTATTTTTCCAAATATCTAAGAGTGAAATTGCGATTGTTCAAAAATATTTCCATTGATTTCTCTATAGCCACTGAAAGGGTTTAAGATAACGTCATGAAGTTTAGTATACCAAGTGTCACAGCTTTCTTGTAGGTTAAGTAAATAAAGATATTTAACATAGGTATGTTTTAGGGACTAGTATGACCTATGTGCCAGATCTTGAATAGTACACTCCTGGACTCAAGCAGAACTGCTCTCCTGTGTGGTGTGAGACTCTGGCTCCAAACCAGCTCAATGGGGTTAGAATTGGAGGCCTAGTGCTTTGCAAGGGGTCTGATGTCAGATATGCTGAGGACCTGTCACTCTGTGTCAGCTGTTCAATAGGCCTGTCTTTGAAACCAGAACCTTTATTGTCCAATTATTGCCAAGTATAGTTGTTGGTTGCAAACTTTCTGCTCCAAGCCTTCTCTTTAAGAACCGTGTGTCTATTGCATGGGAAACTGGCAGGAAAGATAAGACTAGAAACCCACTTCTATGTGGCTGCAGCTTTCACTGCATCCAAAGCACAGAGGCCTCAGGGTTCTGGGCACTTGCACTGGGATTACAGAGGAAGAATTGTTCTCACAGATACATATAAAAGTCTCTACAACAGCACAGAAGACTTAAGAGGATGCATTTGGGTTTGGGTATCATCTATAAAGAAGTACATTATTTCTAGCACTTTGACCTGTCAGCTTTGCATAAAAATCATTCTACTATGGACGGAGAGACACCAACCTATCACCACTTGTGAGATATTTGAGGGCTTGACTGGAACACATGAAATGCACAGATCATAGTGATCCTGAAATCACCAGTAAAAGATCATTTTTCAGTTTTGTGAATGTTTTCTATACATCCCTGGACAGATTGCAGGCAGTGGCTTTATCACTTCATGTTAGGAAACATCATAGAAGAGGCTGAAAGGGGAAGTGATCTATTAACAAAAAAAAAAAAAAGAAAAAAAAGGATGATTCTGCCAATGGCGGGATGAATCCCTCTAGTTTTCAATGTCTCCATTAGGGGGAAAAGGAGATGCAAGCTGGAAAAACTACAAACAGGGAACGTACACTGTTGCACTGAGCTGCCCATGCCTCTAGCATGTATCAAGCCATGTTTGCTTCTTTTTTATTCTTTCGTTGCTTGTGCACATCTGTATTAACCTCTTTGTTTTCTTCTGATTTGATGATGAATTATGACCCCTTCAGATTTTATACTCCAGCTGGTTTTCCATGCCCTACTTATAGTTTTCCTATAAGCAGATGTCAGCAGTTCAGTTGATTAACCTCACTGGCATTCAGTCACAGGAACATCTGCAGCCGCTTTTCTGAAGATGGGCAGATTTAACATCCTTTGCACTATCCTAAAGTTGTGTCTCCATCATTTAGCCAGAGAGACTGCCTTTTGTGTTCTGTGCTAAGCCACTAATACCCATTTGGGAATAGTCTTGGATTTGATTTTTTCTGAAGACTTGAGCAGGCAGAATTCTAGAATGGATAAAGATCTCAAACATAAGCTAGAGATACCGTTTTGGTTTTTTCCAGGTAACAGCTGCCATCTTTAAAAAGGCTGGCTGGATATTTTACAACGGAAAGGTTTTCTGATAGGCAATTTTTGGTTTGTATAAAGCCTAATGTCCTGTGGAAATATGCTTGTTTCAAAGAACCTATGTTGGAAACCTTCCTTCCTCCCCTGCCACTGGGTGCTCAGATAGCTTGGAGAGCCAGCTGTCCCAGAAACAGGACAACTTCAGCTCAGCCAGGGATGAATGGCTTCCAGGTCCACAGACCCATGTGGGAGAACTTTCAAAAGTGATTTTGCCTGTTTCCTGTCTTAAGAATTATTCAATCTCAATTATGTCTACAGACAGGTAGATTTTATTTTCCTTTTAAAATTAATGAAATTCATTCAACTAATCATGTATATTGTGCCTTCTTAGTCAAACTGCACAAAATGTGGGATATGTACCACAGGCTGGTCATGCCTACAATCTGTACAACAGGATAACTAAAGAGTTTTTGACAGACAAGGATTGTCCCTCCAGTAGCCTGATCCTGGAGTTTTATTTTCAAAAAATAAATCCAGTTTTTCTAGTTCAGATATTGGAATAGATTAGTGAATTCCAGTTGAATACTATCAATTGCTTGTTTCTGTTATTAGTTAAACCTCAAGGTGATTTTATAGCAAACAAAAAAGCATTAGGATATACACTTTTCCTAGTTACTTTTCAGACTTATGTATGGCCATTCAAGGCAAGAGAAGCAATTTTTTCCTTAATTGCTTGTGTATGGTCCATCAAATAAAAAGAACATTTAAAGAACTACCACTTATGAAGGAGTTTTGCAGCATTACTCTTTTATTTGCAGAAATACCAGGAACTTTAATGTTCAAAATTAATAGCTTTCATCAGAATATTTCATTTAAAAATTAATGTAAGTAATTTCTCCCTCTGCTCTGCCATGGCAAGTATTGCCTTTATAATATGTATATCAAAACCCAGTCTAAACATAAAAGTCCCGTTCTTGACACTTTCAGTCTCCTTAATCATCATTTGTTATAAGTTGTGCTCAAAGTGATTGTGATAATCTTCTGATCATTTTCAAGACCGGACACTAAACAACATCAACCAATTGCAGTCAGCTTAAATAGTATCTTAAAATTGGTTTTGTATTAGATTTTTATTGGATTTATTCCGATGTGCAATCTTTTAAAGTGGCCATTTTGACAACACCACTTCTATGCTTGCTTTAGAGAGTGGGAAAATTAATTTGTCTCCCTAATTTTATAGATTTATATCCCAAACTTGATAGCTTTGGGATACTTCTCTGTGTTGTACACAAATATCAATTCTTTGTTGTAGCGCTAAGAGCAAATAACAATTAATAGATAGGTAATTTTGTAGAGAGTTTTCAGTCTTTGGATAATTTCCTCTAGGTATATTTCTTTCAGCATTGCACCTCTTATTAAAAAAAAAATAAAGTACATGCTCACAAATTCTTTTTATATAGCAGGTACAAAGATTTACCATATTCCTTCAAAATCTTGTTTAAAGTTTATTGTTGACTGCCTTAAATTGCAGTCTTTAGTATGCAAAAGCAGATATGTAAATTCTGTGATATATTTATATTCCTATTCATATTTCTATATAGAGTGACTCTGTCATGAAGCAGTAGTTTACACTCTGCTATTACATGCACAACATTCATTAGGCTGAGAATTTGAAGATATTTTGAGGTAGCATCAGTTGTCTCAGAAACACAGATGATACACATTAGAGCACTTGGTTGTTTCCAGGAAACAGAACCAAGCCATGATGTTCTTCATACTGTTAAAGTCTTCATAATCACTCTTTCTGTCTGATTTTTGTCTTGTCAAAATTGCCTACTCCAGGCACAAAAGCCAGCTTTTCCAACTATTCTCTCATGCTCTAGGTCAGTTTTTCTTCAAAGATTCACATAAGAGACACATTTCTCAGTACTTTCCAGAACGGTTTTGATATCAAACTTTTTTTTTTTCCTAAGACATCAAAATCTCATAGGAGGGGAAGTGTAGCTCTGATCTCAAAGAATGGCAACATCTGAAATATGAAATTTTCCCCTTTTGTCAAATATTTCATAAGGAACATTACTGTTCCTCTACTTTGTGGAAGAACTCAAGCCAACCCTTCCTCTCTAATGTGCCTGTCTTCTTTCTACTGATATGAAATGTACAATGGTGATGACCCTTGTTTAAACACTAAGTTCTTCAATTAATAAAGAAAAAACATCCCGAAAGACATAGAAAAGAAGTGCCTAGGGATGTCGTAAGGGTACATGGAACGTGAAAGCTTCTGGTTCATTAAGTTATCTGGTTAAGGGCTGTTCAGTGTGAAAAAAAATACCAAATAAGAAGACTTCACAGACATTACAGACTGGGAAGCAATAAAGACAACACAGAAGACCAAAGGGAAGGACAAACTCTTGAAGGAATTGCAGGGCTTGTTAAATCATCTGCTTACAGAGGAGCACCATGTTTCTCCTCAGGCACGGGACAGACAGCACCTGCGACCACCAATGACCACTGAGACACCCTGAAACCTTGAAGGAAGCATGCACGGAAGAAGGACATGTCCATCCTTGCTTCCTATGTAAATTAGGAATACGTCTCCATGGATACCCAGAACTTGGACTGTATAAAGCTGGTACTCCAAGAAGAATGAATCCAGGATCCCCACCAGTGAGAGGCACAGGGTGAAGAGGGACTGACAGGATGCCTCTCAATCCACAGGTAGTGACTATCTTCTGCTTGTTCTCACTCTCAGTCTCTCCATTTCTCTTTCCTCCCTCTTTTCTATTTCTTTCTACCTCTCTACCTCACATTAATTGTTAAATAAAATCTTATTGTTGACTTCAGCATATGGTCTTGTTTGCACTGTAATTTAGGCAGAGGTACCTCTTACTAGTCAGTTTGTAACACCAATCACTTCCTTATTTTCCATGTACCTTAGCATAATCTCCAGCAGAATCTGCTGTATGGTCTTACCAGGAAGAGAGGTGAGACTGATTGACCTATCCAAGTCTCCTTTTTTATCTCTTTCAAAAATGGGGTTTACATTTCCCTTTTTCCAGTCAGTGGGAACTTCACCTGACTGTTACAGCTTCTCAAATACAATGGATAGTAGCTTAGCAGTTTCGCCTGCCAGCTCCCTCACGACCTGCAGATGCATCTCAGCAGGTCCTGTGGACTTGAAAACCCTTAAATTCCTTAGGTTAACCCTTAACCCTTAAACTCCTAGAGAAGTTGGTTCTTCATTCTCCCAGTTCCCATCTTTGTCTTCTGCAGCTTGGACAGTGTGGCAGGAGCATTTCTTGGTGAAAACTGAGGCAGATAACCAGGTTTCCAGTTTCCTTACAGAGAGGATCCCACATTTTCTCTAGTCTTTGTTTAATTGCTGTCATATCTGTAGAAACTTCTCTTCCTGCCCTAATTGTCTTGGTCAGATTTTATTCTATCAGGGCTTTAGCTTTCCTACTTCACCTAGTCCTCAACTTTCTTGCAGTAAATATGTATCTGCTGGCTCCTGAAAATAATTTTTTCAATATAAAATCCCAGGCATTGCTATTATTCACAAATATCTATAACCAGGAAAATCATTTGGGTTTGTAATCTTTAAAATTCAAGAGACATTGTAATTCAAACTGATTAAAGTCACAGGAGTGAGATTAAGGAAACAAAGCAAGCCTAGAAAACACAGATGCAAAACAACACCAAGTCCTCCATTTCATTCACAGAACACATGCTTCTTGCCCTAGTCCTTTAGTTCACTATAATCAATAAGATCTAAGCAATAGGAAATTATATGTAAGAGAAGAAAACAGGCTTTGCTCTTTTAGTTTCCTCTTCAGTGTAGTTAATTATAAGGTAAAATCCCCATACATTTGCACATTTAATGAAATGTACATGTGAAAAGTAGTGGATTTGGTTGGAAAACTTACAATAAAGCCACATCAGTATAGAAAAGATGACAGGCCTCCAAAACAGTTCTCAGAAATATTTTCTACAGAATTTTACCAAATATCCTGCCAGCTCACCTGGAGGGCTACATGGATTGCAGAACACATGATACCAAAAGGACTCTGCAACACCTGCTGCATGACATGGATCCTGGGTCTCTGTTGCAAACTGCCTGGAGGAAAGCATGACATACATGAACACACACTTGGAGCTGGGGCTCCAAGACTTGTGATCTCCGTGCATCATCAGAGTACTTATCAGTTTGTTCAGGAAAACTGGAGAACTCAAGGAAGCAGACTTACTGTCCCACTATTGTTTGTCTTAGAAGCCAAACTGGTTTGTTTGTTGGGGTTTTTTTTGGGGGGGGGCTGTTCCTTAAAATAGAAAAAATCTATTTTTCCAAATGACAAAAAACCTATCGGCAGACATTATAGAAAGGAAATTGCCAGGATAGTCACCTCAAAAATGTAGTATTGCTATTTAGGGCAGGACTAACAACCCCTTTACGAGGATGTAACAGTAGAAGAGTGTGCCTCAGGTCTAGATCCTTGCTCATATGAAAGGACAATGGGCAGTGTTTGATGTTGCTTCACAAGAATGTTCTTTTGTTGACTTTTCCCTGGCCAAGGTGACCACAGGTATCCCTATATGCCATCAGTTATCCAATGAACTTTTGCCATCTCTCTCCTCCCACCATGATATTTTAGCTCCTGGTTTCAGTGCCTTTTGGTGTGTTTGCCCTGTCAGGCAGTCTCTCTTCCTCTCCCAGTAACATAAGGTCCCCCTTTTCCAGAGCCACACTGGTACAGAAATTTCCTTGAAGGGTTTAAGCCTGGAAATCCTTATTGTTCCTTTTGGTCCACTTGATCTCCATTACTGCCACTTGTGGCATGTGAAATAAAAACAGGCATCAAAAGGTGAGAATACAGACTACCCATCAGACTGTATTCCACTCCTGAGCATGCAAAGACCTTCTCTACGGCAATGTCCCTTCTAATTTAAGCATTTTGACTCAGGTAGGTGCCCAGAGAGCATGTAAAACCCAGCAAGAGGGACAGAAACCTCAGGATTGTATTCAGGAGGATATACGCCACTGTCTTAAAAAGACAGATAAACAACACTGGCTAAATTTACGCTACTAAAAGGTTTGGTGATACTGTTATATTGCACAGTATATAACTGCCTGAGAGCTGAGAAATGAAATCAAACTATCATATAAAGCAGGAAAAAGCCATTTATAGTTTCTTGAAATACACAAAGTATTATGAGCTCTAAAAGTTCTTTTTGAGAGTAACACTTAATGCTATTTTTAAAAAAAGCACTCAAATCCAAATGGCATTTCTTTGATATACATAGATTGATTGTCCTAAAACCAATGAACACACAGGCCACTAAATAATGTATTGTGGCTTAAATAATTGAAATAGGGCAGGAATCCATGTGGCTTTCTAAAATATATTTGATTCAGCTGACTCAATAAAATACGGTTGTATAAAGACTGTCTTGAAACTTACTTTAGGAAGAAAAGAAAGAAAGTGAATTTGAGCAGCAGAGCACAACAGACTTGCAGGTGGGAGTACAATAGAGGATGTCCTTGGCACCAGCACTTGTTTTACAGTACCATTGCCGCCCTTCTCTTTTCTACTGCTCTTATTTCTAGTTTTATCCATTTTTACCCTTTTCCTTTGCTAGTCACCTGTTACCTGATGGTTTTCATATCACCAGACCCCTTGCTTTCCTATACTCACATAATTCTGTTACAGAGGAAAATCTATAATTTAATTTTCTCCAGGAGTCGCATTTATCTTTTCTTTCCAGACACACATCTTTCACAGATGGCAAAAGCCGTATGAACTGAGCTTATGACTGGTAGTGTTTCTGGATAAGTTTCTATTGCACAGTAATTCAGATGAGATATACAGGGAAAAAATGTGTAATATGCAATAAATGAAAATTTTAAAGTAAGATAATGATTTTACCTTGAAGTGAATGGAAGCATAACTAATGTTTAGGGAAACATTAGAAGCTAAGAAATGAATTTGTTGATTGCTATTTCATCCTGTCTTGATTTACAGGACCTGGAAATGGCTTTCCTAGAAATATACTACTTCAATTTTCCTAAGAGTTTTCTGATAAAATATTATGGTTTTGAGTAGTATATCAATATCTTTCAACCTGCACCAACCAAAACTAGTAAGAAAGCATCTATGTACACTGAATGAAAGTTTTTTTCCCCAGTGAAAAGCAGTTTTATTCTGTAAAGCGCACTCTGTGGTATAATTTTCTGTTGAAGAATCTTCTTCACTCCTACAAAAACTTGGCTTTAAATAGGATATGAATATTAAAAATACCACACAGATCACTGGATCCAAGTCTCCATAGTTATCAGCTGACCTACCACCACATAGGTTTTCTTTCACCTCCCTTGTAATTCCAGCAGTCCTCTTTGGTCCAACGTATATATTTCAGTACCATCTTGTCACCGGCTGTCTCTGAACTGCTGCTTTAATTCATTCAAGGAGCACTCCAAGGTGCTCAGACTCAATTCTCTGCATTGCTGAACTGGTAAAAAGATCCTTGGCACCTGCTGAGTGCAAGACAACTAGCACTCTTTGTGAAGTTCTTTCATATGTCTGGGGATTATTGACAGTCATCAGGTTTTAAGCATTTTGCAGTATTTTATAGTGAAAATATATTCAATAATAAAAATATCAGCTACATTATACCAGCTGAATTCAGTGCCAGAGAGTATCCCCGGTACTTTTAATGTACTAAATCTAAGGAATTCTGGTGCTAGACATAAACGTCTGTTGATGGCAGCACCTGACTAACACTGAATACTTACTTAGGGTCCTACTGTAGCCAAAGAACAGCGATGGGCATCTGTGAAAGCTAACTCATTCTATCTTTCCTACACACTCACCTTAGGAAAACATGAATTTAACTTTAGAAGTGCCTAATTTCTTTCCACTGATGACTGTGTAGATGACTAATTGTATATATCTAATGAACAAATCCTGCCCTTCAGTGGTACACAGAATAGCTACTATATGTGCCTAGCAAAATTGACTTGCAGACTTGATTTTCAAAATCCCAGACTTCCAGAGACTTTTAAAGTGTTTTGTTTTGGTTTGTTTTTTTTCATTGCTGCTTGAAGTCATGCCTAATCTATATATTAAAGAAAATAAATGCTTAGTTACAAAACTGAATCACCTAACTACCTTGGCACATATATAGATTTGGTCACAGAAGTACTTCCTTAGATTTCAACATGAAGGCTAATTCATCAAAATGACTAAACTTAAAGCTGGAGAAGTTTAAAATAGCCAGAGGAGTTATTCTAATATTTAAAGTGAAACGCCATAAGCAGGATCCACAGACTTCTGATTTAATTCCCGTCTAGGTACCAACCTCTCTGTAATGTGTATGAAAATGTTCTGACAGACAGAGGGTGTGTAAGAGAGATCAATCACAGGTTTGGGCACCTGGATTGTGGTAGAAGAACTATCATGAGCTCCAGTGAATGGTCACATGCAAAGCAATCACTGGATAACACAGAAATATTACAGGTTTAAAACTGTAAATTTAGTAGTTCTGATAGCCCAATAAGAACTTTAGAATTTATCCACTCATATTTTTAGACTGTTTTCCCTGGAATAGAAACAGCTAGATTTAAAGAAAGTAGAGTTTTTCAGGTACTCACCTCTCTTCTAAAGCAGGTGAGCAAAAGGGCGGAAAAAACACCACCATTGTGGATCTTTGATTAAGTTATTTGAAATACCAATACTGATCTCTAGAAAAGGCATAATACAGTTAGAGAAATGCAATGGTAAAATGTATAGCTTTTGCATTGTTCCAAAGATTGCTATTGTAGTACCCTAGATACATAAAAACAGGCTTAGATACAATAATGGATCCCTCAAGTGAAGCTTATAGTCGCTCAATGTGTCACATGTGCTCTTTTGTTACTCTGGTTTATTTAATCTGGCAATAAATCTTTGCATCACAGATGGCTGGAATAATCTGAAGTTTTACATATCAATATTGTCTGTCCACCTGCAATTATTGTTGTAACACTACAAAGTTGAAACAATTTTAATTGCTAAGAATAAGTCATCAACCTCTTTTTATTTCTAGTTATTAAATCTTGCCTGACCTGCTTCCCAGGAATACAATGAAGTGATTTAAGTCAATAGAATAGGTAGGACATACACTGAGAAGCTAAAATAATTTAATTTGTGTTTTGAAAACATATTGGACTGAGAGTAAGGAACAAGATATCCCGTTTTTTGCTAAACAAGTGTTGCACTTTTCTTGGCAACTTGAGAAGGCTGAGGAAAAAAGTGAAAAAGATTCAGATTGTAAAATTTATTTCTCATTTTCAAAACAAGTTTGATAAAACTTAGCTGATGTAGGATCTTCTTATCAATGTTATTTTCAGAACATAAAAATTATTATATCAAAGTGCTATATCAAAGAGAACATTTGGTGGCATTAATGTTTGATTAGAAGCCCTTGGATGTTGCACCCTTGGAGATGCAGACTCTCAACAGCAGTCATAAAATATACATCAAGACCTAAAAGGCCTGAAAGATATAAAATGTCCATTTAGTACTTGGGACCAAATGAAAAAAAATCACAGCTTTACATTCTATCCAGTCACCAGTAAGTGGCAGAGGGCACTGATGTTTGGCTAAAGAGAAAGTGAATGGAGAAAGGATGAGGAAGAGTATAAGGGAAGGAAGAGCAGAGAGGGGATGTGGTTGAGAAATGTTATAATCTTCCTTAGAGAAGGTTTTCTTAAATCCTAATTTTTTTTCCATCCTTACGGAAAAAAAGGAACTGAACCCACTGCTTCCCCTGAACCTACATTCCTGCTCTTTTTGTAAACATCATTGTAGTCAGCTACTATTTATCTAGAGTAGTTTTTGCTAGTGAGAAGCAATTCTTTTACACTGCCCTAAGAAAGTTTGTTTGGCAATGCACTGCACCTTTCCACAGTGCTGAAGTCACGGTGCCCCCATGAGCAGAATGCTTTTTCACTGGGAAATTCAGTTGGGTAAGTGGATGCTGCTTTACCTCTGCCAAAAGTAAATGGAAAGAGGTTTAAATTTTCAGAGACTCCATTCTGTATTGCTCGTAAATCATCATACCTATTCCAGTGAATTGAAATGAGCTCTTCAGGAATGCTAATTATAAAGTTTTTAAATGGTACAGCCAGCAGCCTAACCTCCTTCCATGTGGGCTTCCCAGCGTGAAGGACACAGAAAAATTATTAAAGCCGGTTGACCAAATATTCCAAGTTGTCCCTGTCACACTTGTTTTCTGAACTTTATTAATGATCTTTTCTATGGAGCGTAATTTATAATTTAATTGCTATTGATTTATATCTCTGTTCAATTATTTTAATTACCTCTGATGCACCTAAAATACAAAAAGTAGTTTTAGAGAAAACAGTGCAGAGGGTGATGCTACTTGTTTGTCAGTAAATGCATACCTACCAGACCTGTAAATGTTAAGGATCACACTGAGAAAACAAATGCAATTTGCCCTTTTCAAACCCAAAGTGTGTGTGTGAGCTCTGAGAATCTTCATATGCAATGGAAGGAATTTATCTGCTTTCAGCTATCTGAGAGTTAAAAACAGTCCGAGTTAATTGTTTATATTTTTTCAATAACCAAAGAAAAGAGAGAAAATCTTAGGTCAGGATGAACAGCCCTCTGTAGTCTGAGAAGTACCTCTCAAAGTGCTAAGGTGAAGAAAATTGATAGCTAGCTCTATTAGTTTCAGTAGGCATTTTTAAAATATCCATTTGTTAAAATGAGTCTTGCACAACCCTTGTCATAGCTTAAATTTCTGAGTTCAAAATAAATACCCAATATCTCAAAACTTAATTACAGTTTCCTTTAGATAGTGGAACTATAAACAAATGGATTTAGGATTTTCTTTTTTGCTCTTCATTCTGGATCACAAGATAAAGACTGAAGTAATAAACTCTGAAACAAACAACAGTTTTCTACTGATTGGAAGCCTCAGGCTTTGGTGCATATCTGCATACTTGAGAAGATCTGAAATACTAAAAAACATTCCTTATTATTAACTTGTCTTGATTTAAAAAAAAAAAAAAGCACCAGTGTACTACCTGAAGATGTCTAAGGCAGGTAATTTTGTTTCATGAAAACAGGGCTTTTATTTTTATCCTATAGGTTTGATCTGAAACAGAAATAACTAGATAACTAGTTACCTTGAAAAGGAGTGAAAACTATTTTCACACTTCAGACTCCCACCTTAATCCCACCATGGAACATAAATTAAAAGGAACAAATTCTGAAAATAATCAGCTTTCAGATGCAGTATCTCCTCTTCAGGCATCTTTAGTATAAGAATTACTCAGCTTGATTTCACAGAACCCTGTTGGAAACATGTAAGTGTAATGGGACAAGCCACTAACTACCAGATATCAGTTATTTTTAGACAGCCTGTGACACTTATCAAGGCTTTAAAGGGCATTATCATTCATTAGTGTGGACTTGTAGCACTGTCACAAGCACAAGCTCAGCCATAGTGACATCAGCTTGCTACAACATTTTAACAAAAGCAAAAAACAATTTAGAACTTTCTATGGCTATGCTTTCACATGAACTTTTCATTTTGAATTGAGTGCTAGGAAACTTGTAGATGAGTTTTCTGTATCATCAAATTTCAGTTTTGGTAAACAATTTAAGTAAAGTTACTCCCTTTCCTTGATCCCAAGTACTTTTAGCAACCAAAAATTACAAAAATACATACAGAAAATAAGAGAGAACAATTCCTATTTATTTCCCACCTTAAACCATTTTCTGTAATGGAATTAGCTCAATATTTTAAAGATAGCAATTCAAGATGAACATCAGATGTTTCTAGTCACCTATAGTCTGTGGTTTAATTAGATGACCTCCAAACCTATCAAGAAATTAAATTTTCAGTCTTCCAGTAATTACTTGGGTATTTGATCTCATTCATGAAAACGTAACTTCATTTTCTACCACTCAGCTGCAGCAGATACAAAGAGAATGGAAAATCTCAGTCTTACTATGAAATGTTAAATGACTGCATAATTACAAAGCAACGCCATTATATCTTCACCATGGGGTTGGCTGAAAAAAAATTCATTGATTTATGAACTAGGTCACTGAAAAAAAAAAAGAAAGCAATTTCTACACTATATATGCTTTGAGAGCAAGGAGGAATCTTCTATTTTTCACACCTGTATTGAGCCTCGGTATTGTCTCTACAGACACTAGTGTTTTGCAGGCAGGTCTTATCAGACTTTGTGTTTGCAGTCAAGACCAGTTCAGCATTTGCTGAGCTCAGTGGCCCTGGTTATCTACTGTGGCTTGCAGCCCTGCAGTGCAGTTTACCTTCTTACTGATTAGAAAGTGTGTTGGGTCATAGGAGACACAGATAATAAAATGCATGCCATCAACAGTGTCTGTGTAACAGGGGCATCTCATGGAGCAAAGCGTAATATAGCACTTTATGTGTTCATCACCTGGCTGGATGTTATTTTGCAAATCTTACTAACCCAAAGAAGGTCGGTGACTGTAAAAGGAGTCAGAATCCCATCCTTCCTAATGTGATGAAAGAGAGTAGGTTTAGATTAGATGTTAGGAAATAAAGCTTTACTGTGGTGGTGGGAAGGCACTGGAACAGGTTGACCAGAGAAGTTGCAGCTCCACCCCTGAAAGTGTTCAGGACAGGTTGGATGAGGCTCTGAGCAACTGAGTCTGGTGGAAAGGTACCCTGCCCATGGCGGGGTGGGGGCTTGGAAATAGATGGTATTTAAGTTCCCTTTCAAGCCAAACCATTCTATGATTCTACAAATGTCTTCACTCTCAAACTCCTTACCATCCTTATGTTCACTGTCCACCATACCAAATTAGGGGGGAGTTTACTCTTCTACCAGTAACCATTAGTTTCTTCCCAGTCTGAATGTCCCCTCCCATCAGGCACGCCAATCCCAAATTGCTAGCATAATCAAGAGTTTCCTCATGAATTCAAACACCTGAAGCAAGTTACTCTTCACTGGAGGCAACACAGGATTTCCTAGCAATGTGAACAGCTCAGACATGCTAAGTTCACCTCCACCTCTGCCATCTGCCATGTCTGCAGTCCAGGAGGAGCAAGAGAGTGAGTCGTGCCATGAGTCTGGGTGCAGCTGTGCCATGACAGCTGACACAAGAGACAATAATACAATGAAGCAGATGTGGATCCAGGCCACTGTTTTTCTTGATCAGATGTGAGATGGAAAGGACACATGGCTCCCTCTCTCCTGAAATGCAGGAGGCAGCCTGCCTTTGTCTGATGTCAAATATTTAATGTGTCTAGTTGGTGTGTGGTGGCTGCTTTGGGAAACATTGTCCAAGCCTACATATGACTTCTGCCTTGAGAGAGCTGCCCAAAACATAGTGAACAAACCAACTGGTGTTCCACAGTCCCTAGATCAGAAAAGTACTGGATAGACACACGCAGTCTGCTTGGCAGCATGATTGAGCCCTTACAGCAGCATCTTGCTAGTCCTGTAGTGCACATTGGGCCTGGGATTGTGCAACCAGGTGTACATCAGCTCAGATTTGTCCTGTCAAATGATTTGGCAGTGCACAGATCTGGGGCTAATGGTGATCAAGTGTTGCCACACTAGAAGACCTGTAAGAAAGTATCATGAAAGAGAACAGTATCTGTTCCCAGCTGACCTTCAGATTAACTTTATATTTTGCTATTTTTCCCTTGGTTCTGTCACAGCATTCACTTGTCAGAAATATTGCCAGGAGAAAAAAAAAAAATGAAAAAGAAAAGAAAGTCTTGCGATAGATACCATAGAATATAGACTTCATAAATAATAATGTAAGTATACATATATTACACTGAACACATGCAAAGTTGAAAAAAAAAAAAAAGCCTAAAACAGGGAGTAGTTTTTCATGGCTCTAGAAAGTATTCAGTTTGCCATTGGTAATTTTCACTTTCTTTCAGATATTTTTATGCATAATTTTGAGTGATTACAATATCTCATTCATGTCTACAAATCACATTCTCTGTTCTTTCCTATAATTGCAATAGGCAACAGTCTGCTATTTTTCATGTTAATCTCAGAGGGAGGTAACTTACTATGTGGGCTAGTTGGTTAATTAGGTTGAAAACATTACTCATCTAACCTTAGCAAATGTAAAGTAGATCTGTATGTGAAAAACAGAGCAATATTTTGATGTTGTATAGTACTGTGCATCTGTAGTTCTCAAAAGAAAAAGGAATAATGTCCATTTAATAGTTTTCCATTTTCTTCATAGCATGTCTTGAAGCTCACACTTTCTGTGAATGTTACTACATCCCAGGAAGTAGCATGGTATCCAGGTTGGAAATTTGGATGAAGTTTACACTGCAAATACATACTTACATACTGGGGATTTCTTTCTGTTTTGCATGTTACTGTTGTTTATTTGAATTCATTCTTTTATCAACTAATTAATATTTTTAGCCTAATTTCCTCTATAGCTGATGTCTCTTCTCTAGATGTATAAAGAAGAAATCCCTCAAATATTGCTATTGCTGGGTTATATCTCTGTCTGTTTGCTTGGTTGTCTGGGCTTTTCTCAGAAGTTATCTCCTTTCTTTACATATGGTCTGCGTGGATATTTGGACTCTCTGAACATTAAATATATACTTCTACTGGTCTACCAAAAGAGCCAAAGTTCTCACATAAATGCAGAGTTCATCCACACTAACAGCACGATACCTGCCATATTTTTGGTTTGTCCACTTAGCACTTTCACAGGCAACACCTGGGATAGCTTAGGA